>OU343220.1:162858579-163174356 GCA_910596185.1 Chrysanthemum makinoi
TTGTAGGTTAAACCCAAGGGATAATGTTAGGAATTAGAAATTCCAGGTATTAAAGAGTCGGTCACCTCAAGTATATGTAATCGTTAGAAAGCTCGTAGTCGTAGTTATTTTAAGTTAAGTAGTATTTAGTTAAGTAACACCGTGGAGGACGGATGGGTCTTTACCCACTGTATGCCTGATCCACAGCCCGATGTGTGGCGTTTTATGTAAGACTATAAATACTCTCTACCTCCCAAGGTAGAGAGTTGGAGCTCATAATAATATCTTTCACTTTCTCTCACTAAGTTCCCTAAACCTCTAACTTTCTCTCTCTAGAATTCCATCTATATGCTACCTTGTGTTAATGTTATGATGTGTATGTGAAAAGTTATAACTAACAATTGGTATCAAGAGCCATGGTTAGATCATATCGTGCACATCTTTGGATTTATAGTGATTTTTAGGTGGTTTTTGAGTTTGAAAAAGTTTAGTGGTTTTGCATCATTTGGTTGATTTCTTGTGTTAAAGTTTGAATTTTGTTGGTACTTTTATGTTTAGAATCATCAAAAGTGTTTAGGTTTTCATTTGGTAAGCTTGAATCATCTTGGTTGGGTTGTTTTGGATTGAAAAGTGAGGTTTATATGGTTTTTCAAGCTAGCGACTTAGTTCACGGAATATTTTCTTGGTAGCGACTTGCTTCACATTTTGTGGACTGGTGTTGGAGCTAGCGAGTTAGATCTAGCGATTAAAGTACAAGTAGTGGATTCTCCTGGTAGCGACTTGTGGTAGCGACTTGGTGATGCGAGTTGCTCTTTAGCGACTTGTGTCTCTAGCGACTTGTGTAGCGAATTCTGCCAAAAAATTTGGTTAGCGACTTGGTGATGCGAGTTAATACTTCGACTTGCTTTTCATTAGCGACTTGGGACTTTAGCGACTTAGGGGTATAGCGAATTAAGGGTTAGCGACTTAGTGCATTAATTTCTAGCGACTTAGTGCATTATCTTCTAGCGATTTAGTATTTTATCTTCTAGAGTCTTGAGTGATTGTTTACGGTTTTCTCTTGATTCAGTAAAATCCTGTGAAAGAATCTATTTCTCGGTTTAATCATAGAGTTATAAAATCCCGTATAATCTGTTAACATGTCTACCAACGTTCCCATCATCTCCACTCCTGCCGAGGATGTTCAAGCAGTGGCTCGGATACTAGATCCACCCATGCTTGAGGCCCTTCACGACTCTTGGGCTCAACGAATTAGACTGTATTGCCTTGGAAAGGAAAATGGTTTCAACATTCTCAAATCCATTGATGAAGGACCATATCGAGTTGAGGCGACTAGAGACATACTTGATACTAATGCAGATGGTACTCATTTTACGGAATGGACGGACCTAAGATGTATGATGAGCTTGATGATAAGGATAAAAAGAGACGATGCAGATATCAGGACTTCAAACATTGTTCTTCAAGGTCTTCCTAAAGACATCTACAAGTTGATCAATCATAACACAGATGCTAAGGCAGTTTGGGACAATGTTAAGATGCTTCTCTCAGGTTCTGAATTAACTATGGAAGACAGAGAATCCCAACTCTATGACGAATTTGAGCATTTCAAGATGAAACCAGATGAGAGTGTCTATGAGTACTATGTGAGATTTCATAAGTTAGTTAATGACATGAGGAACATCAGAATGACTATGCCTAACATTCAGTTGAACTCAAAATTTGTGAACAACATGAATCCCGAATGGCACAAGTTTGTTACCGCGGTGAAGCTCACTAAAGGATTGAAGAATACAAACTATGAGCAACTCTATGCCTTCCTCCTTCAGAATGAGAGACATGCTATGTTTGAAAAATTAATTCTCAATCAGTTCAAAACCAACCAGGGAGACACAAGCTCGTCTAATGACTCTACAGCCTTCTACTCAAACATCGGAATCACAACCAAAGCATCACAAGTCATACCCTTGGGTAATGGTAATCACAAACTCATTCCTGATCCTATGTACAAACAAGCGATGCTGATGCCTACGTGTAGCTTCATTAATCAACTAGCTCTTCTCATCAGTCAAAACATGAATACTCTCCCCAACAACCAACAACAACCTCGAACGCATCTAACCCACACAATCAAGCCACTATTAAAGATGGAAGGATCGTGGTGCAACCAGTTTAGGAAAGACAGTATGATCAGGGACGAGGTGGAGCTGGGAGAGGTTATGTTGGAAACCAGAATCGAGGAAGGAATGGTAACCAAGGTCAAGCTAAGCTCATCAAATGTTATAACTGTGGTGGAGAGGGACACATTGCAAGGAACTGTACATCTCCAAAGCGCCCACAGAACGCTTGATTACTTGAGATAAGATGCTGCTGGCTCAAGCTCAGGACAATGGTGCTACTCTGAATGAAGAGGAATTGCTATTTCTGGCTGAGGGCAATGCCAAGACCTATGATGCGATGTGGATGGCGGCCTATTCGAGATAGGTCACAATCATCGAATGCCTTTCAAGTCACGACCGTGATGCATACGACTCTGATGTGGATGATGGACCTACGGCACACACAATTTTATGGCTAGCATTTCTCCAATGGTTTCTCCCAAGGTCTCTTCTTCATCACTAGCTGGGCCATCCCATGACAAGCTCATCTCGGAGGTATTAAAACTATGATCGATGATGTGCACTGTGATGCATGACAAAGTACACTGAACTGAAACTATTGAATCAAATATTGAAAATATGGGTAATATCAATATTGTCCCATATGATCAATATGTGAAACAAAGTGAAAGTGAAGTTGTACCAAGTGATGCATCTTCTAGTCAACAATGACTATGTTTTTGATGAATACACCGCATGTGCCCCCTGATGATTCCATTATTTCAGAACTAAATGCCTATAAAGAACGTGTTGCTATTTATGAACAACGTGCTAAGTTTGAGTTGACCACTCGTGAGCAGAAATGGATGACCAAGAAAGTCAATAATTAGAAAAAGTAAGTTTAGAGAAGTATTGAAACAAGAATTAAATTCCTTGCAAGAAAAACTTTCTAAAACATCTAACCAAAAACAAGAACTTCAAGAAAATGTGAAAATGCTTAAGCAAGAATTTAATGCAAAGGAATCAAAACTCTTGAGAGATTTTTCTAATCGGAAAACTTTGAAAAACAAACTTGAGAACAAGTTGTACATACAAGGAAACACCATTCAGATTGCTCACATGGTCACTAAACATCGAGTCTTAAGCGATAAGCATAGCATTCCCCTTGAGGAACCGAATCCAGAGGTAATTCAAAAGGCTAGAAATGCTCATAAGGTGCTTTATGATGGTAATGAAATTCTTAAGCCTAGCAGAAACCTAGGCGCTTGAGTGCACGTGAGGAAGATAAGAAATCAGATGAAGTCACTAGGGAAAGGATGAACCAAAAACTAGATGACCCGAAATGCAAAGAGAAAAAGATTATTATCACTCCCATGACTACAAGAAGGAAAACTGGATTTCCTTGAACATGTTTAAGCCTCAAACATTGCTGACTCCCGAACAAATTTTCTGGAAAAAGGATTTAGAAAAGCTGAAAATATTGTTGAAACAAACCCCCCTTTATGGAAAATGCCTAAGCGTGAGTATCCTCCTAATACACCAATGCATCTAGTTCCTAGAAAAATTGCCACTAAAAGCAAGACCTTGATTAGTCAATATGTTATATTTCAACTATTTGTTGATTTTGAGAAAACTTGCAAGAAAAGGATCACACCTTGGTATAGCGAAGGAGAAAGGGTTTTTGAGCAAATGAAAGAATGTTATTTAACTGAGGTCATGCCTTTCTTTAAACTTCTAAAAGATCACTTTGAGAGTCTTAAAAAGGAACGGAAACTGATATCAAGTGAATGAAAAAGGAATTTGATGCAATGGTAGTTGAAGTTAGTGATTATGAGCATGCACTAAAATATAATGAGATTGAGAGGAAGAACTTGCATACATTAAATGAGACTCTTAACTTGAATGTGTTGCTCAAGATATTTTTTTCATCGCTCAAATTGCTCTATTAATGCTTCCAAATTTCATGAACTATTCTGGTTCCGAAAGTCTCCATGATCGTGTCATTGAGCTTGAAAAAACTAATTCTAAACTAAACGAGAAAATTGAACTGGATGATCACGACAATTTGGTTAAACATTTTTCTAAACTAGAAGTTGAGCATTTTAATTTACAACTAAAATATCAACATCTCAAAGAAAATGTCAAAACTTCAAATATCAAGACATCTTCGGATGCTCCAGAGTTTGATGCAGTTTTTCAAATTAACAAACGTGATGAAGCGATTCAAGCTCAATGCAACGCGATCAGAAAGTTGAAAGCCCAAATCTCTCAATTAAAGGGTCAAACGAACAATATGACAGCTCCCAAATGCCTCCTGCTTTAGATTCTCAGAATTCTCAAACGTTTCATCTTCAAAACCTAGTAAATGCTTTACAAAAGGAAAACGAAAGTTTTCTAGAAGAAAATGAAAAGGTTAAAGCGTCATTTCAATGAGTTATTTGAATCAATTAAAGTCACTCGTAACAAAAACAACGAACAAATAGCTTCATTGCAAAAGGAAATTGAGAATCAGAAGAGTCAGGTAAAAGGGAAAATGCCAATGACAAATATGAATGTTGTATCAAAGGTTCACTCTTATAATAAATATGCTTTATCCGTAACATATGTTCCCCCTCATCTAAGGAACAACAAACTTGCCATTCAATCATACTTCTCATCCCTTAAGGATTGCCTAGAATGTCTCAGGAGATTGTTGAAGAGGATAAGCTAGAGAAACCTCATGATAATGCAATTGGACATGCTTGCTTATATGCCAAACGATCTCAAGAAATCTTAGAATGCTTGATCACAATATGCCCAAAGTCATTAGGTGAGAGAGTTAATCCTTTGATTCCATGCTCAATGCCTAAAGCTAAGTATGATATGCATTCGATTCCCAATGTTTTGAAAGTGAAACACTAGATGTGCCTTCAAGTAGTTCGCAGATTCCAGATCTGTCAATGCTAAGAAAGAGAACTCAAGTGTGCCTTCTAGGAGTACAAATCACAGTGCCTCTAGTTTTATGAAAGTGAACCTAAGTGCACCTGCATGTAGTTCAGACCCCAGTACATCTAAACAGGTGATGCAAAGAGTAGTTAAACCAACTAATGTTCCCATTCCCTCTACAGGAGTAAACAGTGACATTAAACGGAGCAGGTCAAAGTCTCAAGACAATACAAGGAATGATAGGACCTCTCAAGCTAAGAATGTGCATTGGAAGAAAGTAGAAGAACAATCTAGGAACTTTAAGCTAGAATTGAATAAAACGAATCGTGTTGATTCTAGTAATTGCCATAGGCGCATGTGTAATTAATTCGAATTGATACTATTTGCAAACCTTGTAATGATATGCCGCTTGAATTCTGTTCTAATCATGAATGTGGTGTACCGTTTTGCTCAATGATGTTAATTGTCCAGTTAATATTGTTAATGCTAAAATTCATGATAAGAAGGCTAAAAGACAAGAACGAAAGAAAGTTAGAAAACAATGGAAACCCACAGGAAGAACATTTATAAAATAGGCTTATTATTGGACACCTTTAAGACTAATCGGACTAAATTATGCCACTAGAAAATGGATGCCTCTTGGTAGAACTATCCCTTAAGAAGTGACACATACTTTGAATAGGTAATGTTGACACTAATTGCATCTATTCACAATGATTCCATTGCTTCACTTTCTGATATGGATGCTTCTATTACGATATGGGTGTCCAAACATTGTTACTAACCAAATGGAACCCATTCTTGCATGGGGATCCCAATTATCCGATTATCCATTTTGTCCGTGTTCAACTGCAGATCGTTCAAATCGCTCGCGTGGTACCTCGGACTCGTGCCGTACATCCAAGCATATGACCGAGACGGTCTGACGCACGCTCATGAACTTCGTGAGCAAGTTCATCGGACTGTTAGATTTGGTAATGATCATTTCGGTGCTATTATGGGTTATGGAGATTATGTTGTTGGTGATAGTGTCATCTCGAGAGTCTACTATGTTGAAGGGTTGGGTCATAATATGTTCTCTGTTGGTCAATTTCGTGACTCGATCTAGAAGTTGCCTTGAGAAAACATACACCTTTGTTAGAGATCTTCATGGTAAGGAACTGTTAAAAGGAACTCGTGGGTCAAACCTTTACACCATCTCTATCGATGACATGATGAGGGCTTCTCCAATCTGCTTGTTATCAAAGGCTTCAAAAACAAAGTCATGGTTATGGCACCGTCGTCTCAATCACTTGAACCTCGGCACCATCAACGATCTTTCCATAAAGGACTTAGTTGTAGGTTTACCTAGACTAAAGTATGAAAAGGATCATCTTTGTTCAAGATGTCAATTGGGAAAAAGCAAGAAATATGCCCATAAACCCAAACCTACTAACTCGTCACGAAGTTCTTCATATGTTTCATATGGATTTATGTGGACCAATGAGGGTGCAGAATATCTTTGGGAAGAAATATGTGTTAGTTGTGGTTGATGATTACTCTAGATTCACCGGGGTCAAGTTCTTAAGGACAAAGGATGAAACTCCAGATATCATCATCAAACTCATCAAACAGTACCGAGGTTCGACTTAACAAAACCGGCCGAATTGTCGAGACAACAATGGGAACCGAGTTTGTCAACAAACAACTTAATGAATTCTATGAAAGCGTTGGAATCAGGCATCAAAGAAGTGTTTCACGAACTCCTCAACGAAGCGGTGTAGTTGAAAGACGAAATCGACTCGTTGAAGCCGCTAGAACAATGTTGATTTACTCAAAGGTTCCAATGTTTCTCTGGTGAAGCAATCGCCACTGTATGCTATACACAAAATCGTTCCCTAATCCACACTGTACATGGAAAAACTCCATATGAACTTGTCCACAACAGAAAACCTAATCTCTCTTTCCTTCGTGTGTTTGGTGCATTGTGCTATCCAACTAATGAGGGTCAAGACTTAGGGAAACTTAGGGCTAAAGCTGACATTGGAGTATTTGTAGGATACGCACCAAACAAAAGGGGATACCGAATCTATAACAAAAGAACCCGAAATATCATGGAAACCATTCACGTTACGCTTTGATGAGTGACCGGTCAAATGGCTCTGGACACTCCAGTCGGGACCCGCACTTCAAGACAGTCCCATTGGTTCATCTCTTGTTCCAAACTCTACTCAAGAAACTCCATATGTACCTCCATCCGAAGATGATGTAAAGAAATTGTTTGATCCTATGTTTGATGAACTGTATGATTCAAATACTAATGAGGTGATGATTCCTGCAACAGAGGATGCTCATATTCCTGTGAATGAAGTCAATCCTTCAGCCTCAATATCTTTAAGTCAAGAAGCACCTGCCGATCCTTGATCTCATCAACAAATCATCATTCTTCAAATGTACATCATGGAAATGTTTCGGGCATCAATGATGAAGTTAATCCCTTTGCTACTCTTGAAGATGCTCCATTTGAAAACATATTTGCTACTCTGAATCATCATCGTAACCATCTTCTTCGGAGACATCGACTCGCTACATCAGTTCCTCAACAACTGCCACATGAACACCTTAGAAAATGGACTCACGATCATCCATTAGACAACATCATTGGAAATCCTCTCGTCCTGTATCAACACGGAAACAACTTGCAACCGATGCCTTATGGTGTTTCTTCAACTCCGTACTTTCTAAGATCGAACCAAAAGATGTTAAAACCGCCATGAATGAAGACAACTGGTTCAATGCCATGCAAGATGAAATTCATGAGTTTGATCGACTTGATGTATGGGAGTTAGTACCGGCTCCAGATTGTGCTATGATTATAGCTCTCAAATGGATCTTCAAAGTAAAACTTGATGAGCATGGTGATGTGTTGAAGAACAAGGCTCGTTTAGTTGCTAAAGGATATCGTCAAGAGGAGGGTATAGACTTTGAAGAATCTTTTGCTCCCTGCTGAATCGAGGCAATCGAATCTTTCGCTAACGCTAGTAAGAACATGGTAGTGTATCGGATGGATGTGAAGACGCATTTCAACGGAGATCTTAAAGAAGTCGCCTACGCCACCAACCTCGAAGGATTTGTGAATCAAGAGCATCCTACTCACGCTTATCGCCCAAGAAGGCTCTTTACGGTTTAAAGCAAGCTCCAAGGGCATGGTATGATACACCGTCAAAGTTTCTTCTATCAACCGGATTCAAGAAAGGAGCAATTGATCCTACATTGTTCACCAGAAGTCGGCAAACATTTAACTCATGTTCAAATTTATGTTGATGATATTATTTTTGCCTCGACCGACCCAATGGAATGTGATCGTTTTTCTAATGAAATGAGTTCAAAGTTTCAAATGTCAATGATGGGACAAATGTCATTTTTCTTGGGATTACAAATTTCACAAAGTCCCGAGGCATTTTCATAAATCAATCTAAATATGCAACTGAGATTTTAAAGAAATTTGGATTTGATTCAAGTGACCCTGTTGACACCCCCATGATTGATCGAACCAAACTAGATGAGGACCACTCGGGGATCATGATTGACCAAACGAAATATCGTAGTATGATTGGATCCCGATGTACCTCACGACTAGTAGACCGCATATCTTGTTCGGCCGCTTGCATGTGTGCTAGATACCGTGCTAAGCCTACTAAAAGGCACCTTGAAGCAGTTAAACGGGTCTTTCGATATCTCCAAGGAACCATCAATATGGGACTATGGTACCCGAAGGACACCGTATGTCACTAACGCCTATGCGTATGCCGATCATGCAGGTTGTCAAGATACACGCGAAGTACATCCGAGGTGCTCGCTTTTGGGTGATAAACTTATGAGCTGGTCTTCAAAGAAGCAAATGAGTACTTCTATTTCCTCTACAGAGGTTGAATACATAGCCATGTCATCTTGTTGTGCTCAAATCTTATGGATGAGATCTCAATTATCGGACTATGGCTTTGAATTCAACAAAATCCCTCTGTACTTGATAATAAAAGTGCTATTGCTCTCTCATGCAACAACGTTCAACACTCAAGAGCAAAGCATATCGACATTCGACATCATTTCATCGGGAACAAGTAGAAAAAGGTGTGGTGGAACTATATTTTGTGAGGTCTGAATATCGGTTAGCGGACATCTTCACCAAAGCTCTTCCAAGAGAACGTTTTGAGTTTATTCTTCCACGCCTTGGCTTGAAAAGCCTTCAACCAGAAACTCTCAAACGTCTTCAGGAGGAAGACGAGGAGTAAAGGTCTATCTTCATCTATCTCTTGTAAATATTTATTCAAAAAACAAAATAGAAAAATATAAAACTTTCAAAATCCATAAAAATTTGAAAAATTAAAAAAATCTTCAAAAAAAAATATTGTCTTTTTGTCATGTTTCTCTCAATTCGATAATATCTACGGTCTTTGTGCTGTCATTCAAAGAATGACACGGGACTTTAGATATTGTTCGAATTTTTATCAAAAAAAAATCAAAAATATTTTTGGGAGAAAGAGAAAATGGTTTATTGTCATTTTCATGCAATAACCCGGTTTTAAAAGAAAGAACAGAGCCATGTTTTACCATGTTTTCAAATTCCATGCTCGGATTCTATAAACATTTATCTGCTGAAAACTAAATGCTTTGAAAAATAACTCGGTCTCTATTTTTGATAATCATCGGGACTTATTTGTCAAAATATCTATCTCTCAATCAACAACCTATGTCATTGATTGAGGGGAGAATGATTTCAATTAAATTAAAAGGTTATTTGTCATTCAATTGTTTTCAAAAGATATTCATGCATGTTCTATCAATGGAGTTTAAAGTCTTAAAATCCGATCCTTATCAGTTAAAACGCTTTCATAATCAAGTCACAATTCTCCTTAAAAGCTTTCAAAATCAATTTAAATCAATAAGAGATCACAAATCTCAAATGATTTGATAATTGTGATCGGGGAAGAATGTGTGATTTAAATGGATTTAAACCGATAATTAGGTAAATGGTTTTATAAGGATGTACATGCTATCCTCGCCACATGTGCCAAACGATTTCAAATTTTCCATGCACATGTTGAGGGGAGCATCTATCTTAAACCTATGATTTGAAACGTGATCATTTATCTCAATGTGCTGGTTCCCTCTAGTATGTGTAAAACTCTTTTCAAACCTCGAGGCACATATTGAGGGGAGCAAATTCATGGAAACCTCATCCTTCCTGGAAATGCTTTATCTACTTGATTTGATCAAGGAAGTGATGGTGATATTTTTAGAAAATGGTAAACAAAGAAGTTAATTTCTTCCTCTTGCCTCCGTGTGCAAAACAATTTCAAACATTTGATGCACATGTTGAGGGGGAGCACTTATTCTAAAAATATCAAAACAATTCAGGTACAAAATGTTTTGATAATATATCACAAGTATCCGGATTGATTTTCAAATGGTTTTCAATTGGTTCCAATGGCGGATGAACAATACCAAATAGACCGACCAACTTTACTTTATGTACGGTGATATAAGGATGTTAAGGTTAGGTATTGGTTCCCATGATCCGCCGAATCGGAGGGATCTACCTAGGGACAATCCACTAGTTAGTGTAGAAGTCCTTAGGTATGATGATAAAAGGAGAAAAATGAGATATGGGAAGAGTGCGGACTAAGACCGAAGCTAGTCGAATAAACCCAACAAGGTTCTAGCTATGAAGTCTCGTAAGCAATCGAAGGGTTGAAGAATGAAAAAGAATTGAATGAGAAAAGGGTGAAAACAAATAGCCCTCCATCTATTCAACCTTAGGGCGTACCGGTTCAATTCATATGCTACTGATGGTAACATCGGTATTGAAGACAAGACGTCATGGACCCAAAGGACGACCGCACTTCAACTTCCCAAACCACTCAAGTTCCTCTTAAAAGGACTTGTTTCATTCTCACGGGAACCAACATTATCTATCGACTTTCTCTTAGAGATTGTTGATATTGAAGAAGGAGACCCTCTCCCTAGTCTCCGCACAGATCCAAATATGCACATAATTGAGTCTAGAGCCACGAGATCATCAATAAATCTCATTAGGACACTTTCAATAAAGACTCTCTGTTTCACACAATGTGGAAAGAGATTATATTTTGAGTCCTACGATTATCCTTGTGGTATTGCCGTGAACATCCGAGTGATGTGTTTACACTCACAATGAAGATGGAAAGCCTTCTGGAGCCAACATCAAACAAGCTCCTGGTAGGTGGCATGTGAGATCTATTATATGGATCAACCATGTGACAACCGAACGTAAACAATGGGGCGATTCAATCTCTTGAATCAATCCCGGTTCAGTTAGGATTGACGGATACCTTTGAAAACCGGTCTTTGTGCTTAACAAACTTTTCTTTAGCACATCGACCGTGTACTCATTTTTCAAATCAAAAGGTGTTTTATGATTGATAATTGATTTTCAATAAAACCTTCGTTGTATTGCAAAAACAATTTCTATTGAGCAATACACGATTGTTTTTCAAATCTATTTTCATCAATCATGGACTTAAAATTGCCGATTCACTCACTCGTTGTCTTCTTTGAGACGTTCGGTTTGAGAACAAACTAGAGCACCTGCGAAACCTGTCAAGGAAATTCTTCGAATTTTACCCGATCACAGGCATATGTACTGATCAACGGGGAACCGTGGGCCATGTACCACAATTCAACGAAAGTGATCAAAGACACTTTCGCTGCGATTTATTGCTAACTTGTATGCGTGTACGCCCGACGCTTAAAATGCTCGTAATGAAGCGGTCAATTCATAGCCGCATGCTCACTTAACACATTCATCTCAAAAGAAATCATGATTAGTGCATCAATGACTCGGATATTTTCACTCCATGCTTCGCTACGCCGCCAATATCATGATTCAACAAATGCTTCCGCTACTCTGATGAGAAGATATCATGATCCGGAATGTGAGCATGTCGGTCCTAAAGTCACAACATCACATAATACCAACACCACAAAGGATGTCACAGAGATTTTTTGATGGTCGATAATCTCAAATGATGGCTCAAAATTATTATCACGTGGATCAGGAAAAGACCTCCACTTGAAGTAACCAAACATGCAATGTGAAGAATCAATGACTACGAGCTTAGGAACAAAGGACTACATCAAGAATGCAAGAACAATTGTTAATGTCATATCTGTTTGTATTCAATGTAATTTTAGTGCATGATTGAGGTGACCTCCTTAGGGGAGATTGTTAGGAATTAGAAATTCCGGTATTAAAGAGTCGGTCACCTCAAGTATATGTAATCGTTAGAAAGCTCGTAGTCGTAGTTATTTTAAGTTAAGTAGTATTTAGTTAAGTAACACCGTGGAGGACGGACGGTCTTTACCCATCTGTATGCCCGATCCACGTACCATGTGTATGCTTTTATGTAAGACTATTAATACTCTCTACCTCCCAAGGTAGAGAGTTGGAGCTCATAATAATATCTTTCACTTTCTCTCACTAAGTTCCCTAAACCTCTAACTTTCTCTCTCTAGAATTCCATCTATATGCTACCTTGTGTTAATGTTATGATGTGTATGTGAAAAGTTATATCTTACAGAATCACTTGCTAAAAGCACTATGTTGGGAATTATACGTTTGAGTTGATAAGACAAAAAGAATGAAACAAGAGGGACTTAATACGATAAGAAGGAAACCTACAAAAAGATGGAAGGACTTGCTTGCAAAAGAAGTTTTATTTATTAGTCCTTATCCTCTAGTATATAAAGAGGACATAGGTGTAGGTTTTATTAATACATGTCTTCCAAGATGTAGTCGACTTAAAGGTGTGTGTGTGTGTGTCCTAGGCGTATTGTCTTATAAATGCCTAGGTTATTAGTTTAGTTAGTAGACGTGTTCCTATAAATGTCTAAGGTTAGTTAGTGTTAGTGAATGAAAAACCTTGTTCAATAATAAAGTAACAATTTGTTTATTCCGCTGTGCATGTATTGTCATTGTTATTGATCCCTAGCTGAGCTTATAAACGATCTTATCACACTATGTTGTTGCAACCACTTTTGTCTGATATCCTCTTCTTTTTCCCAGCACCACCAAACTTTTGCAGCTTCATCAATCATCCGAATGAGATATTTCCCTCCTCCATTACATCCTTTTTGGAAAGGGGAACATATGGGAAATATTACTCTGGTTCCCTCAACCGAAGGAGCACAAAGATGAACTCTTCCTTTACAACGTGAATCGGGTACTAAAACCGGATCTCTTCCTTATCGCCTTCATCGCCACTAGATTCGAGTCCTGCAAATGTCTAAAACCGGCGGAAACCTATCGAGTCATCTAATTCTATCCTTGGTGGTTCCTTCATAACAATTTCGTCTGGCTCAAGGCTCAAGGTTTTATCCAACTTGAACTCCACTATATCTCCATAGACTCCATCGAAGGCGTGCTAATGTTTCAAGCAATGGCAAACCAAGAATCAAATGCTCCTTTTTGCCTTTCATATTATCTACTACCATAAACTCGAGCCATGTAAATTTATCGACTTTAACACACGCATTCTCCTGTAATTCCTAACAGGTAATCTTAGTTTCAGCTTGTTGATGCAATCTTTATATCTGCTTCCCAAAGGTGGATTATCCTCGCTTAGGAATATGGATAGAGGCATGATGTTTACATTAGACCCAAAATCAACTACCCCAACATATCAATATTATCAGCAGAACACGGAATGACTAACCCTCTTGCACTAATATCCTTAACAAAGAACAAACTTGATCCTAACCTGGCCTCACCACTGTGGGGCATGGTTATGCCGAACTCGGGAAGTAGTTACGGCGTAACTCTTCCTGTTGGTCGATATTCATGACCTCCAATTTGTCGACTATACATTCCTCAATAACCTCCTGAGAATCATTGGTGAAAGCAGCATTGCATTCCTCCTTGTGCTTGGCTTTGTTAAGTTCGATCTCATCAATCTCCGCACTCAGTTTTTCAATCATTACTTCAAGATTTTTTAGGGTTTCGTCGTGACTGGAAAGATTTTTATTTGTGTTTTCCTGGAAACCCTTTAACCAAATATTTTGTTCTTCTTTTTTTGGGCTAAATTTTCATGGAATTTATTAATTGTTTCCTCAAGACTGGGCCTTCTTTCTCCATAAGGCCCACGGTTGTAATTTCCACGATAACCATTACTATTTTGATTATCACCGTAAAATGGTCGATTTTGTCCATACTTTGCTTCTTCAATATCCTCTTCGTCTATATGAGGACAATTCTTCGTAAGATGTCCTCCTCCACAGCTTTCACAACCCACTTGGATGGCATGAACGGTTTCTCTGACCTTCAAAGATATCTCGACCGAGACTTTCAATTTTATCTGGCGATTGCCGCATTCCGCCAAAGCTTCCGCCTTGGTTTCTTTTACTTCCACCGTCATGCCATTTTTGAGAATGGTCCACCATTTTTTGAATGGCTTCAATTGCAAGAGTAGGAGTCATGTTCGGGATAGGTCCTTGATAGTCCAGCATCTGTCTTGTAGTCACATTTATTCCTTTGTAGAAAATATTGACCTTCTGCTGGTTATTAAGATCATTGGTAGGACACTTATAAAGAAGATCATTGTATCTGTTCCAAGCTTGATACAAAGTTTCGTCGTCTTCTTGTTTGAAGTTATGGATCTCCAAAAGTTGATTAGAAATCTTTGATGGCGGGCAATATCTTTGAATAAAGTGTTTCTTTAGTAGCGCCCAGGTGTTACTGCCCCGGCGGGAAATCTTTCGATCCATCTTCTAGCTGCTCCAGTGAGAGTCATTGGGAAGACCCTAAGCATAACAACATCATGAGACACGCCCGGAATGTTGAAAAGGCTAGCGATGTATAGGACATTTTTAACGTGCTCATATGCGTCTTCGTCCCTGTTTCCCGAAAAAGGGTTAGCGTGAAGCCCCCTCATAAATTGGTCTTTAATCTCGAAACGAACAACCTCTTCGATTGCCGGTCTTACGAGACCCGGCCCTTGATCTGCTCTAGTCAACGCCAAGTATTCCTCAAGAGTGAGGTCATCAATGTTAATAACTTCCATGGTACCTAAAAACTTGAAATATGATCGTGAGAAAAGTTTAAAAACGAAATGAAAGACTTAATATCAATCCTAATATAACTCCCCGGCAGCGGCGCTAAAAACATGATACAGGTTTTACTGACCAGGTCTTAATATTTATAGTGTCTCGCTATACCTATGGTCTACCCTAATGCACTAACGGGTAGTGTACCCGGTCGTGTGTAGTGTAGTAAATGGTAAAGCCGAGGTTGTCCCAAGAGCTATGTGTGTTGGATTATTACTAAGTCTAATTGTCACAGAATAATAATGGTTTTGATAGGGATTTAATTAATTAAACAACTAATGCAGAATATAAAATAAAAGCAAATAAATGGTAAAGGGAAATCAATAGAGGAATAGTGGTGCTAACCTAGTCAATCCTCCTAGCTAGTTATGTCTACGTCTACCTACTTCCAATTACTTCAGGTGGGGTCAAATTCGAGAGGACAACATCCGTCAATTCGCCTAACCTATCGCAAAGATGCCACCACAGAGAAATCAGCGCGACCGTCATAAGTCCTATTATTCCTGGTCCCCTAAGCCGAGTCATTAAGTACCGCTACATGCTAGATTCTAAATAGTGAGTGCCCGCCCGTTAGGAACTTAGACACTACACCCCCAATTCTTAAGTTCATCCAAACGATAGGTGATCAGTTGGTCAAATCGCACAAGTAGAAAGGGTCGTCAGTTGGTCATATATTACCCTTCCCGTCTCAGTCCGCTCACCTAGGGTCAGTTGGTCATATCTCCTAGACAATTGGCCTCTATCGCCATTTAAAACTACCGAACAAAGGGTGACTACCAAAGAACTATGCATGCATACACTTAGAAATAATTGTACGGAAGTAAAGGTAAACGCAAACAAAACAATTAAGGAATCATAACTAGGCTAGCACCAAAGGGTGCTTAGCCGCTCATATTAATCATGCAAATCTATTCAATATTCAAGGGTACGAAATACATGAATTGAAATTAAAAGAAATATAAAACGCTAAAGCTTATTGTAATGGTGTGACTTCTCCCTTGAAAACAGCTCCGTATGCTCCCCTAGGCCTGCCTCGAGCTTTTTCCCACGTTCTCAGAGTATTGTGTGTGGAATGGGATGCTTTGAAATGCTGGAATTCGTGGGGTATTTATAGGCCAGGTCTGGGTTATGGCGTAACCAAAATAGGAGTTACGCCGTAACCTTCTATTTCTTCATAAATGCACTAGATCTGCTAGTTACGGCATAACATTATAAGTGGTTACGTCGTAGTCTTCAATAAACTCGGTTACGTCGTAAGTGTTGCAGTAGTTACGGCGTAAGTATCAGCGTCATGGAACCTCTTTTGACCTAATGGAGTTACGTCGTAACCTTTAGGAATAGTTACGCCGTAACCTCTTGATAAGTTGTACTTCTGGGTCACGCAATAGTTACGGCGTAATGTGAGAGATGAGTTACGCCGTAACTTCTTCAAAATAGGCATACTGTGATAAATCTTTAGTAATGTTTCCATTTCCGCGTCTCTTAAGCTCCAATGCTCGTAATTTACCTGAAAGTGGAAAACAATGGAAAACAAGTGTAAATCCATATAAATGATATAAATAACGAGCATTATCGGGGGAAATTGACACTTAATATTCAGGACTATTTGATGTTATCAATCACTTTCAAGGTGTTTATGATTTATCGCTTCAACAAAACTCACCACATTTCCGCTCCAATGCTCACACATTGATTGTCTCATCTCAAAACACCTAGCTTGATATTTCCCTTAGTTTTAGAAATTTGATTTTAGTCATCCTTACCTCAAAATAGGCCAAAAACTAGTTTTTCATTTCTTATGATTTTTAGCGAATTTTCTAAATTTCTTTTAAATTACCATTTGATCTTTGGGATCATTTGACTCCACTTGACACTTTAAAAATTATTAGTGTCATCTTTGATCACCCATTGGTGCTTATAAAAACCCATTTCTTTCCATAAGAGACAATCATTAGCTACCCTCACTCATTTCATTTGATCATTTAAGTCTCATATCATTTAAGACACCTGAGAAGACTGAAACACTCAAGATGTGTAGGTACTAGACCTTACAAAACATAATCTTCCTTTTTCTTTGGCTGCTGAGAGCCGGATCCCTAGGTTTAGCCTAGACGGATCCCTCATTCGAGGGAACCGTGGGAACCGGCTGCACAGACAAAGCTAAAACAATCTTTTCAAGCTCTCCTTTTTAAATTAAACACTCCACCTTATCTTAATTGACTTCCTAGATCAAATCAACTCTGTAGTTGACTCGTGTGCATGCAAATCATTGCAATTTGAAGGATCTTAGTGGCTTAAGCTTTAAATTAACTTACTGCTTCCCTTTATAAACCTCTTTGTTAGTACTTCCAAGTCACCATTCACAACCTCATTCTCAGCAACTAAAAACCCTTATTTCACTATCCATTTATCATTTCATCATGAGGAAAGCTCCTAGTGCTAACTCATCTACCAAAGGACCTCCTAAGAAACTTGCTCGGGTTGTTCATGAAATCTCTTCAACCGAATCATCACCCGTTAAAGCCCCAAACACTAGAATTTCCTCACAACCAACTCTACCAATTAAACCAATTCCCAAAAGAATTTTTCCCACAAAACTACCCTTGCCAAACACTACTATACCTCCTAAACCAAACACCCCTACTTCCACTAAACCATCACCTCTAGTACCTAGAGCTATCTCTTTCATCACTCCACTCTTATCTCCACACCTCTACAACTTAGAGGACTTGCCTTCTAGGCCATCTCATCCACCACCATTGCCAACATTTTCCTCTATTGAGAAAATAGCTCAACAACAAAACTTTGGTGTTGAAACAACACTAGCTCCCGTATCCTTTTCTCCATCACCCTCAAATAGTCCATTTTGGATTATGAGGAATCAACAACAACCGAATCACATGGAAGTAGATACCTCTCTACCACCATCATCAACACATATTCCACCCCCTTCATCCCTAGTTGAACCACCTCCAACTTCATCAAATATGCCTCTACAAATTCCTCCTTATTTTGTGGAACCTTCATCCAACCTTCCATTTCAAACCACTCCATTCCTACCACCACCATTCTCTAGTCATGACAAAGATTGTTATCATTGTCAACATGTTGAAGGTTTAGTACATGAAGTACGTGACGAGCTACATTTCATGTTTTATCACCTCCTTGAACGTTTCGATGAGGTCAACAAACCTAAACATCCTTAAGCTTAGGAATTCAAGTGGTGTTCTAGTCTTAAGCATAACTTAGATTGATTAAGAATCATACTTAATGCTCGGATCATTTTCTTAGTTTTAGAGTTATGTACATCATTTCTCTCGTTTTATTGAATGATATCACATGTTGTATGCTATTTGTTTATGAAAACATGTTTAGTGCCTTAATACATAACTCTTGTTGATGTTAACATCACATTTTACATCCACATTGGTGTCATAAGATTTCAGGTAGAAGGATCCCTCTATTTTGCCTAGACGGATCCCTCACTTGGAGGAACTGTGGGATCCGTGCAACAGAAGAATTTTTTTCCCAAACTTGAATCTCATTTGCAGGAAATTATGCATCATATACTTGCTTTCTAACCTTTGTTTTATAGATTTTCAAAATACACATTAGTATTTTGACACCCTCAACAAGGGGGAGCTTTTCGTCAAAGCAAAACTATTGCAAAAACGCTTGCAATACTTTCACTTAGGATTTCTTTATTACTTGACGCCCTCACAAAGGGGATCACTCGTCTAAGGGGAGCATTTTCGTCAAAAGACGAAACCATTTGCAAACATAATTGGAACACACTCACTTAGTCTTCCTAATTACTTGACGCCCTCATCAAAGGGAAGCATCCATCAAGGGGGAGCTAAGACGAGAATTCTTCTCCTCTCTTACTCTCTACTTTTCATTTTATTACTTTATAAACGTTTTTCTTAAAACAATGTGTTAGTTTCTTTTCGACGCTCTTTTTGTTTAGACAAAAAGGGGGAGGAGAGTAAAAACTCCAATTCAAACTTTTATGAATTTTAGTTTTTCCTTAAAATAATCTTATGTTTTGTCATCAACAAAAAGGAGGAGATTCTTAATACAAATAAGCCGTAAAAACGTTTACTTATATTTTACAATCTTCTAATGTTTTGTCGATAACAAACGTAAAATCATTTTAACGAAACAAATAAAATAGGTAAATGGCTTGAGCCAATACTTTACTAACACTCTTACATTTTCATATAAAACACTAAACAAGTAATATTGTTTACATCTTAGAGAAATGCAAATGTATATATATATATATATATATATATATATATATAGGATAAAGATCAAATAAAAAGACAAATATCCGTAAAAACATAAAAAGATTTTTTTTTCAAAAAAAGTTCTCGAAAAATTCCCAAACAATTCCACAACATCGGGGATGATGGTGCAAGAAAAAGTTGTGAAAAACTTTTTTCTAAAAGTGGATATTTTTTCTGAAAAAAAATTATGAAAAAATACGTTTGCGCATTAAATCGTTTTTTATGCATCAAAAATTGGTTTTTGCACCCAACTTCTTTTGACTTTTTTTATCAAAATAACATTGCGCATCTAACTAAAACAAGTTGAAAATTTTGTACATCAAAATTTTTTTGCGCATCAAAATTGCTTTTGTGCATTAAAAAAAACGTATCAAAACTCAAAATTATAAAAAAAGTTTTGACAAAAGTTTTATGCACTAACATACCCGATCTTGTGGAATCTTTTTGGAATTTTTGGAGAATTCTTTTAAAAAAAATCTTTTTATTCTTTTTATGGAGATTTGTCTTTTTATTTTATCTTTATCCTATATATATATATATATATATATATATATATATATATATATATATATATATATATATATATATATATATATATATATATATCGTAATGGGCAATGTAATGGGTAAAAATCTAAGTCCTTAACCCATTGACTAGATACATTGAATATTGTTGGGTAAAACCCAAAGTCCATGACCCATACCCATGGAGCTTGATCCATAACTCATGACCCATTGCATGAAGTTATGTTGGGTATTATCCATGATCCATGACCCAATGTCTAGATACATTGCATCTTGTTGGGTATCCATAGTTCATTACCCATAACCCATGGTACTTAACCCATAACCCGGTTTGCAACCCAAAATCCGGACTTAAGCTGACCCAGCTGCAGGATCTCTTGGATTGCACTAGCTGGATCCCTCTGGGGAGGGATTCGCGGGAACCGTGGAACAGTAGAGAAATTTTCCTATAAATAGTGAGCCATTTCTCTCTTATTACTCAACCTTTTACACATACTCTCTCTTATTATTGTAATATCTCTAACCTCATATCCAAAGGATCTTTCTATGTAGTTTTTGTTTGTGTGATTCTCTAGGTTCCTCTTAAAGGCGAGATCATCACCTCTTGGAGACGTGCAAGCTCAAGGTCATGAGTTTCTAAGCTTCGTCGTCATCAAGACCACTGAAGTGTCTCTTGTTGATAGTTCTTCTCTCCCTCCATAGAAGAGTTGTGTCGAAGGCAATAGTGATAGGTGCCTGATGCAGGATTTCTGACCAGGTTTTAATGTTTATAAAGTCTCGTTTATCTATGGTCCACCTTATGCACTCACGGGCAGTGTACCCGGTCGTGTGTGTAGTGTAGTAAACGGTAAAACCGAGGTCGTCCCAAAAGCTATGTGAGCGGATCTTAATTAAGTCTAGGTGTCACTGGTTTTAATTGTTTTAAGGATTGAAATGATTAATTAACTAGAAAACAAGAAATAAATGAGAAAAGTAAATAGCGGTTGTGATCAATAGAGGTAAAGTGTGCTAACCTAGTTACTCATCCTATCATGTAATGTTCACGTTTTACTACTTCCAATTGATTCAAGTAGGGTTTTAAGTCGCAAGGACAGCATTTGGTCAGTTCGTCCTAGCCAATCAGCAAAGGCTTCCACCCGAGATCAAGCTACTACCTTTGAAAGTCGAGTTGTTTTTATTCCCCTAAGCCAAGTCATTAAGTACCTCTACATGCAAGATTCGAAATAATGAGTGCCTGGGTGCTAGCATCTTAGACACTCATCCCTAACTTCTTAAGTTCATCCAAACGACCGGTGATCATTTGGTCAGTTTGCACAAGCGAGGAAGGGTCGTCAGTTGGTCAATTCTTACCCTCCCCGACTCAACCTAACTACTTAGGGTCAGTTGGTCAATTCTCCTAAGCAACTAGATACGATCTCCATTCAAAACTACCGAAGCTAGGGTAACTACCATCGAACTATGCATGCATACACTAGAAAAAATTATACGGAAGCATGAAAACGTAAACAAAACAATTAAGGAATCATAACTAGGCTAGCACCAAAGGTGCTTAGCTGATCATAATAAAAGAAACCAAAGATTCAATGTTTGACATAATGAAATACATGAATCGAAAGTAAAAGATAAAATAATTGCTAATGCTTATTGTTAGGGAGTGATTTCTCCCTTGGAGATGGCTTTATATGCTCTCTAAGATCTGCCTTTGGACCCTTCTTGACGTTCTATGCTTTTTGGTGTGAAGTGAATGATGTAAAATGCAGAAATTAGGGCTGGTATTTATAGGCCCGATCTAGTTACGGCGTAATTTGAGTTGAGAGTTATGTCGTAACTTCAATAATTCCTCAATTATGCTCTCGGTAAGCTGGTTACGGCGTAACACTTGGAAAGGGTTACGCCGTATCTTCAATACAGGTTTCATTTGGAATGATTACACCGTAATCCTTGGAAGGAGTTACAGCGTATCTAATGGCGGCGTGAAACATTTCTTGACCTAGTTGGTTACGGTGTAACCTTAGTTGGGAGTTACGCCGTAATTGATGCTGAGTTGGTCTTCTGAATCAACGCACTAGCTACGGCGTAATGTGAGAAATGAAGTTACGCCGTAGCTTTTTCACAGTAGCCATACTATCATAAATCTCTAAGAAAATATCCAAATCCGCGCCTCATTAGCTCCAATGCTCGTAATTTACCTGAAAGTGAAATATAAAGGAAAACAAGCGTAAATTCATATAACTGATATAAAATACGAGCATTATCGGGGGAAATTGACACTTAATATTCAGGACTATTTGATGTTATCAAATATCCCCCCACTTGAACTCTACTTGCCCTCAAGTAGACCTTATTAGAAAATTTTCTCAAAAGATATCCCCCATTACCTAGAAGATATGAGTTTAAAAATCCCTTATGCTAGAATAAATTAAAGCCGAACACCTCACGAAATGGGAACAAAACACTCAAATTCTCTCAACTAGTCTAAGTGTCAATTTCGAGGCGATCACTTAAAGCACAGTCATAGCATGTATTCTATCATAAGCTTGGAAGTTACACAAATCTCCACCACTGGAGTTAAGGACTAAACAATTCTTGAAGGCAATATGGGTAGACGCGACATGGGTTAAGGGTGAATTGTCATTACTAACATGTCACGGCAAAGTGGAAAAAATCAATGATACATGACCAAATCCATGGCCAAGACATCAAAGATTGCTCGCTTCATCACCTAGACACGCTTCATGAATAAAGGGTAGGATAAGACATGGGATTTATATGGTGTAAAGTAAAAATAACAAAGCAAATAGTCTTAACCTATAACCAAGTCATCACCGCTTACCGTTCATCCAAAGTTCAAGTTTTAAGGCGAAGAAATCGGATCATGATATACCAAGTAAATGTGCATTAGCGGACGTCATGATGGGCACATTACATGTTCTTCAACTGTTGGCGCGATAATTACCAACTCAATTTTTCAAATGTGACCGAGATGGCCTCCTCGATACGAAATCTTTGATGAGCTCCAAACATAGTGCTTATAACATTGCAATTTACAATAAACAATAAACTACTAATAATTTATTTTATTTTATTTTAATTTATTTTTTTTCGAATCCCTTTCTTTTTTTTTTACATCATAAATAAACATAACATCCCCCTACTTGAGATGAACATACTATGAGAATCTGAGGGGTCTTCAATGATCTTCAAATATAGGTCTTTGACGAAAGCGTGATTTCAGAACCTCTCTACTTGAACCTTTAACTTAGGCAAACAATGACTTCCCGATCACAAATTAAGACTACACGGTAGGCTAAAGTGAATGGGTGTAACGAAACAATATATATTGGGTGAACAAAATGAAAGGAATGGCTCAAACTGGTTTATCTATGGGTATCTTGCACTAAAGGTGAGTGTAACAAAAGGGTTTAACATGGGGGTCGAAAAGTCGAGGTGACTAATCGATAGACACACAAGGATAGGCTATTTGGGTGATAATCCTATAATATTGCATTCTTAAACTGATTATTCCATATACATTAAGCGAACTCAACATACCTCGTCTATGGTCTTGAAATGATGCAAAGGCCAAGTTCTAAAGTTTACAAGCTACCGGCACACTCATAATTTGGTGGATTTGGGTAAATAATTGGAAACGGATAAGGCTAATCTCACCATATAATATCAAGGGTTGTAATGTGCTCGGCTAAGGTCTAATCTAGTTATGTTAAGAAAAACATGTCAAAATTTTAAAATTGGCATAATTTTTCAAAATAAACTAGAAAAACGAGGGCAATCAAGTTCAAGAAATAATTCTACTCCCGTCCCCTCACTTGAAATGTACAAAGTCCCTTTTGTACTAAACGTTAAATAAATGTGAAGAGAAAGTAGAATTAGAGCGAGAACTTCCCTGAAATTTGATCCAAAAAGAAAGAACGCCCACGAAGAGAATCGTGCCTTCGCTAAAGCATCCACAAGCAAACATCATTCCATGAAATCACACTAACCAACAAGCATAATTCTAAAAAAGAAAAAGAAAAATAAAAAGAAATCTAACTCACTTTTGTAGGAATCACGGTTGCATTTAGCATATGCAACAAGCCTTTTAAACCACTTGGTGTCCCAAGTGGACGAGTGTAGTCTAGTGAGGGCTTACAGGGAACGTACCCTCAAAGTTCATTTAAAAACTAATACAAGGTTATTGCGTTAATGTAGAAAGAATTTAGAACTGAAGGATAATTACGTCGTAACCCATTAAAGGAGTTACGCCGTAATTGTGGCAAAACCTGGCAGTATGAAGAATAGCTATGGCGTAACCATGGGATGAGATTACGCCGTAATCGGTAATGCTTTGGAGAGAGTTGCTACTGATGATATGTTACGGCGTAACCATGGGGATGAGTTGCGCCGTAACTGATGAACAGATCTGGTCCCCGTTTTAGACACTTGTGAATTCTTCTCCACTTCCTGCAAAAATTGTTAAAAACAAAAAACCCAACAAAAATAGAAATTAAAGAAATAAAAATGATAATTCGGGTTGTCTCCCTAAAGAGCACTTTTCTTTATTAACGAGTCTTTAAGTTAGACTCAAAGCCATGGGGCTTTACGGTGGCCTTCGAACTTGGCCAACTTCCTCCATATCTTTCATCAAGTTGTGTCTGACCCAAGCAACATTAGTAGCGGTGCGGAGATACTCCTTTGTCTCAATCTTTCAAATCTTGCAAAACTTTTCGTCCGGCCCCAAGTGGTATCTTGTAAACTCATATTTTTCAGCTACAATTGGTGGTGGCCTTTTGTACGGAATACCAAGAAGTTTACACCTCCTTTGTTCGTATGCTTCAGCATCTAGGTCAGTGAACCCGTCTTCACCTTGTAGTTCAAGGTAGTCCATAATTCCCTCAATGTCATCATCATCGGACTCGGTTCCCTTAAACCACTTAACGTCTAGTAATTCTTCAATAAGTATGTGCTTGCATTCTTCTTTCTCATTAATGGATGTATCTTTGCTATCCTTATTCATCACTTAACTAGTATCGCCGGTAACGGTTGGGGCTCGTTAAACAAAACTAAAAAAAACTTAATAAAAATCCTAATATAACTCCCCGGTAGCGGCGCCAAAAACTTGATGCAGGATTTATGACAAGGTTTTAATATTTATAAAGTCTTGTTTACCTATGGTCCACCTTATGCACTCACGGGCGGTGTACCCGGTCGTGTGTTTAGTGTAGTAATCGGTAAAACTGAGGTCGTCCCAAGAGCTATATGAGCGGATCTTAATTAAGTCTAGGTGTTACTGGTTTTAATTGTTTTAAGGATTGAAATGATTAATTAACTAGAAAACAAGAAATAAATGCGAAAAGTAAATAGTGGTTGTGATCAATAGAGGTAAAGTGTGCTAACCTAGTTACTCATCATATCATGTAATGTTCACGTTTTACTACTTCCATATGATTCAAGTGGGGGTTTAAGTCGCTAGGACTGCATTTGGTCAGTTCGTCCTAACCTATTAGCAAAGGCTTCCACCTGAGATCAAGCTACTTCCCTTGAAAGTCGAGTTGTTTTTAGTCCCCTAAGCCAAGTCATTAAGTACCTCTACATGCAAGATTCGAAATCATGAGTGCTCGGGCACTAGCATCTAGACACTCATCCCTAACTTCTTAAGTTCATCCAAACGACCGGTGATCATTTGGTCAGTTCGCACAAGCGAGGAAGGGTCTTCAGTTGGTCAATTCTTACCCTCCCCTACTCAACCTAACTACTTAGGGTCAGTTGGTCAATTCTCCTAAGCAACTAGATACGATCGCCATTCAAAACTACCGAAGTTAGGGTAACTACCATCGAAGTATGCATGAATACACTAGAAACAATTATACAGAAGCATGAAAATATAAACAAAACAATTAAGGAATTATAACTAGGCTAGCACCAAAGGTGCTTAGCTGATCATATTAAAAGAAACCAAAGATTCAATGTTTGACATAATGAAATACATGAATCGAAAGTAAAAGATAAAATAATCGCTAATGCTTATCGTTAGGGACTAATTTCTCCCTTGGAGATGGCTCCGTATGCTCTCTAAGATCTGATTTTGGACCCCTCTTGACGTTCTCTGCTTTTTGGTGTGAAGTGAATGATGTAAAATGCAGAAATTAGGGCTGGTATTTATATGCCCGATCTTGTTACGGCGTAACTTGAGTTGAGAGTTATGCCGTAACTTCAATAAATTCCTTAATTATGCTCTCGGTAAGCTGGTTACGGCGTAACACTTGGAAAGGGTTACGCCGTATGTTCAATACAGGTTACATTTGGTATGATTACGCCGTAATCCTTGGAAGGAGTTACGGCGTATCTGATGGCGGCGTGAAACATTTCTTGACCTAGTTTGTTACAGCGTAACCTTAGTTGGGAGTTACGCTGTAATTGATGCTGAGTTGGTCTTCTGAGTCAACGCGCTAGCTATGGCGTAATGTGAAAGATGGATTTACGCCGTAGCTTCTTCACAGTAGGCATACTATCATAAATCTCTAAGAAAATCTCCAAATCCGCGTCTCAATAGCTCTAATGCTCGTAATTTACCTAAAAGTGAAATATAAAGGAAAACAAGCGTAAATCCATATAAATGATATAAAATACGAGCATTATCGGGGGTGGGGGGGACACTTAATATTCAGGACTATTTGATGTTATCAGTGCCAAAGGTCCATGTCGAAGGCATTAGTAAAAGGTGCTGAAGGGTTATGTCGAAGGCATTAGTGAAAGGTGCCGAAGGTCCGTGTTGAAGGCATTAGTGAAAGGTGCCGAAGGGTCGTGTCAAAAGAATTAGTGAAAGGTGCCAAGGGTGTACATTCGACATAGTGCATCGATGTACAAGATAGTTAGCTTGGGTTAAAGGATAGTGATATCCTTATGATGTTGTAATAAGGAGTGTGTCTCCTTTGTGGTTATCGTGTATTGGTGTAGTTTTTGGTAGTAGTTCCTCCTTTGTAATGGAACTCGGTATCTATCCTTGTACCGGATAAAGTGTAGGCGACGTTGTGATAGGTTTGGTTCTACCTCGTGGAAGAACCCGGTGTCTAGCCTTGTACCGGATAAAGAGTTGGCGACGTTGTGAAGGCTTCTCCGCCACATTAAGGAGCTTGTGTTGTGTAGTGCTTACAAACTCTCGAGTGGGGAACTCGGGGAGTGGAGTATGTCAAGTAAGTTTTCCTTGTAGCCGAACCACTATAAATACTCGTGTCGTGGTTTTGTGTTCCTTACTCTTTATCTTTGCATTACTTGTTTATATGCTTATCTATCATCATCCAACAAACACTTTAAATAGATTGACATAAGTCAATCTAAATAGTTTAAAACAGAGTTTTAATCGGTAAAACTATTCAACCCCCTTCTATTTTTCCACAGTTTGGTTGATTCTACTTAAGATCATAATCTTGTGATCTTGATTTGGTTCTGTTTCTGGATACTATTATTAGTCTTGAATTAAGATTCAAGACTGGTTGTTTTTGTTTATAAATCTTTTCATGGTATCAAAGCAGAGTTAAGATCCTGCTTTATATCGTTGTTTCAAAACTTTTGAGGTTTCTTTAGTAATTTTGGGTTTTTGTTCTTAAAATCTCTTTGGTGTTGATTAAGGTGTTTTAATCGACAGATTTGTGGTTCTTAGTGGTTCTTGAGGTGGTTCTGGTGGTTTTCCCTAATTCTTGAAACTTAGGGTTTGGTTGATTGATTGGATTTGGGTATAATTGAATTGTTGGTGATTTATGTGTTCTTGAATAAGTGAATCAAGAACATAAAAGGTTGTTGTTTTCGCTGCTATTATTGCTGTGTGCATTGTAACACCTCTCACACCATCTCTTTTTTAATTTATGTCTTTATTTTATTGCAATAGATTATTGGAGGATAGGTTAGGACACTATTGGAAGTTGAGGATTGTTTGTTGGTGGTTATTTGTTATTTGAGGAGTTGCGTTTATTTGTTAATGTTTTTTCTTTTCTTTTTATTGAAGTGTTTGTGTGCACCCTTGATCTACCACCTTGAGTGGCAAGAAAATCCTCGGAAACTACTTCCTTTTATCTTTTGAGTGCTTGCCTTCTTTTATTATGGCTAAACATGAATTTTATGTTAATATGAATTCTGATGATGAGGATGATGGTGTTACTAGAATTAGTAGATTGGATTTGAGTCATCCATTATTACATTTGCATCGTAATGATTCTTGATATTTGACTGTTGTGTCTATAAAGTTAAAAAGGAACTAAGAATTACAATGTTTGGTCTTGTGCTATGCAACTTGCTTTAGAGGGTAAAAACAAAACTGGTTTTATATATGGTACTTGTAGAAGATCAAACACTGATGAAATTTTGAGCAGACAATGGGATAGGGTAAATGCAATTGTTTTGGGGTGGATTCTGAACTCTATTTCTGAAGAGCATTATTTGGGTCAATATTTTTTAAAAAAAGAGCTTCACATGCTTGGCAGGAATTAAAAGAAACCTTTGATAAGATTGATGGTTTTGTGACTTTTAATTTGCATCATAAAATCAATTCTTTGTGTCAAAATGGGTCATCTATTGCTGATAACTATCATCTTTGGAAACAATTTGATGCGTTAGTTTAACTTCCTAGATGCACTTATCATGCTGCAGAGGAATTTAAAAAGAACAATCAATTAATGAAACTAATGCAGTCTTTGATAGGTCTTGATGACATTTATATGAAAATTAGAAGTAACATTTTATTTAGAGATCCTATTCCTTATGCAATAATTTCCAGTGAGGAATCTCACAGGGTTGTTGCTACCAGCAGTAGTTCTGGAAACACTCAAGGGTCTTAGACTTCTACTTTTACTTCTAATGTGCCTAATAGAGGCAATTTCCGAAGGAATCAAACCTCTGGTAATGGACCTAGACCCACTGCCACCTTTAGACCAACTACCAATAATAATAGGAGACCTTCTGGAGGTTCTACATGAGTCTGTGAGCATTGTGTGTTTAATGATCATATTGTGTGTTTAACCTGCATCTGCATAACCAACCAATCCTTCTTTTGAATTGTTAGGATAATACAAGCCTAAATCGACGGTCCCTCAAAGATATCAAAAAATGTGTTTGATTCCTTTCTAGTGTCTTTTTGTAGGGGAATAACTAAATCTTGCTAATAAATCAACTGCAAAAGAAATATCAGGCCTAGTACAATTTGTTACATACATAAGGGCTCCAATTGCACTTAGGTATGACACCTATGGACCAAGAATTTCTTCACCATCTTCGCAAGGGAAAAATGTATCATTATCAAGATTAAGTGATCTACCAACCATTGGGGTGCTTAAAGGATTTTCCTTGTCCATATTAAATCATTTTAGGAGCTTTTTAGTGTAATTTGATTGATGTAGAATTATTCCATTATGCATATGCTCAATCTGTAAATCAAGGCAATATTTATTCCTTCCAAGATCTTTCATTTCAAATTCCTTCTTTAATAGAACAATAACTTCTTGGATTTCTTTATTTGTACAAATTATGTTTAAATCATCAATGTATACAACTATGCTCACAAATCATGACATTGTCTTTTTAATAAAGATGCATGGACAAATAAGATTATTTGTATATCCTTTGCTAATCAAATAATCGCTCAAACGATTATACCACATCCTTCCAGATTGTTTCAACCCATATAAAGATCTTTGTAATTTGTTGAGCACATTTCTATGGGTTTTGAACTTAATGTTTCAAGGGATTTAAATCCTTTTGGTATTTTCATATAGATGTCGCTATCAAGTGTTCCATACAATTAAGTTTTAACAACATTCATAAGGCGCATTTCTAAATTTTTAGAGACTGCTAAGCTGATTAAATATATGAAAGTAATCACATCCATAACAGGAGAATATTTTTTCCTCATAGTCAATTCCTGGCCTTTGAGAAAAACTTTGGGCTACAAGTCGAGCTTTATATCTCGTAACTTTATTTTTCTCATTTCTTTTACGCACAAAAATCCACCTGTATCCTACAGGCTTCACTTCTCTAGGTGTGGTTATAATAGGCCCAAAAACCTTTAGTTTATTAAGCGAATTTAATTTAGCTTGCATAGCCTCTTTCCATTTATCCCAATCCTGTCGACTTTTACAATCAATTACAGACTTTGATTCGGGATCATCATCTCTTCTCATAGTATCACTTGCTACAGAATAATAAATTATCACATCAATATCTCCTATTTCATTTCGAGCACATAATATATGTGTTTAACTATAATTGATTGACATTTCCTTATTGATATCACTCATTTCTTCCTCGGGTGAGGTTTTGATATTTTGTGTTTCATTGAGAACACTTTCCTCATGGCCTGTTTCCTTTTCAGGCCTTTTTCTTTTTCGAGGATTTTATCTTTTGAACCAATTGGTCTTTCACGTTTCAAGCGTTTTTTAGATTCTTGTGCGATGTTATCATTAGCTTGCTTATTTGGTATTTCAATTCGAGCTGAGGCATTAGCAGCTCATATATGTGACGTAGTCACTCTTTTTCTGTATATGTAAATGCATCAGGTAACTGATTTGCAATTTCTTGTAAATGCATTATCTTTTGAACCTCGGTTTCACATTGCTTTATTCGAGGATCCAAATACAACAATGAAGGTTCACACCATGAGACATCTTTCACTTAATTTTTCTTTTTTCCCCCTAATACTAGGAAAACTGCTTCATCAAAGGGGCAATCAGCAAAACGTGTTGTAAAGAGATAACATGTTAAAGGTTTAATGTATCTTATGATAGAAGATGTTTCATATCCAACATAAATTCCCAATCTTCTTTGAGGACCCATTTTTATGCATTGTGGTTGTGCAATAGGAACATACACTGCACAACAAAAAATTCTAAGATGGGAAATGTTTGGTTCTTGGCCAAAAGCAAGTTGTATGAGGGAGTATTTATGATTTTCACTTGGTCTCATGCGAATCAATGATGCAACATGTAAAATTGCATGTCCCCACATAGACACACAGAGTTTAGTTCTCATTATTAATGGCCTAGATATTAGTCGGAGGCCTAGATATTAGTTGGAGGCGTTTGATTAATGATTCTGCTAAACTACTTGGTGTGAACATGAGCATCTAGGTGTTCAACAACAATTCCAACAGACATGCAATAATCATTAAAAGCATGTGATGTGAATTCTCTTGCATTATCAAGTCTCACTTTTTTAACTGTATAATCAGGAAAATTGATGGATCCCACTCTTGATAGATCTTTACTGCATGTTAAGGGTGGTGAATAGCTTATGTAATCACAAGCTAAACACAAGAGAGACTCTTGCTTTGAAAAGCTAATGTCTACGCGGAATATAGACACAACTAATAAGAAGGACATGACTAATAAAACTAAAAGATCCTTCTATGGATTTCTATTAAAGAACAATGAGAATTGTGTTTTGTTTTTCTTTCCATTACAATTCCCTATGCCGTGGGTTATATTTATAATCATGAAACCCTAATCGGCATTAACTAAAATGTGTGAGATTGATATGCATATCTCTTCCTAATTTAGCTCATGCATATCCTCAACTCTAACTAAATCTTATCCTGGAATAACTATTTGACGATACCAGGACTAACTATGCTACCAGTAGGAACTACCAGTAGTAACTATAATAATAACCTTACCAGCAGGAACTATATACCTGCTAGTAGGAACTACTACTCTACCAGTAGGAACTACATACCTACTACTATTACAATTTTAAATAAGTATTACAAATATTCCTAACAATCCTCCCCTAAACTGGAATTTGACTATGTTAATTTCCAGTTTCTAGATAGATCTTTAGTCTTGAACAATGAGGATTGAAACTTGAACTTGAATACTTGAAAATTCTAAACAAACCAGCATCTTTATGTCTGCATCCTTGGAATGATATAAGCCTGATAGAGCAGAAGACCAATCAGAAACAATGATGAACCAACAGTAACTCTTGAACCAGCAATTGTGATTGGAACCACCTCAGCAACATGAGTAGATTTGATGAGCCTTTACCAAGTAGCTACTCACTCTTGGTCTAGCTAATTCTTTGATGGAATCATGGCATCATCCTGGTGAATTAGAAACCAGTCCAATTCTTAGAACGTGAATCAATGGTGAATTGTAATACCCTAATGATTTTTGGCAAATCATCACAGCCATAAATGGATTTGTAATGTCTTTACCTGTAGCCGTTTGCTCAGGACTAGCCATGGTTTTCCACTGCCTTTACCACAAGCCATGATCTTGTGGGCTAGCCAACTCTTAATCTACATAGACATGGTTAGTTGAGCACCATACAATTTTTGGCAAATTGTCAGCCATCAACGGATTTGAGTCCTCTTTACCAGAGCCATTTGCTCATGGAGTAGCCAATGTTTTGGTGTATGAGACCATGGTACATTGAGAACCATCTAATTTTGAGTAAACCAGCAACTGTCAACGGATTTGATAATCACACAAGAGTCGTACCCTCATGGCGAGTCAACTCTTGCTTATCTGTGAGACATAGTGAGTTGAATACCATTGGTTTTCAAAAGAGTTTTTGTACAAGGTGTGCCAGAATCAAAACAATTTTGCACACCAAAACTTAACATAACCAAACACTTTTAGGTTCAAAAAGGCAGTTTGCAAAATACTTGACACTAAAACAGAAACTAAAATCCTGTAAAGATAACTAGTACAACATATATACATAAAAAGAAGGGGACAGAGTACCATGATCAAGCAGGAGAAACCTTTGCAGTAGCAAGTTGATGCTTGATAAACCCAACCAATTGCTCAGCGGTTGTCATGTCATTACCAACAACCTCACCAGCAATCTCCAACTTGAGTCTAAGCATCTTCTTCATGACCTTGACTGAGAGAGGGTAGGTCACATCTGCAAACATGTATACCACCATACCAGAAATAGTTTCCAAAACATGTACATTGGAAAGAGGATATAAGGTACAGGATCCTCCTCAGTTGAGTCCTCATCCACATCAACCTTGATGAAGGTCTTATCTTCTGCTTGTAAATCCACAACTTTAAACACTGACTTGGGTGTATGCTTGGCAAAAGACTTCTTCCTGGTGCAAGTGGATATGGGAGGAGAAGGAATAGGAGTGGCAGCAGGATTAGGAGTCACAGTAGGAATAGTAGTCTCAGGAGGAATGGGAGCATCAGTAGGAATTGGAGGCTCTGCAGGAATGGAAGCATCAGTAGGAAGAGGAGTTGCAGTAGGAATGGGAGAAGAACTAACTGGTGGGGGTGGAGGTACAGTTGAATCAGAAGGACTGGGAGATTCAGTAGAATTCTTCTTCTTAGATAAAGGTGCTTCTTCTTCAGGACCTTTCCTCTTCAAAGACCTATTGAAAGTCTGTATCTGAGTGAATGCAAGAGCCTTTTGAATCTTTTCAAACTCCTGTTTCAACTGTTCATCAGTTAAGAGTTTCACCCTAGCCATAGTCCATCCAGTAGAGTAGACATCACTGCTCTGGTTCTTGACAAAATGTCTCTTGAAATCTCTATGTTGTGCCTTTGTCATTGGCCTGTTTCTCCTTTCCTCTTGTAACCTCTTAGCAAGAGCTTGTCTCTTCTTCCTGATCAAAGCAACCATTCTAGCTGGAAAGTTATCTACAGAGACATCCTCACCCAATAGAGCCTTGGAGAGAGAGGCATTGGTTTCAACTTGAGCCATGATGTCGACCCAATCAGACTCAGTATAGTACATGGCAGAAGTAAAAACTTCTTGCTGCCTTTTTTGGCCATCTCTGCTCTGTGTTTGGCCAAATTAGCTAATTCTTCCTCATGAGCCCTTTGTGCAGCCTCTGCACCAAGTCTCTATTCCTCCAACTGCCTTTGAGTCCTGACTTTGATAGTGTGGTCTTCGTCCATCATAGGAGATTTTCCTTTATCTAAAACACCAGCAGGATTAGGAACAGAGGAGCTACCAGCAGGATTGGTAGAGACACCACCAGAAGAAACATCAGCATGAATATCAGGTTGAACATCAGCATGAGCATCAGTATCATCATCAGCATGAGCATGAATATCAACATCATCATGAGCATCAGTAGCAACATCATCATGAATATCAGAGACACCACCAAAAGGATCATTAGGATCAGCAGTAGCACCAGAAGGAATATCAGAAGAACAACCAGGAGGAACAACAGAAGTACCAGCAAGAGGAACATCAGAAGTACCACCAGAAGGAAGATCAGAGCCAGCAGCTATGGTTGCATTAGCCAATTTGATTACTGCATCCAACTCTACACCTTTCTCTCCGCCAGCTTCCTGATCAAAATCACCCACCAGATTTTTCTTCTTAAGTAGTACTACCATTTCTTTGATCTTGGTGACCAACTTTCCCACCACATTCCTAAATAGCTTCTTGGTGCTAACTCCCATTTCTTATTGAATTAACCGATCAACTTGCCATCGGACATTTATTTTGAATGCGATAGTTTTTGCAAAAATTTAGATATTTTTTTACTTTCTTATTATATTATCAGAATGAATCCTGCTAGTTCTGGGGTTGCGACGCAAAAGAATCTGGGGCGTATCGCCCAAATCATTGGTCCGGTACTAGATGTAGCTTTTCCGCCAGGCAAAATGCCTAATATTTATAACGCTCTGGTAGTTAAGGGCCAAGATATCGATGGTAAACCAATTAATGTGACTTGTGAGGTACAGCAATTATTAGGAAACAATCGAGTTAGGGCCGTAGCTATGAGTGCTACAGACGGTCTAACGAGAGGAATGGACGTAATTAATACGGGAGCTCGGGTACTTTACAAGAAAGAATTACTTCTACTAAAGAAGGGTCCATAACTTCTATTCAAGCTGTTTATGTACCTGCAGATGATTTGACCGACCCTGCTCCTGCTACGACATTTGCACATTTAGATGCTACTACCGTACTTTCAAGAGGATTGGCCGCCAAAGGTATCTATCCAGCAGTAGATCCTTTAGATTCAACGTCAACTATGCTACAACCCCGGATCGTTGGTGACGACCATTATGACACTGCACAAGAGGTTAAGCAAACTTTACAACGTCAGGGTAGATTTCAGTAATGGGCAAGTTAGTAATACCACTAGCATCATCTAATTGAAGTTTAGTCCTGACTAATTCCTCAGTAATGGTGTAAGGAGTATCATCAATACTAGCAAGGATAGCAGGAGGACCCAAGTCAGCCGATCGTAATGTAGTAGTTGACCATAACTGTTTGACCAATGAGTCAAAGATGATGTCGAGGTCATGTGTGATAGCATACCTGATGTGAGACGCACTCAAAAACTCAATAATTTGATGATAATCGTCACTCCACTTTGATTTTTCCAAGTAACCTACTTTGTTGTGCTTGTTCTTGTATTTAAGTGCAGCCATTGATGATTTGAAAAAGTGTGGAGGTGTGTGGTGGATTTAAATCACAATGAGAGTTGTTACTGGTCGTTAGGGGGAAGTGAATTGATATGTAGTGGTGATCGCACTTTGTATTGGGCCGATTTAAAGATTAGGGTTTTATGGAAAGAAAATAACTATTAAAAGAGAAAACATTAATTATCCTTTAAATAAGAAACCCTTGGCCAATTAAAGGCCATAAATATCGGAGCAATAACTTTTACTGAAGATAATTTCCCAAATTAAACGACCAAAAGAAAAGTCAACCACATTATCATAACCAGCACAAACGGACATAACCAGCACAAACAGACATAACCAGCACGAACAGACATAACCAACACGAACTTAAATGACCAGCACGAACAAAAAGGTCACCCAGAAGGAAGATAACACTACTAGCAGGAAGTGAACAACCAGGAGGAATGACTTAAACTACCAGTAGGAAGTTGCCCAACATCAAAGCCTTCTAGGACATTAGAAGAGTACTAATCCACCCTCTTGTTCCAGCAGTCTGCAAAAGGTTAGACCAAGACAAACAAAACATATACAATAAACTACAACCTAGTGTAACAAGAACACTTTTAAAGAAATCTTTTACAACAACAATCCTCCCCTTAGACTCAAAGCCTCCCCTTAATCATAGCACCTATGGATTGAGCAACCCAATGTTAACCACAAGATGATTAAATCTAGATCCATCAAAAGCCTTGGTTAAAAAATCAGCCACATTATCATCAGTATGTATTTTAAGCAGTTGAATAAGTTTTTTTTCATTATCATCTCTTATGAAATGGTGCCTAATCTCTATTTGCTTTGTCCTTTGGTGAAAAACTAGATTTTTGACTATGAAAATGGTACTTTGGTTATCAATAAAGATTTTGGTGTTCATAAAGTTATACCCATAATCCAACAATTGATTTTGTATCCAGAGTACCTGACCACAACAGTTAGCAACAGCAGCATACTCAACTTCAGTGGAAGAGGTAGCCACAATGGTGTGCTTCTTGCATTGCCATGAGATCAACCTTCTACCCAGAAACTAACATCCACCAGTTGTGGATTTCCTATCCTTGTTTGCACCAGCATAATCACTGTCACTATAGGCTTCAAGCACAAAGGGTGAATCTTTTGGGTACCATAAGCCCAACTTAGGTTGGCCTTTAAGATACTTGAAAATCTTCTTTACTGCTTCCAAGTTGGAAGTAGTAGGATTGACTTGATTCCTTGAACAAGCACTAACTGCAAACATGATATCAGGCCTTGAAGCTGTCAAGTACATTAGTGAACCCATCATGGACCTATACAAATGTACATTTACAGGACTATCAGGTTCATTCCTGGACTTAGGCTTTGAAGCTTCATAAGGTGTTGTTGCAGTCCTGACATTCTCCAAGTCAAATTTCTTCAGGATCTCATGCACATACTTGTCTTGGCTGATAAAAAGTCCATCAGGTTTTTGCTGAACTTGTAATCCTAGGAAGAAAGTGAGTTCTCCCATATCACTCATTTCAAATTCCCCCTTCATCAAGGCCCCAAATTCATCACACCAGGCCTTCTTTATAGATCCAAAGATGATATCATCCACATAAATTTGTACCAAGATGATATCTCTATTGTGCTTCTTAAGAAAGAAAGTCTTGCCAATTGTGCCTCTTCTGTACCCATGTTTCAGCAAAAAGGTAGAAAGGGTTGCATACCAAGCTCTTGGTTCTTGATGAAGTCCATATAGAGCTTTGACTACTTTATAGACCCTCTTGTGATGTTGAGGATCCACAAATCCTTTAGGCTGAGTGACATAAACTTCCTCATCAATTTTCCCATAAAGAAAAGCACTCTTAACATCCATTTGATAAACTATAAAGCCCATGTAGGATGCAAATGCAAAAAAAAACCTGATTACCTCTATCCTTGCAACTGGAGCAAAGACTTCATCATAATCAATGCCTTCCTCCTGTCTGTAGCCTTGACCTACAAGCCTAGCCTTGTTCCTGACAACAATCCCCCTAGCATCCCTCTTGTTTTTGAGTATCCATTTTGTCCCAATAGCATATTTTCCTTCAGGAAAATCAACAAGAACCCAAACATTCTGAAACTTGAACTGTTGCATTTCTGCTTGCATGGCTTCAACCCAGCTTGGATCTTCAAGAGCTAGAGCTACACACCTTGGTTCCACTTGAGAAAGAAAACAAGCAAACATACAATGTTGAAAGTCTGTATGGTTGTCTCTTTGCTGTGCATGAATGTAGCTGATAAAATCAGATTCACCATTAGTAGGCTTATTGACCTGTCTTCTCATTTGCACAGTTGAATTAGGATCCCCAAGAATTAGAGATTGAGGATGGATTGTATTGATTCGCTTACTTGCCACATGGCTGACTTCCATAGTTGATGATAAGTTGGTTAGATCAGCACCAAAATCATCATCATAAGATGAAGAAGAGAAGATACCAGATGAGGATTTATGATTGCCAAGGTTTGATGGTATTGGAAATCGTGTTGTAGGCTCAGCATCAAAGTATGAGTCAGTTGAAATACCAGCAGGTTCTGGAGCACTACCAATAGAAACTGGAACACTACCAGTAGAAACATTACCAGGAGGAACTGAAGTAACACCAGTATGAACTATTGCTCCACTACCAGTAGGAGCTGAAACATCACCAGTAGGAAGCATTGTTGCACCAGAAGGAACTGTTGAGGCATATCCAAGTCTGTCAGTATCAGATTTGGATCTTTGTTCCTGACCCTTCAGCAGTGCAAGTTCCTTTTGAAAAATTTCTTCAGAAGAATCAAGTGGTGAACCAGCATCCTCATCACCAGAAGAATCTTCAGGCTTAACTTCTTGAATGCTGTGAAATGGATAAGAAGGGACAATGATGACCTGTTCATCAAATTCTGATTCTGAATCAATATCTTGTGTACCTGCAGGGTTAGTTGAAGCTTCTTGTGTGCCTGTATATTGGTTAGGTTTATCACGATTATAACCTAAAGTATCAGTCAAATAATCAAGATCAAAATACCATTCATGACCAAGGCCCTGTACATTAGGTTTTTCTTCAGGATACCCTAGATTCGAAGTCTCTTCAACCCTTCTATTTGGCACATTGTACACCCTTTTGGCTTTGTTACTTGCAGAGTATCCAACAATATAGCCTTCATCAGCCTTCCCATCAAACTTACCCAAATGATCACTTGTGTTTAGAATTGGCACATGACATCCAGAGGGTCTAAAATGACTGACTGATGGACTTTTCCGAGTAAATAAGGTATAACATGTATGATTATGAGGACTAGTTACTGACACCCTATTCAAGACATAACAAGCAGTTCTTACTGCTTCAGTCCAAAACATGGTAGGTAATTTAGAGTCAGCCAACATAGTTCTAGCTGCCTCTATGAGGGTTCTATTCTTCCTCTCAGCAATCCTATGTTGCTGTGGTGATCTGGCATTACTATAATCTCTCTTTATCCCTTTAGACCCACAGAGTTCAATAATATAAGCATTTTTAAACTCTGTACCATTATCACTCCTAATAGGTTTTACCTTTTTGTTCAACTGGTTTTATACAAGATTAAAGAAGTCCTTAAGGAAAGGATAGGTCTCATCTTTATGTTCCAGAAAGAAAACCCAACAAAACCTGCTATAGTCATCAGTGATCATAAGGCAGTAATATTTGTGGTCAATTCTTCTGATGGATGTAGGACCAAAGAGGTCCATATGAAGCAATTGCAAAGGCTCATAAATGGAGCTCACATCAGTAATGACCATATAGGAGGCTTTGTGTTGCTTACCTTTACAATAGGCAACACAGGAATGGTCCTTCTTGAAAAGTTTAGGGGGTAGACCTCTAACTAAGTTACCCTTCACCAATCTGTTCATGTTTTTATAGTTTACATGACCCATCCTCCTGTGCCATTTGACAGATTCATCAGCAGAGGCTTTTGCCACCAAACAAGCCAAATTCCCCTTGGGACTGAGATCATTCAAGTTGATGGTGTAAAGATTATGCTTTTTTGGAACCCTCAGTAGCACCATACTTTCATCTGGAAGCTTGAATTCCTCGGAGAGAATAAGACAATCTGTATTTGTGAAAAGAACTTTATTCTGCTTGTTACAAATCTGAGAGATGGAGAACAAGTTGAACTGTTGCAGTTCCTTCACATAGTAGACATTTTCAAAATCCAGTGTGGGAGTTCTAATTGTCCCTTTTCCTGTAATTCTACCTTCACCACCACTAAAAGTCACTTTTCCTCCTTGAATTTTTTGAAATTCATCCAGTCTTGCCATGTTACTAGTCATACTTCTAGAACAACCACTATCAAAGATTCCTTCATCGACAGCATCCGAAAAAGGATTTACCTACAAATATACAACATGATAAAAGTTAGTGTCTAAGGGGGACCCAAGCCATTTATGACTTGGTTCTACCTTGTGGATCTGAAAAGTGTGGCCATGAAGATGTATGAGATCCACTATTGTTCTTGGGTACGCAGAATGAGCCTTTCCTTTGTGTTTTCCAAGAACAACCTGCTAAGGGCTTAACAGCAGTTGCCCCTCTCCCCCCCCCCACCATACTTCATAGAAACATATGGTGTATATGTCTGAAAATAAGAACTTATAGGTCTATGGGGCATAGGTCTGACCTTACTTTTCCACCAGTCAGTAGTAACTGATGGAGAGTATCCTCTATTAGAGGGAACTGGAAAAGGCCTATTACCAGTAGGAAATGGCTTACCAGCAAGAACTGATTGAGCTCTAACATGAGGAATGTTTATTTTGCCAATCCTCAACAGTACTGATTGTGGGACAAACTCATTTTGGTGATTAACATTATTTATTCCAAACCCATTACCAACAGATGTATTAGCTATTTGTTTCTCATAAAAATCACAACCTTAATAAGATGAGTATTTGTTGAATCTTAGACCTTGATAGATCTTTGAGCACTCGTGGATCGTTAGTAATGCTTATGTAATCACAAACACACTAATAGACAGTCTCTATTACTTGTATTCTAAAGCGGAAATCAAACACAAGTATGAACACAGATAACTAAGAATACTTTGATCCTCTACGGATCTTTAAATAATACTAAAACTTGTTTTTCAAACTCGTACATCATTCATACTATCGTGTTCCTTTTATAGACAAGGAACCCTAAACCGTTTCCCAAGAAACATATAAACATAAAACTAAAGAAGATATACATTATCACTTCCTAATAAAGCTCATGCATATCCTAACTAACTATAAAATACGCGGAATATCTATATCCGCAGAAACAAACTACGCGGTTTTTCTACTTCCGCAGATTCATGTCTTCAGCAGATTCCAACACTTCAGCAGAATCCATCAGCAGTATCTTTAGCAGAATTCTTATTTAGTAGAATTCCCAACAATCCTCCCCTACTCTTGAATTTGACATGGTTAAGTTCAAGATTCTTGATAGATCTTTAACACTTCAAAACAAGAGGATTGAATACGAACATCAATAGCAAAGAACCAAAACAATCACATCTCTATTATGGCAAAACTTTGAAACTTCAGATCTTTACAGCAACAAATGACAAAGTGTACATCAAAACATATTAGTTTCATACTATTCTCATCACATCCAGGTGTGTTAACTCATGTGAGAGGTGAATCATTGAAAATAATGGATTTGATGTCTCTTTACCAATAGCCATCACTACTGGAGTAGCCAAATGTTTAAGTTCGAAAACTATGGTACACTGATAACCATCTGATTTGTAGCAAATCAGCAGCTATAAACGGATTGGAGATGTCTTTACCTGTAGCTGTTTGCTCAGGACTAGTCAATTCTTAGGGGAAAGAATCACCTTTGGTGAATTGAGAACCCAATATGGTATTCCATCGCTTTTACCACAAGCCATATACTTGTGGGCTAGCCAGTTCTTGGATACCAAAAAGGTATAAGCCATGGTGAATTGATGACCATACAACCCTCAAAGAATTAAGCATGGGTGAGTTGCAAACCCTATGATTTTGAGCAAACCATTACAGCTATTAACAGATTTGATGTGTCTTTACCAAAGTTGTACCCTTTGGACTAGCCAACTCTTTGATGTACACAAGGCACAGCTGGTGAGTTGATAACCATCAACAAAGTAATGTACAACAAACCTGCAAGAAAAAGTGAGACAAACAAAAATATACAAGATATATATATATATATATATATATATATATATATATATATATATATATATATATATATATATATATATATATATATATATATATATATATATATAAACTAAGAATGAAACAAAGAAAGAAAGAAATAATACAACATACCAGAATCAAGAAGAAGCTTGATGTTGCAAAAGCTGAGTCTTGATCAACCCAATCAACTGTTCAGTATGTGTCATATCATTCCCAACTGGATCAGGAGGAACTTCCAATTTCCTTCTAAGCATTCGTTGTATCAATTTCACAGACAAAGGATAAAGCCTATCAGAAAACATACACACAGCCATCCCACACTTTGTCTCTACAACATGCACACTTGGGATAGGATAAAATCTCCAAGTCTCAACCTTCCACTTATGTGAATCCTTCCAAATTGAATACCCTTTACCATTTAGAGATTGAGAGTCAAAAAGAACTTGAAGATCTCCCAATAAGTACAAACCAGAACCCTGTGGTGTATGAGTGGCATAATACTGTGTGACAAGACCATGGAGAGTAATCAAATCTTGCCTATCCACCAAATGAAGGATTTCTTTCAAGAAAGTAAACTGCATAGAAGAGTTATCCAACCTATAGATTGTGTTAAGCTGTCCATCAGTCAATGTCCATGTAGTCAACACACCATGAGTCCCCTCAAGAAGAGTTTCAGAAGATCCCTCTTTAATGAATGTTGACTCAACAGCCTTTAGATCCAAATGCTTAGAAGAACCACCCTTTTTAGATTTAGGTACTCCAGAGGCCTTCTGCCCAGCCACTCACATACATATCCTGATTGCAATGTGTCTTCTTCTAGATATCCTTTTCCCTCTCCTCCCGGGTATATAAATGCCCATAGAAATAGAAGAGGGTACCTTCTCAGATGTACCAGAGACATCTTCAGTAGAAACAGAGGAAATAGGAACAGGACCACCCATTGCATATAACTTATCAAGCTCTTCTCTAGCCTATTTAGCACTAGCAGCTTCCAGTTCTGCTCTCTTAACCATATCTGCTCCTTTCTGTTCAGCAGATGCAGAAGAAGGAATAGTAAAAGTGCTAGTAGCCCCCTGTGGATCCATAGATGTATCAGCAGTACAGGGTGAAACTTCAGGAGAAACACCAAGAGGTTCAGCAGATGGTACTCTCTTAGAAGATTGTAGAACTTCAGTATGTTCCTCAGCAGAAACAGCATGAGAGCTTTGCTATGCTTTATTATCATCAAAAGAATCCAAAATCTCAACAGTTTTTGGTCTTTTGGCTTTAGGAGTATCCGTACCACCAGCAATCCTCTTCAATTTAGAAGGTGGGGTAATATGCTTCATAATCTTATGATACATATTAGTCAAATCAAAATCAGATAAAGCCCAGACTTGCTTCTTTGTCAAACCAAACTGATAGAGAGCAGTACTTTGATTATACACCACATTCCTCATATAGGTTTTCTTTTGAGTTGCAGTTTGTGGTTTCTCCCTCTTAGTTTTAGATTTTTGTGCAGCAAGAGCTTTTCTCTTTGCAGCTGCAGCTTGCTTCCTTTGTTGTCCAAGAGCCATCATTTGTGCAGCAAAGTTTTCACTATCAAAATCAGCTCCTAAAATACTCTGAGCAAGGGTAGGATTTGAAGCAGGTTGAAGAGTATATGAATCCCATTGCTCAGCAGTAAAATGAATGGATTGAGCATCCAATTCTCTTTGTCTTTCAGGAGGCAAATTGGTAGTAAATTGTTCTGAAAGTTGTTGTGCCAAAGTTTGACTCTTCATCATATCTGCATACTCTGCTAGCATTCTTGCTTGCTGTAGCCTTTCCTGTTCACTCACAAGATCTGAACCAAGCTCCTCATCAACCATAACTCCTTTCCCTTTATCACAGGCTCATGAGCGTAATCAGATGAGGAATATCAACAATGGGAACTGTATTAATGTTTTCAAAAGAAACACCCATGGAAGCATCAGGAGTAATATGTTGAGGAGTGTCTTCAACAGGTGCAGAAGAGACATCAGCATTAGGATCCAAGTTAAAACTTCTTCCAGCAATAAATACTTCATGATGATCTGCTAAAGGTGTAGGACATGATTGTTCTTGCACAGATGAAACTTGACCATGTTTAGAAGCAACATCCACCATTTGAGCATCAGCAAGAACATGAGCATCAGCAGTTGCAACATTGGCAACACTTGGCACCTTTGAAGATTCAGTGGAATACTTATTCAAATATTGTCTTCTACTCCTTCTTGTAAACAGAATAGGTTCCTTTTGCTTTGAGGATTCAGCAGCAATAGGAGAAAAAGCATGAGTCTGTTGAGCAACATTAGCCAAGATTTCAAGTGAATCCAAATGAATATCCTCTTGCTCTTCATCAAAAGTAACCACAAACTTCCTTTTGATGTTTTTACCAAGTTGTTCCTCTAAATCCTGAACCTTTCTCTTCAACCCCACAATCTCACCACCAAGTGAAGATTTCGTATCTGCTAGCTCCTTTTTGAGATCAGCAACCTCTTTCACATACATGTTCAGCAAAGCATATACAGATGTAAGTGTAATAGGGTCCTCAGCTCCTCCAGCAGATTGCTCAGTAGTAATGGGAGCTTCATTGGACATTTCAGGAGAAACATGGACATGCTCAAGAACAGGAGAGCCTTCAGCAAATGGCTCTCTAATTGGACTAGGTATGGTCAGTCTATTAAACTCAGGCTCAAACTCATCAGGAGTAACATGAGTAGGTGGTGGACTAGGACTAGGTGATAGAGGTAGAGGTGTAGGTGGAGGTTGGTCAGGAGAAACATGTGATGCTTCAGCAGTTATGGAAGGGCCCTCATCAATGGCAAACTGACGGATTACCATCAGCAGCAACATTAGAAGAGGGTGGAGCACCAACAACATTACCCTCATCAGCAGCCTCATTGCCATGTGGCAACATAGCTTCTAGCAAAGGATGATGTGCCCCAACATAATGAGTCTTCATTGAAGCAAATAATTTGGCACTTAGAGCTCCTATGGGACAAAAGACACTGTCTTGGGTTGTTATGTCTAAAATCATTTGTAAAAACCTGGGATACATTAGAAACTTATGCTTTTTCCTTTGAATATTTTCAACCATATTATCAAATTAAACTTAGAAAAATTATAAGTTAAATCCTGTGAAAGACATATAATACCACAACCCAATTGGGTAGAGAATTGATCCCATCCTCATGACTTATTGCTTATGCACTAAAGTAATGTGTGTACCAAAAACCTCCACATGGGGCAAAGCTTATTCTTGTGCCACATATCTGTGTTAGTACTCTGATAACCCACAGCTCTTAACCCAGCAAGTATCACTTAAGTGTTGGTGTGATAGACCTCACCTTCATCATCCAACCGTAGTTGTGTCCTAATCAGCTCACACAACATATTCAGTCCCATCAATCACCGCCACAATCTCTGTCACAATACGTTTAGTAGCAGATGCCCAAAATTGTTCAACCAACGATTCATATATCACATTTAGAGAATGTGTAAGCGCATAATGAATCTTGGAATGCTGCAAGAAATCCACCATTGGTTCATACAATTCATGTCCCTTCACTTTTCCCAGAAAAGCAACCTTGTTATGATCTTTCTTAAATTGAAGCGCCATGTGAGAAATTGTGAGTATGGGTTATGAATCGCGCAACTGGAAGTGTGTTTAAATAGAGTGAAGAGGGAATCAATTGATTTTGGGCGAAGATATGCGAAGTGGGTTATTAATAGAAGTTACCCAATTATGGTCAAAAATATCGGAACAACTTGTTGACCAATTATGGTCAAAAACTCCAACCAATTTCAAAATTAACGCTTCAGCAGAAACGATGGTCAATCTGCTGAAGGAGGTCAATCAGCAGAAACAACTCAAGTGGCTAAGTATCTTCAGTAAATATCTTGAGTTTTACTGTGCCACCCAACTCGCATTAATTAACATCAAGCACTGACTCCGCCTATAATATAACCCCAATTCACAACAAACACATATCATTTTCCCCAATTTACTCCAAAAACCCTAATTACTCAATAATTTCACAATCAGCAGCAACAACCATGTCTACCAAACCAGAAGTCATTGATCTAACCTCCTCCTCATCATCATCATCATCATCCAGTGATGATTCACGCCCATTATTTTGATATCCTTATCAAGATGAGCCTCGACCTTCAAAGTCCCCCTTTCTCCCTTCTTCTAAAGATGACAGTGTAGTAGATCCAAGTGATTCATCTAGGGGTTCTGATGACTCCACATAGCGTCTAGAGCCAATCTTCAATAGATTGGTGTGAGAGGAAGAGGAAAGGACATCAACTGGTGGAGAGAAGCCCCAACCTTTACAACCCCAACCTCAACCAAGGCCACGTACCAGAAATCCACCACTCCCAAATTCAAGAGAGTTGGTGATTGCACTTCCTACTCCAGGAACTGGTGCTTCATACCATGGAAGCAGGGGAAAGGGAAAGAGGGCAGAGGTAAAGGGAAAGGGAAAAGGGAAGATGGAGTGGTGCTCAATGGTGGAACGAGTAGATGGAACAACTGAAGATTTCTCATATCAAAAATGCATCCATCATGCCAAAAACCAAAGATATAAAACTAGGTTCTTGAGCATCTTCATCGTCGTTTTCATCAATCCATCCTTTCCATTTACATCTTCAGCTTCTTCATCATACTTGTCAAGTGTATCCACCAGCTTTTGTAATAGATGATAGGAACTAGTATATGTTTGGTAGATCTTGTATAGGAATGGTCTTGTATTTCATTTGAAGTTGATTGTAAGCTGTAAATTGTTTCTTGAATGAATTATCAACATGTCTTTTATCTCTCAATGATTAGCACTTAATATGTACTTCATTACTTCTCTTCAGTAGAATCAATGAGATAACTTGTGACAATACTTGTGCTTTTCTTCAGTAGAAACAAACTTTAAGCTTACATGACCATATTCCCATTTACCAACTTGGTGAACTCCAACTTAAAGAAGCATTCTGCAAAACAGACACAAAGTAGCACACAAACCAAACCAAGACATACAAAACTTAAAGGTCATTAGCAGGTTAGTGTTAGCAAACAAAAAGATAAACCAATATCTACAAAGTTTACAAGATATACAACGACAATCCTCCCCTGAGGCATATGCCTCCCCTCAAACTTTTTAGTTAAGGGTTTAGCATCCTAATATGGATAACTAGGTGTTGAAACCTGGGTCCATCAAAAGATTTAGTCAATAAATCTGCCACATTATCATCTGTGTGAATCTTAACCACCTTTATCAAATGTTTTTCATATGCATCTCTTATAAAATGGTGCCTGATCTCAATATGCTTAGTTCTATTATGAAAAACTAGATTTTTTACAATGCATATGGTACTTTGATTATACCTGACCACAATAATTGGCAGCAGCAACATATTCTGCTTCAGTAGATGAGGTAGCAACTATAGTTTGTTTCTTGCATTGCCAAGAAATCAATCTTCTTCCAAAAAATTGGCAACCTCCAGTTGTGGATCTCCTATCCAGTCCACCCGACATAATCACTATCACTATATGCTTCCAATACAACAGAAGACTCTTTTGGGTACCAAAGACCTAACTTGGGTTGGCCTTTTAGGTACTTGAAGATCTTTTTGACTGCATTCAAGTTGGAAGTAAGTGGAGTGACCTGATGTCTAGAAAAAGCACTACATGGTAATGTCGGGCGAAGGCTGTTAAATACATTAATGAACCAATCATGGATCTGTATAAGTGAACATTCACAATTGGATCTAGTTCAAAATTGTTCTTTGGTTTTGGAGCTTCATAAGGTGTAGTGGCAATTGACATTTTCCATTCAAACGTTCTTCAAAATTCCCTCACCTATTTATCCTGACTGATACAAAATACCATCAGGGTTTCTGCGAACTTGTAGACCCAAAAAGAAAGTAACCTCCCCCATAGCACTCATCTGAAAATCTCCCTTCATTAGCTACTCAAACTCCCTGCACCAAGCTTCTTTAGTGTAGCCAAAGATAATGTCATCCACATAAACTTGCACAAGAATGATGTCCTTGTTGTTCTTCTTTATGAAGAGAGTTTTGTCAATGGCACCTCTTCTGTAACCATGCTTCAGCAGAAATGCAGATAGCCTAGCATACCATGCTCTTGGTGCCTGATGTAGGCCATAGAGAGCTTTTACAACCTTGTATACATGTTGTGGATTATCTGGGTCTTCAAAGCCTTTGGGTTGAGTGACATATACTTCTTCTTCAATCTCACCATACAGAAAAGCACCTTTCACATCCATTTGATAAACCATGAACCCCATATAAGATGCATAAGCCAAGAAGATTCGAATGGCCTCAACTCTAGCTACAGGTGCAAAAACTTCATCATAATCAATTCCTTCCTCTTGTCTGAACCCCTGAGCCACTAATCGTGCTTTTTTTACCACAATACCCCTTGCATCTCTTTTATTCTTCAAGATCCATTTTGTCCCAATTGCAATCTTCCCATGTGGTAGTGGTACCAATATCCAAACCTGCTGATTCTTGAATTGTTGCATCTCATCCTGCATTGCTTCAAGCCAACTTGAATCTTCAAGAGCTTGAGTAACACTGGTTGGTTCCACTTGAGAAAGGAAGCAAGCAAACAGACAATGCTTAAAGTCTGTGTGATTGTCCCTTTGTTGGTTTGAGACATAGGAAAGAAAAGCAACTTGACCATACTTGGAACTTGTCACGCACTTCTAGTTCGAGCAGTGCTTGAGGATCACCAATAACATTTGATTGAGGATGAGCAATGTTGATCCTTTTTGTAGCAGTGGGGTTGACATCAATTGTGGTGTCAAGATTGGTCACAGTTGGTTCAAAATCACTGTCATAGGAAGGTGAGTTGAAGATGCCATCTTTGGGTTGATGATTACCAAGATCTTAAGGACTTGGAAATCGTATATATGGTTCTTCAAAGTCTGTGGATACGCTAGTAGTAATGGGAGTAGATGCAGCAGGGCTGTCAGCAGATTTGGTGATGTTAGGAGAAACAGGAGAACTGTCAGGAGAATCATGGTTTCCACTGACTGCTTGTCTTGAAAACTCCCCACCAAGCCTCTCAGCTTCTAGATTGGCTGCATGCTCTTGCTTCTTGAGTCTAGCAAGGTCCTCTGCATAGTGTGACTCATTTCCATGCTCATCAGAAGTTACTTTAGAATGATCACCTGCAAAATGGTTAGGGGAGAAGGAAGGTACAAGAATTGGTTGTTCATCATGTTCAGACTCACTATCTGAGTCATCATCTAGGGTACCTGCATTGTCAGTGGGAGACTCTTGTGTACCTATAGATTGGTTAGCAACATGTCTAGTATAACCCAAGTAATCAGTTAAGTAATCCAGGTCAAAGTACCAAACATGACCTTGTCCCTGAACATTGGGCTTATCTTCTAGGTATCTCAGGTTTAGAGTCTCCTCAATCTTCTTAGCAGTTAAATTGTATACCATATAAGCCTTACTATGAGCTGAATAACCCACAATATACCCCTCATCAACTTTCTCATCAAATTTTCCCAGTGGATCACTAGTGTTTAAAATGGTCACTTGACATCCAAAAGGTTTGAGGTAATGAATATCAGAAACTTTCCCAGTGAGAAGTTCATAAGGTGTCTTGAAATGAGGTCTAGTAATGGATACCCTGTTTAGTACATAGCAAACTGTGCTAACTGCTTCAGTCCAGAACATAGTGGGTAATTTAAAGTCTGCAAGCATGGATCTTGCTGCCTCTATTAAGGTCTTATTCTTTCTTTTAGCTACCCCATTTTGTTGTGGGGTTCTTGGAGTGCTATAGTCCCTTTTTATCCCTTTAGACTTACAGAGTTCTATTAATACGGCATTTTTGAACTCTGTCCCATTATCACACCGAATACCTTTAACCCTTTTGTTCAGCTGGTTTTCCACAAGGGTAATGCACTCTTTTAAAACTTGAGATGTTTCATCTTTAGTTCTCAAAAATAATACCCAACAAAACCTGCTATAGTCATCAGTGATTACCAGGCAGAAATACTTGTGATTAATACTCCTGACTTGGGTTGGACCAAAGAGATCCATATGCAGCAATGAAAGGTTCTAGATAGTGCTTACACTGTAATGGCTTTGTTTGAGGCTCTGTGTTGCTTTCCTTTGTTGCAGGCAACACAATTGTGTTCATTGGTGAAGACTTTGGAAGGAAGTCCTTCAACTAGACCCATTTTAGAAAGCTTGTTAATGGTCTTGAAGTTCACATGAGCCATCCTTCTATGCCATTTTGTAGACTCATCCAGGGATGCTTTAGCCACCAAACATGTTAGATCACCTTCTGGTTGAACATCATTCAAATTGAATGTGTATAAATTATGGCTTCTAGGAACTCTCATCAGTACTGATGTATCTTCTAGAAGTGTGAAGTCTTTAGAGAGCACAATACATTCATTCTCAGAGAATAATACTTTGTTCTTGGTGTCACAAATTTGTGATACTAAGAACAAGTTGAAATGTTGCAGTTCCTTTACATAGTACACATTCTCAAAATCCAAATGAGGTGTTCTAATGGTGCCTTTCCGAGTGATTCTACCATCTCTCTCTACCAAAAGTCACCTGCCTCCACCTTCTATAGGTAGAAAATCATGCATCTTCTCTTTGTTTCTTGACATACTTCTGGAACAACCACTATCTACTATGCCAACATCTTTACTACTCAGAGGATGATCCTACAACAACAATAAGAATATATACAAAATATTAGTACACTATGGAGACTCAAGTCATTACTGACTTGAGCCTGCCTTGTGGATCATAAGATTTAGGCCATGTAGATGTATAAGATCCACCATTGTTCTTGGGCCTCCTTTGAAAAGTAGGTCACTTTTTAGTCCAAGAACAACATGTTGAGGGCTTCACAGCAGTATCCCTATATCCCCTTCCATCATACATAGAGTCAAAACATTCAGGCCAATAACCATTGTGAAAATATCAACTAGTTGGTCGCACATATGGTCTATCAACTGATCTTCTCCAACCAGAGTTGTGTTTGCTGGTTTTATGAGTTGCTTGTGGAACAAAAGATGGTATATCATTAACATTTTTCCATATTGGTCTAGGTTTCTTTTGACTAGCACATACACCCATTCTTTGCTCATGAAAATTGCAATCCTTAATCAAATGAAATTTACTTTCACAAACAAAACATTTCTTCTTCTTAGAAGATTTATTCAAATTGAAAGATGTTTCATTACATGCAAAAGCATTCAAACCACAAACATTAACAGAATTGTTTTGAACAGAATTAAAGACATTATTTTGTAAAGAATTAAATGACAAGTCTTTAGAGGAAACTGTCTTGGAAGTTGATTCCTCAGCAGCAACTCTAACAGGCTTGTAAGAAGTCTTGGGTGTAGGCTTGGGTGAGGTCTTGGGAAGGTCTAACTTTTCATTTGAATCACAACTGGTAGATGTAGTAGACCATTTTTCAGAGGACTTGTCACTATCAAAACAAGAGACAAAGTCATTAGATGAAGAATCAGGGTCTGGCAAGTCTCTTAACTTTTTGCCATAAAGATGGTGTGATCCATCAAAGTCAATTGTGATGGAAACGTCAATGGGCATATGTTCTCCTCTAATAGGTCCAGGTACAGCATGTAATTCTCCTTCTTTAACATAATTAGCTAATCCTGCTGGTGTAGATTTACGCATATCATTCCTAGCTTCTAAGCCAACATATTTTTTAAAACCTAAACCTATCCCTGAGTTTACAGATTGACTACCATAGAGATATTTAGCTACTTTCTCACCCGACACTAACCATTCTTTATGTCTAGCTACTTCCTCATCTAGTTTCGTTTGAAGCACTTGGTTTTCTGAAACTACATCAGCTTTTTCTTTCTCAGTACGTTTTAAATCAATTTTAGTACATTCCAAATCACTTTCTAACACCCTTATCTTTTCATCATAAGCCAATTGATTCTTTTGAAACCAAACTTTTGTCTTTCTACAGTTTTTAAAGCCTTTTTGTAAGCCTCAACTTCGACATAACATTCATTATATTTAGGTTTCAATTCATCATAAGCTTCCTTAAGTTCATTATATCTTTCACTACAACCAAAACACAATTATGTACCTGAGAGATGCCCATTAAGGCAACTTGATTATGCTGATCCCTGTAGTACGTATGCTAAATCCACCATGCTCTCGACCGGAGCTTCATCATTATCGGCTCATGCACCTTCCATTGACATGATCATCGGAGTGACCAAAGCATTGGAGGATCCAGCTTTGGAATTTCCAGATTCCATATGATTCTGCTGATAGGAAGAATACCTAACCTCATCACCAACCTTCCTATCCTTGCATTCTCTTGAGAAGTGACCCATCTGATCACAAGTATAGCACTTGACTTTCTTTTTGTCAAATCTTGCTGGATCTCTTCCCCGAAACCAAACTTTCTCCCGACTTACGTTCAAACTTCTTGATGTCCATGAAAGCATGGCCGCCACTTCAAGTTCATCTCTTCCATATCAAGTGGATCCACCTGTTCAAATCCTCAAAGCTAGTTGCTGCTGATGTGTCATAATCAAGCAACAAAGAGTGAAGTACATCTTCCAATACACCATTTGGATTTAGGTTGAGAATTTGAAATGGTGGTGATGTAGGATGATGATGCTGAGGAAATTGGGCTTGGAGCATAGGTCATTTTATTTGAGGAGGCCCCAACAAATGCTGAGTGACTGGGAGTAGATGAACGAAAGGGACTTCTGACATCAGGCTCAAGAGTTTTAAGCCTGTTGTAGAGATCATCAAAAGTGACCATATCCAGCCCACCTTTAGCTTTGAGTGCAATGCTCACTTGCAACCAAGATGGAGGTAAAGATCGTAAGAACTTTGAATTGCAGTCCTCATTGTCTGGTCTTGCCTTCATCTGGTTCAGTTGACTCAAAATCTTATAGAACCTGTCATATCCCTTGTGGATACCTTCTTCCTCAGAGATTTGGAATTCTTGAAACTGATGTTTTAGCATTGATTTCCTCATTCTCTTTGACTCCTCGTTCCCACCAAACCTAGCCTTGATAGCCATCCAGATGTCCTAAGCATCCTGCATGTAGTGAAAGTTACCCATGTGATCATCAGGTATAGCCTGAAGGAGAATAGTTCTAACTTTGTTCTCTCTCTGAACAGCTAGTATCTCTTCAACAGTTTTGGGACCAACGATCGTAACAACACCATCAGGATCTGTGACATGCCTCTTCAAACTGTTACCGTTCTTCACAACTTCCCAAAGATTTCAATCAATATTGGAAATCCAATTCTGCATCTTCATAGCCCACAAATCATACTCCTCCTTCTTCAGGTATGGGAACTTTGTATTGCTATTTGTGAGATTTAGTTGGTGCAAAGATGTGGTGTTTTGATTGTTAGTGACTTCTGTGTCATCGTCTGACCCAGGCACGGTTATGGTTGTTTTGGTTGTATGGGTGTAAAGAAAAGAATGTTCTTAGTATCGCAGAGACTCTCCCGAGGCTCTGATACCACTTGTTGAATCTTAGACCTTGATAGATCTTTGAGCGCTCGTGGATCGTTAGTAATGCTTATGTAATCACAAACATACTAATAGACAGTCTCTATTACTTGTATTCTAAAGCGGAAATCAAACACAAGTATGAACACATATAACTAAGAATACTTTGATCCTCTATGGATCTTTAATTAATACTAAAACTTGTTTTTCAAACTCGTACATCATTCATACTAACGTGTTCCTTTTATAGACAAGGAACCCTAAACCGTTTCCTAAGAAACGTATAAACATAAAACTAAAGAAGATATACATTATCACTTCCTAATAAAGCTCATGCATATCCTAACTAACTATAAAATACGCGGAATATCTATATCTGCATAAACAAACTACGTGGTTTTTCTACTTTCGCAGATTCATGTCTTCAGCAGATTCCAACACTTTAGCAGAATCCATCAGCAGTATCTTCAGCAGAATTCTTATTTAGTAGAATTCCCAACAGTATTACTACCACATACAAAACACAACTTAGAAACAGATGAAATATTTTTCCTAAAATGACATGCTTTTTTATTAAAATAACCATCCTTATTACAAGAAGTCCTAGAGATGTTTTCTTTCTTATCGGATCTATTACAAGAAAAACTAGGTAAATCTTGAACAATGACGGGGTCTTGGATAGATTCACTAACTTTGGATTCACTCTTAGCTTCACTCTTAGATGTAGAAACACTGGAAGTAGATGCATAGGAGGTAGAATCAGGTGAGTTGGGCTTTGAAAATTTGACACTATACACACTGGAGGCAGGGACATGGACCTTTGAAGATTTATCACTATTATCACAAGAGACAAAGTCATTAGACACAGAATTAGAGTCACTAGAGGTTGAGGACTGTACTACATAAGACATTTGTGATTCATCTAGGTCACTATCATCTGATAAAGGAGTGTAATCTCAAGAAAAAGGTAAAGGTACAGCCTTTATGTTATCAGCTTTAACAAACTGATTGTATAAAGGTCTACCTAATATTTCTTCAGAGGTAGTGGTAAAAACACTAAATTTAGAGTCATCCCATCCTAACTCATTTTCCCCTATATAGTTAGCAAATCCCAAACCCACTTTTGTTCTAACAAACATAGAGCTATTAATTAATCTGAACAAGTTTTTAGAAGCATTTGTCCTGATCTCACTTTTAGCCAACTGATTATCAAGTTTTGTCTGTAAATCTTGCTTAGCATTCTCAACATCAGCATTCATTCTTTCAGAATGCTTTAGCAGATTAGTTGTATTTTCTAGATCAAGAGACAACACCCTAATCTTTTCTTCTAGAGTTAATTGATTCTTTTGAAGAATTTTCTTTTGACGTTCCAAAGTTTTAAGTGAGTTTTCATAAGCTTGAACTTGTATAAAATAATCATCATTTTGTTCATTAAGTTCATTATACTGCTTTTGAAGTTCATTATACTTATTGACACAACCAAAAGGGCAGTGATGTACCTCAGAAGTGATACCCATGAGAGAAAATTCTCCAGCATCACCTATAGTGCAGCCTTTAATTGCATCCTCAGAATCACATCCAGCAACCATACCATACTCTTTAGAAACATCAACTCCATCATCCTGACCATCATGATTTGTCCAATCAATCAGTGTATCAACAGAGGAGACCAAGGCTTTTGAATCTTCTTCTTTCTTTCCAAGCTCTTGAATCTTGAATGAGGAATACCTCTACTTGTCATTTCCTCCCTTTGCCCTGCATTCTCTAGAAAAGTGTCCTTTTTGAAGACACTTGTAACATCTGACATTCTTCTTGTTGAACCTAGCAGATTCCTTTTTATCAAAATTCATTTTTCTTCCAGCTTTCTGCTCAAACTTGTGTACTCTAACAGACAACATAGCCATTTGCCATTTCACATCTAGCTCCTCTAAATCCAATTTGTCTATTTGATCAAAATCTTCGTAAGCTAATTGTTGTTTTGGCTCAGTATCAGCAAAAAAATATTGAAGAACATTTTCAATCACATTGTCAGATCTGTAAGACCTAGTCTTAGAGTTTGAAGGAGCAATAGATGAATAATAACTTGGACTATCTTCATGTGACATCCTTTTGTTAGTACTGGTGGCACTAACAAATGCAGAATTGCTTGAACTTGCATATTGGCTTGAGGAATAAGTAGAGTATCCTTTGATGTCTATCTCAAGAGTCTTTAACTTGTAGTACAAATCATCAAAAGAAAGAGCTTCTAGTCCACCTTTGGTTTTCAAGGTTAAAGCTACCTGAGACCATGATGCAGGCAAAGCTCTTAGAAACTTGAGATTAATATCTTCATCTTATGGTTTGGCTTTGTGCTGATTAAGCTGATTCAGTATCTTCTGCATCCTGTCATACCCTTTGTGCAATCCTTCTGCTTCACTAATTCTGAACTCTGAAAATTCTTGTTTCAGCATGGACTTTCTCATCTTCTTGGACTCAGCATTACCACCAAACCTTGATTTGATTGCATTCCATATATCCCTTGCATCATCCATATAATGGAAATCAGCTACATGATCATCAGAAATAGATTAAAGCAAGGTAGTTCTTGCCTTTGATTCCCTCTGAGCATTAGTGTGTTCATCTGCAGTTGTTGCAGGGAGTATAATGACATTGCCATCACGATCTCTTCCAGTCCTTTTCAAGCTGTTGCCATTTTGAATCACCTTCCAGACATTTATATCATTGTTTGTGATCCAGTATTCCATCTTCATATCCCAGACCTCGTACTCATCCTTCTTCAAATATGGAAATTTTGCATTGTTGTTTGAGACAGTGGTGATGATCTGAGGTTGAATATTTTGTTGTGGTTCAACAACTGTGTCATCACTTTCATCGCCAGATCCTGCTATTTTAAAGGTATGGAGAGGAGTTTGGTTGTGTGGTTTATAAGGATCTTAAATATATTCTTCTTATGAGAGACTCTCAACAAGCTCTGATACCACTTGATGGATCCCACTCTAGATAGATATTTACTGCCTGTTAAGGGTGGTGAATAGCTTATGTAATCACAAGCTAAACATAAGGGAGACTCTTGCTTTGAAAAGCTAATGTCTACGCAGAATATAGTCACAACTAATAAGAAGAACAGGACTAATAAAACTAAAATATCCTTTTATGGATTTCTATTAAAGAACAATGAGATATGTGTTTTGTGTTTCATTCCGTTACAATTCCCCATGCCGTGGCTTATATTTATAATCAAGAAACCCGAATCGGAATTAACTAAAATGTGTGAGATTGATATGCATATATCTTCCTAATTTAGCTCATGCATATCCTTAACTCAAACAAACTAAATCTTATCCTGGAATAACTATTTGACAATACCAGGACTAACTATGCTACCAGTAGGAACCACCAGTAGTAACTATAATAATAACCTTACAAGCAGGAACTATATACCTGCCAGTAGGAACTACTACTCTACCAGTAGGAACTACATACTTACTAGTATTACAATTTTAACTAAGTATTACAAATATTCCGAACAAAAATGTGCCCTTAATTTAATAATTTGAGCAAAAAACTTTGCAAAGCCACATTGTGAGTAGAGAATAAGGAGACATGAGACCATCTGCTAGATGCATCTATTAGAACCATAAAGTATCTAAATGGTCCACTTGGCGGGTGAATTGGGCCACATATATCACCTTGAATTCTTTCAAGAAATATAGGTGATTCATTTTCAATTTTAAATGGCGAAGGTCTTGCAATCAGTTTTCCATAGGAGTAAGATGTACACGGAGGTACTTTTTGTATTTCAAGGAACTTCTAATATTTCAATGGATGCCCATGCGTGTTTTCGACTATTCTTTTCATCATTGTTGATACTGGGTGGCCTAACCTGTCATGCCATAAGTTGAATATACCAGGATCACAACGTTTTTCTTTGACTGTCATATGTGCTTGTGTCACATTAATATGTATATAATGCAAACCAGAATGGAGCATTGGCAGTTTTTCCAATACATGATTCTCATGTATGATATGCAAATACTTTTTGTTCTCAATAGTCCTTGACTGAGTATCATATCCATGATGATATATGTTTCTGAAACTTAGTAAGTTTCTTTTTGATTTTGGGGAAAATAAAGCATTCTCTATCAGAAGTTGTGTACCATTTGGTAAAACTAAATTAGTTTTCCGACTCCTTCTATCAAGTTTGTAGGACTTGAAATAGTATCAATTGTGAGAACCCCCACCAAATCAGGTTAGTCAACGATCACCTTTGACCCAACTTTTTTGACTTCATATGGTTTTATTTATATACATGTCGAATTCAAGAAGGAGAAAAAAACAAAGGATTCAAAAAAAATTCCCAAAATAATCCTAGAACAAACCCTAATTCATTAGTATTCGGCTAAGGATAAATCAAGAAGAGATCGTGATGTTCTCGTGTGCTTTCCTTGGTGATTCGGATTGTTTGTTATTTTCTCGAATCCTTTGTTTTTTTCTCCTTCTTGGATTCGACATGTATATAAATAAAACCATATGAAATCGAATGTAATTTTATGTGATGAAATCCTATGTGTTTCAATGTGTTTTGGTAATCTAAAAACCTAATGAGGAACATGTTAATAATTGACTAATTTTATAGGGGATTTGGGAATTGATTTGGTTTTGGTTAGGGTTTTGAGTAGGATTAGGGTTTATGTTGGTTGAATGTAAATGTAACCGAGGGTGTGTATCAAAACCGGATTAGGGTTAGGTTTATTATGAGTTGTGTTGGTATAATGTTATAATGATAATGAATATGTTAAGGTAACGTTAATTTGGTCGGCACATTTTTGTGTGTTGAATTTGTATGCGCGATAGCTTGAGTTTCACAAATGGTTACTTCTGGAATTTTTCTTTTAAACTTATTTTAATGCCTTAATTAAGTTCTCCAATTGGTTCGAAGTGATTCGGAGTTTATTAGGTCATGTTTTTTATTTTTATATGATTAAGTGTCAAATCTGAATTTTAAGAACCTAAAATCAATCGACTTGTATGATTTTTCATTTCTAAACTATAATGAAATAAGCCATGGTATTCTTCAGGAAGTAACTCCTACATATGTAGTAATTTCATGAATTTTTGTGGATTTTTCCAAAGTATTTTGATATGCCTTTTAAATGCATACTTTATGGGTACATCAACATGTCATATTTCCGAGTAGTCTGTTTTGTGAATTTTTAAGATATGGTTATACTATCTGATAAATTCTGGGAAAATTCATGTGAACATATAAGTCATATAAGTATCTATGTGAATTATTTGAGCCTCTCATTAAGTGTTTAAGTGTGCTTTGAAAATTCGGAAAGTTGTGGGCAAATTGTGCTTAAATCAGTCATTTGAGGAACATGTGTGTATTATGCCATTTAAGATTCATTAACGTGTAAAAACCCTAAGTTGATTAATATTGAATTGGAAAACAAAGTTACTAAAAATGGAAAGTTTCTAAAAATAGAAGAAACCCTAATTATGTAAGCTGAACAACTATAAGCTAAACATAAACTTATGAAATGAACTTATAAGTAATATGTGATCATTAAATTTGTGTAGATTTATTGAAGAAGGAGTAGCATGTGATATCTTTTATTTAGTTGCTTGCACTTATTTCATTTTTCTCTTCAGTCTTAGGTTGAGTACTCGTGGCCGCATTTTTACTTATATAACTCGGGGGAAAATAATACTCAACATTATTACTTTATTTCTTATATTGTGCTAAGTTCATATTATTTATTTTTTTGGACATATGTGTGTATATAATTGTGTGCATGAGTGTTGGTACATGGCATTGATTCATATGATTCTTATATTCTTATTAGCCAACAGTGTTAGCTCCAGCTGGTAGGCAACTGATTGGAAACCTATTGTGCACAGGACCACGAGGTGGTCTGATTACATAACATTATCATTTCGGAGATGAAGAATCGTAGATGAAGAGTGTTGTTGGTGGATCATTTGGTTGGATTACATGATTTGGATAACATTTTTACTACTTTCTTTGCACTATTATTTACACATATGCCCTACTTGTATTTCTATGCACAGCAACTGAGTTATAAATACTTTTAAACCTACGAGCTCACCAACATTATGTTTACGTTTTCGAGTATTACTTTCAGGTGATTGATAGTGATATTTTGAAGGCATTAGCATGTAGAAGTTATACTTTGCTTCAAAGACCGAGTTGACCTGGCCAAGAAATTTTATAAATACATCATATTTGAATCGTTTCAGCCTTATATTTTTATTATTTAGTTTTGTATAAAAGCCTTTATGTAACATTGTATACTTATTTCTTAAATCAAACATGGTGTTGATCTACTATCTTATGAGATGCTATAATTCGTTGCACCTCGTGTTTCCGCTCTTAGCGGGGTGTGACATCAATGGTTCCCTTTGTTGGTTTTAATTCCAAAAAAATATTTCTTAGATTTAAGGATAGTGTGTGTGGCACCACTATCCGCTATGCATATATCTCCATCATTTGCATGATGATGTGCTCCATTGAGACTCATTTTTAAGCTTCTAATATGAACATAAAAAATAACGAGTGCATATAAAAGATGTTATTAAAAGATTTTATTTGTAGATCTATTTTACATAAAAAGTCAAACTAATTAAACATAGTTAAATAAAGTTACGGAAAGGAAATACATAGTTATTAAGATTCAACAACATTTCTTTCATAGTTCCAAGTCATTGAAAAAGTATGAGGTATTAAGCTCAATGTTTGTATTGTCAAACTAATCCACATGGTTCACTTCTTTCTCTTTTCATTTAAGAGATGCCCGGTAGAGCTCACATAGATGTGAAGGTGTTCGACAAGCTTTTGACCAGTGGTTTGTACTTCCACATCTGAATCACCTGTTGCCATTCTGAATCACCTTCCAGACATTTATATCATTGTTTGTGATCCAGTATTCCATCTTCATATCCCAGAACTCGTACTCATCCCTCTTCAAATAAGGAAATTTTTCATTGTTGTTTGATACAGTGGTGATGATCTGAGGTTGAATATTTTGTTGTGGTTCAACAACTGTGTCATCACTTTCATCGCCAGATCCTGCCATTTTAAAGGTATGGAGAGGAGTTTGGTTGTGTGGTTTATAAGGATCTTAAATATATTCTTCTTATGAGAGACTCTCAACAAGCTCTGATACCACTTGATGGATCCCACTCTAGATAGATCTTTACTGCCTGTTAAGGGTGGTGAATAGCTTATGTAATCACAAGCTAAACATAAGAGAGACTCTTGCTTTGAAAAGCTAATGTCTACGCGGAATATAGACACAACTAATAAGAAGAACAGGACTAATAAAACTAAAATAACCTTTTATGGATTTCTATTAAAGAACAATGAGAATTGTGTTTTGTGTTTCGTTCCGTTACAATTCCCTATGCCGTAGGTTATATTTATAATCATGAAACCCTAATCGGCATTAAATAAAATGTGTGAGAGATGCATATATCTTCCTAATTTAGCTCATGCATATCCTCAACTCGAACAAACTAAATCTTATCCTAGAATAACTATTTGACTATACCATGACTAACTATGCTACCAGTAGGAACCACCAGTATCTAAATAATAACCTTACCAGCAGGAACTATATACCTGCCAGTAGGAACTACATACCTACTAGTATTACAATTTTAACTAAGTATTACAAATATTCCTAACAAAAATGTGCCCTTAATTTAATAATTTGAGCAAAAAAATTTGCAAAGGCCACATTGTGAGTAGATAATAAGGAGACATGAGACCATCTGCTAGATGCATCTATTAGAACCATGTAGTATCTAAATGGTCCACTTGGCGGGTGAATTGGGCCACATATATCACCTTGAATTCTTTTAAGAAATATAGGTGATTCATTTTCAATTTTAAATGGCGAAGGTCTTGCAATCAGTTTTCCATGGGAGCAAGATGTACACGGAGGTACTTTGTGTATTTCAAGGAACTTCTGATATTTCAATGGATGCCCATGCGTGTTTTCGACTATTCTTTTCATCATTGTTGATACTGGGTGGCCTAACCTGTCATGCCATAAGTTGAATATACCAGGATCACAAGGTTTTTCTTTGACTGTCATATGTGCTTGTGTCACATTAATATGTGTATAATGCAAACCATAATGGAGCATTGGCAGTTTTTCCAATACATGATTCTCATGTATGATATGCAAAAACTTTTTGTTCTCAATAGTCCTTGACTGAGTATCATATCCATTATTGTTAGGTCACCATTCTCTCACATCAATATGTATTTCTAGAGAGAGAAAGTGGAAGGATCTAACGAAGGATTATGAAATGATTATTACATTTAGAACCAACACCCTCTCCCTTCAAGGGAAGGGGTATATATAGTGTTTACATAGGAAGGGGTGTTTCCCCTTGTTTCTAGAAGAACCTCTTATCATAGCTCATGGGTTTACTACATGAGCTGTAAATCTAAATACAAACATTTATAAACCATAATTATTAACGACCTATTATAAATGAAATGACCTACACTTGATAATAAAACATGTTCCTAACAATCTCCCCCTAAGTGTTGGTCATCATTTGTTGTCTTGCTTAGGTTGTTTGACGTCTTGAACTTCTTTGGCATTCATAGCTTGTGACGTCTTTGATTCTTTGCAACTTTGTTCTTTGTTCTTGTTGTTATGATCAGTTGTGAGTTCTGCCTTTCATCAACATCATAGGTAAGGGTTTCTTTCTGTCTTTCTCCACCATACTCATACTTCTTTAACTTTGAATCTCCAATTTTGTGTAGTTCTCAAGTCTTTAAACTTTGCAGATTCTTTGACTTTGATGTAGAATCATCTTTAACTTTTTGTTGCTTTTGACTTTGGTGAGAACTTTCTTTAGATACGATACTGGTATGAGCAGGTGGAGACGGTCATTCCTCCAAGGGACTATCATCAGTACCTGCATGAATATGTTAGTTTAAAATACCAATCGATCATGGTGGACTTTTCTAAAAGAATCGACCACTACGATTGTTTTACTGATGAATGTCTTGATTCCATTCATCTTGGTTGGGCACATCAGCAGTCCGAATCTCGTTGAGGGACAGTTATCATTACATTGAATAAATTCAAGTAATGACCCACGTCTTCAGGATTCGATTCATGAAAGGAATCTCCTTTGCGGGATTTCCAGCACTTACAAGTTCGAATGTCGAGAGTATTAACAGCATAGTGTGAAAACACATCTCTAATTCTTACAAAGGCTGTTCCTGAATTTGAGGCCCTCAAGAAGGCTAACAAGATTCACCGAAGTGTATCAACAATTCAGGTGAGTCGTTGAAGTATACCGAGGCATCACTCCACGACTGTAGACCGTTTGAGACAAGTAACCACACTAAGCATAATCCACAAGGAATTACCGAAGTGACCTGCTGTCAGGGTTGTTTGATGTTGACCCTGGCAGGAATTTCCATTCAATCACTGAGGATCACAATTGTTAATCCCCTCATAAATATTCAGGCAGATTGCTAAGATCTGCGTAGGACTCTGGAATATGTCACTTGTGTCCTTATTGTTTGAACAACAAGTGATGAGATATTAAGTGTTCCTAAGAGATCTTTTAATGAATCTCATGGCTCTAGACTTGATTAGTGCGCTTTGATTTTCCTAAGCGGAGACTAGGGAGAGGGTCTCCTTCTTCAATACCAACAATCTCTAAGAGAGAGTCGATAGATTACGTAGGGTTCCCTGTGAGAATGAAACAAGCTCTTATGAGAGAACTTGAGTGGCTTAGAAGGTTTAGTGCATTGCGTCACTGGGTCCATGACGACTTTGTCTTCAATACCGGTGTCATCTTGTGACAACCAGTAGCATATGAATTGAACCCGGTGTCTGCCCTAAGTTGAATATTTTGGAGGGCTATTTCTTTTCACCCTTTTCTTTAACTTTTCTTTTTAATTCTTCAACTCGTTCTTTCTCCGATTCTCATTTTCTCCTTTTTCAGTCATACCTAAGGACTTCTAAACACTAACTATTTGTGGTGTCCTTGGGTAGATCCCTCCGGCTCTGGCGGATCATAGGACGTTTATTCCTAAACTTAGTCACCTTTTAACTCCATGACTATCCTATGTTGCCACAAAACCTTTTCTTGAAAATCTCTCAAGATGTTTATGATGAAAAACATGTTTTGCTAACACCTTGAGAGTTTTTGGTTTTTCAGAAATACTCCCCCTCCATATGTGCTTATGAGTTTTGACTGAAATCTACACAGAGAGGGTAGAGCTCGCACTTTTGAATTGATTGACTCTTGATAGACAATTCCCCGCGAGACACGGTTACGTTGCATAGTTAAAGAGTTCCATTATCAGCTTTTAGGTGACAACTAGCTCTAATAACTACCTTGAAGATGTAAACTCTCCTTGAAAAGGAGGTTAGACCCGTCAAAGTTCATGTCAATCAAGAGTGTCTCGGATTGGTACATTCTACTAAGACAAGTTTTATTGGAAACAAGTCTTTTCGATTACTGACATTTCAAAGTTCGTCAATTCATTGGTGATATCTGAGTCGAGCACATGATGAGATTCCATACCTTCCTGATCAACAATTTTAATCACATTTCTCCCCCTCAAAAATAGCATATGAATGTTGTTTTTGAAAACATGTTGATTAAAATATGCTTTTTGAGGCGTTTGAAATTCCTTTGGAAAGAAACGGATTTCAAGAACATTTAATTTTGAACAAAGATTTTGTGTTGTAAACTGTTAAGAAGCTTTCGCTACTTTAATTAGGATTGAGGCACTGAAACGTACCAGAGGGTCCTTTCGTGGATTTAGATTTTGTTTTTGTTGAACAAAAGTACTCCCCCTCAAATACGGAAACATATTCGAGAGATAGTCTTCTTGAGCCGAAGTTGATCCGTTTATTATATTACATGTGAAAACATGAAATATTAAATGTAGTGTTATAATTCGGACTCAAGGTTTGAAACAAAAAAAAATTGTAACTCACAAAAAATTTCCTAATTCACAATTTTTTTTATTTTTATTTTTTATTTTTTAATTATCAAATTGAAAAATCTTTTTGGATTTTGTCAAAATTATATATATATATAAATATATATATATATATATATATATTATTTTGAAATATGTATTTACAAAGAAATATTTTTGGTGTTTGACGTTTTAAGAATGTTTGATTAAATTTTCCAGATCTGCTGGAGTCAAACACCACATGCCAATTTGATGGATAAGCTCAGTAAACCTTGCGGGTGGCAAGGCTTTAGTGAACAAATCCGCCAATTGATATTGAGTACCCACAAAGTATAATTCAATTGTACCCTTTTCAACATGCTCTTTGATGAAATGATATCGGAGAGCGATATGCTTTGACTTGGAATGTTGAACCGTGTTGCAGGAGATGGCAATGGCACTCTTGGAGTCACAGTACATTGATATCTTGTTGAATACAAAGCCGTAGTCCATCAGTTGTGATCTCATCCAAATTATCTGAGCACAGCATGCTGACATGGCAACGTATTCTACTTCTGTTGAAGACATGGATGTACAGTCTTGTTTCTTTGACTGCCAAAACACAAGTTTATCTCCGAGAAACTGAACACCACCAGATGTACTTTTGCGTGTATCTAAACACCCTACGTGATCAGTGTCTGAAAAAGCTATTAGTGCAAATCCAGAATCCTTCGGATACCAGATTCTCAAGTGAATGGTTCCCTTTACGTAGCGAAGGATTCTTTTAGCCTCATTAAGGTGTCTTTCAGTTGGTCTTGACTGATAACGGGAGCACAGATATACAGCAAATACAATGTCCGGTCTGCTGGCTGTTAGATACATGAGAGACCCAATAATACTTCAGTATTTTGCAGGGTCAATCACTTTCCCAAGTAAATCAGCGTCCAGCTGTGGTAATGTTGCAGACATAGGTGTGTTATAAGTATCACAACTTGTCATTCCATGTTTCTTTAAGATTTCAAGAGCATATTTGGACTGATTTAAAAATATGCCACGGGGAGATTGATGAACCTGAAGTCCTAAGAAGAACTTTAGTTCACCCATCATGGACATTTCAAAATTTTGTTTCATTAATTTTGCAAAAGCGTTTGAGTACTTTTTATGTGTTGAACCAAAAATGATATTGATAAGGTTTTAAAATGTACCTTTTTGAGGGGTCATTTAAGCCCTTATTTGATCACTTTTGTATCCGTTATTACTTAATATCGTTCCTTTTTACTTTTTAGGTCTCTTGAAGGCAAATTGTTGTAATGGCACTTATTTGGACGAAAAGGCGCGAATATACGAAGAAAATGGCCAAAGTCAAGAATCGATACACTCAAAGCTGCTGAATGACAAGGTGACAGTGTCACAGCTTATAAGCGACGCCGTCGGAGGATTTTGTGATGGGATAGAAGCCAAAACTCTTATTTTCAAGTGACGACGTCAAGTTATAAAAGAGTAGGCCGTCGCAACTCAGACGGCCTAGATTCGATCCAGAAGGCGTCAGAAGCTGAAGAGAACGGCGTCACAAGCACAAGGTGACGCCGTCGCAAGACTAACATGGCTAAGACGAAACCCTAATGACGGCGACCCGACGGTCTCACAATTCAAGGTGACGCCGTCACAAGCTGATCAAGTCACAACATGCGCGCGAAGTAGTTGATACTGTTTTGGCCATAACTTTTGCATACGAACTCGGATTTAGGTGATTCAAAAGCCCACGCGACCGGAACGAGAAAATCTACAATTTGGAGAAAAATTCTTTGTGACGTCGTCACTCTATAAGTGTGACGCCATCACCCTTTTCAGACAGAAAATCTGCCTATAAATAGAACATTATAACTTCACTTTTTGTAGGCTCTAAACCCTAACTCCGATTCCGGGTTTAGGTAGGTGTATTTCCAGCAACTTAAAGGGTTTCAAACACTCTATAAACATCGTGTAATGGTTTGTTTGATTATCCAATCCTATGGTATGTCTTCAATTATCATAATTGTTGCTTGCTCTTCATTAATTATGTTTGGCTAATTCATCTAGTGTTTGCTTATGATTGTATGAAACATGTAAATAATTAATTAGATCTTATTGATTTCTTAATGATGCTTGTGTCTATCTTCATCATTAGGGGTGTGACAATTTCAATGAGTCTAATTGGTTTAGTTTATAATTCTTGCATCCTACTGCCTCTTGTTTGATTGGTTGTCTCTTATCTTAATTGTAATTGGCTTAGGAGTACGACTAGGCTATCGTTGTGTTTAATACTTGATAAATCTTGGATAGTTTATGAATGACTTAGTGGATTTCGTTTACTAAACCCAAAGATAACCGCAAAGTTAGTTTATGAATGACTTAGTGGATTTCGTTTACTACACTTAAAGGTGACTTCAAAGAGTTAGGGAATGCACACCTTAAGACCTTAGAAAACACAACGCGTTAAGAATAAGGACGTGACAATTCAACCATCAATAGGACGTGACAATTCAGTAGATAGAATTGGATAGCTAGCAAGGAGTAATACATCATAAGTAGATACGCTTCACGTTCCTGGTAGACCCAAAATTTAGTTAGTATCTTTTGGGATAGTTGACTAGCAACTAATTCCACCCTACCCTCCAAAACCGAGATTCATAAAATATAAAAAATACAAAAATAATCATCCCTCACCTTTAGACTTAAATAGACATACACTTCAGCCTAACAACACTATTCCCCTAGAGACCGATATCAATACCCGTGGCTTACCCTAATACTACACTACAACAATTAGGTTCACTGCCTAGGGTGTTGAAAAACTTGCTCGATGAAAAGGAAGTTCCTTTGACCCCGAACGACGCGTGTAGCGTTATCAAGTTTTTGGCGCCGCTACCGGGAATAGTTATTATTGTTTAGGCTTGATTTCTATCTCGTTTAGGTCTACTCACAAGATTCCTATCAAGTGAGATTTTTCTTTTTATTAGCTTCCTTGTAGTCTATCCCTTCTTTTGCCTTTGTTCATAAAACTTATCCATTGACTATTTCGTTTGCCATTATGGAGAACGCGAATCCGCAAAATTTCACCCAATCGACATAATCCAATACATAATCTGCCCTTCCCACTCAAAAATGAGATCTTAAGGTTCCGACAACATCATGATGAATCTTTCCCAAGGCATGGACTCGAATTAAATACTTACTACAAAAAGTACTTCATCATGGTCTTGTTTTATTGTCTCCACTTCAGTTCTTTTACACTCGTATCAACCACGAAACCCAAATGAGACTTGACTATATAGCAGATGGGGATATTTGGGGACGTGGTGTTCAAGATGCATGGGAAATATTTGAGATTCACGCCCAATTTAGAAGTGGAACATGGGACCCAAAAAATGAAAGTTTAGACCTATTCTCAATTTGGAAGGTTCAGTCGAAAAGGTTGTTTAGGAAGGAGATGATTAGAGGCGCTACAATAGTACAAAATGAATGCATAGGAGATCTAGATATAATGGAAAGTGAGGTGGAAACTCCAAGCCCACAATCCCTACCATCACTTGAGGAACACACACCGCCTCATAACTTCTACCTGAAAGAAGTAGAAGAGACTATAGGAACCCCGATTGATATAGAACCTTTGGACCAAATGCCAATAGAGAATGTAGGTTTAGATGCTTGTTGTCATGACCTCTCTCTTAGTCCTAGGGAAGTTCCTAATTTTGATAAAATGGAGCCTCAACCAAAAACCTTACCCAATTTTTCCGCCTTTAGATGTGAATCTTGAATTGAATTAGGCCCCAACTAACGGTATCAAAATAAAATGACGGGTAGTTGCTTGATAAAGGTGGTAGACTCTAGGCCATGTAGAATGGAAGCTAATATAGGAGTAACCCATGACCTTACACACTTATATCACCCATTCATGGTTGATAAACAAGAAACACTATGGTTTAAAACCGGGTTTATTAGGTCAAGATGGATCCTAACTAAGAATCTTGAAGTTGATAAGATGATCCATTTTTAGGAGAGAGATTTGATTCACCGCTTACACCAATAGACTTGGGTAAGGTTATAATGAATGGAGCACACTCCTATGAGCATATAAATCACCCATCACCCTCTCCTCACGTGAGCAAATCCACCCTAAGGGTGTGTATTGCTACTATCATTCCCGCACTTAAACTTAAGTGGGAAAACCTCCCCTTTATCCATAAGTAGAGTCAAGCTCAGACTCGAATAAAAAACAAGCGCTTCTAGGGAGGCAACCCATGTGTATTTGTTTTTCATTTTCATTTGTGTGTCGTATATCTCTTATTAATTGTTTATTCTCATGTTTGAATTTGTAAAAATTCTTTATTTTGTCTTTAATCTCGTCTTAATTACATAGGAAGGTATTTTACATAAGGGATAAGTGTAGGGAGGATTACACACGTTTTCAAAAGAAACGTGAACATGAGAATTACAATTATTTAAAAGATATATATGTGTGTTTTTTAGAGTCAAATGCTTGTATCGAGTCATAATGGATATTTTGCAGGATTTTTTCCATATTCTAAAGATATAAATTTTCGAAATTTTTTCCAGAAAATTGTAGACCGTTTTTGTCGGGATAACTGACTGGGCGTCAGATCACAACTGACGACGTCGAGAGGAGTAGAAACAACTTCTAACTTGTTCTCGTTTTCTGTGCTACTTATAATTTTTGGAATTTTTCAGGTCTTAATTTTCCAGAAAATCTGCAAACATCCATTCCACAAGCATTATATCTTATTTAAGTCTGGAATTACATCTTGTTGTGATTTTTCTTTGTTCTGTTTGATGCTTTGGGTTGTCTGTTTTCTTCAAGTGTGCAGGTTTTATTTATCAAGAAGAAGATACATAAGGTTGGAAGGAGCTTTTCACGCATACATTCTTCTTGGAAAGGATTTAACCACTACTTCACACACGGATCCTACCGAGCTAATCAGGGGAGTATTAGTTTCTTTCGTTTTTAATTACCTTCCGTTATCATGACTTTGATACTTTCGGGGAACATTGGGGACAATGTTCAGTTTAAGTGTAGGGAGGGAAAATAAAACGGGAACTTTGAAACTATGCTTATCCTTGATTATTTGCTTTGTCCAATTGTATTTGTGTAATAAACCATGAGAAAATGTCGGTTAGGGTAATTTTGGCACCAAATTTAAAATTTTCATGACATATAGGAGTGGGCCATTAGTCTTAACAAAAGCGTCTCACGGATAGGAAGTTATATGACTAGCACAAAAAAACCCTTTACCACTTAAATTCCACCCAAAATGTGAGGATCGCCCTTAGATTAGTAGGAATTAAAGCATTCATCTTTAATGCTTAGTGTGTGAACCGGTAGTATATTAGATTCTAGAACTTGTTTTGTGATGCATCCCGAGATCGCTAGTAAGACTACACTTGTGTAGTTAGGAATAACTAAATGATAAGAGGCATTAGGATAACCCTTGTTTGATACCTGTAATATAATTACTTCTTCCACATCGTTGGGTAATTCCCCCACACCTTTTGCGTTGTACTCATATTTAGTACACGATACCCCTAGTTAACCCCTCGGAGCCTATCCTTTTCGCGGTTCTCGTGATATTTCAGTTTTTCCGGAATATCAATGAAGAGCATTGTTTACACCCCACCCCCAAATATACACCCAAATCGCCTTAGCCTACCATGTATGCACTCACTTTTAGTGCATTATTGTTATCACCCTAAACCCTTAGTTCAATTATCCGGTTGCTTGCATGAGTTGCTAAGTCGAGTCATATCCTTTGTACACGTTTTGGGACGATTGGGACTCATGGGAAAAAGTTAAAGTTTATAAAATGATTGAAAGGGAACGTTAAATTCCCTTATTTGCGTAATAATATACCCCAAGTGTTTTGATCTTTTCAATTCAGGTCAAATTAGTGTTAGAGTAATAAAAACTCAAGTGTAGGGATGTGCCTATAAATCCCTATCATTTTGATGTTACCGTAGAGGATGGTAGAGTAAAAGTGTATAAAAAATAAAAAATAAAAAATAAAAAAAAATAAAAAAAACATACGGGCTACCATCCTACATCTATCTTTAAATTTATGTTTGTTTGTTTCAGTTAGCTAGAGTCTAAAGTGTCGAGTCTTGGCTTAGCAAGCGCCATTTTCGTATACTTGCAACATAGAGATATTTGACTTGCCACCACTAAATAGCCTATCCCACCAAACCCTTTGTTTCCCTACCGTAAGCCTAACATTACAACCCTTTAAAGACCTCTTTGATAGTCTTTCCTAGGTGCTTACCTTAAGCGATGGAGGTTTGATATATTCTCAAGCCTATGGTAATCTATATACTAGGACCGGTTAATGAGTGTTTATCTTCCATTTCCAACTTATTATATTTCATATACACCCGAGAGATGTGAGTATCCAAACACCCCATGTGAGGTGCTAGTATGTAATTTCCGTTCTTGTTATGACTTTTGCGGGGCTTATATGTGTTGTGGACTGTTTTAAACCAATGCTTCATGACCCCTAACTTATAAATTAATTGGCTAAAAGCACATTTGCTTAAGGACAAGCAAATACCAAGTGTAGGGATATTTGATAAGGTTTTAAAATGTACCTTTTGAGGGGTCGTTTAAGCCCTTATTTGATCACTTTTGTATCCGTTATTTCTTAATATCGTTCCTTTTCACTTTTTACGTCTCTTGAAGGCAAATTTCTGTAATGGCACTTATTTGGACCGAAAAGGCGAATATCTGAAGAAAATGGCCAAAATCAAGAATCGAGACACTCAAAGCTGCTGAATGACAAGGTGACGGCGTCACAGCTTATACTGCGACTCCGTCGAGGATTTTGTGACGGAGACGAAGCCAAAACTCTTATTTTCAAGTGACGAAACGTCAAGTTATAAAAGAGTAGGCCGTCGCAACTCGGGCGGCCTAGATTCGATCGACGCGTCCGGTGAAGGGACGGCGTCACAATCACAAGGTGACGCCGTCGCAAGACTAACGTGGCTAAGAGCGAAACCCTAATGGCGGCGACAGCGGTGTCACAATTCAAGGTGACTCCGTCACAAGTCGATCAAGTCACAACATCTTGCGCGAAGTAGTTGATATTTTTTTGGCCATAACTTTTGCATACGAACTCGGATTTAGGTGATTCAAAAGCCCACGCGACCGGAACGAGAAAATCTACAATTTGGAGAAAAAGACTTTGTGACACCGTCACTCTATAAGTGTGACGCCGTCACCCTCTGCCGACAGAAAATCTGTCTATAAATAGAACATTATAACTTCACTTTTTGTAGGCTCTAAACCCTAACTCCGATTCCAGGGTTTAAGTAGGTGTTTTTCCAGCAACTTAAAGGGTTTCAAACACTCTATAAACATCGTGTAATGGTTTGTTTGATTATCCAATCCTATGGTATGTCTTCAATTATCATAATTGTTGCTTGCTCTTCATTAATTATGCTTGGCTAATTCATCTAGTGTTTGCTTATGATTGTATGAAACTTGTATATAATTAATTAGATCTTATTGATTTCTTAATGATGCTTGTGTCTATCTTCATCATTAGGGGTGTGACAATTTCAATGAGTCTAATTGGTTTAGTTTATAATTCTTGCATCCCTCTGCCTCTTGTTTAATTGGTTGTCTTTTATCTTAATTGTAATTGGCTTAGGAGTACGACTAGGCTATCGTTGTGTTTAATACTTGATAAATCTTGGATAGTTTATGAATGACGTAGTGGATTTCGTTTACTAAACCCAAAGATAACCGCAAAGTTAGTTTATGAATGACTTAGTGGATTTCGTTTACTACACTTAAAGGTGACTTCAAAGAGTTAGGAATGCACACCTTACGACCTTAGAAAACACAACGCGTTAAGAATAAGGGCGTGACAATTCAACCATCAATAGGACGTGACAATTCAGTAGGTAGAATTGGATAGCTAGCAAGGAGTAATACATCATAAGTAGATACGCTTCACGTTCTGGTAGACCCATAATTTAGTTAGTATCTTTTGGGATAGTTGACTAGCAACTAATTCCACCCTACCCTCCAAAACCGAGATTCATAAAATATAAAAATACAAAAATAATCATCCCTCACCTTTAGACTTAAATCGACATACACTTCAGACCTAACGACACTATTCCCCTAGAGAACGTTATCAATACCTGTGGCTTACCCTAATACTACACTACAACGATTAGGTTCACTGCCTAGGGTGTTGAAAAACTTTCTCGACGAAAAGGAAGTTCCTTTGACCCCGAACGACGCGTGTAGCGTTATCGGATATCATCAACATAAATTAGAACAATTAAAATATCTTTCTCGTGACGTTGAATGAAAAATGTTGGATCAACAGTTCCTTTGGTAAACTGATTAGCGAGAAGAAATTGCGGCGGTTTGTCGTACTAGGCCCGTGGGGCTTGTTTAAGACCATAAAGAACCTTTTTGAGCTTGTACACGTAGTTAGGATGTTCTAAATCAATGAACCCTTCCGGTTGACCCACATAAACTTATTCACGGAGTTGACCATTCAGAAACACCGTTTTCACATCCATCTGATAAACCGTGATATTCTTGTGTGCGGCATATGCCGAGAAATATCCGATGACTTCAAGCCTAGCTTGGTGCAAGCGATTCTTCATAATCGATTCCTTCTTCTTGAGAATACCCTTTAGCCACAAGACGAGATTTATTGCGAATAACATTGCCTTCAGCATCCAATTTGTTTTTCGGATCCATTTGAGTCCAATGACATAAATTCCATCGGTCTTGGAACAAGTTCCCGGACTTCGAGGCGCTTGAACTGATTCAACTCTTCTTGCATTGATTCAATCCAATTGTCATATGTCATATCTTCTTTTATGTTTCGTGGTTCCTCTTGACAAACGGTAAGAGCATAAGCATGTTTGGCATTGGTGTGAAGACGTTGTCTTGTCATGACTGGGTTAGTAGGGTTTCCAATCACATTCACTAAGGGATGATCTTTTATCCATTTATGTGTCGAAGGGTGATGATTGAATGTTGTATGCATATTAGACGGATCCAAATTGCGTGAAGATGACTCGCCAATGTCAGGAATGGGTGGAGCCGGTGCAAATGAATTGAAGAAAGCATTTCCTTCATAATCTGCGGGTGCGGGTACTTCTTGATTTTGTGTTTCATCAGCTGTGTCAGTTTTGGATGCAATGTGTTCTTTTGTTGATTGAGAATCATTCAGCGGTGCATCTGGTGCAACGGTTGTTGTTGTTGGAACAGGTGTATCGGGTATTGGATTATGATCAGGGTGTGAAGCGGAAACAGTCGATGCATCTGGAGCACTACTTTCGGGGATCTCATCAAACAAAGTTTCCAATTGTTGACGAGTGAATTCCATAGGTGGAACGCATGATGAAGAGGGAAAGTTAAGATGGTTGGATGCGGGTCCTAAGCGGTTTTGCTCAGAAGCCATATCTGTAAGCTCATCAAAGTTGACATGAACGGTTTCCATCATTTGTCGAGTTCGACAATTCCAAATTCGAAATCCTTTTGAATTTTCACAATATCCAATGAACACTCCATTAGTCGGCTTTTCGGCTAAAGTTTACCAATATCATCACGATCATTTTGGATAACACAGGTGCACCGAATACATGAAAATATCGATATCTGGTTTGCGAGTTGTGAACAATCTCATATGGAGTTTTATTATGGCGAATGAATGATGGAGCGGTTTTGAGTAAAACATGCGGTTGAGGCGGCTTCACCCACAAGAAATCCGTAATTGTGAGAAAATCAACATTGTTCGAGCGACCTCTACTAACGTTCGGTTTAGTCTTTCAACAAAACCATTTTGTTCAGAGTACGAGCAATCGAGTGTCGATGTGTGATTCCAATTTTCTCAAAGTAAGCACGAAGTGTTTGATTCTTGAATTCAGTTCCATTGTCTGTTCTTACAATTGAATGGTGTTTTGAGTTGAACTGAATCTTTGTGAGAAAGGTGATAATCATTGTTGGAGCTTGATCTTTAGTTCGAAGAAAATAGACCCAAGTCCATCGTGAATAATCATCAACAATAACCAGAATGTAGCGTTTGCCATTCACACTTTGTACACGCATGGGACCACATAAATCCATATGAAGCAAGTGAAGAACATGTTGAGAACTTGGTTTTGGTTTTGAGGGAAAGTTAGATCTCTTGCCTTGTTCACAAGCTAAACATAAGTGATCTTTGGTGTATCAGAACCTTGGAAGACCATCAACTAACTTATGACGAGCGAGTTCAGTCATGGTTTTGAAGTTTAAATGAGAAAGCCTTTTGTGCCATAACCATGATTTTGTCGAAGTTGCTTTTGAGAGAAGACAAATCGGTGAAGATGCAATCATATCGGACATAGGAATCGTATAAAGATTTGTGCTCCGATTCTTGGTGAGTAAGTCATGTCCTTCCAAATCACGTGCGTAACACGTTTTGGAGCAAAACGCAACTTCCAAATCATCATCACAGAATTGTCCAACTGAGAAAAGATTGTGTCCAAGACCTTCAACATAATAAACCCGGCTGATCTCGATGTTTCCATTGACATAATCTCCATATCCCATTATTGCAGCAAAATGATCATTCCGAATCGTGATCACCGATGAACTTTGAAATAAAGTTTACTAACAGTTTAAGATTGCCTGTCATATGCCCGGTTCATCCGCTATCAACAATCCACGAGCGAGTTGAATTACACGCAACACACGAAGACAACGAGGGTGATATGATGGAAGCAGTGGAACCCAAAGAGTTAGTGGGTTCCATTATGTTAGTGTTACACATATTTGTACATTTAGGAATCCATTTAAAACTTGAGGTACGCTGCAACCATTGTTGCCATAACCAATTATTTTTCGCTTTGGTCTTAGTGAAGTCACTAGGTGAGTACACTTTCTTAGGAGATGTTTTTGCGGCAATGGGTGTGTCTACAGGTTTCTCGAAACTACACTGTGCACCTTCCCTAAATTCGATTTTGCAACTATAGTGGACCTAGAGGGAGGGCCAATTATAGATTTCTTAGAACGAGCTAACAGAGAATTTGCAACACATTTTTCATGAGTACCAAACATCATAATTTTCTGACGAGAAAACACAAGAAGCAATAACGTTTGAAACGTTTAGACTTATCATTAGTTACAGACATTAGAATTACAAGTTGCCAAATTTGAATCTAAAGTAGATGCAACGTGATTTTTATTCGATTTCCTAAGATGAACTTCTACTTCTGATGTCGGACGAGTGCTCTTCCTATGTTGCGAGATCCTAATATTTTCTTTTTGTCTCTTATTCTCGGATCTTTTAACATTAGTAGAACTATTCTGTAGAAGTTGAAGAAAACAAATTAGTTCCACGAGTTTTATCAATTATATACATGCGGGAGCAATCACGTTTGTGTTACTAGACTTGCTAGATTCTTGTTTAGCTAGATTTTCTTTAAGCTCAATGATGATGTGTTTTTTATCTTGATTTATGGAATTTAATCTTCCTTGTTCACCCAACATTTGTCGAGTGTATTCAACATGGTGATCAAGTTCTTTTGACGCTTCCGAGCGAACATTTTTAAGAGAATCAAAAATCGTTTGATATTCCTTTTTGACTTGTACAATCTCTTGTTCATATTTGAAAATTTGACATTTTAACGACGCATTTTCATCATCAAGAAATTCGACTTTTGATAGTCGCCATTCCAAAGAAAACTTTTCATTTTGATTTTGAAAAGCAATTTCAGATTCAATTGTTTGAGACTGACACCATTGAAGTCTTCGTTTAAGTTCAGAAATATCTATTGAAAGTTTAGATTGGACATCATCATTTTGTGAAAACATTTTCTCATTTTCCTTTTTTACTTTCTCAATTTCATGCCTTAACATCGATTGTCCATTTCCAGCGTTTGAACCATATTGAGATTCTCGTGATTAACGGTATCATTCACGAAGCAAATTCACAATATATAACAACGAAACAATATTAGCAGAAAGAGCATCTTCTAACAATTGATCAAAGGCATTTTGAAGATCTTGGTTTTGCATTGTTCTTGTGGCGAGTTTTCAAGTGTGTAAAAAGCTTCAATCATTGAAGTCACCTCTTGTTGAAGTTCCCTTTCCCAGTGTATTTGCACGAGACGCAAATGTGCGACGTGAGGTGAAATTTGGGTTTGAAAATTTGTCTTTGCTCTCTTGCATAAGCAGATTGAAAATTAGATGCTTTCAACTCATAATTTTTCTCAATTGCCGTTTCTAAAAATGAAATATCTTCCATAAACATTTGAAAGTACCGTAATACTAAACAAGGTTTAGGAGTTTTTGGCAATTAAGCTTTTGCAAGAGGACGGTAAAGGACCATTTGTTTGTGCAACAGTGAGCAGGGACATTCCATGCAAGATGCCTCAGTTATTTGAAATATTATCTGATGGTGTTGAAATGGCATTCAGTTTGTAAGAAGCATTTTCTCTTGTGTAATCATATGGTAAAATTCCATTTTGTCGCAATTTTAAGCAACTTCGATCATCTTGTGCCCATTGTTCTTCACAAGCAAATACAACAAGTTGCATGCTTAGATCTAAAAGACATTGAGCACTATACAATTTGGGTATTTCCTTGAGAGTTGTGTGAAGAAAACGTGGGTGATTATACCCAAGAGAAAAACGTTTTGAGTCATCGGGACTCGGTAGTAAAGTTGACATTTCAATCTGTTTTCTTGGTGGCCAATCTTATATACAACAGTGCCAAAATCTTTTAACCGTCTTTCCAATCGAAGAATTTCCTCGATTTGATCATCAATCGTTCTTAGATTTCTTTTTGAATTGAGAAAAATTTGGTGACGTTTTGAAAAATCTTGTGTAGTATTTGAAAGTTCCGTTTGAAGATTTTCAATGTTTTTCTGAAGTTCAGACTTTTCTTGTTCAATTTTATAAATCTTTTCGTTATTTGGCCTTAACAATTTAGTGCATCTGATGTTGAAGGTTTGATTTTTGAAAGGCCACTTCAAAACTTGTTTCTCGTGTGGTTTTTGTTTCAAAATCATTTATCCGTTTTCGACAACTCTCAAGTTCAGCAGTCAAGGAGGTAATCTCATCCCTTAGGTTTTAGTTGATCTCATTACATTTTGCAGTTTGGGCTTGCATCGGCAGAAGTAATGAATTAATATATTCTGAATCTAGACCATGAATTGCTTCACTCTGTTCAAGATGCTCATTATTTTCATCATCACTTAGTTCGTCAAATGTAACCACGAGGTTAATTTGATCAACCAACATGACTAAATAATGATTCATGTTGAAGCAATTGCTGCTCATCGTGTAGATGAGACACAATTGCATTTATGAGACATATATCAGTTTGGTACGAGATAGACCGTCTGTGTCATAGGCTGGTCAATTCTCTGTTTGGTGATGTGATGTTCTGCATATTTGCCATCAAAACAACGGCATTTGCTTCCAAATCTTCATATTCATCATCGAGAGTATCGCCATAAAACCTTGCGAGTTTCACGAGTTCTCCTCTGCTTCATCCTTGTATGCCATCGGCATGACTTGTTTGTAGTAATCACCCCTACGGTTCGTGGTTCGGACAAGCATTAGCAAGATGTCCTTGTTTTTGTAATTATACCGTGAATAGTAGTCCACCGGCCGTTGAATTCCACTGTTTCCACAACTTGAACATTTATCTTGAAGTTATTACTACCCGATCCCCTAGCGATGTTTGACCATTCCCATAATTACGAATACCCACTTGTAATTATTTGACAACCACTAGTTACGTTACGAACTTCAACTTTGCCACTTTCTATAACTGCGTGACTTTTGGGATTTGATGATGAACGAAGGCGATTGTTTGACTGAGTAGAGAACTTGGAGAAGGCTTTAGCAATAAAGGCCATTCCATGATTCAATGCTTCAAAAGCATCATCTTGATCATCATTGGTTTGAGCATAGTATGCGGTGTCAGAAGCACCTTCGGGATAGACTTGATGAGAAGGTGTGGGTGGAGCATAAGCAAAGTGACATTGTTGTTGATCAAAAGCATGATTTGTCTTTGGAGTGCGGATTGGATAACCATGTGCCATGAGAGCAATCTGATCAATGTCGGTGGTGGAGGGAAACCGTGTGTGCCACGAGCTTCTTTATCTTTGAGAACCTCATATTGATGATGTTTTAGATAATCATACAACAACCCATACTTGACATCATGAAGATCCTTGACTTGTCAAACAAAAGTAACATACTTATGCCAATCTGGTCCTAATGAGTTCAGAAACATAGCAATGGTTGGAAGATCAATCTTATGTCGGTGCAAATCATTGACCACATTTGTGAAACGATGATAATATGATTCAAGTGATTCCCCGGGCTCAATGGTAAACACATCAAAGTTGTGATAAAGTTTAGACTCCATGTCGATCTTATTGATTCGGTGCCTTCCATCAAAAGATGAATTTGTTCCTACATAGCTTTTGCGGTTAATGCGTGCATCAATACTTTTATAAATCGGATTAGGAATTCCAAGAAGTATTTGTTGCATAGCAAGCTCATCGGCTTCAAGATGAAGTAGTTGTTCGGTGTTAAACGGCTCAGTGGAACAATTGAGATAGTATCGGTCTTGGTGGAACAATTTGTAGGATCTCGGGAACAATTTGGTTGGCATTTGAAGCGGTCCTTCTAGTATCACCTTCTTCAGATACTTACCATGAGGTTTCTTGAGTTCCATATACCTTAGAAATCGACTTGACCATTGCACATAATTGCCGGTGTAAGCATTGGAGGACGCAGTATCCGAACCGGCTTCATGAATCGATTCTTGACTTGTACTTGACTTCAAAAATTTGAGAAAACCAAGTTTGTTGTTGAGGGATTTGTGGAACCATTGACATTCGTTGTTGAACTTGTTGAGGAGGTTGTGGAGGAGCTTGTTGAGGAGCTTGTTGTGGGAGTTGATAAGGATAATAGGGGTAACTGGGGATAATCTGGATACGGTTGTTGAGACATAATTGTTGATTGATGAATGATGTGGATCGTTAAGGATACTTAAGGTTGATGTTGTTTAGGTTTAGGTAGATTAGAAGCAAAGTCCGGAAATCTAACTCACGAAATTCAAAGTAGCGAAATCCTATCTTGCGAGAAAACCAAAGTAGCGAAATCCAAACTTGCGAAATCCTAAGTAGCGAAATCCAAAGTAGCGAAATCTAAGTAGCGAAATCCAAACTTGCGAGAAATCCAAACTTGCGAGAAAAACAAACTCGCAAGATTCGAAAACCAAATTCGCAGGATTCGAAAAACCAAACTCGTAAGATTACGAAAAACCAAACTCGCAGAATCGAAAACCAAACTAGCAGAATCGATAACCAAACTCGCAAGATTACGAAAAACAAACTCATGAGAATCCAAAATATTTCAAACTCACAGAATTCAAATTTCAAAACTCGCAGAAAGTCAAATTACAAACTCGCAGAAACTCAAAAAATTTCAAAATCTCATAAATTCAAATCCAAACTCACAGAAGTTCTAAAAAATTTCAAACTCGCAGAAATTCAAATCTCCAACTCGCAGAATTCCAATTTTCAAATTTGCAGAAATTCAAAAAAAATTGCAAACTCTCAGAAATTCAAATCCAAACTCGCAGAAATTCAAGTCCAAACTCGTAGAAATTCTAAAAAATTGCAAACTCGCATAAATTCAAATCCAAACTCGCAGAAATTCAAGGCTAACTCGCCAATATTCAAGTCAAACTCAAAAATTACGTCTTTCAGGTCCAAAAATCCATAAATTTCAATCTAAAACACGTTTCTAAGCACGGATTTCTATTAGATCTAACCAATATTAACCTAAACTATGATAAAGTATCTCACTTTTTAGATAAAAACGATTTTGAAAAAATTTTAAAATTTCCTAACTCACTAAAATTCATAAATCTAAAAACATGAAATTTGATCTTTATCACAACCAAAACAATCCCTTGGCTCTGATACCACTTGTTAGGTCACCATTCTATCACATCAATATGTATTTCTAGAGAGAAAGTTTTATAGAGAGAAAGTGGAAGGATCTAATGAAAGATTATGAAATGATTATTACAGTTAGAACCAACACCCTCTCCCTTCAAGGGAGGGGGTATATATAGTGTTTACATAGGAAGGGGTGTTTCCCCTTGGTTCTAGAAGAACCTCTTATCACAACTCATGGGTTTACTACATGAGCAGTAAATCTAAATACAAACATTTATAAACCATAATTATTAACGACCTATTACAAATGAAATGACCTACACTTGATAATAAAACATGTTCCTAAAAATTATGATATATGTTTACGAAACTTGGTAAGTTTCTTTTTGATTTTGGGGAAAATAAAGCATTCTCTATCAAAAGTTGTGTACCATTTGGTAAAACTACATTAGTTTTCTGACTCCTTCTATCAAGTTTGTAGGACTTGAAATAGTATCAATTGTGAGAACCCCACCAAATCGGGTTAGTCAACGATGACCTTTGACCTAACTTTTTTGACTTCATATGGTTTTATTTATATACATGTCAAAAATTCAAGAAGGAGAAAAAAACAAAGGATTCAAAAAAATTCCCAAAATAATCCTAGAACAAGCCCTAATTCATTAGTATTCGGCTAAGGATAAATCAAGAAGAGATCGTGGTGTTCTCGTATGCTTTCCTTGGTGATTCGGATTGTTTGTTATTTTCTCGAATCCTTTGTTTTTTTCTCCTTCTTGAATTCAACATGTATATAAATAAAACCATATGAAATCGAATGTAATTTTATGTGATGAAATCCTATGTGTTTCAATGTATTCTTGTAATCTAAAAGCCTAATGAGGAACATGTTAATAATTGGCTAATTTTATAGGGGATTTGGGAATTGATTTGGTTTTGGTTAGGGTTTTAAGTAGGATTAGGGTTTATGTTGGTTGAATGTAAATGTAACCGAGGGTGTGTATCAAAACCGGATTAGGGTTAGGTTTGTTATGAGTTGTGTTGGTACAATGTTATAATGATTAAGAATATGTTAAGGTAACGTTAATTTGGTCAGGACATTTTTGTGTGTTGAATTTGTATGCGCGATAGCTTGAGTTTCACAAATGGTTACTTCTGGAATTTTTCTTTTAAACTTATTTTAATGCATTAATTAAGTTCTCCAATTGGTTCGAAGTGATTCGGAGTTTATTTGGTCATGTTTTTTATTTTTATATGATTAAGTGTCAAATCTGAATTTTAAGAACCTAAAATCAATCGACTTGTATGATTTTTCATTTCTAAACTATAATGAAATAAGCCATGGTATTCTTCAGGAAGTAACACCTACATATGTAGTAATTTCATGAATTTTTGTGGATTTTTCCAAAGTATTTTGATAGGCCTTTTAAATGCATACTTTCTGGGTACATCAGCATGTCATATTTCCGAGTAGTCTGTTTGTGAATTTTTAAGACATAGTTATACTATCTGATAAATTCTAGGAAAATTCATGTGAACTTGTAAGTCATATAAGTATCTATGTGAATTATTTGAGCCACTCATTAAGTGTTTGAGTGTGCTTTGAAAATTCGTAAAGTTGTGGGCAAATTGTGCTTAAATCAGTCATTTGAGGAACATGTGTATATTATGCCATTTAAGATTCATTAATGTGTATAAACCCTAAGTTGATTAATATTGAATTGGAAACCAAAGTTACTAAAAATGGAAAGTTTCTAAAAATAGAAGAAACCCTAATTATGTAAGTTTGAACAACTATAATCTAAACATAAACTTATGAAATGAACTTATAAGTAACATGTGATCATTAAACTCGTGTAGATTTATTAAAGAAGGAGTAGCATGTGATATCTTTGATTTAGTTGCTTGAACTTATTTCATTTTTCTCTTCAGTCTTAGGGTAAGTACTGCGTGGCGCATTTTTACTTATATAACTCGGAGGAAAATAATACTCAACATTGTTTTTAATTACTTTATTTCTTATATTGTTCTAAATTCATATTATTTCTTTTTTTGGACATATGTGTGTATATAATTGTGTGCATGAGTGTTGGTACATGGCATTGATTCATATGATTCTTATATTCTTATTAGCCATGATGTTAGCTCACGGTAGGAAAGCTGCTTGGAAACCTATTGTGCCTGAGAACCACGAGGTGGTCAGATTACATAACATTATCATTTCAGAGATGAAGAATCGTAGATGAAGAGTGTTGTTGGTGGATCATTTGGTTGGATTACATGATTTGGATAACATTTTTACTACTTGCTTTGCACTATTATTTACACATATGCCCTACTTGTATTTCTATGCACGACAAGCTGAGTCATAAATACTTTTAAACCTCTGAGCTCACCAACATTATGTTTACGTTTTCGAGTATTACTTTCAGGTGATTGATAGTGATATTTTGAAGGCATTAGCATGTAGAAGTTATACTTTGCTTCAAAGACCGAGTTGACCTGGCCAAGAAATTTTATAAAGACATCATATTTGAATCGTTTTGACCTTATATTTTTATTATTTAGTTTTGTATAAAAGCCTTTATGTAACATTGTATACTTATTTCTTAGTGTTGATCTACTATCTTATGCGATGTTACAATTAGTTTACACCTCGTGTTTCGCTCTTAGCGGGTGTGACATCAATGGTTCCCTTTGTTGGTTTTAATTCCAAAAAAATATTTATTAGATTTAAGGATAGTGTGTGTGGCACCACTATCCGCTATGCATATATCTCCATCATTTGCATGATGATGTGCTCCATTGAGACTCATTTTTAAGCTTCTAATATGAACATAAAAAAATAACGAGTGCATATAAAAATTGTTATTAAAATATTTTATTTGTAGATCTATTTTACATAAAAAGCCAAACTAATTAAACATAGTTAAATAAAGTTACGAAAAGGAAATACATAGTTATTAAGATTCAACAACATATCTTTCATAGTTCCAAGTCATTGAAAAAGTATGAGGTATTCAGCTCAATGTTTGTATTGTCAAACTAATCCACATGGTTCACTTCTTTCTCTTTTCATTTAAGAGATGCCCGGTAGAGCTCACATAGATGTGAAGGTGTGCGACAAGCTTTTGACCGATGGTTTGTACTTCCACATCGAAGCAGAGCTTCCATGGTTTTGAGAGGTACCAGGCTTCATTATTTTCTGATCGGGATTATTAACTTGTGGAGCATGGTAATTGTAGTTTCCTTGGCCATGGCTACGACCACGACCACGACCACGGCCATTATAACCACCTCGATGGTAAGTATTGTTTCGATTGAAAAAACGGTTGTGACCATGAACATTGTTTTTATCATAACGGCCATGACCATGACCACGTCCACGAGGGTTACCTCTTCCTCTTTTATTTCGAGAGTTTTTGGTATCATTATTGTTAACAGCATTTGCTTCTGGAAGTGCTAATGATCCTGTGGGACGAGTTTGATGATTTTTCATTAGCAATTCATTGTTTTTCTCTGAAGAAGAAATGCATTTAGATCAGAGTATCTATTAAATTTTTATACTTGATATTGATGTTGCAAGTTTATGTTTGAAGCATGAAATGTGGAGAAAGTTTTCTCCAACAAATCTCCTTCATTAACATTTTGCCCACAAAATCTGAGTGTTGAGCATATTCTGAATAAACAGAGGTGTACTCATTAACCTTTTTAAAGTCTTAGAACCTTAAATTGTTCCATTCATCTCTAGGAGAAGGGAGTAAAACTTTCCTTTGATGATCAAATGTGCTTTGTAAATCTTTCCATAAAATGCTTGGATCATCACAATTTGAATATTCAAATTCTAGCATTTCATCAATGTGTTGATGGAGGAAACATCGACTTTTGCTTTGTTTTCCTCTGAGCATTTGTTGCCTTCTTGTAACGTTGCTAAAGCACCCATTGATTTGATATGCCTTTTCACATTTGCTGTCCATTGTATATAATTTGCTCACGTTATGTCAAGAGATGGAAATTTGAATTTTTCAATGTTTGACATTTTGTCGCTAAACACAGATTGAACAAATAACGAAATATTAAAATCCATATACATATATCAATAAGTAACGCAATACAATAAAGTGGGAGAGCCACAAACAAATACATAACTAAGAAACATTCAAATTCATTAGGTGGGAGTTAAAAAGCGGAATAAGGAGTAAGATAAGCATAATGGTGACAACAATGAGAAGCGGGTGAATCATCTTTGAAAAATCTTTAAAAAATGCTCCGGTGATGTATAATTTCCTAAGATTAAAAGATGTTGAGTTTTGAAAAATGTATAAGTGAGTTGTCAATTTATAGAAAAGAAATATAGTCGTTGTAACGTCATCAGTTATTGTTACAACCAATATATAGCCGTTGTGAATATTTCAAATAATATTTTATATATTTAATATTACATAAAAGTAAATGAATAAGACAAAAGAAAATTTGGCTAGCATAAAAAATGTTTACGATAAATTAAATATTCAGTTCCTAAATGAATAGTACTTCTTAGTCTATTAGTGATAGTGGTTGAAAATTAGGGCGGGCCAAGTAGTAGACAATATGTTTTTTTTAAGGCAACATTATATGTTTATGTTGGGAATAAAGATACTTGATTACCAACTTGTCACGTTTGTGGTTAACACTGCTAAAGATTACACTAGCAATGGAAACTCATTACCACTGCCAGTACAATATTACCACTGCTATTAGGATAATTGTTATGTTTCCGTGTATAGATAAGTATAGAAAAGATCTTGTGTATATTCTATATTGTTAGGATTATACTTATCTTGTAAAGGACTCCTTGTGCTATAAAAGGAGATCCTAGGTCATTGTTTAGAGTATGTATTATTCATATAAGCTTCAAGGTATAACCCTAGTGATAAGCAAGATCACTCGTATTATTTCTTAATAATATTGGAGCTTTGTGTTATAACTGTTCACTTTCATTACATCATACAATCTGTCTTCTAAGTATTACTAAGTATATTCCGCGTGCTTATTAATATAATTCAAAATATCACTAACACAAGGTGTGTGTTTAGATCCATCAAGTGGTATCATAGTGAAGGTTCTGATATTTTGATTTCGAAGATCCAAGGAATAAGCTTAACCTAGTCACTCAAATCAATGGAGATGGAAAACAACCAGTCCAACTCTGCTCCAAGACTTCCTAAGCTCAAACTTAATGAGTTTGAGATGTGGAGGATAATGATTGAGCAATACTTTCTCATACAAGACTATGCTCTATGGGAGATCATCTTAACTGGTGATTCTTTCAAGTCTTTACTAAGAGAAAGTTGGTGACATAGAAGTTGTAACAATTTACGTACCTAAAACTAATGATGAAAGAGCAAAGAAGAAGAATGACACGAAGGCGAAATTTTTCTACTAATGACTCTTCCTAAAGACCAGATCATTGCTTTCAGCAAGTACAAGACAACAAAAGAACTTTTGAAGAGATCGCTTTCAGTATTTGGTGGCAATGAGGCTACAAAGAAGACACAAAAGACATTGTTGAAGCAAAGTTATGAAAACTTCTCTGCTTCAAGAAATGACTCACTTGACAGCATCTTCACCAAACTCCAGAAGATTGTCACACAACTGACTGTATTTGGCATTGAGGTAGAAAAAGAAGACCTCAATTTGAAGTTTCTAAGAAGTTTGCCTTCTGAGTTTCATACAAATGTTACTGTCTGGGAAAACAAACCAGAGATTGAAACTATGAAGCTAAATGATCTTCACAATAACTTCAAACTCATTGAACAAAGATTGAAGAAGGCATGGAAACTTGGTACAAGCTCTAGTAGCTTGGCATTGTTGTCAACCTCTGTTTACTGTGATGATTCGAAGGCGGCGGTGATGATGATCTTGCCACTGCTGGTTCTACAGTTTCCACTGGTAATGTTAGTATTACCACTGTAGGTTCAAAGAAGAAGGTTGTTGGTATTGGAGATCCTACCTTTTATGCTTTTATCTCCACTCAAGTTAATGGCTCTATTTTAACTCATGAAGACATAGAGCAAATTGATGAAGATGACTTGGAGGAGATGGACATAAAATGGCAGATAGCTCTTATTAGCATGAGGGCTAGGAAATTCTACAAGAAGACTGGCAAGCCAATTCACATTAATGGTGGTGAAACTGCAGGGTTCGATAAAAAGAAAGTAGAGTGTTTCAATTGTCACAAGTTGGGGCATTTTGCTAGAAAATGCAGAAGACCAAGGAACCAGGACAAAAGATCTACTTGGTACAAGCAAAAGAAAGAACCAATTGTGGAAGAACCAAAGGCAATGTTGGCTATTGATGGTGTGAGCTATGATTGGAGTTTTATGGCTGATGGACAAGAGGAACAATCTTGAGATCTTTGCTCTTGTGTCTATAGAACATGCTCTCGGGGCTTTCTCGACTGAGGTACAAAATTTTGAAAGTTGTTCTAAAACATGTAGGGCTTCTAGAGAATGTAAAAGGCTTAATGAATTATTTGACAACCAAAGAACAGAGTTGTATGCTGCTAATTATCTTTGTGTCAAACCTTAGAAGAGGCTAGCTGTTTTAGAAACACAACTAGAGCACTATAGAGCTAATGAGTCAAAATATAATGATGATATGATTATTCTTAGGAGAGAGATAGATCATAAGACAGCAGTGAATGAAGCATTAAAAGAAGAGTTTGAAAAACTTAGAAAGATAAATGAGAATGTCAATTTAACTGTTGACACCTGTTATTATCAGTCTAGGTCAATTGATAAAATTTGGAATACTCAAATTACTAGTAAAGTTAAGTCTGGTATGGGATACAACACTGCTCCTCCACCCATAAGGGGTGTTCCATCACCTCCTGGCATAGATTTAGCTCATACAGGCCTAGAAGAGTTTTAGGATCTTGTACGTGAATATGGTCCTCTAAAGAACACATTTGTGAAAACTGAGGAACAGTTAAGCGAGGAATCGATGTTTTGAAAGTTCTAGTGACTCATCAGTTGTAGATGAGAATGTTAAAAAGAATGTAGAGGCTTCTATCCCAAAAGTTGTTAATACTATTACAGAGGAACCTAGGAAACAAGTTAACAAGCCTAGATCAAGTGTAAGGTATCTTTGAGATGTATAGAAACAAGTCATGGCTCCTAGGGGTAACCAGAGGAGTTGGAATCATGTCAAATCTCAACAACTAGGTAGTGAGTTTATGATGTACAATAAAGCATGTTATATCTGTGGTAGTTTTAATCATTTACATGCTAATTGTGACTATCATTTTGGGAGAAGGGAAGTCCATGGGAATAAAAGGGTGGAGTCTAACAAGTTTCAAAATAATGTACACCCTAATTCACACAAAAAATGGTCCCAAGAGCAGTTCAATTAAGAAGTGGTCTTAAAACTTTTGCCACGATAAAAGCTGTCAACACTGCTCACCCTAAATCACCTATTTCAAGTGCAAAATCTAAACCAACTTTTGTAAAATCTGCACAAACAGGAAAAAGGTCTTTTTCTGATAAAAGAGTTAATTATAACCAACAGTGGGTACCTAAAACTAAACCAACAGATTACCACTTTGCTTAATCAAAAGTTCCCCTCAGGGTTGTAAACAAGACCAGGGGTAACATGGGAAATCTTTGTGAAGGCCTCAAAGACGTTGGGAATGGAAACATAAAGGAATTACCTCCACAACCAATCCCAATGGTGTATCAATGACCTTTGATAGATTTAACTATATTGATACATGAGGCAGATCCAAGTCAATCATGGCTTAGGTCCCCAAAGGAAACTAACTCCTTACTTTTATGCGCAGGAACATCCAAGGACAAAAAGATCAGATCAAGGCTACAGGCGTGGATGTTCAAGGCACATGACTGGAAACAAGTCCTATCTCTCAGATTTTGAACACTATGATGGACAATATGTCAGCTTTGGAGGTGGAGTTAATGGAAAAGTTCGGTAAAGGGGTCATCAAAGCGGTAACTTGGATTTTGAACTGTGTTCTATGTAAAAGAGCTTCAGTATAATCTTTTTAGTGTGTCACAAATGTGTGACAAGAAAAACAATGTTCTTTTTACTAAAGATATGTGCTTTGTTCTCTCTAAGGATTTTAAGATGCATGATGAAAGTCAGATTCTTCTTAAGATTCCTAGAAAAGGCAACTTATATAGCTTTGATATGAACAACATTGTTGCTAAAGATGATTATGCTTGCTTGCTTGCAAAGGCCACATTGGATGAATCCATGCTATGGCATAGAAGACTTGGTCATGTTAACTTCAAAACCATTAATAAGATTGTCAAAGATGGTTTGGTAAGAGGCTTACCTCAGAAAAGATTTGAAAATGATCAAACCTGTGTGGCTTGTATTAAAGGCAAACAACACAGAGCTTCTTGCAGGTCAAAGTTGGTTAAATCTATTGCTCACCCACTTCATATGTTACATATGGACTTGTTTGGTCCTACATCAGTGAGCAGCTTAAATCTTAAGAAGTATTGTCTTGTTGTGACTGACGATTTTAGCAGGTTTACATGGGTTTTCTTTCTAAAGACTAAGGATGAAAAACTGGCATCCTTAAGATTTTCATCACAGAAGTAGAAAACAAATATGATATGAAAGTTAAAATCATTAGGTGTGACAATGGGACAGAATTTAAGAATAGAGTTATGGATGATTTTTGCAGAGATAAAGGTATTAAAAGAGAATTTAGTGTTGCTAGAACTCCTCAACAAAATGGTGTTCTGAGAGGAGAAAGCAGGACATTTATAGAGGCTGCTAGAACCATGTTGGCAGATTCAAAATTGCCAATCACTTTTTGGACTGAAGCAGTTAACACTGCATGTTATGTGCAAAAGCAGGTTTTAGTAGTGAAAGCAAAGAACAAGACACCTTATGAGTTATTTAGAGGCATACCTCCTATCCTAGACTTCATGAGACCATTTGGATGTCATGTATCTATTCTCAATACCATAGATTATCGGGCAAATTTGAAGAAAAATCTGATGAAGGGTATTTTGTTGGGTATTCAATGGTTAGTAAAGCTTTCAAAGTATTCAACTTAAGAACCCAAAAGATTGAAGAAAATCTGCATGTTGAGTTCTGGAGAACAAAGTGAATGTCAAAGGCTGGTCGAGAAATTTGTTTGATCTTGATACTCTAACCCATACTATGAATTATGTACCTATCTCTACAGGTATATCTACTTATGATTTTGCAGATCGAAGAGTTTTTGATGATGATGAACCAAGCAAGGATCAAGTAGATGATCAAGATGAATTCAGGTTGCCACTTTGGGACTATGCAGATAATGATGATATTCCAAAAACTGGAGATGCTCATCCTTCTAATGATTACGGAAAGGAAGGAGATAGCAACATGAACACGAAAATCCTGAAGCAGTGAAAATTAGATTCCATTGCTAGGCGGATGTTTCCACTGCAACACCAGAAGTGGAAATTACAACTCCAATTACAGAGGAAGCCCAAGCCAATGATGTTGAAATCTCAAATATGCCAAGTGAGATTGCAATTCCTCAGACTCCCCATACCTCAATTCATAAATCACATCCACTTGAAAATGTGATTGGGGATGTCCATTCACTAGTGAAAACTAGAAGACAAACAAAATTGCCTGATGTTTACGGGTTTAATAGTGAAATCTATGAATCTAAGAATCATGAAGGCAAGAACGAATGTTTGTTCATGTGTTTTCTGTCACAAATGAAGCCAAAGAATGTATACAAGGCACTTGAAGATGAAAGTTGGGAGGAAGCAATGCAAGAAGAGTTGCTCCAGTTCAAGCTTCAAAAGGTTTGGGTGCTTTGTGATTTACCTTATGGCAAGAAGGTAATAGGTACTAAATGGGTGTTCAGAAAACAAGAAGGATGAAAGAGGAATTGTTATCAGGAACAAAGCTAGGCTTGTGGCTCAAGGATATACTCAAGAGGAGGGTATTGACTATGAAGAAGTGTTTGCCCCAGTTGCAAGAATTGAAGCAATTAGGCTGTTCTTAGCCTGTGCATCTTTTATGGGCTTTAAAGTCTATCAAATGGATCTAAAAAGTGCTTTTCTATATGGGCTGATTGATGAGGAGGTATATGTTTCACAACCTCCAGGCTTTGAAGACCCTGAATATCCAAACAAAGTATACAGGGTTGTTAAAGCATTGTATGGCTTGCATCAGGCACCAAGAAAATGGTATGAAACCTTAACTACTTATCTTCTTGATAATGGGTTTCATAGAGGCGAGTAGATCGACTTTGTTCATCAAGAAAGCCAAGAATGATATCTTGTTAGTTCAAGTATATGTTGATGATATCATTTTGGATCTACAAAGACAGAGATGTGCAAAGAATTTGAGAAACTAATGAAGGAAGAATTCAAGATGAGTTCTATGGGTGAACTCACATTCTTTTGGGACTTCAAGTACAACAAAAGCGGATGGAATTTTCATCAATCAAGATAAATATGTGGCTGAGATACTAAGGAAGTTCAAGTTCTCTATTGCAAAGTCATCCAGCACCCCTGCAGACAAGACTACACATCAACTCTTGAAGGAAAATAGCGGTGAAGCAGTTGATGTGCACATGTACAGATCTATGATTAGTTCTTTGATGTATCTTACATCATCTAGCCCAGATATTATGTTTGCAGTGTGTGCTTGTGCAAGGTTTCAAGTCACTCCCAGGTTCTCACACTTGACTGCTGTGAAGAAGATTTTCGGATATCTAAAAGCATTTCCTAATCTGGGTTTATGGTACTCTAGAGAATCACCTCTGGAGTTGGTTACTTATTCAAATAGTGATTATCTTTGGTGCTAGTTTGGATAGAAAATCTACTACAGGTGGATGCCAATTTCTTGGAAATAGATTGGTGTCTTGGCAGTGCAAGAAACAAACAATGGTGGCAAATTCATCAACTGAGCCAGAGTATGTGGCTGCTGCAAGTTGTTGTGCTCAAGTTCTATGGCTTTAGAATCAACTTTTGGACTATGGGTACAATTTCATGAATACCATCATCCATATTGACAATAGCAGTACCATTTGCATTATTAAGAATCCAGTTCAACACACAAAGACTAAACATATTGAAATTAGACACCATTTTATAAGAGATTGTTATGAGAAAAGGCTAATTCAAGTTGTCAAAATTCATACTGATGACAACTATGCTGATTTATTAACAAAAGGACTTGATGTGGGTAGATTTCAGTACTTGATAACAGGTATTGGAATGCTAAATCCATAAACTGTTTGTGTCTAATGGTCTTTGGTGTTAAGAAGAAGTTTTTGGGTACTAAAATTCTTGTATAAGTTTGTATATATTTGCTTGTATTTTTGTTTAACCTTTATGCAGCAAATATGGGAGTTGATCTTAAAAGGTGTGTAACTGAGACACACAACAAATGGTTATTGATTCACCTTGTCTAATCCACATAAGAATCTAGTCAGAGCAAGCGACTCTTGGTAAAGACTTAACAAATCCGTTTACGGTTGATAGTTTACCAAAAACTATATGGTTATCAACTCACCATATTCTCTATGATTAAGAGTTGGCTAGTCCATAGCAAACGGCTCATGGTAAAGACATATCAAATCCGTTGATAGCTGGTAGTTTGCTAAAAACTATGATAAAGAGCAGTTTTATTTTCATATTTTTTTTTCTTTACCACTGCTCTTTGAAAATTTTTGTGACAAATTACCACTGCTAGTTCACAGTTTCCACTGACAGTGTTATTTTTACCACTGTTGATCTAGCCGTTACAATTGTTGTATCAGTAACAAATTTTTTACTAGCCGTTGAAGAGAAATTGCTTTCCATATATATATATATATATATATATATATATATATATATATATATATATATATATATATATATATATATATATATATATATATATATATAGGGTAAATTTTTAGAAGATTATCTACTTTCCTAATTGCTATTTATCCTCTAAAGATAAATCTTTTCCTTAGATACTTTTTCTTGCGCAAAACTCTTAAACCCTATAACTATATATCTTTCTTTCTCAATTGGCGAGTTATTTATTCAATTCTTACTGACATAATAAATTTTTCATCAAAAGATTCTATGGCACCAATCAACTTTGCAGATGAGCACAACCAAGTGGCCTTCTTGGAAAAGTCAAACGAGAAGAGTGGCCCTGTTTTTCATCAGATTGTGGACTTTCTCAATTACTACCCATATAAGATATGCTTTACTTCTAAATCCCACAATCTATATCTCTCAAATCAAACAGTTTTGGACTTCTGTTCAGTCCATAACAATTGAGAATGGAGATACACATGAAACAGTGGATGCTCTTAGAGCCACTGTGGATGGGGTAACTATTGATGTTACTGAGGCATCCTTGAGGAGAATTCTCCAATTTGATGATCTCAATGGTATCATCACATTACCTATGCCAGAAATTCATACACATCTATCATCCATGGGGTATGATACCACTGACAAAAAGGATACTTTCAAAAGAGTGGTTTCGTCCTCATTGAGATTTTTATACATACTCTTTTACCTTGTCTAAGTCCTAAGAAAACCTCTTATGAACAATTTAGTTCAACAATGGCTTACCCTTTGGTTTGTCTAGCCACTGATAGGATTTTTAATTGGTCAAACTATATTTTTACAAGTATGAAAGGCAATGTAAAGAGTTATACAAAATTTTTGATGTATCCAAGGTTTGTGCAAGCAGTGTTAAATGAATTTCAACTGCAACCCCATACAAGAATTTATAAAATCCGTTGCCTTAAGCCTAAAATTTTTCAAAACATGAACAAAGATGGCAATAGGATTATTACACCTCTTTTCCTCAAATGCTTGCAAAGATTTCCACGGTACAAAACTCACCCATAATCACTGTTCCAAACATTGATTATACTCCACCAGTTTCTCACACCTATGAGAGGAGGCAAAAGCAGCCAACTCCTCCCATTACAACACAGCATGTCCCTGATCCTTTTGGTTTAGGAACAAGCGTGGTGGTTCGAGCTTCACTCTAGTCCAACTAGGGAGGAATGCAGCCAATGCCCTATGATTCACCTCTCCCAACAGGTCACACAGGTTGGAAGTGTTGAGGCGTGGGCAACAAATGGATTTGATGGCACTTTGTACAAAATTAGCAAAGCAGGTTGAATCTCTGGAAAAAGACTTGGCACAACTCAAGGAGCAACATGCCAAGGATGTTACCATTTTGCAAGAAGAGATTCAGACCTTGAAAGAAGAGTTGCAGGGGTTGAAGCAAAGGAAAACTGCAAAGATTGTGCTCTTATCTCCATCCTCACCTGATAATGGTGATTCAGAAGATTTCAATAAAGATTTGGGAAATTCTCCCAAACAGGGGAGGAAAAGCAGATCTTTGAAACCAAGGGGAGGAAAATTGATTTTGGAGATGAAGGTGTTTCAAGTAAAGGTATTGAGGAAGCTGATACTCAAGAAGATCCTCAACGGCAACGAGCAAGAAATTTTCATCTTGCAACCCGATTTCATTCCCAATCGCTGGAAGAAGTTACCACTGCAGAGGAAGAAATCAAGAAGAAGAAAGGTAAAGCAGTTGTGTAGAGTGTAGAGCAACAAAGAAGAAAGATTTCAAAGAAAGAACAAGCTCAAATTGCTCATGATGAAGAAGTTGCTAGAAAGATCAATGAAGATCAAATTGCTAATAAGAAAATACTGGAGGAAATAGAGATTGCAGACTTCATGGAGGCTAAAAGGGGCGAGAATGGATACCACGATCCAATGGATGTTAATCCGGTTTTCAACTTTCCACCTACAATATTCATAGAAAAGACTCGAGTTCACTATGTAGCTACTGAAAGAGGAGATTGAATTCTTAATTACTAGTGATCCAGTGATCAAGAAGAAGGCAATTGACCTAGTGGCGATAAGTCTTTAAGCGAAGAACAAAGAACATTTCGTTAAAGGACTTCATTCAAATGAAGAATAATCAAGCACTTCAAGATGTAATTGGTTCGGTCGAGAAAGGGTCAAAGAAACCAAGGCAACCAACCAAGGTACAAGTTATCTCATACATGAAGACTTATTGTTGCAATGTTGGTGGCTGGAAAAGACATCAATTCAAAGGGATGAGTGATGATCAAGTTGAAGGTATCTACTACAGAGTTCAAAGACAAGATAAAGATTTTATTCCTATGAACACTGAAGAAGAAGAAAGAAGATATCCTCATTTGAAAAGAAAGGCCAAAGAAAGTGAACCTCAGACACATAAGAAGATAAAGTTTGCTAAAGAACAAGAAGTTCCAACTGAGAAATTCACTGAAGAACAATTGGTGAAATGATATTGATAGAAGAAGAAGATTTTTACCACTGAACCACTGCAAGTCAGACATCCTATCATTGATTGGGAAGTGTTTATTGCTAGCAATTTTGCTCCAACATGGAAGATTACAAGGCTAGGTGGTGAAACTTCATCATTCATTCAATTTGAAGAACTCATCAAAGCATGTGACGACATGATCGGATACTTTGTGGAGATTGGTTCAAGAAAGGTTTGATCTTTGAAAATCTCAAAGACATGAAGGAAATGCGGTTATGGGTTAATCTAAGAAGGCTCTATGAACCGAGATACTTATGATGATTTGGAAATTCTCATGTTCATGTTCTGGTACTAAATGGTATTATTATGATTCATGTGAAGTTCATCATGTTTCTATAGCAGATGGAGTAGATGCATTCATGTTTCTTTGAAAAACAATATCCACTCAGAGCTGGAACTCTCAACTGTGATCTTTGTGTACAACAATAAGAGTTCATGAAGATAATGAGAAGGTCAGAGCATTGTTACATAGGCTTCAAGATCAATGTTCAAGAGCTATTCAGGAATTAAGAAGAAAGAGAAGTGTTTGATAGAATTCCCCAAATCCTTACAGAAGATACAGATTGAAGAAACTTGTTGATTTGCAGAGAAATCATAAGTTTAGGGGAGGATTGTTGGGAATAAAGATAACAGTTACCACTGATACGTTTGTGGTTAACACTGCTAAAGATTACACTAGCAGTGGAAACTCATTACCACTGCCAGTACAATATTACCACTGCTATTAGGATAATTGTTATGTTTCCGTGTATAGATAAGTATAGAAAAGATCTTGTGTATATTCTATATTGTTAAGATTATACTTATCTTGTAAAGGACTCCTTGTGCTATAAAAGGAGATCCTAGGTCATTGTTTAGAGTACGTATTATTCATATAAGCTTCAAGGTGTAACCCTAGTGATAAGCAAGATCACTCGTATTATTTCTTAATAATATTGGAGCTTTGTGTTATAACTATTCACTTTCATTACATCAAACAATCTGTCTTCTAAGTATTACTAAGTATATTTCGCGTGCTTATTAATATAATTCAAAATATCACTAACACAAGGTGTGTGTTTAGATCCATCAGTTTACAATATGTTTATACAGATTAGTTGTGTACAAAAATACGTATCGTATAATTATTTACTGTGTTAAGTATGCTTTAGCAACTTTATATGATAAGTTATAAAATAAGTGTATACCTTTGCTAATTACTTTGATAAGAGTGAATATTTGTTTTGCTTCTTTTAATCTCCTCGATTAGAGCCTCGTGCTGATAACGTGCTATAATATAACAATGTTTGTTTTTGAACATTAAGCAAGTTTTAAGAAAATAAGATTTTATTAATTATATAAAAGTTAAAAGTAAACTTTGAGGGAGATAGAATGAGATGAATAACATTAAAGTTGTGTGTATTCAAATGATGCAACTTTTCTCATTACTCTTGAGTAGTATTTATTTATACTACTAATACTACTATTCATTCTTGATACATGACATTATACAATATCTCTTTAGTCAAATAAATAATGTATACATAAAATTTGATAAAATTGATCATGTGCCTGGCATTTGTTTGTGACTCGATACTTGTGATTAACTGCATTTTCATAACAGTTAACTGTTTTTGTCAAACATAGAATACAATGATTTTTGTAGAAATAAAAACACAAAAAGACCCCTTTAAATTCATTTTTTTTTTTTTTTACAGAAATAAATTTCGTGAAACACAAATAAAAGTCAAAGCAATTTTTTGTAAAAAACAAGCAGGAAGTACTGCTTTCAAATTAAAGCATACCGGGTAGCTTCAAGTCAATCACATACACACTCGATCGCATGCCATTCATCTTCTTTATATTCTTATGGTGAGTCATATCCTTCTAATAATCCTTTTTTTAATTAAATGTTAGGGCTTCTAAGTTGAATTTTAAATTCCAAGTTATGATAATGAAATTTCTAACAAGATCAAGTGTGTTTTCTCAATCCAAACTAACAATCATCATAAGAAAAATAACTTGGAATGCCTTTACGCGTCACATGAGATTAGGAGCCACAAACACTATGTTGTCCCTGGCTTTTCTTAAGTAATGACACATTGAAAACGTTATGAATCTTAGAACCCATACGAAGCTGCAATTTGTAGGCCGTAATATTTTGCTGCCAGTTTATGGAAAATTCTCTTGTTGACGGAATGATTATTTATAAGATTGATGCTTTAGAAATACCCAATCACCAATATGAAAACGCCTTTCACTCCTATGCTTATCTGCTTTCGTCTTCATCCTTTCCCGAGCTTCTAAAAGGTGATTAGCAGAACCCTTAGGTTGGTAATGGATTTATACTGGAAGTGATTGACCATACCAGACTTGATAAGAAGATGTTTGTAACCTGGAACGAGGAGTAGCGTTGTTCTAGTACTGAGCCAATAATGGCAGTCAGCCGGAGTAGTAGGTTTTTATCACTGGTATAGCATCTCAAATATGCCTCTAGATACCTATTGAGCACCTCTGTTTGGTCCATCGCTTTGAGGGTGATAAGCAGTTGAGTCATGAGCGTGCCAAGAAATTTCGATGAACTTTAAACAACTCTTTCTAAAAGTTACTAAAGATACTAGGATCCGTGTCAGAAATGATCTTTGCAGGCACACCATAAAATTTGGTAATATTATACATAAACACTTTAACAACATTGACTGAAGTTTGGGGAAGTTTCAAAGCCGAAAAATGCCCATATTTGATTTGCTAAGTTTATCCGCCACCACCAGAACAACCATTTGACTTGGGCATCCTTGAACAAAATCTATAGAATGACGGTCTAAAACCTATAAGATCTCTAATGGTTGTAAACAAACCTATACAGGCAAAAGTAGCGTATTTCCATAATTCCCCTAGTTTACACAATTGACATTCCTTGATCAAGGTTCCAATCTTAGCCTGCATTTCTTTCCAATACAATACTTGAGCCATTCTCGTGTCATTACCAATCATTATTTTCCCTTTTCTTGTAACTTTGCCTTCTCTGAACTGATATATTCTAGCAAGACTAGGGTTATTTTGATACTGTCTATTAAGGCTTGAAGCTTGCCATCAACAACAACACTCTGTGATTTCAATCAGAACCAGTACTAGAAATAACGGACTGAACTCAGTGTAATTGGTTTTCACAACAGTGTATCAGCCACTTGGTTTTCACTACTGTTTCGATACTTAACAGAATACTGAAACCTCATATGTTTACTTACCCATTTCTGTATTGTAGCATATCATTTTTTTCGCTCAAGATGTACTAAAAGACTCTAACTCTCTAAGACACACACCCCTAAACTATACCTATGTCCCATGTAGGACTTGAACCCTCTACCCTTTGGGGAGGAACACCTTAGCAATACACTCAGATACCTCTGGGCTAGAAGCCCTTTGGCACTCATGGTCAGTTTTAATAATAGAGGGTTTACTCATAAACTACCCTTTCCACCTCTAATATGGCCCTTAGTTCTTTCCCAGAAGTAGACAATTGTGAATGTTCTGGACCCAACACTTTACTAAAGAAAGCCACAGGGTGTTTATGTCGAATCAAAACAGCCCTTAATACTACTCCTGAAGCATCAGTTTCAATCACAAAGGGATCTTTAAAATTAGGTAAAGCCAAAACAGGGGTTTGTGTCATTTTTTCTTTGAGTTCTTGAAAAGAGTCGCCTTACTACAAATTCACAAGTCCTTCATGAGTTCGTAAAGCAGTTTTGCCAATGTCAAATCGGTCATCCCGATTTGGTGTAACCACGTCTAGGATCTAGTTTAGAGAACACATTACTCCCATATAACTCATCAATCGGTTCTTCCGCAATAGGAATAGCGACTTTATCTTTGAATGTGAAATGGTGCACAGAATCTCCATGTGCCATCCTTCTTCTAAATTACAACCACTGGAGAAGCAAATTCACTATGACTTACTAATTAGACCACCATTGAACATTTCAACCAGTTTTTCAAATTTTTCGTTTTTATTGTTTTGTTTAGAGTTGTAGAAACTGGTCCAGTGTCTATCAACCTGTTCTTAATGTTTAATTGTTTATTCTTCTGTTTGTTTTGGCAGATCATTGTGGTGAAGCTATTAGATAGAGATCACGTCAGACAAGTGATTGTAAAGACAGCTAAAAGAGTGGATACGGAAGTAATAGGAGGATATGTATTAGTGTCGCAGTTTTACTTCATATTCACCAGAATGCTTGAGGATCAGTAGCTGAATAAGTTGCGGTTTGCAGAAGCAATTCTTCTAAAACAAAAGGTACGCTCTAAGATGAAAATACATCAATAATGATTTCTTATCATGGATGAAAATATGGAATTGTCAATCCGGGTCATTTTTCTCTTGAGATTTTGATTTAATAGCTGAACATATAGACATATAGTATGATATTTTAATAGGTTCTTTTTTAAAAAGAAAACGGGACTTTAAGGGACTGTTTGTGGTAGTGTTATTCCATTTCCTACATTCAGTGGTAAAAAGTAATATTGTGGTTAAACCATAACTTTACCCAAACAGTCAACACCCAATAAGCTAAAAAAGTGTCTACCCAGACTCCCTGTAAAGATCAAATTTTTAAAAAGTGAGAAGAAAAGAAAGAGATGGTTCACCAAATTCTTGCTGAGCCATCAATGTTTCATATGAGTGATATGACATATTGTATACTAGTTGATTGGTTGACCCATTTATCAAACTTAATTACTTATTTGTTGTGTGTGTGAACTAATAAAAGCCTGTTGATGAAATTAAAAAAATGGGCTCGTGAAATAAGCAACAGATGTTTAAATATGTTAACAAGATCTGTACGTTTCCGTTTCTTGTTATTTTCAGTAGTTTCATGTCTAAAAATGCTCAACCATGCGGAATATCTCATTAAATCCTTGGTTGTTAACTATAAACAACCAAAATTGCCTCACCAAGGCAACGATAGGGCTATAAATTAGTGTGTGCGAGTAATTGCCTTTCAAAAAATTACAGCTTGCTTTTGAACGAATTTTACAGGTTAACCCGAATTGTGTTCATATGCTAAACTTTCAATTTTGTGTATTTGCTTTGTCATATCCAGATTAATTTGAGCTATAGAAACCCGGAGGACCTGAACATGGCAAGTCCGAGCAGCAGCAGCCTCATGTCCTACAATATCATACAAAATCATGATTTCTCTAACGGTATGGATCCGTGGTACACAAACTGCTGTGATGGCTTTGTGGTTCCTGGGACCTCCTCATCCAATCGTTATGCCATCATTTCAAATAGGAAACAATGTTGGCAAGGCTTGGAACAAGATATCACTAACAGAGTTTCACCAGGTTTAACTTACACACTTTCTGCCCATGTTGGAGTTTCTGGCCCACATCATCATCATCGTCATCATAATGTTGTTGCGACTATAAAACTTGAATACCACGGATCTGAAACCAAGTATATGTTCATCACAAGGTACTATTAATCAATGCCTTTCTCATTTTTCAGTAATATGTATTACAGAATACTAAATATTCATAATTGCAGGACCTCTGTTTCAAAAGACAAGTGGGAAAAATTGGAGGGTACATTTAAGTTGGCAGATGATAAGCCTGACAGAGTTGTTTTTTACATAGAAGGGCCAGATCCTGGTGTGGATCTTCTTGTAGAATCTGTGCTAGTCTCCTGTGCTAATTCACAAGTAAGTTCAGTTTTCTGTTACTTGTTCTTTGAATATAAGAACTGTACATTTCCACAAATAATAGCAGAAAAGTAAATTATAGGGTACAGTTGAAAGATTTATATCTGCCAATGACGCAAACATCACATTGAATCCCAACTTTGAGGATGGCGTTAATAAGTGGTCTGGAAGAGGCTGCAATATTGGTGCGGTTTATGACTCCTTTATCCGACCCAAGTATGGAAATGTTTTTGCATCGGCAACCCAACGCACACAAAGTTGGAATGGTATTCAACAAGATATTAGTGGGAGAGTTGAGCGAAAGGTTGCTTACAATGTTATTGCGACAGTGAGAATCTTTGGCAATAATGTTACAAGTGCTGCTGATATTCAAGCTACCTTATGGGTTCAGACACCGGATTCCCGTGAACAATACATAGGCATTTCCAAGTATGTATCTTGTTTCTATCTTTATTCTCGGGATTCTCTTTGTGGTACTCACTGTGCTTGTTTGAACTAATTTTACTGTTTGGTTCTTCTCGAAGGGTGCACGCAACAGATCAGGAGTGGGTAGAATTGCAAGGAAAATTTCTTTTAAATGGTTCCTCATCATCAAAGGTAGTTATATATCTAGAAGGCCCACCTCCTGGCGTTGATATCCTTGTTAACGGTTTTGCGATCAAGCGTGCTGAAAAAATCCAATCTTCACCTCCTCCACCTATTGAGGTTAGTACATTATAACTTCATGATTTAGATAGTCTTTTTGTTACATGTTCAGCATGAAATAGTTCCTGTATAAACTTCTCTTCACTATTAAGGCATAATGTCAAGTTTTAATAGTATAACTTTTGACATGATTTTAAGACATTCTTATTATGATGGTTTAATTTTAACGGTTTAGTATATGATTAACTATCTTGACAATGCTGTTGCTTCATTTTTTGTCCAAAATTTGACTAAACTGCTGCTAACTGGGTACACACGTGATAGCAGACATGTTATGTTTTTCTTCTTCGATGTACTATAAAAGTATGTGATTCATATTTTGAAACTAGAGGTTATTTTGAGCTTCTGAAAAATTCTAAAAAGGTGAATTTTTATCTTCAGAATGCAGATTATGGTGTTGATATCATTACAAATAGCAATTTTCGTGATGGAACAAAGGGGTGGTTTCCTCTAGGAAACTGTGGGTTGGGTGTTGTTAAGAATAGTTCACCTCATCTGGTACCTCATGCAGCTAGAGAGATACTAAGTGGTCATTCTATTCATTCCACCAACCGTAGTCACACCTGGATGGGTCCTGCACAGATAATCACAGACAAAGTCAAACTCTTTGTCACATACCAGGTATCAGCGTGGGTTCGACTAGGGTCTCCTGGTTGTGGTCCACAGAATGTAAGCGTGGCTATTGGAGTGGACGACCAATGGGTGAATGGTGGGCAAATAGAGATTAACGATGACATGTGGCATGAAATTTGTGGGTCTTTTAGGATCGAAAAGCAACCTAGCAAAGTAATGGTTTACATTCAAGGTCCATCTCCAGGAATCAATTTCATGGTTGCAGGGTTTAGAATCTTTGCTGTTGATCGCCGCTCAAGATTCAAGCAATTAAAGGAGCAAACTGATAAGGTAACCGCTTAATTGATTTAATCTCTTCATTTATTACTTACAATCATTTTGAATAAAGAAAAACCTGCATTTCATTTTACAGATTCGTAAATGTGACATCACTCTGAAATTCTTAAGCTCCGACTTGAATAGTTTGCGTGGAGCAAAAGTGATAATCAAACAATTACAAAACAGTTTCCCAGTCGGATCCTGCATAAGCAGATCAAATATCGACAATGAAGATTTTGTTGCTTTTTTCTTGAAACATTTCAACTGGGCTGTATTCGGAAATGAGCTCAAGTGGTACTGGACAGAACCAGAACGAGGCAAACTTAACTATAAGGACGCTGATGAGCTTCTCAAGTTTTGTGACGATAACAACATTAAGGCTCGTGGGCATTGCATCTTCTGGGATGTTGAAGACACAATTCAAAACTGGGTTAAAAATCTTGGTAGAAATGATTTAGCCATTGCTGTAGAAAATCGTTTGAAAGGTCTTGTGAACCGATACAAAGGTAGGTTTAAGCATTATGATGTAAACAATGAAATGCTTCACGGTTCTTTTTACCAAGACCGGTTAGGTAAAGACACAAGAGCTAATATGTTTAAAACAGCAAAACAGTTAGACCCATCAACCATTTTATTTGTGAACGACTATCATGTCGAAGATGGATGTGATACAAGATCGTCTCCGGAGAGATACATTGAGCAAATTCTTGATTTACAAGAGCAAGTAGGTGCAGGAGTTGTAGGTGGGATTGGGATTCAAGGACATATCGACTGTCCAGTGGGCACCATTGTGAGTCCTGCTCTTGACAAACTGGGAGTCCTTGGGCTTCCAATCTGGTTCACTGAACTTGATGTTTCTTCCACCAACGAGTACGTGAGGGCTGATGATTTGGAGGTAATGATGCGGGAGGCTTATGCTCATCCTGCTGTTGAAGGCATAATGCTTTGGGGATTTTGGGAGTTGTTCATGAGCAGAGAGAATTCTCATTTGGTGAATGCAGACGGGGAGATAAATGAAGCTGGGAGGAGGTTTGTTGAGCTTAAAAAAGAATGGCTTTCTAATGCTCATGGTCATATCGATCAACAAAGCCAGTTTGCATTTAGAGGATTTGAAGGGACATACCAAGTGGAAATCGTAACATCTTGCAACAAGATTGTCAAGACATTTGTGGTTGAAAAGGGGGATCCACTAGTGGTGTTGTCGATCTAATTGCCCGTGTGCTATATAAATTGGTTACTTCATTTCTGAACTTTAAAGGTTGTGATATATAATCATTATTGTAAATCATAATTGACTGAATACTTGCCGCAAGTTACTTCTTGTTGTGTTGGAAAAAACCCAAACTTCTCTTTTTATGTAATCACGCCGCTCCTTCTGCTGATGTCGAGCTAGATGAACCCAAGTTTCTCCTTAACCGATTAATATGCACCCTTATATCCTTAAAACCAAATACGTTTCCTTTGCAAACTGTTATCGTGTGGGTGGGTTTTGAGGGTATGTGTTTGAGGTTGTTTTTGTGAGAGGATGAGAGGGTAGAAGTGTCTAAGTGCCAAGACTTATATGCACAAAACAAGCATGGTTAACTTAATATTTTATGTGTGCTATTTCTAGGTCTCAAGCAAAGAAGCATGGTTTGACAAGCATGCTTAGTTTTCAGCTAGGATTGGGGGAGCATGATGGATCGGTCATGTCTTAAAAGACATATTAGGGTCTTGAAGTCAAAGGGGGGTCAAAGTATGTTTATGCTATAAATATAATACTTAGGTTGGCTAAAGTATGTTGTTGCTTTGTGTTTCTTGGGCACTCTCACATGCAAGGTAGACAGGATAAAAATAAAAGTTGTGTCTAAGTTTTCAAAGGTGTGATTTGGTGTTGGGATCCGACAGTCGAGAGGAGAAAAGAAGGGAAACACAACAATTTTTATTTCAAGTTATACATTTGGGCTTGGGGTTTAATGGATTAAATGTGTAACTTGGGTTATGCTAGATGGGTCGAGAGGTACAAGAGCCCAAAGAAAAATATGAATAGCCCAAGTGGCGTTGGGTTAAGGGTCCGGCCCAAGAGAATAAAGACAATGATCCGGTTGGCGTTAGGCTAAAGAGTCCGGCCCAATGGCTTTTTAAATAAAAAAATAAATATTTATTTTTAAGTTAATAATAAAATAATTATTTGGTACCCGGATGTGTGATTTTGGTCGAGTCGGGATAAACTGAGTTCGATACGCGAATGCGTAAAAAGATTTTGTGTCGAATGCAAACTAGATTAAATGAGAACGTTCCGAACTGTATTTCATTAATAAGAAAAAGATAACCTGTAGTCATCGATAAATATAGTTTACATTGCTAATTCGGTTGAGAAATTTTCGGGGTCTTACATATAAAAACGTGTATAAAATTGTGTATAGAAACGTGTGTAAAATTAAGGTTGTAAACGAACCGGATGAACACGAACGGAGCCTTGTTCATGTTAGTTCATTTAGTTTTAAACAGACAAATAAACGAACACGAACGCTTAAACGGACGCGTTTTCTTGTTCATGTTTGTTTGTTAAGAAAACAAGTTGTTCACGTTCGTTTGTGTTCGTTCATTAAAACACTAAACGAACATAAATGATCGAATATAAATGAATATAAACAGAAAAACATAAAATTAATTAATTTATGCACAATATATTATTTCATAAGTGTTGTGTTGTTTAAACAAACCAATTTTAAAATTATACAATTAAAAGAATATATTATATAAGAACATAAATAAATAAATGAACATGATCGAACTTTAACAAACGCATAATCGGACGTTCACGAACATAAATGAACGGACTCGACTTTTGTTCATGTTCGTTCATTTAACTAAACGAACGTAAAGTGTTGTTCATGTTCATTCGCTTAATAAACAAACGAACATAAACGGAATTTTTACCGATTGGTTCATGAAATGTTCACTGGGACGTTCAATTTATTTGACCTATGTAAAATAGTGTATAAAAACGTGTGTAAAATCGCGTATAAAACCATGTATAAAAATGCTTTTATACACATGTATAAAGAATGTATTAAAACGTATATAAAAATGTGAGTAAAACAACATATAAAAATGTGTATAAAGACGTGTATAAAAACGTATATAAAAAAGTGTATAAGAACGTGTATAAAAACGTGTATAAATCCGTGTGTAAGACACCTATAAAATCATGTATAAAAACGTGGATAGCGTGTATAAAATATTTCTAAAAACATGTATAAAGGCATGCATAAAAACGTATATAAAAATGTGTATAAAAACGTGTGTAAAACCGCATGTAAAAATGTGATAAAGACATGCATAAAAACATATATAAAAACGTGTGTAAAACCGTGTATAAAAACGTGTGTAAAAATGTGTATAAAAATGTGTATAAAACCGCATATAAAACTGCGTAGAAAAGATTTATTTAAAAAAAAAAAAAAAACTAAATTTTGAGTTTATTAGAAACGGCCGTTAGTATAAAGGACTAACGTTACTAACAATCGTTAGATAAACGGTCATTAGGGTGAAACTTGCAATTTGGGCCTAACCACAAGGACGATTTATGTAATTAGTTCTAACAAAAAACCTCGTCAAGTGTTAAAATAGGTGGGATTAGCAACTTCGATACATTTGTTAAGAAAAAAAATGATACACAACTGAATAAAAAGTGACAACTTCAATAAATTTAAAAACTATTATCCCTATATTGTTTAAGTAGATTTAAAAGGTTGTTTAACAATATCATAGCCATAAAGTTTGACATTTTTAACACATCAGTTTTTATTCTTATAACATAATGTGCAAACCGAATTCCATTTTTCTTACTATGAGATTAACTTTTTAACAATCGCATATGGCTTTCAAAATCTACGGGACGGCCTTGCACTCAACCTCGTCACATCAGCGCATATTCAGCTTTCTCTTTCTTATACTAAATACGGACCAAACACCCTTAATAAAGAGACCACACTCACAACAAAAATCATACCTTATAAAATTAAATATAAAACAAAAACGCACACACAAACAAAACAATTATTTTCAATTTATTTGATCGACTTCCGGACCAAAACATTGCGATTCCAAAGGTGGGAGACGCGTGTCTTTTAGTTCTAGTAGCAAGGGGGACCGAACCATTTGAGTAGACCGTATGATTCGGTCTTATTACGTTTAGCCAAAGGAGCAAAAGTCATCAAATTGTGTGGTGTTGCCAGTTGCCAAAATATTCCAAAATGTCGTCATAATTAGACACCAGACTTTATATCATGTATTAACACTTTGTTCGTTTGCATTCATTCTATTGAAAACATACATGATCACAACGTGTTAGATTGTGATTGCATATAGTTACTACAGTATAAGTTCAAATTTTATACGAGTAGTTGAGTTAGACTTATGATAAATTTGAAAACGACGTGTGAGATACGTATAAGATACTACTTTCGAATAATCGAATGAAACTAACTCAACCAACAAAGCTGAATATCGTTAACAAATCTCTATATCATCCTATTTAAGGAATCTGAATCTCAATTCTATTCTTTTGGGTATTTGTGAATTTGCACGCTATCATATGGTATGAAAATTAACAAGTTATGATAGTTCATACGACAACAAGCATGATTTGCTAAGTCTTTCTATCAAACAAGATATACATATATATTATTAATAGAGTACATATGAATTACTAGTATATACCGCAAACTAAGCTATATATATTATATATAAATATACAAAATGAAATTTTGGTGATAATAATAGTCTGGAAAACGTAACATCGTAATATACATCATGGAATAGAGCGGTGATAAATATAAGCGGCCTGAATTTGTTGGGAGATTATTGGATAAGTGTCGACATTTTTGTGTCATTCTTTTCCTAGTCAAGCATTGACTTGGTTAGTCGTCAAGCATTGACTTGGTTAGATATTAAAATTAGTGAACTTCATGCCTCTTTCTTGTTATCATTTTATTTAAACAAGAATATATCCCGATGTTTAATAATAAAGCAAGTTAAACAAAGGGTTGTAATTAAGCTTCAAAAGATTATTCGATCTCTAAGTTGGTAAATGGTAAATGATGTTAAAATATGAAAACATCACATATTAGTTAAAGAGTTTTGATAACCGAAGATTTAAAGTTACGATTATACTTGCTTTAATTAGAAATCCATCGCTAGTAAACCCAGAACTTCTCATGTCTAACAAAATCTCTCATAATTATAATCACGAGGTACATATTTCCAAATAAGAAAAGATGACATTTTTATGATTATGATAACATCAAATTAGTTCTTAATTAGGTTAGCAAACCCCTAAAATAAATCATTATTATTCGCTCGTTTTGATATTTAATTTGCAATATGTTGATTTGGATTAAAAAAAAAATGCTAGTTCATCAAATATTGTCTACATATATATGTATGTAATCCGTATTAAAACTTATCATTTAATAATCTAATGAAAGACGATAACTTTTAACCATGATAATAATATAATGCAATACACTTGAAGAAGTCTGGATTTTGCTTTGAACGGCGGAGTGTTATTAAAGGATCTACCAAGAACTAGAACCAAGAAAATATTTTAGAGTTGTTACAATGAGTTTAAGTATCTAATATCTAATCATACCAAGCAAGACGTGAGTTGAGATCCTTGCAAAGTGAAAAAAAATAAAAATGTTAGAAAGCCTATCATTGATTGTCATGTGTCCTTTATTCAATCCCTCCTTTTTTTCTTATTAAATTTGGTTAGGGGGCATTTTGGTCCTTTTAACATGTTTTTTTATTTCACCCCAAAACTTCAAACGTAAATAACTTTCAAACGACAAACTTTTATAAAAAACCGATTTCACCATAATTTTTTAAATTTGATTCTCTTTAATTTGCTATGCATTTTGATATATAAATCGTAACTTTTTTTTTCAACTTTTTAAGTGGGTGTTGATTTTCTTGAAATTTTTGGTATTTTCGGCTCCAATTTTGACTAGTTTAAAAGCCGAATTTTACAAAACTTAAAACATGAAAATTGTAGGCTTTTGACCATTCTTTACTCAGAAATTTGAATCACTCAAATCCGATATGATATGAGTGAGATATTGCACGTTAATGATGGCGTCTTAGTCATATTTAGTGCATACAAAGTGTTTGATAAAATGCCTAAAAGAGATTTTCTTATAAAAGTACATTCAAATGCACTAATTGGTATACCAAAATACATTTTTTGTAATTTTTGTTATTTTTGGTTTATTTTTAACTTATGAACAACCAAATGATAAACTGATGAACATTGTGACCATAACTAATGAACATTATGATTATTTCGACAATTGATGAACATTATGACTTTTTTTGAATACCGATAAACCGATGAACAAAATTTAAAAGAATTGATGAATATCTTTTTTATTGGTGAACAATAGTAACTGATGAACAAGACTAATCGATGAACTGATGAACAACTAACAGATGAACATTACGCTTTCTTTTAGACAACTGATGAACAATATCAAAAAGAACCGATGAACGTTATTTTTTCGAAAACTGTTGAACAATATAAAAACAAGTGATAAAAGTTATAAAAAATAGCTGATGAACAATATCAAAAATAACTGATGAACTAATGAACATTAATAAAAAAATTATCTTGATAAAAAAAGACTAACGGATGAACAAGACTGATTGTACCTAACTGATGAACAATGTAATTTTTTTATTCGGAAAACTGATGAACAATTTGTTTAAAAAAACCGATGAACAAATGATGTAATTGATGAACATTATAATATAATATCAAAGAAAACTGATGAACATTATAATGTAACATTAAAGAAAACTAATTGATGAACACTGTGACTCAAATAGATGAACATTACGATTTCTTTTAAACAACTGATGCACAAATTTTTTATTGATGAACAACTCGTTTTATTGATTAAATAAAACTGATGAACAATAAAACTGATGAACAACTCATTTTATTGATGAAATAAAACTAATGAACAAAGTTAAATAGAACTGATGAACAATAAAACTGATGAACAACTCGTTTTATTGATGAAATAAAACGGATGAACAATAAAACTGATGAACAAATCATTTTATTGATGAAATAAAACTGATGAACAAAGTTAAATAGAACTGATGAACAATAAAAGTGATGAACAACTCGTTTTATTGATGAAATAAAACTGATGAACAATTCGTTTTATTGATGAAATAAAACCCGATGAACAAAGTTAAATAAAGCGATGAACAATAAAATGGATGAACAACTCGTTTTATTGATGAAATAGCTTATGAACGTTATCAAAAGTAACGGATGAACAAAATTAACCGATGACCAAAACTAACTAATGAACTGATGAACATTATTAAATATAAGCGGACCAAAACTAACTAATGAACTGATGAACATTATGATTTTTTTTGAAAAATTGATGAACATTATAATTTTTTAGGAAAGCTGATGAACAGACTAACTGATAAACTACAAAAACTGATGAACAATATCAGCTTTAAATGTATTTTGGTACACCAACAAAGTATACATATACATTTCAACTTATCGTATCTTCTTGTTTTTTTATTAACATAAGTATAACGATCGTGGCTACTGATGAACAAGAATAAAACGCTTGATGCTATTGATGAACACAAGTAAAATGGCCAAAAAGACAGTTAATTAACAAAATCTCGTTATGAAGAACAGAAATATGTCTTGTTCATCACTTAATATTGTTCATCACCTCATCAGTATTGAACAAGATTAACTGATGAACAGTGACTGGTTGATGAACAATACTAACTGATGAACAGAATTAATTGATGAACAAAGACTAACTGATGAACCAAATTTACATTTTTTAAAAATGTTAACGATTAAAAAACATTACTTTTTGAATCTTACATTAATAAAATGATGAATAATGTGTTGTGGTACAAATATTCGAGCATTTAACGCGAATTTAACACTAAAAATGAAAGCTAGACATTTCATCAAACACCTTATGTGCAACAAATATGAGTAAAACGTCATCTTTAATGAGTGATATCTTACTCATATAACATCATATTGGAGTGATTCAAAAACCTGTGTAAAAAGTGAACCAAACTCTATAACTTTCATGTTTTAAGTTTTTCACGAATCGATATTTATGTAGGTAAAAAATATGGCCAAAAATGCTCAAAAAATCAAGAAAATTAACACGCATTTGATATGTAAAAAACAAAAGTTTCGAAATTTTTAACAAAATTTATACCAAATTAAAGAGGATAAAATTTTAGAAATTATGGTGAAAGCGGTTTTTTCTAAAAGTTTGTCGTTTAAGAGATACATGTGTTTGAATTTTGAGGTGTAAAAAGAAAAAACGTGTTAAATGACCATTATACCCCTAAGCGGATTTTTTATATAATTTAAGGTGAGGGACATGTGTCACACTATGAGTGGCTTTTTACACTTTTTAAATTTGTAACCCTTTGCAATAGATCCCCACTCAGCAAGACGTAGCTTGCAATTCCTAAGTGAAAGGCAAAAAAGGAAAGTGTCTTGATTTCCTCGGCTAGCAAGTCTTTACGAGATGGCTTAAGGTCAAAACTTACCCGATCATCTATCAATGTGTTGATTTTGAATTGTTATAGTTGAAAAATCATAAAATTTACTCGTATAGTTCGCTTAGTAAGCTAGCTCATTTGTTGTTCTTCTATCATTTTGTTCTTTTTCGGCTTTGTTCTAAGAAATTTAGTTCATTATTCCTTGCAACTTTCTATTTCAATAATGACTTGAGCTAACTTAAATTGGGTACACTATCAAGATCCAGATCCTATGTAACATCTTACGTTTGCAATAATCCTAAGAACTAATATACGCATTTTAGGTATAGCACTAAGTACACCAAGAACAAACCACAAGCAAAAATGAATCATTTTTGGCATATTTTTCTTTGCTTTGACCGCGACTTTGTTTGAGCTTCCTCTTTCACAATTTTTTGCTCCGAGTATTTTAATACTTGACGGATCATGAACTAAAAAACTAAGATGAAAAGAAAACCGGCAATCTTGAACATGAATCTCACATATATAAGATAAAAAGAAAAGAAAAACAAGTGATCATCATAGTTTGTCTTTTCTTTTTGTATGGCGATCAGCTTGATTTCTTGGATGGGTCCTCCGTCCTTTCCCACAATCAGCTACATGGTTCTCTATATATAAGAACCAACCAACTTTAAAAAAACATATACTCCGTAATAATCTGATCTTCAAATTAAAAGTGCATCCACTACCATGATCAAAATGGAGTCCAAAAAGCTGGTTTTTGTTTTTATCTTGGTTTTAAACCTAATAACTACCCAAGTTTTATGTGAATGCACTTGTTGTGATCAGTGCAGTTGTTGCGAACGAGAAGAAGATGAGGGCAAAAAGAGTGAAGCTTTCAAGTACAAACTCATAGCTATTGCTTCAATCTTGATTGGAGGTGCAATAGGTGTTTGTATACCCTTTATGGGAAGAATTTTTCCAGCATTAAGCCCCGAGAAAGATGGTTTTTTTGTCGTCAAGGCATTTGCAGCGGGTGTGATATTGGCTACTGGTTTTATTCATATACTTCCTGATGCATTTGAGAGCTTAACGTCTCCGTGTTTAAAAGAACATCCATGGGGAGACTTCTCTTTTACAGGTTTTGTCGCGATGGTGGCAACCATTTTGACGCTCTTGTTTGAGACGTCGTCCGCTGCTTACCAACAAAGGTCTCAGTCTAGAAAGACAGCTACCGATGGAGAGAACAGCAACATGCGACAAACTGGTCATGTTGCTGCTCATACTCATGCAACTCATGGACATGCTCATGGATCCTTCACTCAAGGTGAAGGTGGTTTGTCTCAAGTAGATAGGTACCGGATAGTTTCCAAGGTAATTTCTACACAGATTAAGATCTTCTCTTGTTGAAATCACCATGATATGTCATCTTAACTATTATATATGCTGGCTTTAACATCAGAGGATCCTTATCGTATTCGCAAAGTTTAGCTTTGTATATGTATACTTTTTTGAAATATATCCTGACGTTGTTGGATATTTTAGTGTAATTGGATTAACTTGTTTGACCAATTTTATCATGATAATACATCATTTAGGTTTGGAGGTGCGGAGTGCACATCTACTTGAGTTTATTATGATCTTAGGGGCGAAGCCCCTGGGAGGGGGGTCGGGGCAGCCCCTGAGGCAGGGTCCAGGGGCGGCAGCCCTGAGGTCCAAGGGCGAGCCCCTGTGAAATTTTATTTCTTGTGTTGCTTTGTAAAAATTGCTTATGAAGTTGTGTTTCTGCTGAAATACAATGGATTATGCTGAAGTTGTGTTTCTGCTGAAATACAATGGATTCTGCTGAAGTCATTGATTCTGCTGAAGTGTTGTTCCTCATAAATTAAGTTTCGGAAATTGAGAGACAAAACTTGACAACCTGGAAACCCTAAAACTGCTTTGGCAGTTATCCCGTATCATTGTTATATACGGTTTATTTGGTCATATATTTTCTACTGGTTCATTATATCTCAGATAAACACATACAGAAAATTCTCATTCTCTGAATTGTATCCGATTGAATAATTTGGTAGAACCGCCAAATTGATTTGATCTGAAAGTGATTACACGCCTTTCAGAGATTAAACATATCCGTTAGTGTTCGTTATTGCGGTATATACCCTACAGACGTCCCCGTTTTAATATATATAACTGGTTTAGATTTGCAAGTAAACCCACTATTCATGTATAAGGGATCATGTTTAAATCATTGAACGACCAAGATTAAGACATAATTATTAAATGACGAAGATCATGCTTGCTATTTTTGTAGGTATTGGAACTGGGTATAATCGTGCATTCGGTTATAATAGGATTGTCTTTGGGTGCTTCCGAAAGTCCAAAAACCATTAAGCCACTCGTTGCTGCATTAACCTTTCACCAATTTTTTGAAGGAATCGGTCTTGGAGGTTGCATTTTTCAGGTATGATCGAATTCCATTACCTTATACCTATGTGTTTAACGGCTTAGAAAACTTTTAGTTTAAAACTAGTTTAACATTAAAGTGACAGTATGGTTAGTTGAATCTAGTTAAATACTGTTGTTCAAGTTGTTCTTAATGAAAGTAAGAACTAGCACAATGTGTTTGCAATCCATTGTTTAGTAGCGACATAAGTAGATTTCATTCCTCATAGGATAGGACCTGACAGATTATCCTTCAATGGTCCCTGTTTATTTGCAAAGCTGTTCTTCAATGTTTTTATGAATTACAATTGTTTGCTAAGCACATCTTCAAGAGATTTTTCTTCACCTAGTACAAAATATAGCCTTACTTAATTGGATTTATATGTGTATCTCGTTATCCTATAAAGGTGAAATCATAACCCCTAATACAATGAATGTAAACTTTGCATACTCAGGTAGTCAGGTATAATATGTATATCGTTATATTACACTTGAGGCCTTGACTGCCATTGACTAAGACTAACATCCTCTCCTTTAGCCACAAGGGTGTATAACCATGTTACATGACAATCTGTCAAAGTACTTTACTCGGTACAGCCCGATAGTAATAATCCTAAAATATATCAAAATCAGAGTCTTGGTGTATGTGTATTCGTTGTACAAAAAACCTTTTTCCACAATCAAACCGGGTGTAAAAATGACCAACATCACAACTGTCAACTCAACGGCACATCAGTTTTTCATTTCACAACAAAATCCACCGGCTACCAACTTCACCACCCAAACATACTCCATTTAAACACACACATACCGTACAATAGACCCGCACACCGCCAACTTCTCTCTTCACACAACTCGGTGGTCTACACCATCAAGTTGTCAACAAAAGGGGGCACAACGTGTGGTGATGTTTGTGATGTATGTAATAAGGATTAATTGGTGGTGTAGGGGGACAACTCGTGGTGAGGGGGCTTATTGCACCCAGACTCCTTCACATGGGAAAATTTGTTCTAGCCTTAATACGGATATTTATTTCTTTCTAAAAAATGGCGTATTGTTCTTCATTTCTGAAATTTCTAGATGGTCACTACACTTGTATCACATATAAAGTCTTAACTGTTTGGAAGGAGATTTTTAAAGTTTTTTAGTAGGGGTGCTCACGGGGCGGTTGGTCGGTTAGTTGGAAGATTTTTACTATCCATCGCGAAGTAGGTGATTCATTTTACTACCCGAAACTGAACTGTACTAAGCAAGTAAACCGGACAAGCGAATATCCGAAATGAGCGAGTACTCGCGGTCCAGGTCACGATTAACTATTTTAGAAGTTTAATCAAGTTTAACTTATGAACAATAACATGGTCCGGAACCTAAAATGTCATTTTAGTAACATTAAAAAACATTGAATAGATTAAAGTCATTAAAGTTAATCGGTTACAATAATTGTATTAAAGTAACCATATATAACAGATTAACAAAAATATTTGTTCGACGTTTATAAGTTACGACCACATAAATAATTTTCACACATAAATGTTTAGCGAATGTTTACATTATGAACAAAAAAATCGATATACAATAAAAGTTATGTAATCATATAATCAAGTCATCTAAAATTATTTGAATATTTAGTTAAAACGTACCCTTCATGTATATTGTACATGGTTCAGTTCGGTTAACCGCAGATATCTAAAAATAAAAACCAAAACCGAACCGAGATAAACGAGTTTTTTCGGTTTCGGTTTCATCAGTTTCTGATTTCTTGAGGTTTCGAATTGAGCGGAATGGCTCGGTTTATTGATTTCTCGGATTTTTTAAACACCTTTACTCTTTAGAGCTATAAACTTTTTTGCTTCAAAATAGTCTCCATCAAATAAAAAAGTTGTGGTTTGTGTGGTTACGAAATACTAGCTTTAAGCTTTTAATTCAAACAAACTGGCCACATTTGAAACGCTTCTAAACAAAGCGTCTAAAAAGTCATGAAGCTTTTTGGAATTGTAATTACCTAAATACCGTCCTATGATAACCTACGTTTTAGTTTTTTTCTTGTTGCTCCATCTTGACGTGCCATCTCTATTTAGTAATATTTGATATATTATATGAATGTTATGTGAGATGTGCCATATTCATGTGTGATGATATAAGAGAAAGAGTAAGTATTGTCGGCACGAATAACATACTATTAGTATGGAATTTTAGGGATGGCAATAGGGCGGGGTGATTATCTCATCTCCAAACTTGATTACCAAAGTCTTTTTTAAACCCGTTTTAATTTTTATCAAAGATTTAATTAGGGTGTCCCGTTGATGCGCGATACTTTTCTAAACCGCCCTGTACTAGTTGGAGATCTTATCGCGGTGTCCTTTTTGAGCTCGATTCTCGACCAAAGCCACGTCATTTCTATTTTAACACACCGAATCGCAATAACCTTTTTTACATAATTAAAAAACGAAATAAAAACACTTTCTTGATAAACGAATCATCACAAATCTTCCTTGTTTTCTTTTATCTTGTTACACGAATACAGTGACACGGCTTAGATCTTTTCCAAAAGGTTTATGGCAGGTTTGTTGTTTTAGTTGTTCGTTTCTTTTTAAGATCTATGAAGGGAATGTGTTCAAGCTACCAAAAGGTTTATGGTAGGTTTGTTGTTTTTGTTTCTGTTGTTTTCTTTTCTAAGATCCATAAAAATGTAATTAAGCTTAACACACTGTCTACTACATAGTTGCGGCTACAAACTACCATCGACCACTATAATCACCTATCACCGTAATATATTTGACTACTGTCTCAATATTGTCATGGCATTGTGTGGGTGTCATATTATTTTTTAAGTAAAATAATCTGATATTGCTTAAAGCTACTGCAATTAAATTTATCACTTTCCGTAATGTTATTATTATAAAAAATGTAAATAAAAAAAAACCTTGTTTGCATATAAATATAGTTAAAGTGTATCCGTCGTCGCATCGCACATATATATTGCTAGTTGTTAGTTAAGGCACAAGATATGTTCCATCTTCACAAAATAATTTATTTTCAAAACAATACCATAACTAAAACCATCTTAAGAGAATACGTTCCTAAAAAAACTCTTCTAAATTAATATACTCAGAGACGGAACTTGAATAATTTTTGTAGGGGGGCCGAAATGAATGAGAGTTTTATTCTAGCCAAGTATATCAAAAGAGAAAATGACATAACCTGATATTAAAGAAAGTCACAAAATAAACGTTTAAACATACAAATTACAACTCGGCTTTACGGCCTTTAAGGTTTTTAAACTCCTCAATTACAGATTTTGAGTCAAAAGTATCAGCAATATCTTTTTCTATGTGAACAACCAAGTTATCCGCGAGAAACTTATTTGCCATCTTATTTCGAAGTCGATTCTTAATAAGTTTCATTGCTGAAAAACTCCCCTCAGTTGTAGCAGTTGAAACTGGAAGTGTCTTGACTTTTGCCAAATGTCGTGTGCTACTAAAGTACTAATGTTAACTAATCACAGACTTACTTACAGTCCATTATTCCATTGTATGTTACTAATGTCAACCAAGTATAAAGTATTAGTTCCTAAAAATTAAGTATACAAGTAATACAACTACAATTGCACTTCAAGAGTTCAAGATAAACCAACTAGCCAACCAAACCTCTACAATTGTCATTTGTCAAAACTCAAAAGATCCTTATAATTCCTAAATCACAGCTGCAATTTTATAAGCACTGACTGGGTCAACAAACAACAATAAAAATTCAAAATTTAAAAACTATATTAAATGAGATTTGAACTTGTTATATTGTACAGAGGTCCGTAAATTTGTTTAATCAATTCATAAATATGTTACACAAAGACAATGGTGCACATGTCATACATAAATGAGCAAATTAAAAAATCAAACCTCAAATCATTAATTGATTAAGACTTGTAGAAGATATTCCAGAGGCTTTAGTTGAATTGTTAAGTTTTGTGAATTTGATATTGTTGAATGATGACCGATGAGAGCCACAGAGGTGTTGAGTTTTCATCAACCGACCAAATTTCCCTTTTTTACTAATGTGATAAGATATCATGGAGGGCCACACAAATTTATCTAAAACTTTACCCTTACATATCAATATATTTACAATAATAACCTCAACTTTTTTTTTTTTGGGGGGCCTGACTCTCCCGACCCACTAATAGGTCCGTCTATGAATATACTATCTTTACATGTAAAATGCATATACTATGTTAAAATGGAAGATTATATGCTTTGAAATGCTGTAAACAGGCGGAATTCAAGTCATTGGTTGCTACAATCATGGGAGCATTTTTTAGCCTTACAACCCCACTCGGGATTGTTATTGGCATAATTCTAACCAACACTTATAAAGAGGATAGTTCTACAGCTCTAATCGTAGAGGGTGTCTTAAACTCGGCATCGGCAGGTATCTTGATCTACATGGCACTTGTCGACCTTCTTTCACCAGACTTCATGAACCCACGGATGCAAAAGAACAAGATACTTCAATTGCTTTCAAATGTTTCACTTTTTTTGGGTGCTGGTCTTATGTCACTCATTGCGAAATGGGCTTGAAAATTTATCTGTCTCTAAAGGCTTTAAAGCAGACATCTATTTTTTTTTTTTACTTTTCTTGTTATTATTATTATTTTTACTTGTGCATGTTTTGATAATCTTTTTGGGTTTCAACGTGTAAATTGAAATGATTATCTAACTTCAGATGATTTGGAATTTATATTTAATTGTATTTTGTATGTTTGTTATTCAACATTGTAATAATTACTTTTGATGGTGAGGATGGTTTAACAAATTCTTGTTTATAAAGAAGTATAATGACAGAATGTGCATTATCGTATAACTTTTTACTAAGTATATTGTTGTCATGACCCTTGATTATATCCCAAATTTTTATTTATTCTTACTTCGATCCAAATGCCCACAAGGCCAAAAGTATTTCCTTGAGCATATTGATAATTCATATTAAGCACTTTAACATGCAATCGTCCTGAATATATCTCATCTATTGATGATGATGCCGATCATCGCGCCAATTGTGATCAAATGAGAATTGAAAAAAAAGTTTCTAAATAGATTGAAATAGGGGACATTGATGAAGGAGATCATATATGTATTTCAATCCTAAAAATAAAAGGACACCTATCATAAAAATGGAAAGTATTTTTTTATTCTCAATATTGAAATACATTTAGCATCATCATCACCGCTGTCAACTCTTTTAATTTAATCTGAAACACGTTTTCTTTTTAACAGAGATTGTTTTATTAGGTTACAGTCACCATGCTTATTATTATTATTATCATCATTATCATTATCATCATCAACATCATTTATCTCGAAGATTTGGGTTCTTAATTATGACAGAATGTGCATTATCGTATAACTTTTTACTAAGTATATTGTTGTCATGACCCTTGATTATATCCCAAATTTTTATTTATTCTTACTTCGATCCAAATGCCCACAAGGCCAAAAGTATTTCCTTGAGCATATTGATAATTCATATTAAGCACTTTAACATGCAATCGTCCTGAATATATCTCATCTATTGATGATGATGCCGATCATCGCGCCAATTGTGATCAAATGAGAATTGAAAAAAAAGTTTCTAAATAGATTGAAATAGGGGACATTGATGAAGGAGATCATATATGTATTTCAATCCTAAAAATAAAAGGACACCTACCATAAAAATGGAAAGTATTTTTTTATTCTCAATATTGAAATACATTTAGCATCATCATCACCGCTGTCAACTCTTTTAATTTAATCTGAAACACGTTTTCTTTTTAACAGAGATTGTTTTATTAGGTTACAGTCACCATGCTTATTATTATTATTATCATCATTATCATTATCATCATCATCATCATTTATCTCGAAGATTTGGGTTCTTAATTATGTATCTAATAACTTTCTCCAATGTAGTTTTGTGATTGAGTTTACAGCTTTTTGTACTCTGTGTTCATATTATTCAGATTGTTTAAGATGTAACTTATATTGGTTGTCTTAAAAGGTTTTAGTTAAAGTTATTATAATTGTGATGTCACTTTAGTTAATACAACAAGGCTTATCATAACTGAGAAACGTAACATAGCAAACTTTATTTTAATCTTTGCGAATTTGTGCTTGTAACACATACAATAATACCGTATAAAAATGTTCGGCGGAAACGCGCGATTTAGAACATATAAATGAAGGAATATGGGCAAGAGGAACTTTTTGATGGGCTATGCATAGGACATGTAAGCCATTTAATAAAGTTGTGCTTATAAATACCAAACCACTATATCAGGCCACGTCATTTAGTTTAAAACCAAAAAAAAAGTCTTTCGATTATACGAGTACATAACAAATGCCTTGGAACATTTTTTAATCGTCTTAGTTGTGACACCTTTAATTTTGTGAATGCAACAAAATTCAAACTGGGTGTTACTCGACGGTATAAGAGTTATAACAATAGAAAACAACCTCTAATTGATTTGTTTAAAAACAATTGTCATTCGAATAGTTGAAATATCATAGTTTTACAAAAGAGATGTCTCAGTAGTTTTATAGTATAAATTACATCAATATAAAGTTTTTGATGTTTTTGATGATAATATATAATATATAGCCTTCTCCAACATCCGCGCCCCTCCGTGCCATTCGCGTACCTTTTAGACCAGAGATAAACATTGTAGGATCGTAAAATATATAATATTTATGTGGTTCGGGATGTCGAGGTTGATCAAACATGATTAAACAATATATAGTTCTAGTGAGAGAAAGTAGAGAGATGGTGAAGAAAAACTATGTGTTTATTAGATTAAAAGATGAAGCATACACAATGATTTCCCACACCCTTCATGGAGAGTCATGAGAGATATTTATAGGCTCATTACAACATAAGTATCCTACTTGTACAATAGTAGTCCCTGCGGGCACAACTAACTACATATCTAGTCCAATTCATGTGTAAGACATTATCTTTATAAAAAAGCGAGGCTAACAATCTCCCTCCAAGATATCGTCACACGTGAATTGTTACAATGAGACCTATAAAAAAAGTAAATTACAATAAGAATAAACAAAGTTGACGTTGTTGAAGCGAAGAGTCTCTGTCGTCTATATACTGAGGATGACTTGAAGTTCTCTCTTCCGACGATCTCGTCATTTGATCTTTGTAGCTCTGAACTTCAACTGTAATGGTCTAGTTAGGTTATTACTCCCTCCTAACTAGTGAGCCTTTTACTATTATATGCTCCTCCTGAATCGACAACTCTCTTTCATAAAATCTCTTTAGTCTTCAAACACGCAACAGAGAAAGTAGACTCTCGATTGTATCACAATGGTTGTCGTTCGGGAAACATCATAACAACATAACTCACTTAGTATTGCATCCAAGTTGGTAAAAATCCCCGATGTACACGCACTACTACTCCTTCTTCGGTATTAAGCACAGTTCCCTCAATCAATCCAATCACGAAAGACGAAACACTACTTTTCTTCATGTACTTCTCCCTCCTGATGGTTACGAGCTATCGGAATCATCATAATGTTGCTTACATGCCGTATAATTACCTTTTTCTTGATGCAATATTAAAGCCATAGTTTGAGCATAATTCCGTGAGAATATGTCGCAAAAATACTCTTAGTACTTCTCTCTAACCAACCTGAAATCGAACCTCCTTTTGATTCACCGGCTAATAGTAATGGCCACATATGAAGACAACCTAATATGACCAACTTGAAAAACAAGTAAACATCCCAACATTTTGACTTAATGCTTGTACTATCTACTTGAACAATCCACAACTCCGTGTGACACTTAGTACTACAACGTAACTCCTTAAAATGATAGTTATACACTGTGAGCACTACAACGTAACTCCTTACATCAGTTATAACTAGATAGTCATGTGTTAATCTTAAGAAAAATGCCCAGAAAAGTTATCTTGAGACATGCAACCAACCAACCAACCAACGTCTCATAGATAAATAAGTACTCCTGTGAAATGTCACTTCAAGATCAAATCAATAATACCGTATAAAAACCCCTTATAACAATTCTAGCCGTGAACTTAGTATCCCCGTGAAATTTTAAGACCAAAACACCACTCTTTATACCAATAAAAATTTTGTATCCAATATTTTTGTATAAAACATTTGGATGAAAACTTTTTCTTTATACATCCAATATTGCCAGCGTAACCAATTTGTTAACCATTTCAGCCCATTTCACGATCTGAGTGCAACACAATAGCCAACAGCCCATTACAAAAAAAATATGATAGCCCATGAAATCCACTAACGAACCCTAATCTTAGGGATATAAATAAGATACCAATACCCCAAAAATTAGTAACCCTAATCCACACTTATCATTACACCTGCCTCTCACACCTAAATATTCTCTCCCCAATCTCAGCTAATCACCAACGCATCATAATACCATCCAAAATCATCAATCTGAACACATCTTAATCTCTTCATCATCAACATCGGTTCACAAACACAAAGGCTTTTATTTAATAATCCAATCGAGCAAAGGAGAGCACAAATTTAAACGAATCCCAAGAGAATCCATTTATTCATAATGTTTAAGCAAGTCGAGCACAAAAGGAGGGCTTCAAGATCATTAAATATGGTCTCGGGTAAGGTGTGGTATGTTGTGTTAATCGAACAAAAAGTGGAGGGTAACAGATTTGTTATTCTTCCACTTTTAAAGTTTTGTATAAATGAAAAGAAGTTGAGCTTCTCATAGGAAATGTGATGATTATGTTGTTTTCATTAGATTGACTATAAAAAGTCATGATGCTTCATTGAATAACACAAAAGAACAAGATGAGATCATTGTTTATGTCATTTATGTTTATGTTTACGATATGTGATAAGTTGTAATTGAGTTGTGTTTTGTTTATGGTATGAACCAAAGAAACGGGTATAACATACATGTTGTGGAAAACTAGAAGGGGGGTTGAATAGTTTTACCGATTTTACTTTAAGTTTCAAAGATTTAGATTCGATCTTATGTGAATTCGTATGGATGGATAGATAGTATGCAACAATAAGTAAAGTAAGTAAAGAAAGCAAGTAAAGTAAAAGGATAGAAGGTAGCGACACAAGTGATTTATAGTGGTTTGGCTACAAGGACACCTTTCTTGCCCTACTCCACTCAGGTACCCCACTCGAGAGTTCAAGCACTATGTCAAAAAGATCCTTCAACTTGGTAGAGAAGCCTCACAACGTCGCTTACACTTTTTCCGGTACAAAGCTAAATACCGAGTTCTTCTACGAGGTAGAACTAAACCTTTACACAACTATTACACAACAACTATGTGAAATATGAATTACAAGATCTTGCTACAGAAATATTGTGGATGGACAAATCAATCAAGGACCCTTTGCATGGATGACTTGTAATATAACGTGATCTCGCCTTTGTGAAGGACCTATATGAGAATCACAACAAAAGATAGAATAACTACTAGAATGATCAAATGATCAGAGGTTAGGAGAGTGCGATAATATATGAGAGAGTTGTAAGAAGAAGGGTGAGAAACAATGAAGAAATAGCTCACTATTTATAGGTACAAAAGCCTTATGTCCCACGGTTCTGGCAGATCCCTCACCCAAGGGATCCGGCCAACGCAAAACCTGGGATCCGGCAGTCTGGGTCAGAACAGTCCGGATTTTAGGTTGCAAACCAGGTTATGGGTTATGAGCCATGGGTTATGGAATTTGGGTCATGGGTACCCAATAAGATACAATATATCTAGACAACGGGTCATGGGTCATAGATAATACTCCACATGATTTCATGCATGATGTCATGCAATGGGTCATGGATTATGGATTAGCTCCATGGGTATGGGTCATGGGTCTTGGATATTACCCATCCTATTACCTATTATATTACAATAATCTATTTATTACAACATTTTATGTAAATGACCAAATGTATATACTTTGTAACAGCAACATGTATTCTTATAATTTTACTTATGATAACTTTATATTTGTTATCAACAAAACATAACGAGATCGCTAAATATAAACAAACTTTTTTACGGTTTATTTGTATTAACAATCTCCCCCTTTTTGTTGATGACAAAACATAAAGTTATGGTGAGTAAAACTTAAGATTAGATGTACGTTTTGAAAGTGATTTTTACTTCTTTTCCCCTTTTTTGTCAAAACAAAAAGTGAGCCGAGTAAAGAAATTAATGGTGGAAAAAAAAGATGCTCCACAAAGCACTAACTCCCCTTTGACGGTAGCTCCCCCTAGAATAAGATGTCAAGTGAGAAAATATAATACCTACAAAAGAAATGTTAGTAATAACATGTAATATAATCTTGTATAAGACGAGAAACAAGATAGAAAGCCAAGGTACGTAAACAAAGCCTTGTAATAAAATATCAAAATGTTGTGGTATATATGCCACATACAAATGTAAAACTAAGAACAAAGGTTTGTTCTTTAAAATGACCCAAAATAAAGAAAAAAAATAGAAAATATTATTATCATTCCTTCCATGCTTGCATAGGAGTTAATTATGGAAGTTTTGGTGAGTGATAATGTTGATGCGATCAAGGATATGGTTGAGAATGAACCGCATTTCGTACCTTATTTCCAATGCGAGATCCCTAGTGGATTGGCAATGTTTGCAAAAGAGATATTGAGGGAGATGTGGGTGGATGGTCTTCGGGTAGGTTTGATTTTTGGAGTGCGGAATAGGTGGTGGAAATGTTGGTAAGTATGGATCAATGTCTATGATGTTGGTGATTGGTGGTGGATAAGAGCCTAGATATTCTTGTAAGGTGATGAGTGGTAGAGATAGTGATGTTTCAATCTCTTTGAAGAATGTATTTGGAGATGTTGGAGGTGTTAAAAAGACTAGATCTTTTGGGTTTATGTTTGAGGCTAGTTGGGTAGATTTTGATGGTTGGGATGGAGCGGGTGGTGGACTAGATAAGGGTAGTGGAATGGTTTTCGGAATCTTAAGGAGTTTCGCTAGGGTGATTTGAGTGTCAAGTTGAGACTCGATAGGTGAATGTGGTGGTGAGTTTTTAGGAGATGATGGAAGTGCTACATTGTAGTCATTTGGTGGAGAATGAGTAGTTGGTGATGGGCTATCTGACAATGGTTTAGCTCAGCAACAAGGCCGGATGCTAATCCATGCGGTTTTTCTAGTTTTGGGTGGTGGTGGTATTACGGAAGGTGGTAGGATGAAGTTTCGGATTTCTTAAAAAGGGTTGTTTTCACTAGATAGTTCATCATTGTTTGAGGATCTTTTGGGTGACATGATGATGATTGTTTGTGAGGTGGAAAGTGATGGATATGCAAGCATTTTGAAACTTTATTTATAGAACAAATAATGCATTGCAATGAATGCTAAAACCAAAATATGGACTATAATCTAATGATTAGATATGAATTGAAGGCAAGTGATCATGAGAGCACAAGCATTAAGTAACATATTCATTAGTGATAAAGATAAAATGTTGAAAATTTGAAAGTTTCAAGCCAAAATAAGAAAAAGATGAGATAAAAAGGGCTAATGTTACACAGTTCCAACGGATCCAATCCTTCAGGGATCCTTCCAGCGTAAATGCTGGGATCCGTGGAACTGGTGTTCTTAGGCAACTGAAAATATTGTTTTTGGAAATAATAGTTCCTAGTGTGTGCCTATATGAAAACCATATGGAGTTGCGGTTATCTTGACTCTTTAAATAAGAAAAGTAAACAGAGAAGTGAAAAAGTACATATGTATATATTTACGTGAGATAACCCGAAGACTCCTTAATTCATTTTTGCTTGATTGAATGTACCCGAAAACACATATTAGTTTTGTATTCCCTTTAGCATTCAAAATACATGAGATGCAATGAAAAAAAGGTTTTTACTTTGTATTAATGATGAAAGAAAGAAAATGTTTGTCCTAGACGTGAGAGTGTTTTAAGGAAAATAATACAGGGAGAAATATCTTTTAGAAAATATTTCGAAGAATTTCTTGTATAGAAAATATCTTGAGTTTTGAAAATAAATCCCCATATTGTTTGTGAATTGTGTGAAATAGAGATCCTAGACTCAGAAGAGAAGGTAAGGCAAAATTTTACGTACCTTGTGGAGAGAAACTATTTCAAGACGATTGTTCCATAAGGCCAAGACCTAGACGAAGAAAGTTGAATTGCTCCCGCTTCAACGGTTTGGTGAGGATGTCGGCTATGTTGTCTTCGGATGACGCTTTCTTATTCGAAATGTTCCCTCTTTGAACATTGTCTCTTAAGAAGTGATGACGGATCTCTATATGCTTGGTACAAGAATGCAACACCGGATTTTTGCTAAGATCTATAGCACCTTTGCTGTCGCATAAAATGGCAATGTTACTTAGATGGATGTCGTAGTCAACTAAAGCTTGTTTCATCCATAGTGCTTGTTGACATGCTTTGCCGGCGAAGACATATTCGGCTTCGGTTGTTGAGATGGCTAATGTCGTTTGCTTCTTTGAGAACCAAGATGTTAAACACCACCCCATGAAAGTGCAAACACCACTTGTACTTTTTCGGTCAACATAATCACCTACATGGTCAGAATCTGCATATATAATAGTTTCTACCCCGTCCTCTTAGGATACCAAAATCCCAATTGAGTAGTACCCTTAATATATCTAAATATTCTTTTGACGGCTTCTAGGTGTGAAGTTTTAGGGTCTTCTTGAAACCTATCATAAAGACATACACTAAACATGATATCCGGCCGACTAGCCGTGAGGTAGAAAAGGCTACCAATCATGCCACGGTATTTGTTGTTATCAACGGATTCACCGTCTTCATCTTTAGTGAGTTTTGTATCGGATGACATTGGTGTTCTTATTCATTTTGACTCCTCTAATCCGAATTTCTTTAGCATTTCTTTTATGTATTTGGATTGATTAAATAAGATACCATCTTCTAGTTGTTTGATTTGTAGACCAAGAAAGAAACTTAATGTTGGAATCACTCCTCACTCGTAAATGGAACGACATTGACCGGATTACATTCTCTATCTTTGTTAGCTAAAACACATGGGATTGTTATGTCAAATAGTCATAGTTGTATGTGTTTAGCTAGAAATACCCTCCTAGACTTTCCTAGGAGGGTGAAACTCTTAGTGTAATTTACCTTTCATAATAATAAAACACCTAGTATTCTCCCTTCTCTCTATACTTTCTCTCTCTAATATGATGAAGATGTTCTTCCATCTTCCTAGACCTCCTGATTTGCCAAATCATCCATTAAAACGATCCTAACATTGGTATCAAGAGCAAGGTCGGTTTGTTATCATTGGTTGATTTTTGGTGATGTTTTTCTTGTCAAAATCTTGTCTTGTAAAATCTGTTATAACAAAGTTATAAACTATTCACTTATTTTATGTGTTGATCAGATTTTTATTCAAGTTTATTGTATTTTTTTGGTCAAAACAGTTTCGTAACTGTTCACAATTTATAGAAGTTTTTTATCAACTTTTGTGACTTATTTTTGTACTAACTCGTGAAAGTCATTATGGTCATCTGGTCTTTATCTGTGGTCTAATGGGTAATAATGAAGCTGTTTCTGCAAGAACTTCTGGGTTTGTAACAGGCTGAATGAATTTGGTTGGAAAAAGATGGTCGGAAAAAGTCAACATGTCAAAACCCTCTTTTTTTACGCATAACCCATCTTCAGATATATTTACGCATAACTTGGAAAGTTATGCGTAAGGATTGTTACGCATAAGGTTTTTACGCATAAGCCTAAGTCTTACGCTTAAAGATTTACGAATAAGGATTCTGTGCTTACGCATAAGTCTTTTCAACCAAGACCTTGCTTACGCGTAAAGGCTTTACGAGTAACTTTTTTACGCCTAAACTTTTCTTATTTTACGCGTAAGATCAGAAATAAGATGAAGAAGAAGAACTCTTACGTGTAAACTATTATTTAACCTTGACCAAACCAAATACCATCTATACTCTACTTGGACTTCAGTTTGTCACATCACAAGTCCAAAACACAAAAAAATAAAAATAAATAAATAAATAAAAATAAAAAAATAAAAAATAAAAAAATCATACAAGGAGACTGATGTTAACATGAAGCCATGGCCACGACATATCATAACTGTGACTCAACGCAAAACCATCAACACCAACAAATCCAGCATCCTCTAGTCAAACCTTAAACCACAACAACAAAACCCTAACCTCCATCAATCATTTCTAATCGGAAAAAATTAAAACTAAAATTAATTTTTTTTATCTCAGATTTACACTCATCAAGACTTGTACACCCATCAAGACTCAATACGAAGTTAAATAATACAAAAGGACCTCAGTTCTATCCTTCGTGACTAATATCAAATTCAAGACCTTTTGGAGATCATGCACACGAAGGATATTTCATCACATGTCCATTTTTGAAGCTTCGCTTCAATAAATATTCAAACTCTCTTTAGAAGTTAGAACAAAACCATTCGGTTTTATTCTCCTTTTGGGTTCGGTTACTAATAAATGACACAAAATGAAATATAACATGAAACATCTCTTACCCGAGACCCTTTGTTAAAGGATCTTTTCGTTGAAATTGTCTTGAATAATCATAAGGGTAACGATTGTTTTTTTTTCTCTCATGTGTTGATGATGACTGAGATGAGTTTGCTAAAGAGTTGTTAAAGGTGTAGTTTTGTCTTTTCCAAATCTGTTTTGTGAGATAAAACGTAAGGTGAGAGAAAAATTTAGATGGAGGCGATATTTTTGAGACGTGTTTTAGGGTTAGCAAGGTATAAGCGCATTTTTTGGTTAAAGTGATTATATCTGTTCTTATACCCGGTTTAAGTGGATTGTGGGTTGGTGTCTAAAAGTCGATTATGGGCTTTGTGTTTAAATTCGACATGGGCTGACATGGAAAATATGATTGTTGTAATTTGTGATGGGCTGAAATGAGTGGGCTGAACATATAAATGAACTAAAACGGTGATTGCATATGAAAAACGTGGTCAGAACTCACGATGTTCAAATTGAATTTTATCAAAAGCTAATATTCAAAGTTTATGTTTGGATATAATATTTTTGATAATATTTGAAAAAGTGTGGTATTTTGGTATTACAAATTTTCACAAGGATACAATTTTTGACAAGATCGGGAAACCATTATCAAATTCATTTGAACCGTTAACGAAGGCTAGTTTTGGGCATTTAACCGCAAGATGTGATTACGGCGAGAATTCATTATTATTTATTTGAGGTTGAAGTGGGATATCACGGATGCGTGTACTTAGTATCTGAAGATATCGGGGTTGGTTGGATGCATGATTCTTCGAGATTCTTGTTCGAGCTTTAACCGTTACGAATGACAAATACTTGAGTTGTCTAGTTATACCTGATGCACGGAGTTACGTTGTTGTGCTCACAGCGTATAGCTATCACTTTTAAGGAGTTACGTTGTTGTGCTCAAGTGTCACAAAAAGCTGTGGATAATTCAAGAAACTTTAAGTTTACCCCTTTTCGATCCGGTTAATCAACCCAGTAAGGAAAAGGGTTCTTCGTCTGACAATAGTGCTAGTTTAAGTCACAAGTTCGGGTTATTTTACTTCAGTCTCAAGTTCATCATATTGGGTTTTCTCCATCAGTGGTCACTACAAAAAACCGTCAGAATAATAATGGGATCGGTAAAGAGTTAGCTGAGAGGAGTATTAACGAGTAGAGAAGTTTTATCAGCAAGTTGATTCTCACGGATATTTATGGTACTTCACACTTGTTCGATTAAATGAACATACATGGTTTCGCTGTCTCCAATTCATCATCAACATACGTGGTGTATGATTCTACTTCATTGAAAACATCGGGGGGAAGAGAGTGTTGTCGCCCCTGTTTCTTTGATTTTTTTCAAAAACCCGTTTCCCTTCATGAATTTCTTCAATTAGGGGGAAGAAATTGAGACGATCTGTGGTCCAAATGTCTTAATTCAGTATTATCATCTCAAATTTCACGAGTAATCTTGTGTGAAGTTACCTAAATAGGATGTTATTATGCCTCACACACACGGTCATTTTATCGAGTAATTGCATATTCATAGGTAACCATTATTCCGATAGACCGCAACATTCAGGGGGAAGTCGTTTCATTTCATCTTTCGCGGTTTGTTTGGTGTGAAGCATCTACATACATGAGAAGATCTTGTTGATTTCTTGCATGTTACCCCTGAACGGATTTTCAGCAATAAGTCAGATTTACCTTGTGTGGTTTACTGATCATCTACATATTCCGATGTATACTGAAAATTTCAAAAGTTAGAAGAAATGTTCACTACATCAAAGTTTCGAATCTGCTGAAGACGGTTGTCAGTTTGGGGGAGAAGTTGACACCAAAGAAGTGTACGGAGAAGCTGCTAAAGACATGCAGCATGATTTGGGGGAAATTTAATCCAATTCATGCATATTACATCATTTGCCTACAAGTGAAGTGTTAGCCTCGCTCTTTTATAAAGATAACGTCACTTACGTGAATTGGACTAGATGCGTAGTATACTTTGCCCTTAGGGACTAGTATCGTTTAAGTGGCAAAGTTAGAGCCTATACCCCTCATGACTCTCCATGAGGGGTGAGGTGAAGCATTTGGTTAGTGTGTGTTTGGTTTATTCAATAAAAGTATCCTTATCTTCTCCTCCCTCTCTCTAGTTTCTCTCACTAAAAGGATGAAGATCTTCATCTTCTTCCACCAACCTCGACCTCCAAACCACATAAATCTTTATGTTTTTCGGTCCTAACAATTGGTATAACGAGCCATGGTTATCTTGTGTTGATTTATGTTGGTTTTATACATGTTTTTTAACTGTTTTTGTGCTTATTTTGTGGGTCGGAAATTTTTTTTTCGATTTGTGGGTTAACAGTTTTAAAAATATGTTTCGTATCCTTTTTTTTGGTAACACAAAACGTCTTGGTCTATCATGTCTTAACATCTGTCTTGGGTATATTTTGTCCAAACAGTCTTTATACGTTTTTTTACCAATCCGTGAAGAAGTCAAAGTGGTCAAACCGTCACTTTCTATGGTCATATGAGTCAAAAGGAAGCATTTTTATTATGCTTTTCTGGGTTTTTATGAAGATTAACGGTAAAGCTGGTCGGAATATCTCGCCGGAAAAATGGTCAAAGGGTCAAAACCCTAAACTTACGCATAAGGTGCATCTACAGAGTTGTTACGCGTAGCTGTGAAGTTAAGCGTATGAAATGGGTTACGCGTATGCTTTTACGTCTAAGCCTAGGCTTACGCCTAAGCTTGGTTACGCATAAGCTAGACCCTGTTTACGCATAAACTCTAGTTACGCATAAGGTTTCAAGCAAAAGTTACGCGTAAGAAGTTATTTTTACTTAAAATAAAAAGGAAGATATGCGTAAACACTACAAAGACCTTGACCACATACCTTATACAAAAATAGCACACGACCTCAGTATATCAACATCATTGGTCCAAGAAATTTAAAATCGAGAAGACCCAAAGTTACAACAGTTCCATCAACAAAACTCCAACTACATCAACTAATCTAAAACCTAACTCATCCTCCTTCAAGGACTCAAGACTCAAGACTCAACTCCATCTCATAAAAAAGAAATTGATTGATAACAAAGGTGTTATAATCCTTTTCTTGTTTCGTTCATGACATCAAAACGAGAAAACAACAAAACGTGAACCTACCCGTGACCCTCCAAAGGATCTTGAAGCCCTTCATACGCTTTCTTGATTAGATTTGTGCTGAAACTGGAACGACATAGGTTCGATTGGGTTTAGGTTCATAATATTTGTAGTGTATGATACGGTTGTGATAATATGATTATTAATCTGAGATGGGATTTGATCGGTTTGTATTTTTTCTCATATGCATTGGGAGAGAAAAAATAAGAGTGGAGGCGAATTATTTCTGAGATGTGTTTTAGGTTTAGGTAAAGTGGATTTTAACTTTGTCTTCTAACCGGTTATTAGGTGATGTGGTGATTGGATCGGGTTAAATATTTGGATGACGGGCTTTTCATCTGATGTTATTATGGGCTTTGATGGATCGGATGAAATGAGTTAACACACATGGACTAATCTTGTTCGGCTTTTCTGATTATCCATTGACACAATTAATAGGACCATATGATGAGTTGCTCAATTGATATTTAAAAATTGCTATTCAAATTTTTTTTATCAAAAACTTTGAATACAATTTTTTAATATATTGGTTAATTGTGGTATTTTTGGTATGGTAAAATTTTCACGGAGGGATACATTATTCACGGCTTAAGCGAAGATATGAAAAAATGACTACGGGGCTTTTGTACGGTATTATTGATGAGGAATTGAATTAACGTTTCACGGGTGTACTTCTTTATCTTTGAGACGATGGTTGGTTGGATGCATGTCTCAAGATAACTTGTTGGGGCACTACTGTCACTTTAAGTGATTGAATGGACAATCTGGTTATAACTGGTAAGGAGTTACGTTGTAGTGCTCACAGTGTGTAACCATCACTTTAAGGAGTTACGTTGTAGTGCTCAGTGTCACACGGCGTTGTGGATTGTTCAAAAATTTAGAACAGGCAGCAAGTCACAAAGTTGGGATGTTTGCTTCCTTTTCAAGTTAGTCGTATCGGCTTATCTCCATATGTGGTCATTACTATTAGCCGGTGAATTCTAAGGAGGTTCGTTTTAAGGTTGGTTAGAGAAAATTATTGAGAGTGTTTTCATGACATATTCACCGAAATTTTGACAAGCTATGATGTTAATATTGCATCAAGAAGGTAATACTTTATGTACTAACATTATGATGATTCCGATAGCTCGCCAACCATCGAGGAGAAGTTGGTATTTCATCTTCTGATTGATTACGGGGATTTTGCTTAAGACCGAAGAAGGAGAAGTAGTGTGTGTACATGGGGTTTTACCAACTTGGATGCAATACTAAGTGAGTTATGTTGTTGCGATTGTTCCCGAATGACAACCATTGTACGATCAAGAGTTTACTTTCTCCGCTAATCGAAGATTTAAGACTTGTTGGAAGAGTGTTGTCAGTTGGAGGGAGCAAAGAAAGAAAAAATGCCCACTAGTTAGGAGGAGTAATAACCTAACTATACCGTTACAGTTGAAGTTCAGAGCTACAAGAATGTGTGCCGTCAGTGCCAAAGATAAAATGCCGAGGCATCATAAGGGAGAACTTCAAGTTTGCCTCAGATCTAGACTACGAGACTCTGCACTTCAAGAAAGTCAACATTGTTCGTTACTTTTGTAATTTACTTTGTTTTGTATTTATAGGTCTCATTGTAACCATTCACGTGACTGATATCTTGGAGGAGATTGTTAGCCTCGCTCTTTATAAAGATAACGTCACTTACGTGAATTGGACTAGACGTGTAGTATACTTTGCCCTTAGGGACTAGTATCGTTTAAGTGGCAAAGTTAGAGCCTATAAATACCCCTCATGACTCTCCATGAGGGGTGAAGTGAAGCATTTGGTTAGTGTGTGTTTGTTCTTATCAATAAAAGTTATCCTTATCTTCTCCTCCCTCTCTCTAGTTTCTCTCTCTAGAAAGATGATGTTCTTCATCTTCTTCCACCAACCTAGACCTCCAAACCACATAAATCTTTATGTTAAACGGTCCTAACATGAACAAAACGATTCTCAAGTCGAGGTACAAGAAGAAGACAAAGAGCGTAAACTTTCATCATCCTCAGCATTTGAAGAGCTTATGAAGACCTTTCTTTATTTGTTTTTTATACTTGTATGAAATGTTGTAAGTAATCCCTTATGTCGTCCCATTAGGGGAAGATTGTTGGAATCGCTCCTAACTCATAAATGGAACGACATTGACGGGATTACATTTTCTATCTTTGTTAGCTAAAACACATGGGCTTGTTATGTCAAATAGTCATAGTTGTTATTGTTTAGCTATAAATACCATCCTAGACTTTCCTAGGAGGGTGAGACTCTTAGTGTAATTTACCTTTCCTAATAATAAAACACCTAGTATTCTCCCTTCTCTCTATACTTTCTCTCTCTAACATGATGAAGATCTTCTTCCATCTTCCTAGACCTCCCGATTCACCAAATCATCCATTTAAACGATCCTAACACTTAATTCTCCCATCATACTCATGTCAAACTCATCATGCATAATTCTTGAGAAATCATCACACATGTCATGACAAGTTGATCTGAATATAATATCGTCCACGTATATTTGAACAATAATTATCTATGACTTCTTTTTCTTTGTAAAAAATGTATTGTCAACTAACCCCATGGTATAGTTATTTTTTATTAAAAATGATTTGAGTCTATCATACCAAGCTTTTGGGGCTTGTTTAAGACCATAGAGAGCTTTCTTTAGTTTGTACACGTGATTAGGTTTTTCGAAATCGATAAAGCCCGGAGGTTGAGCTACATAAACTTTTTCATTTATAAAACCATTTAGAAAAGCACTTTTAACATCCATTTGAAAAAGCTTAAGATCATGAGCACAAGCATAAGAAAGAAGGATTCTTATAGACTCTAATCTAGCTATGGGGGCATAGGTCTCATCAAAGTCTATGCCTTCTTGTTGGTTATATCCTTGAGCAACAAGGCTAGCTTTATTTCTAGACACGACACCGTTTGCATCTAATTTGTTTTTATATACCCATTTTGTTCCGATTATGGCTTGGTTTTTAGGTGGAGGGACAAGTGTCCAAACATTGTTAGAAACAAATTGATTTAATTCCTCTTGCATAGACATAACCCAACTTTCATCTTTTATGGCTTCGTGAGTGTTTTTAGGTTCTATGGTTGATACAAAACAAAATAAACTACTTTGGTTTTGGACTTGAGACCTTAGAGCTCTTCATTTAATTTTCCTATAACCTTTTCTACGAGATGATCTTTAAACTCTTTAACATTGATGATTTCATTGTTTAATGGTTCATCTTCTTTGTTTATATTTTCTTCGATTTCTAAGACTTCACTTTCGATTAACTCATCATCGACAAAAGGTAAGGTAGTTTTAGGTGGACTCTCGTCAAATTTTACATTTAAAGATTCTTCACTTTCATGGTTTCTTTATTTAGTATTACATATGCTTTACTATTAGGAGAATATTTTAAGAAGATACCTTCAGTTGATTTTGGATCGAATTTAGTTAAATAGTCTTTAGTATTAAGTATGAAACATTTACTACCAAAGACTCAAAAGTGTTCTAACGAAGGCTTTTTGCCTTGTAACAACTCGTATGGATTTTTTCCTAAGAGTGGTCTCACTAAGACTCGATTTAGTATATAGGTGGATGTGTCTACGGCATTGCACCAAATTTTTTGAGGAATAGATTGCACATTAATCATGGTGCGACTCATTTCTTGTATGGTTCTATTTTTCCTTTCAACTACCCCATTTGATTGTGGAGTGCGAGGAGCCAAGAAATTATGGGTAATACCATTAGCATCACAAAAAGCTCCGAATTGCACTTCATTATCAAATTCTCGACTATGGTCCGTTCAAATTGACACAATATGACTTCCTAGTTGTCTTTTGATTTTCTTACTTAAGATTGCAAAGTAATCGAATGTTTCAGTTTTGTTCTTTAAAAATTTAGTCCATGTACCTAGAGTAATCATCCACTATAACCAAGGTATAGAAGTTGCCTCTGTAAATTTGGATAGCGTATGGACCAAATAAATCCATATGTAATAATTCTAGACACTTAGTTGTAGAAACCATATTTTTAGCTTTATGACTAGCATGGACTTGTTTTTCTATGTTACAAGCATCAAAAAAATGATGTTCGTATTTTAGTTTAGGTAAGTTTCTTACTAGTTCTTTGGATGATAGCGATTGAAGAAGTCGCATATTGGCGTGACCCAATCTTCGATGCCATAAGGTCAAAATATCATCCATAGAGGTAAGACAAAGCATGTCTTTTGGTTCATTTCCAATTTTAATAACATAGACTCCATGTTTTCTAATGCCTCTTCCCATAGTAATACCATTTTTTAAGATTTTACTACCGGTTTCGCTAAAGATTACGTTGCACTTTTTATCACATATTTGACCTATACTTAGTAGATTAAAGTTTAGGTTTTCTACGTGACATACATCGTTAATGGTTAAGGATTTGTGAGAGATTGTACCTTTACCGATGATTTTTCTCTTGCTATTTCCGAACACCACATTTCCTCTATTGAAGGATTCGTGTGTGGAGAACAATGCTTTATTACCTGTCATATGCCTTGTGCACCCGCTATCCTTGATCCATTCATCCGGATGTAAGTCAACCTTTAGGCACACCTAAGAAAACAATTAACTCAAAAGTTTGGTTCCCATTTTTTCATGGGTACATTGGTGTTATACATTTCATTCATATGAGACATATATGGAAATGGTGAAAAGGCATTCCAAGGTGTATAGTTTTGAAATGGAAAACCATTTTATGTGTTAGAATTCCATCCTATTTGATGGTGGTTACTTCTAGGATAAATATTGTTTGGTCTCCTTATAGTTGTGTTTGGTTTAGAGAACGATGGACCTTTGTTTTTCATAAAATTTTGACCTTGTTTTAGAGGAGGTGGTTGTTTGACATTCTAACAGTAACATGGGTTGGTTTCTTTTTGTTAAAAATAACAAAATCAGTTCTAGAAGAAGTGGTTGTGTTATTTCTAGTCCACGGATCCCAAAATTAACACTAGCCGAATCCTTTTTCAAGGGATCTGTCGGATCTGGGACTACAGTAGCTATTTTTTCAATTTCTTTAACGAATTGTGTTTCCTTAATCTCGCTAGTTGACGCAATGTGTTCCTGAATACCTAGACCCTTTTGATTATTACCAGTTTTGACACTATCAAGTATTTGATCAAGGTAATTAGTACTTAGTCTAGCAATCTTAGAATCAAGATGATCAACTAATGTTTGAAGTTCTACACAAAGCTTGCATTCGTTAGTTACTTCTTTTCCCTTTTTTAATCTCTTTAGTTTATCTTTTAGTTCAAGAGCTTCCTTTTCTAAAAGTTCATTTTTATTTTTCAAAATCTTGTTTCTGTTAATTACCTTGAGACTAAGTTTTCAAAGCTTATCATATTCAAGATGTAAAGATTCATCATCTAACGATGAACTACTATAATATAAAGAGTCGGAGCATACCTCGTTGGAGTCTTTTGTCATGAGACAAATTTCTTCCTTCTTCCCTCATTCCTCATGAACCACTCGCTAACGCTTTTGTTCGTCACGTTTGGGACACTCACTAATGAAGTGATTTGGATCCCCGCATTTGAAAAACTTGCGTTCGTCCTTCACTTTCTTGTCATCTTTGCTTTTTCGCAACCCTTTCTTATCGTCATAAGGTTGCTTGACATATCTTCCTTTTCTCCGAAAGAACTTCTTGTCGTCGCCATTGCATACTCTTCGTCCTCACTTTTCGAAGATGAGGTTTCTTCATCACTTGAGACTTTATTGGCCTTTAAAGCAAGAGATTTATGTTTCTCTTTCTTTTCCTTTGAGACCTCGGAGTCTTTAGCGAGTACAAGCTCTTATACTTTTAAGTTGCCTATGAGTTCATCAAGAGTAAGGATTGACAAGTCTTTGGATTCTTCGATGGCCGTCACCTTCGGTCTCAACTTTGATGGAAGCGCCATTAGAAATCTCCTGACACGATTAAGACTAGAAAAAGACTCATCAAGTGCTTGTAATGAAATAATAATAGTATTAAAGGTAGAAAAAGAATTATCAATACTATCCTCATCCAATATTGGAAATTGTTCATATTGTTGAACAAATAAATCAATTTTGTTGTTTTTAACTTGTTGATTTCCTTGGTGTGTTACAACCAAAGAATTTCAAATTTCTTTAGCGGTTTTATGCATAGAAATTCTTTCAAATTCCTTTTTAGGTAAGGCATTGTATAAAACCATTTTTTTCCTCACTATTTTTGGAAAGCTTTTTCTTTTGGTCTTCGGTGTGACGATCATGAGAAATGTTTTCTTCATTGTCGGTTTTATGATTTTTTACAGTTGCTTGAAAATCACCTTCAACAATAATATACCAAAGATCAATATCTTTTAATTTCACATAAGTTTCAAATCTATTTTTCAAATAAATAAAACTATTAGTTTCAAGTAGTGGAGGTCGTTGCATAGATTGCCCTTCTCTATAACTTTCAAAACTCATGGTGATCGAAAAGTTTTTAAAATACAATTTACTTTAAAACTTTTGTAAACCTTGCTCTTGATGCCAATTGTGGAAAACTAGAAGGGGGGTTGAATAGTTTTACTGATTTTAATTTAAGTTTCAAAGATTTAGATTCGATCTTATGTGAATTCGTATAGATTGATAGATAGTATGAAACTAAGTAAAGTAAGTAAAGGAAGAAAGTAAAATAAAAGGATAGAAAGTAGCGACACAAGTGATTTATAGTGGTTCGGCTACAAAGACACTTTCCTTGCCCTACTCCACTCCCCGAGTACCCCACTTGAGAGTTCAAGCACTATGTCAACAAGCTCCTTCAACTTGGTAGAGAAGCCTCACAACGTCGCTTACACTTTTTCCGGTACAAAGCTAAATACCGAGTTTTTCTATGAGGTAGAACTAAACCTTTACACAACTATTACACAACAATTATGTGAAATATGAATTACAAGATCTTGCTACAGAAATCTTGTGGATGGACAAATCAATCAAGGACCCTTTACTTGGATGATTTGTAGTATAACATGATCTCGCCTTTGTGAAGGACCTATATGAGAATCACAACAAAAGATAGAAAAACTAATAGAATGATCAAATGATTAGAGGTTAGGAGAGTGAGATAATATATGAGAGAGTTGTAAGAAGAAGGGTGAGAAACAATGAAGAAATGGCTCACTATTTATAGGCACAAAAGACTTATGTCCCACGGTTCCGGCGGATCCCTCACCTAAGGGATCCGGCCAGTGCAAAACCTGGGATCCGGCAGTCTGGGTCACAACAATCCGGATTTTGGATTTCAAACCGGGTTATGGGTTATGAGCCATGGGTCCTGGACTTTGGGTCATGGGTACCCAATAAGATACAATGTATTTAGACAATGGGTCATGGGTCTTGAGTCATAGTTCATGGACATTGAGTCATGGGTCATGGATAATACCCAACATGATTTCATGCATGATGTGATTCAATGAATCATGGGTTATGGATTAGCTCCATGGGTATGGGTCATGGGTCTTGGATATTACCCATCTTATTACCTATTATATTACAACAATCTATTTATTACAACATTTTATGTAAATGACCAAATATATATACTTTGCAAAAACAACATGTATTCTTATAATTTTACTTATGATAACTTTATATTTGTTATCAACAAAACATAACGAGATCGCTAAATATAAACAAATGTTTTTATGGTTTATTTGTATTAATACATGTTATAACTCGTTTTTCTTATAATATTCGGATATAAATGAAGCATGGTATTCAACAATGATCTGTGATGAACAAGGTTCAACAAAAATAATCTTTGAAAGATTAGAGAAGCAATTGAACCATTTCTGAGATCCTTTTAATTATTTGTACGAGCCTTGTTTAGATGTAGGTGAGAGTTTAGGAGTGATGGTAGAGGGTTATGGTTGTGTCATAGTGTAGGATTTATGATTTGGTTTCGGTTTAGTGTAGACAGCTTCTCGTTATCATATTTCTTTTTGTAATTGATACTTGGACCAATGATGTATAGGACTGAGGTTCAAACGAGAAAGGTATTTTGTATTGTGGTTTTGGTCTTTGGGTCAGTTTACGAATAAGATTAAGTCTTATTCGTAACCTTTTTCGTAAAGGCTAATACGAGTATGGTATTTTGGTTCGGGAGGTTGAGGTTGACCAAACATGATGAAACAATACATAGTTCTAGTGAGAGAAAGTAGAGAGATTGTGAAGAAAAACTATGTGTTTTTTAGATTAAAAGATGAAGCATACACAATGATTTCCCACACCTCTCATGAAGAGTCATGAGGAATATTTATAGGCTCATTACAACATGAGTATCCTACTTGTACAATAGTAGTCCCTGTGGGCTCAACAAACTATATATCTAGTCCAATTCATGTGTAAAACGTTATCTTTATAAAAAAAAAAACGAGGCTAAAAAACATGCTTAAAACAATCAACACAAAAGTTGAGTGAAATTCATAGATTTGATATAATAGTGATGGACAAACAGTTTCAGTGTTATAATAATAATTGCAATATTCACAATTATCATAAAATAGTTATTATTGCCCTAAGCTCATGATACGCAACGCTTAACTGGGGTATCATAAAAATGATAATAGCAACATGACCTTCGTGTAGGTATTTGTTATCTATCTAGATAAATCTCAAATATAGTGCATCTTGTTGAACTATCAAAAAAACACAAATGAGATTCGTTAACCCGATAGGCCTATTCACAATATTCGCACTCACACAAGTGATTAATAGTTCATGATTTAAGGACTTTCTGATAATAGGGTACTTAAGCAAATACTGCATTCAATTCAAATAAATATATAGTTTGTAAATAATTATCCATAGTAAAACAGTTTAGCATGTATCTCCTTCAAAGAGTTTGTAAAACAGTTAAGTAAAAATGGAGCCATGAACTCACCATAATAACAGCATATAAAAAACTATACAATGATGGCGATTTTTAATATCCCGAAACCCGTTTATGTCCTAAATATAATTAAGATTCATATAATTGATATAAAAGTATATATTCATACAATTTATAAGATAAAATAAATATGTTATTTGTTTGTTTATACTTGTCAACGTATTTTGAAAGCGTATTCGAAACCTTTGAAAAAAATAATGTTGTTCAAATAAGAAATGTTTTATACATTCAACTAATATATAAATGGTTTTAAATTATTTATTTTAATAAAAAAAAACTAATTTATGATGTTAGAAAAAATATTATAAAAAATTTATAATAATATTATAAAAATGTTATAAAAATAATATTAAAATGTAATAAAAATATTATAAATGTAATTAAAAATATTATTAAAATAGGGATAATATAAAAATAACATAAAAGACATCGTACTTGTCACTTTTTGTCATTGTATGTTGAGTATTTTTTTTTCTAAATTTGACACTAACCTTTCGAATTCGTGCTATTGTGTGTACCGGTGACTTGCTTAACCTGTTGGAGCCGGTCAAGTTAATGACCGTTAATTTTATTATTGCACCGTTAGTCCTTTTCGTCTGTTTTAACGACCTTTTATTATATTATTGCACCGTTAGTCTTTTTCGCCCGTTTTTACACGACCGTTTATTATAATATTGCACCGTTGGTCCTTCTTGCACCTTTTTACACGTTTTCATCCGTTTTTCCACGTCTTCGTCTGTTTTTAGACGTTTTCATTCCCTTTTTCACATTTTCGTCTGTTTCTACACGTTTTCGTTCGTTTTTTGCAAATTTTTGTCTGTTTTACACGTTTTCGTTTGTTTTTGCACGCTTTCGTCCGTTTTTACACATTTTCGTTTGTTTTTGCACGTTTTCATCTGTTTTTTCACGTATTCGTTCATTTTTGCACGTTTTCGTCTGTTTTTACACGTTTCATTCGTTTTTGCACACTTTCGTCCATTTTTACATGTTTTCATTCTTTTTTGCATGCTTTCGTCCGTTTTACACGTTTTCATTCATTTTTACACATTTTTGTTCGTTATTACACGTTTTCGTTCATTTTTGCATGTTTTCATCTACTTTTTACACGCTTTTGTTTATTTTATATGTTTTCATTGGTTTTTATACGTGTAAAAAGGGACAAAACGTGCAAAAACGAATGATAACATGTAAAAACATGCAAAAATGTACGAAAACATGTAAAAAGGACGAAAACGTGCAAAAAGGAAAAAAATTATATGTAAAAACAGACGAAAACATGCAAAAACAAACTAAAATGTGTAAAAATAGACGAAAGCATGCAAAAATGAATGAATACGTGTAAAAACAGAAGAAAACGTGCAAAATCGAATTAAAACGTGTAAAAGGAGACGAAAGCGTGGAAAAGCAAACGAAAAAGTGTAATAACGAATGAAAACTTGTAAAAACGTGCAAAAACAAACGAAAACATGTAAAAATGAACGAAACGTGTAAAATTGAACAAAAAAATGCAAAAATGAACAAAAACGTGTAAAAACGAATGAAAACGTGTAAAAACATATGAAAACGTGTAAAAACAGATGAAAACGTGTAAAAACGGACGAAAATGACTAACGGTTAATATAATAAACAGTCGTTAAAAACAGACGAAAAAGACTAACGGTGCAATAATAAAGTTAACGGTCGTTAACTTGACGGACTCCAACAGGTTAAGCAGGTCATCGGTACACACAATAGCACGAATTCAAAAGGTTGGTGTCAAAATGAGAAAACAAAAAGTACGCAACATATAATGACAAAAAACGACAAGTATGATGCCTTTTATGCAAATAAACCTAAAAAATATGAAGTCTCGGAACATTTGTGTATCATCTTAGTTTTCCATCTTCATTCTTTGCACAAAATGCATGATGTTTATAGAAAGAGCATGTGACTTTGTTGTCTATGTTTATGAGAATCGAGTAAATACTAGGTGAAACGTAAATAGCCTAATTTATTGCAAGTCATAACACACTCGTGAACCGCAATAAAATGAGGGAAAAAAGAGTGAAGCTCTCAAGTACGAACTAACTTAGGGTCCGCTTGGTTCAAAGTGGGGAAAGGAAAAGGGAAAGGGAAAGGGAAAGGAATGCAAAGGAATGAGTGAGGTGGGTAATCAATACCTTACCCCCCAATTTACTCTATAATGGTTCATTACCCACTACGGGGTAATCAAACCCTTACCCCTCCCCAACCAAGCATCAATTTATTTGTGATGTGGGCCCTTTTGAATACTTTACCCATTCCCCACCCCCCTTAACCCCTAACCAAGCACGCCCTTAATTATCACACATGTAGACGACTCTATGTTACAGTGATTTTAATATACAATTGACTTTTTAACGGAAAATACATACACACGCTACTCTAACCTTACACCTATATAGCCCACCTATTGTCCATGGTATCACTTGATCTCACAACCTCTTGTCTGATGAGACACTTTGGTACCACTAATCTTTTAAAGGACTGCAAAACTATAGAATCTCATAGAAGAGCCTTTTTAGGGGAAGATGAAGAGAAAACCAAACGATTACGGAAGCTCCAAATAGACCATAAGAGGGTACCACCAACCTCTTCGAGAAACGTAATCACCTTGGCAGGGGCGTGAAGAGAATCCAACCTAGCATACCACTCCACAATATTAGCAAAAACCAAAATATCTAAGTCCCACCATTTAGCCAATAAATCCCACAAGACTTTAGCCAACTCACAAGAGAAAAATAAATGATTAACCAATTCTACATCATCAAGACATATGGGGCATAGAACCGAACCAACATCAACACCTTTTCTATCAAGGTTAACCCTTGAAGGAAGTTTTTTGAGAGACAGCCTCCACAAGAAAACATTAACCTTAATGGGAATACACTTGATCCATCGAGAAACATTTTGATCAACCACAAGAGTACGAGAGTCCACCAACTGTCTCACGAAAGCAACGGAGAACCCAACTGAAGATTGAAACGACCATTTCCAGGTATCATGATGATCAGAGAGCTCGATGTCCATGAGAAAAGCTTGTAAGGCTTCAAACTGAGTCGATTCGACTCCACCCCTTGGACATCGTCTAAGAACCGCAGCCCAATTAGGGATAGCAATCCGATTAGCAATGAAACAGTCTTTATCGGTATCCAACAGGAAGATACGACGAAACTGGTCTTTTAAAATCTTGTCCCCATACCAGTAATCGGTCCAAAACTTGGTAGACTCTCCATTCCCTATAGAACAATTGCAAAAAGAAAGAAGATCTATACCTTTTCTCTTAAGACAGTAAACAGACTTCAATATAGAGCCCCATGGACTCAAGCTGGAATAACGATTGTTACAATCAAAAGCACCTCCATCAGACCCATAAATATTCGAGACAATACGAGCCCACAAATCAGAAGGATTACTCAAGAATCTCCATATCCATTTAACTAATGGACCTACATTGAGACCAAAGATGCTACAGATCCCAAGACCCCCCAAATCCTTACTCGCCAAGCACATTTTCCAATTGACCAAAGTAATCTTTTTCTCACCTTGATCGACACCGATAAAGAAGTTATTACGAATCGACTCCAGCTTGGTTTGAACATAAATGGGCATCTTGTAAATTGACATATAATAAGTAGGAAGGTTTCCAGAACGGCCTTTAATAAAGTGAGCCTACCTCCGGCCGAAAGCAACCTAGCTTTCCATAGAGAAAGCTTGTTAGATAACTTTTGAACAATGGCATTCCAATTAGAACACCTAGCCATATTACAACCAACCGGGACGCCAAGATATTTCATGGGGAAACTTGCAACTCCACACCCGATAAGCTTCGCCATGTTGACAACATCCAAATCAGAAACACCAACGCCTAGGACACTGCTTTTATGCACATTAAATTTTAACCCGGAAATCAAGAAAAAACATCTAAGCATACATACCAGATTATTAGCTTTGGTACCGCTAATCTACAAGCACGTTAGAAGTTGATTACAATGATTCATAACATAAAAGATAGCTTTGAATAACTAAGAAGGCTTGTAAATAAAGCAATTGATTGATGTTAGGCAAAAATTTGACTTTATGGTTGATAACTCAATATTACCATTGTATAGATACATGCATAGAGGGTCGAGATATCTAAGAAACGACCAAAGAAGTAATCGAAACATTCAGAATTTCCACTAGCCGGATGCATGCTTGATTACGTTCGTATTACTACAAATTGAATTGTTTTTAGCTGTTTGTTTTTTCTTTTTGTCTGATTTCAGCTCTTGTTAACAATATACTTGTTGTCATTGTAAGTCTTCGTCGATCTATAATTTGTAGCATATTTTGCATATATGAATATACTTGCCCTAAAGAGGATGAATTTGAAAGTATAATACCCATAAAATCAAAAAAAATTGTTCGCTACCCACAAGAGCAACTGATGGCAAGTATGATATTTTTTTTTTATTATTTGCCCAATAACTAATATAGCCAACATTGAAGGGCATTGATTTTGAAAGTTTTTTTTTTTTTTTTTTTTTTTTTTTGAACAAAGATTTTGAAAGTTTGTTAAAATACATTCTAACTCTCGTTGCATAAAATATGATGCCCATAGAAATTTATTTAATTATTATTAGTAAACGAATCATTCTTCTTTTAACATCTTGAAAATATATGTTCATTTCAGGTTTTATTATTAAAAATTAAAAGTCCAACATCGATAACATATATCTAAGGAGCAAAAGTCATTAAATTGTGTGGTGGTGCCAATTGCCAAAATATTCCAAAATGTCGTCATAATATGACATTAGACTTACTTTGTTTGTTGCATTTATTTTACTGAAAACATATACGAGTATATGACCACAACGTGTTTTATGAATTCGAAAAGGACGTGTGAGTTAACATACCATTTTCGAACGAAACTAACCCAACCAACAAAGCTGAATATAGTTTAGCATAAATCTATATCATCCTATTTAAGTCATCTGAATCGCAGTTCTAGCCTTTTAGACTAAGTGTGTGTTTGTTTTTTTTTAAAAATCTTTACTAGCCCTCTTAGGCTTTTACTCTTACCAGTAAGAGGAGGGCAGACGTTTTGCTTGTTTGTTTTTTTCTTTTGAGTAAGACCCAGTTAGACATATAACATCTTACTCAGTAAGAGTTGTTTTTAGACTTGTCCTTACTGTCTCTTACTCGGTTTGTAAACTTTATATAATATATTTGATTGTTTATTAACTATGTTATATTTATGATAAAAAGTCTTGTTTCATATTTACATAAGTTACTTATTATCGTATTGCGTTGATTTAATAAATAAATTGCAGAAACAAGCACTTAAAATCATTCGGACTATTATAAAAAAACAAACAACATTATTTCGTTCAGATTTAGACTTTCTAACCACCTCTTACTGGTAAGATGTGTAGTCAGCTTGCAATTTAATTGCATCTAAAACATCTTAATGAAACAAACACACCCTAAGTTTATTGGCAATCTCATCCAACCGGTTGGAGTGTAAAAGAACACAAATAATTAATATTTATATTAAAATGACACAAAAGAAAAAAAAGGTTTACACAACCGGTTCATCTGGCGACCTCCAAATACTTGATCCAACCCTCACACGTGTTATACTAGGAATGGCCAACCAACCTACATGCATTTTTTTTTTTTATTCTTTTCAATTGATAAGAATATAAAGAAATGAGGAAATAATTAATATTAAGGTTAGGTTGTTGATAAATGGTAAAAAAATTGAGATTGATCCACAAAACTGACAGATGTATAAATTATAGAATAAAAAGAAAGAGTAAAAGAATATTAACTAATAATAATCCAAAAAGATTGGATTGTGAGAGTTTGCTAATAAACATAATCTTAGGCATATGTCAATTTGCACGCTATCATACGTATGTAAATCAACAAGTTATGATAAAGTAGTCTTTCTATCAAACAAAAAATATATAAAAACAATACAAATGAATTATTGGTTCTAGTGCCAAATTACTTCTATAATAGATTTATTTTTATGTATAAATAGGACGAGTGTAGCAAAAAGTCTTAAAAACGTGAAATAAAATAAAAAACATTGTAATAAATTCGCAATAGAGAAATATAGATGGCTAGAACGATGATAATACGTGGCCTTGAGGACTTCGTTAGCGGATATTTATGGATAAATGTCGACATTATGTGTCATTTGTTTATCTGGTCAACGCATAAAGGTTGGTAAATATTAAGGGCTTTTACATATATATCATTCTGAAAATATCAAATTGCATATATAATGAGGAGGAATTTTCTTTTGCTTACCCTTATTTTGGTGCTTACCAATGGACAAATCTCCACCATCCATCTAGTTTAAGGATTAACCTAAGATTTAATATTTAAACCTAAGTCCATGTTTTTTTTTGTCTTTTTATCTTCCTTTTTTATTCACCTTTTTTTTATTTCATTTTTATTATTATTTTTTTTTGTTAATTCCCGTTTTTTTTATAAATGAACGTTTTTTTTTTCGCGTTATTCGCGCTTTTTTATTAGTGTTTTTTCGGCCGTACGTTTTCGTATGTTTTCATCCTTTTCATCTGTTTGTCCGTTTTCCAACGTTTTCCTCCATTTTATTACGTTTTTGCCCGTTTTCGTTCATTTTCATACGTTTTTGTCCGTTTATACGCTGTACGTTATTTTTACGTTTTCGTGTTTTTCGTCTGCTTTTATACGTTTTCGTCCGTTTTCCAACGTTTTCCTCCATTTTCTTACGTTTTCGCCAGTTTTTTACCGTTTTCAAACGTTTTCGTCCGTTTTTCTATGTTTTCATGTTTTTCGTCATTTTTTATACGTTTTCGTCCGTTTTTATACGTTTTAATCCGTTTTCATAGGTTTATAAACAATTTCGTCCGTTTTCATATGTTTTCGTCCAGTTTTTATATTTTCTTCCATTTTTAGACGTTTTCGCCCGTTTTCTTACGTTTTCGTTCGTTTTCATACGTTTTTGTCTGTTTTTTTAGGTTTTCATGTATTTTCGTCCGTTTTTAGACGTTTTTGTCTCTATTTTTATGTTTTCATGTATTTTCGTCCGTTTTTTACGTTTTCTTTTTTTAGACGTTTTCGTCTGTTTTCAGACGTTCTCGTCCGTTTTTATACGTTTTCGTCCGTTTTTATAAGTTTTTGTCCATTTTCAGACGTTTTTGTCCGTTTTCATACATTCTTATACGTTTTTCATTCATTTTTATACGTTTTTGTCCGTTTTCAAACGTTTTCATTTTGATATTTGTAACTGACACTTATTTATCTCTTGTGATATAACACTGTAAGAAAGATGAAGAGTATTACATTCTTTATCATGTATGTGTTATCAGTTGGGATAATCAACTAAGAATGTGATGATTGGGGTTATTTGTGTTTTTGAAAATACTTAGGAAGATTTTTGTGTTTTATGATATTATAAAATATTAGAAAAGCTTTTCAACTGAAAACAAGAGATGTTATGATACTTTTGTTAGACTTGTGGTGGATTTTTCTATTTAATAGATACATTGTGCATGTTTCGATAGGTTTTATCGCGGGATTTGAAAATATCTATGGTTGAATCAGCAAACTAAAGAAGCTATGGTTGAAGAAAGCACACATCTTTATAAACAAACTGAGGAAGCTCAAACACCTGTGATATGACACATGATATCACATGTGATATCACCTCACTTGTAATATCACATGATATCACCTATGATATCATGTGTGATATCATCGGTGGTAGTATGTGTGATATCATAGTTTATATCACTTGTGATATCACTTGTGATATCATGTGATATCAAAAGCGACGTGATATCACCTGTGATATCATGTGTGATATCACAGGTGTTTGAGCTTGCTAAGTTTGTTGTGCTTTCTTCAACCATAGCTTCTTTAGTTTGTTGATTCAACGATAGATATTTTTAAATCCCTCTATAAAACCTATCGAAACATGCACAATGTATCTATTAAAAAGAAAATGCCACCACAAGTCTAACCAAAGTATCATAACATCTCTTGTTTTCAGTTAAACACCTTTTTTAATATTTCATATTATCATAAAACACAAAAATCTTCCAAAATATTTTCAAAAACACAAATAAAAAAATGAATAAAATCATCACAGTGATATAATAAATGATGTATATTATTATTTCTTTCATATATACTTGGTAAAATACTAAATTCTTATCACATTTGGTAAGAATGTAATATTTCACATTCTTAGTTGAGTATCAAAATTGATAACACATACATGATGAAGAATGTAATACTCTTCATATTCCTTACAGTGTTATATCACAAGAGATAATAAGTGCCACTTAAAAATATCGAAATGAATAAAAATGAAGCAAACTATGAAAATAGAGATTTGAAATATTCTCAAATTCAAACAAGTGTTGCATTAAATTAGCATTTTTTGAACAAAATAAGAATTCACCTAAAGAGACTTTAACCATTTTATTTCTACTAAGAGTATAATATCACAAGTGATAGATAACACTGGTTGCATTAAAAAAATATACGCTTGTCAATTCCGATGAAAGGTACAAAAACTATCATGTAACTGAAAATTATAAAAATATTAGAAAACACATAGGGGATAATATATAAAAATATATGAGAGCAATGAAATATCTCAGGTGATATTAAAGGTTAAAAAACATGCTTGTTTGTTTATGAAATATTACAAGTGATATTAGACATTAACTTTTTTATAAAATATCACAATTGATATTAGACATGTAATATAATAGAGTTTAATAATAAGCATGAAAACGTATGAAAATAGACAAAACGTTATAAAAAACTACAAAAAACGGACGAAAACGTCTAAAAACGGAAAAACGTATAAAAAATGAATGAAAAGCGTATAAAAACGTCTTAAAGCGGACGAAAATGTATAAAAAACCGACAAAACGTATGAAAACGGACGAAAACGTTTGAAAACACGGCGCTAAAAATGGACGAAAACGTAAAAAGCGGACGAAAACGATATATAAAGCGTATGAAAACCGATTAAAACGTATAAAAGTGGACGAAAACGTCTGAAAACGAAGAAAACGTATAGAAACGGATGAAAGTACATGAAAACGTAAAAACAAACAGAAAACGTATGAAAATGGACAAAACGTATGAAAACGGACGAAAACGTATGAAACGACGAAAATCGAAGAAAACGGACGAAAACGTATGAAAACGGACCAAAACGTAAGAAAATGGGCGAAAGCGTCTAAAAACGGATGAAAACGGACTAAAACGTATATAAACTTATGAAAACGTATAAAAACGGGCGAAAACGTCTGAAAACGGACGAAAACGAATAAAAACGGACGAAAATACATGAAAACGTATGAAAACGGACGAAAACGTATGAAAACGAACGAAAAGGTAAGAAAATAGACGAAAACATATGAAGATGGACGAAAACGTAAGAAAATGGGCGAAAACGTTGAAAACGGACGAAACAGATGAAAACGTATGAAAACAGAGGAAAACGTATGAAAGCGAAAAAAAACGCGAAAAAATAAACGTGAATAACGCAAATTTAAAAAAAAAAAACGGAAATTAATAAAAAAGACAAAAAAAAGAAAAAAGAAAAAAAAATGTTAATAAAAAAGAAAGACAAAAAGAGAATAAAAAAAACATGGACTTATGTTTAAATATTAAATCTTAGGTTAATCCCCACCATTAGATTATACTAGATGGATGGTGAGGATTTATCCCTTGGTAAACATGGATTTTTGAGTAAGCAAAATAAAGTTCCTCATATAATGAGTTGAGTTCCTTTGCAAAGTGAAAAAAATTAAAAAGTGTAGAAAGCCTATCATTGAGGGAGATGTGTCCCCCATCCAATTCCTCTCTTTTTTTGTTATTAAATTCGGTTAAGGGGCATTTTTGTCTTTTTAACTCATTTTTATATTCCACTTCAAAACTTCAAACGTAAATAACTTTTAAACGACGAACTTTTATGAAAAACCGATTTCACCATATTTTTTTAAATTTAATTCTCTTTAATTTGGTATGCATTATGATATATGAATCTCAACTTTTTTTTTCCAACTTTTTAAGTAGGTGTTGAATTTCTTAAAACTTTTGGCATTTTCGGCTCTACTTTTGACTAGTTTAAAAGCCGAATTTTACAAAACTTAAAACATGAAAATTGTATGCTTTTGACCATTCTTTAACCAGAAATTTGAATCACTCCAATCCGATATGATATGAGTGAAATATTGCACGTTAAAGATGAACAATAACTGATGAACGTTATCAAATATAATGGATGAACGTTATAAAAAATAAATGGTGAACAATATAAAAAATAACTGATAAACGCTATTTTTTTTTCGAAAACTGATGAACGTTATAAAAAATAACTAATGAACGTTATAAAAAATAGCTGATAAACGATATTTTTTTCAAAAACTGTTGAACATTATAAAAAATAATTGATGAATGTTATCAAAAATAACTGATGAACAATATCAAAAATAACTGATAAACTGATAAACATTGTATTTTTATTAGAAATTGATGAACTGATGAACAATAGTAACTTGAACTGATGAACATTATTAAAAATAACTGATGAACAAAATTAACCGATGACCAAAACTAACTAATGAACTGATGAACCAAAAACACCGATGAACAAGTGATGTAACTGATGAACATTATAATGTAACATCAAAGAAAACTGATGAACATTATAATGTAACATAAAAAAACTAATTGATGAACTGATGAATATTGTGACTTTAACAGATTAACATTGTGATTTCTTTTAGACAACTGATGAACAAGACTAATCGATGAACTGATAAGCTGATGAATATCATGATTTTTTTATGGATGAACATTATGATTTTTATTTAAACTGATAAAATGATGAATATTTTTTTTTATTGATTAACAACATTTTTTATTGACGAACAAATGAATTCTTTTTATTGATGAACAAATAGACAAAATTTTTTTATTGATGAACAACACTTTCTATTAATGAACCTAATATACGATGAACGATGCTTTTTTTTTATGAATATTGTGTTGTAACTGATGAACAAAATTAAAGAGAACTGATGAACAATTATTTTTATTGATGAATAAAAGAACAACTATTTTTATTGATGAACAAGACATTTTATTGATGAATGATATTTTGTTTTAATACAAAATTGATGAATATTGCTATTTCGTATTACTCAAAAAGTATCAACAAAACAACACTAACCCCTTAAAAACTATGATAGACCTGACCAGTAGTCGTGCCAAGCTAAACTAAAGAAGCCATTTCATTTCATTATTAGTTTCAGATATTGATTTTAATGTTCTCTTCGTTTGTAATGTTCTTTCCTTCTTTCGCATCCAATTAATTTTACACCTACCACCAACAAATCCACCCAAAACAGATCCGCCACCCCCACATACCTCCGCGACCTTCGTCCCGGCGCCTTACCTCAACTTTGTGACTCCAAACTATAAACCATATCTCATAAGCACCATATCTACCATCTAACTCCGTCGTCAACGTCATTATCTCCGTCACAAGCTCCGCCTGTACAGCAAGGTGGTGCTAATGAAGGCGAGTTGCTGTTTGGTTTAATCGGATCTGAGAGTGTTTGCGCTGGTTATTCCATTTGAGATGAGGCATTGAGAAGTTGTGTAGTGTTTGTGATTTTAATGGTACTGGTGACCGTGCAATGGTGGTGATGGTGATGAAGATCACCGAAGATGGTCTTTTATTTTTGCCTTCGGGATTGGGATCTGATGAGAAAGAAAGAGGGAGATGAGATAGAGAAATAAAGAAGTAGATGACGAGTATGCCCCTATATGTATATAGCTCTCTTTAATTTGATCAGATCTGGAATTATGATCCAACGGCTCTAAATACTTTTTAGACTTTGTAAAATAATGGCACTTTGCAAAGGATCCGGATTCATATATCCGAAGCATGCATAAAAACCATTGTATTATGTATATAAAATACTTATACAAAAGATATATATGCAATTATTCATTTTGGAAGGGATATATATGCATTTTTGCCAATATTAAATTAGTGGATCTGCATGCTTCTTTCTTGTTATCATTTTATTTAAACAAGAATATTATGCCGATTATATATATCCCAGAACAAAGAGCAAATTTCGTTTAGAGTAAACAAAGAAACAAGATTTTTTTTTTTTTTTTTTTCCTTTTCTTTTTTCTTTTTTTTAATCATTTTATTAGTTGGTGATTAAAAATCATTCACGATTATTTATATGAGGAATTTTCATTTGCTTATTTTTATTTTGGTACTTACTAAATAAATCTCTACCGTTTATTTAGTTTAATTTAATAGTGGAGATTAACCTAAGATTTATTAGATAAATCTAAGTTCATGTTTTTTTCTTGTTTTATTGTCTTTCTTTTATTCATATTTTTTTTCTTTTTCTTTTAATTCACGTTATTTTTTAAACTCACGTTTTTTTTTTGTTTTTTTTTCTTTTTTATTATTATTTTTTTAATTCACGTTATTCACGTTTTTTTCTTCGCTTTCGTCTTTTTTCTCCTGTTATTTTACTTTTTTGTTCATTATGCATACGTTTTCGTCTGTTTTCATACTTGTTTTTACGCTTTCATACGTTTTCGTCCGTTTTCATACGTATTCGACAATTTTCATACGTTTTCGGCCGTTTTCTTACGTTTTCGTTCATTATTCATATGTTTTCGTTCATTTTCGTCCGTTTTCATACGTTTTCGTCCGTTTTCATACTTGTTTTTACGCTTTCATACGTTTTCGTCCGTTTTTATACATATTCGTCCATTTTCTTACGTTTTTTCCGTTTTCATACGTTTTAGTCCGTTTTTAAATGTTTTCGGCCATTTTCAGACGTTTTCATACGTTTCTGAATATCACAAGTGATATTCTGTGATATTCAGATGATCACAAGTGATATTTTGTGATATTTAGAATATAACTTATGATATTCTAAATATCACAAGTGATTTTCAACTAATGTTTTGTAACATGAAAATCATAATTGATATTCAGGATATCACAACCAGAAAATCACAAGTGATATTCAGAATATCACAAAGTGATATTTAGAATATCACAAATATATAATTTGAATAGCAGCTACATAGTTTGGGGGTATTTGTTTAACCTTATTTTATTTGCTTATGAGCTTATGTGATTTCGGTTTATATTTCACAAGCTTAATTTGCTTATTTTGAAACTTATAAAAATATGTAAGTTTATATTTACCGCGTATAAAGAAAAAATGGTCAAATTTTGGTTTAGAGTTCATACATATTCGTTCGTTTTCGTCCGTTTTTTAATGTTTTTGGCTGTTTTCATATGTTTCTGAATAGCACAAGTGATATTCTGAATATCACAAGTGATATTCTGTGATATTCAGATGATCACAAGTGATATTCAGGAAATCACTTGTGATATTCTAGTGATTTTCAACTAATGTTTTGTAAAATGAAAATCACAAGTGAAATTCAGAATACCACAAAGTGATATCCAGAAAATCACAAGTGATATTCATAATATCACAAAGTGATATTCATAATATCACAGAGTGATATTCAGAAAATCACAAGTGATATTCAGAATATCATAAAGTGATATTCAGAAAATCACAAGTGATATTCTGAATATCACAGAAAATCACTTGTGATAGTCAGAAACGTATGGAAACGTAAGAAAATGGACGAATACGTATGAAAACGGACGAAAACGTATGAAAGCGTAAAAACACGTTTGAAAATGGATGAAAACGTATGAAACATGGACGAAAACGAAAACGTATGAAAACGAACGAAAACGTATGAAAACAGACGAAAACATATGAAAACGGGCGAAAACGTATGAAAACGGATGAAGACGTATGAAAACGGACGAAAACGTGTGAAAGCGAAGAAAAAAACGCGAATTAAAAAAAAGTGAATTAATAAAAAAAACGCGCATTTAAGAAAAACGCGAATTAAATAAAAAGCGAATTTAAAATTAAAAATTAAATAAAAAAAATGTGATAAAATAAAATACGTGAATTTAAAAAAAAAAACAAGAACAAAAACAAAAAAAATTTGTGAATAAAAAAGAAAGACAAAAAGACAAAAAAAACATGGACTTAGGTTTACCTTCAAATCTTAGGTTAATCCCCACTATTAGATCAAACTAGATGGATGATGGAGATTTGTCCATTAGTAAGTATGGATTTATGGGTAAGCAAAATAAAGCGACTCTTATTTACATACTAAACTTTTATTACATACCAAGAAATCAATATTCACCCTTTATTTTTATTTGATTTAATGAATAAGATTAATCACAACAGTTTAAAAAACCCACTTTCATCTTTATTATTTTTCTTTCAAATATTAATATTTTTCAAACTGTTAATTGTTAAGCAAAATTACGACGAGCATTTAATCATCTTTCTATAAATATGCATTTTGATATACTTTCGACAAAATTTTCTATAGATATGCATTTAATCATCTTTTTTTTATAGTATATTAAAGTGTCCGTCTATAAAAGAATAATTAAATGCTCGTCGAAATTTTGTAATTATTTTCACTTAACGATTAACGTTTTAAGAGATATTTAAATTATAAAAAGTATGTGAAATATTAAAATGCTTTAATCTAAGTTATTGATTTCTTTAGATGAAGAGTGAGGATAAGTCCTTTAGTATGTGAGAAAAGTTTGATATGTAAATTAATTCTCTTCATCATTCACATATCAAACTTTTTTTACACACCAGGAATTAATATCCACCATATATTTTTATTTGGTTTAATGAATGAGATTAATACCAACAATTTAAAAAATTCACTTTCATTATTTTTTTTCAAATATTAATATTCTTCAAACTGTTAATCGTTAAGCGGAAAAAAATATAACATAACGACGAACATTTAACTATTTTTCTACAGATAAGCATTTTGATACAAATTATCAATCATATTGTACAACCAACTTAAACATAATTCATGCATTAAAATGTTACTAAAACAAATAATAAAGAACATTATACAAATATTCAAGCCCGAATGGGCAATGGTCCAAATGGGCCCGAGCCCGAACGGGTACGATCCAAACCGGCACGGGCCAAACGGGGTCGAGCCCGAATGGGCACGGGCCAAACGGGCTCGAGCCCGAACGAGCACGAGCTAAACGAAATTCTTGAAATCCGTAAATTTATTATCAAAAAGAACATAATGAACTAAAATACATGATTCACCGAAAAATTTTATTTCAGGGTATCAGCCGCCGCAACGCGAAAGAACCCTGCATTAAATGTCATTAATACAAATAATAAAGCATTATATACGATATTCCGCCCAACGATCAACGGCAAATGGGCTAGCGCCTGAACCGGGTGGGCCAAACGGGCTTGAGCCTGAACAGGCATGGGCCAAATAGGCACGGGCCAACGGGCTCAAGCCCGAACGGGCACGGGCTAAACGAAATTCTTGATATATATTGTCAAAAAAAAACATAATAAACTAAAATACATGATTCACCGTAAATTTTATTTCAGGATACCCGCCGCCGCAACGCGCGGGTACCCTGCTAGTTTAAATTAATGCTTAATCACATGTGATTTCTCATGCAAGTTTTAACAACGAAGAAAAAATGAAAAAACATAAAAAAAAGTTTGAAAAAACGATTTTTTTTTTGTCGAAAGTATATCAAAGTGTCCGTCTATAGAAAGATAATTTAAATGCTCGCCGCAATGGTGTAATTATTTTCGCTTAGTGGTTAACGGTTTAAGAGATATTTAAATTATAACAAATATGTAAAATATTAAAATGCTTTTAGTATAAGTCATTGGTTTCTTTTTAGATAAATGGTGGGGATGAATCCCTCGGTATGTGAGAAAAGTTTAGTATGTAAAATAGTTCTTTTCTTAATTAGTAGAGTTTTTTTTATCAGATTAATTGGTAGATTTTATACATGAAACACCTTACATATAAACTTGGCTACTCGGGCAAAATGCATAAAAAGGTATTCAACATACTTTAATTTTCTAATTGACGTACTCAACTTAGTTTTTGTCAATTTAAAGTACTAAAGTATGAATATTGCTCAACTTTGGGAAAAATTTACCTTTACACCAGGTTTCACGTTATATTATTTTTAATTTATACGTTATTTTACATTTTTGTACGTTTTTTTACACTTTTGTATGTTATTTTACAGTTTTGTACATTTTTGACGTTATTATACATTTTCATCTGTTTTATACGTATTTATACATTTTTGTACGTTTTCATACATTTTTTGACGTTTTCATACGTTTTCATCAGTTATTATACATTTTCATCTATTTTTTTATACGCTTTGAACATTTTATATGTTTTTGTACGTTTTCATACCTTTTTATACGTTTTTGTACGTTTACATACGTATTTGAATATTTTCATACGTTTTTGTGCGTTTTCATCTGTTATTATACGTTTTTGTATGTTTTCGTACTTCTTTATACGTTTTCATACGGTTTTGTCATTTTTGTACGTTTTCTTACATCTTCATACTTTTTTATCCGTTTTTGTACGTTTTCATACGTTTTTGTCTTTTGTGTATGTTTTTGTACGTTTTAATACGTTTTCATGCTTTTTAAGCGTTTTGTACGTTTTTATACGTTTTCAAAAATATAAAAGCGCACAAAGTTATAGAAACCTAAAAAACGCAAAAAAAGTTATGAAAACATTAAAAACATACAAAAGCGTAAAAAACGTACAAAAGTGTACAAAATGTACGAAAGCATAAAAATCGTACCAAAACGTAAAACGTGAGAAAACGTACGAAAAAGGATGAAATCACAATAAGCGTAGAAACGTACAAAACCAAAGAAAAATGGACGGAAAAAAAATACGAAAACGTATGAAAACATACAAAAACTGGCAAAAACGTATAGAAACGGACGAAAACGTATAAAAACAGACGAAAAGGTATGAAAACATACAAAAACGTGTTAGTTGTATAATTTCAATCATCTTTGATACTTTAGTACCTTAATTGTTAAAAATAAATTGAGCGTACCTCAATTAGATATTGAATGTAAGTAGAGTACCTTTTTATGCATTTTGCCCTATAAACTTTAATGGTAAATAGAATAATCAAATATGCTATAATTAGTGCTTTAAAATCTAGGTTAAATCGGTTAGATAATCGGAAGCTGGTTAAAAAAAAACGGAATGAATCGTTAGTTAAACCGATTGAACCGTAAACCGATAGTTCAACCGGGCCAATTAAAAAGTCAGTTTTTAAAACATTGGTTGTAATCAAGATCATATCGCTCATTTTTATATTTGCATTGTTTAGATTTTCATTGAAATAACAACTCGATCATATGTCTTAGTTATGTTTGTTTTAACGAGTGTATATTGGTCATTCGTTGAGGCGAAAAGTTAGAACTAAAATATGTTATTATTATTATGTACTTGTAATAATTACTAAAAGGCTTGTTTCTCAATAGTATCCCATATTGTGTGAAAAACTTCCTAATCAAATAGTGTAGGTTTAAGTCCTGCTTAAAACAAGTGAGATAGATTTGTGGTGCAACATTCTGAGATAGTTAATGTTCTAAAAAAAATTATTATATAATAATTATTGTTATTACTTTCATTATTGCTATTCAGGGCTGTCCATTGATTTGGGTGGCTTGGTGTGAAACTAAGAAGGAGGCTCCGTAAATCATGAAAAGCTTAATTATTATGAAAATTCAAAACATAATATACTTATACATGTGTAAATTAATAAATACTAATTGACATATTCTAAATCAGAGACCCTCTCACATAATATTTAAAAAGAGTTATAAAAATTCAAGTTAGACATGGATAAATACTAATGGATATATACTAAATCGGAGGCATCTGAAAAATAATGACCCTATACAGTTGCCTCAATTGCACATGTTAATCACCTTTAGTGTTGCTATTATTTATAACTTTTAATTTTAGATAATGCACGTTCAATTGATTAAAGTTATAATAACAATTTTCATTAACAATAGTTTATTCGTATTATCATAGTTGTCGGGATCCCGATCCTGATCTTAGGATCTTACGATTTTAGGATACTGTAAAGCAAAAACGATTCGGATTCTACATAGGATCTTTGCAATCTTAAGATCTTATAGGATCCCGATCTTGACCATACGATCTTAAGATCTAATCCGATTCGATCTTAATTTTCTCGAAAAACTAAAAAACTACAAATTCATGGGTTATTTTTTGTAGAATTCAAAAAACAATATGTTAATCTTTTTAAAAATTTCATAATCATAATTTAAGACAAAATTTTTATAAAATATTAATAGTATTTTATGTTTATAATGTATAATAATTTGTAGATTTGTATAATATTACAAAACCATTAAGAAATAACATTAGAGTAGGATCTTAAGATCCCGATCCGATCTTATGATCACAATCTTATGATCACAATCTTATAAAGACGAAAACGATCCTGAATAGGATCCCGATCTTAAAAACATTGTATTCTAATTCACTGAAATTACAATTATAAACCTTTGACAAATTACAATTTCATTAAAAACATCCCGTGAACAAAACGGTTCCTAAAACTCTCAAAATGTCAAAAGTAAATTGCTATCTGTAGGAGACATTGGACCAACTGCATTACCCATGATCAACTTTCCAATCCATCTAAGACGATGATATATCTAGTATTTGTTTACTTACCATAATTTAATTTAGTTATGTAAGTTTATATTTTAAGAAAGAAAAAAAAAAAGCTAATGACTATCAATACTACAATGAAGTCGAGTTATTTTAGAGGCTCAATATTCTTTACATATCAATGGACAGATTAGGGCCACCGATCCAAAAAACAAATGTAAAAAAAAGAAAAGAAAAGAAAAATAAAAACAAAGGGACTGAAATTAAAAATACGTCATTTATCACCCTACTCACTCAGCTTTCTCTCACATTTGATTATCATCTCCCCCCCCCCCCAAAAACGCACACCTAACTCACTTTCTCTCTCTAACAAACTTCAATAACTATCAAAAACATCAAATTCCAATCGTTTCTAACCGTACAAATCAAATAAAACACACAAAAAATGAACAATTGACACATGTAGAGGGAAAAAGACGGTTCGAAATAAACCTTTTAAACTCAAGATGATGGTACAATGCTTCCAATTCCTTATTTATTTGTTATTTAACTATTTTTTGTGATTTTGTTCTTAATGGATTTTATTTGTGTTTTTGTTGCTATTTGTGAAGATTTGTGTGTGTGTGTGTGTGTGTTTTAGTTGTTTATTGATAGATTATTACGATGATGTGATGATTGTGATGATTTTGTTCTTGTTTCTGAATTTTATTTGTGTTTTTGAAGATATGTATGAATATTTTTGTCTTTTGTGATAATATGAGATATTAGATGTTAGGTTTAATTAAAAACAAGAGATATTATGATGTTTCTATTAGATTTGTGGCGGATTTATCTATTTAATGGATACATTATGCATATTTCAATAGGTTTTACAACGCGTTTTGAAAATATCTATGATTAAATAAGCAAAATGAAGAAGCAATGACTAAAGAAAGCACAATATATTTATAAACAAACTATAGAAGCTCAAACACATGTTATATCAACTGTGATATCACACGTGATTCAGCAAATAGATGAAGTCGACACATCTGTGATATCACCTGTGATATCAAAGTTTCTACCAAAAAGTTGAACAACATGAGAATGAGATACATTACAAATTAGCAATAGAAGTAAGGTAGTTAGTAGTTATTGAGGGATTATTGTGATAATGTGATTAATGTTGTGATAATATGAAAAATCAAAAGAGAGATTGAGCTTGTAATATGCTTCTATTGGATTTTTAATGCATTTATTTTCTTAATTTATAGAGTGTGCATGTTTTGATAGGTTTAACACCGTATTCGATACTAAATATGAATTATAGGTCTCGAGCCACATGCATGGTGCCGAAGTTTGTACTACTTTTGGGCATGGCTAAGTGACTTGTATGATCATTTGAATGTAAACTAAAAGTATCACATGTGATATACTCCTAGTTAACTAAAACATTTTGTTTTACATTAAAATGTTTCATATCACAAGAGATGTAGTATCGTCAATTACATATACCAAATATGTATAAAAATAAGAAACAAATTTAATAAAATAAAAAAAGTTGAAATATTCTAAAAATCAAAGAAAGTGTTGGAATAAATTTAACAGAATTTCATGATATAAACATTAAAATCAAACCTAAGTGTTGCATCATTTTTAACACAATATCACAAGTGATAACAGATACAAGAACTGTACTAATCACAAAAATCCTCATAAAAAAATATTTTGAACTATTGAGCATAATTTATTATTATTATTTATTTTTTTAAAATATTGAAAAGCTATGAATCCCAAGTGATACATCAAATAAAAGAATTTCAAAAAAAATATGTAAAATCAAACTTTGACTGCAGCAGATCCATCTTCAACGAAGTCGCCGCCGAGAACACCGTCTCCAGGGTCACCGCCCCCACGGCAATGCCTACAGAATACTGGTAACGCACTAGCAGAAACTATAGGAACCCATGATGATTAAACGATTTAGGTTTTTCGCACTAGCAGAAGCTGCAAACAAAGGTGATAAAATACACAGTAAATAAGATATCATCACAACTTAAAAAAAAAAGCTTTAACTATGATAATAAAATAGTAACAATGAAATAAATCACACGTGATATTATACATGACATATAATAAAGCGTAACCAGTAAACATAAAAACCTATCAAGTAAACAAAATATCACTAGTGATACTACAAATATCACAAGTGATAATAAACATATACAGTACAAAAGCAAGCACGTGAATATCACAAGTGATAATACATATATATAGTTCAAAGGAAACACATGAATCAAAACGAAAAGCAATCCAATTCAATTCAATCAAAAAAATAAACTAACAACATAACTAATAAGCAAAAATATACTATCATAAACTAACAATAACACATGTGATACTGCACAGAGCAAACTGAAAAACATAAATCAAATCACAGCTTAAATAATAGGGCAAATCACCTAGAAATGCAGTTAACTTGCCACTTTTTCCCATTGTATGTAGCATTCTTTTTTTTTTCTCATTCTGTCAATAAACTTCTATCGTTAGTCCTTTGTGTGTACCCGTTACCAAAAAAACTTGCATCGTTGGTCCTTTATACAAACGATCGTTAAAAAATAACTTAAAATTTGGTTTTCTTACGTTTCCGTCCGTTTTTTTAATGTTTTCATTCGTTTTTAACGCTTTTTGTTCATTTTTTCCATACATTTACACGCCATCCGTTTCAAGTTTTCCGTTTTTTTCACGTTTCATATATTTACACGTCCATCCGCATTTCTCCGTTTTGGCGCATTATTCGCTTTTCTGACACGTATGTCCCGTTTTCCGTTTTTTCATATTTTCATGCGTTTTTTTCATCCGTTTTAACACGTTATGCACGCCATCCCTTCTTACACGTTGTCGTCCTCGTTTTCGACCGCCGTTCCATGCTTACACATTTTTTACCATTCGATCCGTTCCATTTTATTGTCCATTTCGCTTTCACGCTTTCATCGTTTACCACGTTTACATCCGTTTTTACTGCGTTCCGCTTTTGCGTTTTTGCACGTTTGAATGTTTTACACGTTCTTTTTCGTTTTAACACGTTTTCGCCCGTTTTGTTTTCTTGAACTCCTCCGTTTTACATGTTTCATCCGTTTACACGTTTTGGTCCGTTTAAACACAAAATGTACAAACACGAATGAAAACGTGAAACAACAGATGAAAACATGAAACAACGACGAAAACGGAAAATGGACGAAAACATGCAAAAAGGATGAAAACATGTAGAAACGGATGATAATGTGAAAAAACGGATGAAAACGTGAAAAACTGACGAAAACGTGTTAAAATGGACGAAACCGTGTTAAAACGGATGAAAACGTGTAAACAGATGAAAAACGGTGAAAAAACGTGTTAAAATGGACGAAACTGTGTTAAAACGGATGAGAACATGTTAAAACGAACGAAAACGTGCAAAAATGGACGAAAGTGTGTAAAAATGGATGAAAACGTGTAAAAACGGATGAAAACATGTAAAAACGGATGAAAACGTGAAAAAACGGACGAAAACGTTTTAGAACGGACGACAACATGTAAGAAGGGATGAAAGCGTGCATAAACTGACGAAAATGTGTTAAAACGGATGAAAACGCGTAAAACGCATGAACATGTGAAAAACGAAAACGTGTAAAAACGGCACGAAAACGAATGAAAACGAATGCGCGAAAAACAAAAAAACGGACAAATGTGCAAAACGGATGAAAACGTGTAAAAACAGATGAAAACGTGAAAAACGAACGAAAACTTGAAAACGCGGATGAAAGCGTATAAAAACGTATGAAAACGTGAAAACGGACAAAAGCGACAATTAAAGCAAGCGAACGAAAACATGAAAAAGACGGAAACGTAAAGAAAACCAAATTTTAAGTTATTTTTAACGATTGTTAGTATAAAGGACCAACGACGCAAGTTTAGCGTAAGATAACCAAATTTTAAGTTATTTATTAACGGCCGTTAGCATAAAGGACTAACGATGCAAGTTTTTTTGGTAACGGGTACACACAAAGGACTAACGATAGAAGTTTATTGACAGAATGAGAAAAAAAAAGAATGCTACATACAATGGGAAAAAGTGGCAAGTTAACTGCATTTCTAGGTGATTTGCCCTAAATAATAAGCAAAATCACGCTAAATAACTATGCGTTAAAAGCAAAATCAACATGTTTAAGATGTTTAAACTAAAAACTTAAGTAATAAGCAAAATTACATTATAATGAACAACTTATCAGTAACTGAAACAAAATTATCATCAACAAAAAGCACATAAAACAATAAAATTATACTACCATCAACTTCAAATATTACTGGTGATACTACACATATAATACAGAGCATATTCAAAACAACAATCAGACATAAAAACAATATTTCAATGCAGTTAAAAACAAAAATTCAACTAACAACTTAATTAATTAGCAAAATTACAGAGCATATAACAAAATTATCAAATATTTTTCACTCACACATTTCATCAAACATTTGGCGTTCAACTTGATAAGAAGAAATATTAACAACTTCATCCACATAATTATCAACCAATTCAACAACATTATCAACCGCAACAATATCAATCAAATCAGCTTCTGAAACAAACGGTTCATTCAAATCAAAAGAAGCCATAAAAAGGATGATAATGATCGGGAGGTGATGATAAGATGATGATCGGACAATGATGTTAATCGGAATGGTGATTGGAATATTGATGGTGATCGGAACAGTAATGATGATCGGAACGGTGATGGTAATCGGAATGATGATCCTAACTCATTTCTTATGAGTTCATTTGGGAAGCAGTTGAGAGGAAAAAAAAAACACGAAATGTGTGTCAAAAATAGCAAATGAAAAATAAAGAAAAAATAAAACTTAATATAGTTGGTGGAAAAATATGTTAAAAAAAATTAAATCTTAAATTAGTCCACCCATTAGCTCAAACTAAATAGATGGTGGTGATTTGTCCACCAATATGCACGAAAATAATAATATGCTTTTGAACTTTTCTCTATAACTGTTGTTCCCCGTTCACTATCGTTTGAAAACAGTTTAAGAATATAAAACAAGTTAATAGTGAACAATGACTGAAATTAACATAAATAAAACACACAAAGTAATTTTCAACATCATATTCTTTATTAGAAATTAATCAAAAAGAATACGTTACCCAAGTACTTGCGGAATAGTACTTGGGATTGAAATGAGAAAGTTTGGTGACTCCTCTCTAAGCTCAGGGATTAAGTTGTATTTGGGGGAGTGAAAAGATGGCTTGCGCGTATGCGTGTTTTTACAATTCACAAGCTTAACCTTTTCACTCCATCTCTTATGCTATTTATACATGGATGACTTTTAACTCTTTCCTAAGTGAAAAACTGACATCTTACAGAAGACAAAATACTGATGCATTTTGTCTCTGTTTACAAAGGCTATTCTAGGTAAGAGACAAGACTACTTTCCTAAGATCGTGATGACACCGAGGCCCGATCTTTTGCCATTCAGGGAAAGTTGACTTTGGTTAATAAGGACTTCGTCTTATCAGATTCAAACTTATCCCGCCTTGTCCCGCTCATTCTTCAGTCTTTACATCCTTCAGTCTTCTACTTCACTTTGTCTTCAGTGTAAGCAGTTGGAGAGGAGTCTTAGGGATTCAGTGAGTTATTGTCATCACTCATTGAATCCATCATCTTCTTCTTGACTCAGTCTTCACCCAATAAGTACCGCCTTACTGAGTGGAGAGACTTCTTCTTCGCCTCATATTGAGTATCCTGAAGATGACTCACTGAGAGACTATGCACTCAGTGACCTGTTAGTGTTTAACGGACTAAACCCTTGGGCTATTTTCTATTCAAATCCTAGATTAAGGGGTTTGGGTATTTATGATCAACCCAACAGTCTCCTCCTATTTGGATATACAAATAGCCTAAGTGTTTGATCAGTGTAAGTGAGCAAATGGCTTCTTCTTACACTGAATGTACTAATGAATACAATCAGGAACACTGAGTAATTTAATAAAAACATACGTCTTTTATTGATCAGATTACATGGCTCCTATCACTAGTACAAAAACATAAATCAAAATGATCAGTCCAGATGGATTCCCAGTGCTTCAAGCTTGACTTTCTTTATGATCAGTGTTTCCTTGTTAGGATGTTCTCTTATCTTGGCATTTAAGTCAGCACAAAACTTGATATTTGCAGGAGTATGAATTTGAGAAGCCACTAGTATGTAGCTCAGCATTGTTGCCACTCCAGCCTTATCAATATCGCTCCACCTTTGGAACGCTGGGTTTCCATATTCATCAATGAAAAATAGCCCTCTTCAGGCTTTTCAATCACCAAACAGCTTTACAAACTTAACACCTTCAGCGCTCCCTGTTGCATTCGAAACCGGCACTTTTATCTCAGGTAAATCAACTCTCTTCCTTTTGCCATGGATGATTGTGGTTGAGATCCTTGAGGTGCGATTAAGGCAGGCTGAATTCGATTGTGCCGGTGCATCCCCGTCTTTCATATCTTTTACTAAGCATCTTCATCAGCTCCTTAACCACCGTATTTTGCTTCTTTTCTATTATTGGACCGAGTTCATCGAGTTCAGTGATCCCAAAGTCAGTGAATTTTAGGGGATCATGAACCTCGAAATGTCTTTTATCATCCCCCTGTAGACGTTCATTGCTAGTGGTTTGGATCTGGGGATGATTTTGACATCGATGATCTTCTCGAGAAGTCTTACGCTTGACATTGTCCAATTATAATGGTCAATTCTTGCTTTCCCTGATATGGCTGCAGTTCTTTGTTCTTTTCTTCCAACTGCTTTTTCATTTCAGCCATTTTTGCTGCCTGAGCATCCTTGAACTTCTGTCCTGCCTGACCCTTTTCAAGTTACTTAGCATCTATTCCAATGTTTTTAGCTTCCTCAACAACTACTTGTACCAGTGCTTCTCTGCTCTTTCTTTCTTCTTCAACAAGTTTCTTTTTCCTTTCCTCCTTGGCAAGGTATGCACTTAGCTATTGTGGTGTGAGCAGGTACTCAGTGTTGCCGACCTTAAAGGGAATCTTCTCAGGCTCAGGTGGTGTTGTCATTATGCCTTTTCCTTTGTCCTGGCCCGAAGAAGAAGATGCTACCAGGGGTGGTGTTGTTGTTATTATTGGTGTTATGACTGTCAATGTTGTTGTTGTTGATGTTGGTGGTGGGATTGATGAGATTGGTATTGCTGAGACTGGTGGTGTTGGCTCCCCCTCAGTGTGAGAGGAAGTCTCTTCGATGAGTCTTCTCCCCTCAACCTGTTTGCAACATGGGTGAGAGCAAGAGCTGCCTCGAACACTGGGGGAGCTTGAGCTGCTTGACCCTTAAAGGCTTGATAAATCTTAGTGACCATTGCCTTGATATCTGAAGTATCCTTTTGGAGACCAGTGAATTTTGTTTCAAGATTAGCCTGAGAGAGTTCCAAGGCTGTCATCCTAGGCCCAAGATTCCACGCCATTGATGAGGAAGCCTTAGCCAGATTGGTCACTTGAGCATCCAAAGAGCCCAGCATTGTCTGAAGAGACTGGACCAAAGATTGAAGACCCTGAATATTGGCAGATTTTAGCATGTTGATAAGTTCAGTAATGCCAGAGGAATTCTTCAAGTAAGCCTCAGTAGCCTCCAACACTTTTGAGTTGAGTGCTGGGTCTTCTTTGACCGATTCCCTGATTTCATCAATCTTGGTCCCACAACTCTGAAGATGTGTGAAAAAGTTAGCCAGGTTATCATCCAATTTGTGAAGTTGCTCATACATAAGTTCTCTGTGTTCATCAGTGTTTTCATTGAAGGTGAGCACATCGGATCTCAGATAAGCATAACTGGCAGCAGCCTCAGTGTGTTGATCCCACATTTGGTCAGTGACCCCAGAGTATATCTTCCTTGAGGCTTTGGTGATCCACATGACTAGCTGCCGTTCAGTGATTGGAAGAATGTTTTCATAACGACTAAATTCACCAGAACTGGAGGATGAGGAGTCCGAGTCATTGTCTTCAGGTTGAAATGGTGACTCAGTATGCATCTGTGGATCAGGCCGAGGTTCTTGTTCAGATTGAACTTCAGCGTCCACTTCATCCCCTGCTGATAAAATTTCATCATCACTGTCAGCAAGTTCATCTTTAGAAAATAGTATCCCAGTAACATCAGCAACAGTCAACAAGGGGTTGGTGATGGGTTCCATATCGATGGGTTGTTCCTGTCCCTCCGAGTCTTTGTCCCCCTTAGACCCCTGAGACACTGATGGGTTTTTTTCAGTGCCTTTAGCAGAGTCAGTGGTAGTGATATCCCTATCAGTGGGTTGTTTGTTTCCCCCTGAGTCTTTGGGATCATTCATTGTGCCCTCAGACAAAGGCTTTGATTTGCTAATGTCATCACTGGGCGTTGTGGAAGGCGCTCCCTTACCAGCGGGTTGTATGTTTCCCTCTGGATCTTGGGGAGTAGTAGTTTGGACCAAGGGCACTGATTGTGATTTATCGGTGTCATTCGTTGTCCCTTGGGTAGTTGTTGCTTGGTCTCCAGTGGGTGGCAGATCAGTCTTGGGTTTTCTTTGCCTTTTGGCTAGTGTTCCTGAAGCCTCAAGGCCCTGAGACTTGGGTTTGGTCTTAGTCCCAGTCTGAGACTTCCCCTTTCTCTTTAAGGGAGCAGGGTTAGGAGACACTGATTCCCTCTGGTTGTTTACAACAATCATATGGGCCGTCAATTCAATAATTGTGACAAGGGATGGGTCCTTTTGAAAGTTTGATTGGCTCAGGATGCCAGGTAAGGCACCAAATTTTTCTTCCTGAGGATAATTTGAACCCAGTAACGTTTGCAAAGCACATGAGACAAACCTAGGATACGAAACGTATTTCGTCCTAGTTTTGCTCTGTAGCTTAGTTACGAGATCACTATAAATGATCTCCCCTATGTCGACAGTGACCCCATTCATCAGGCAATATGCCATCATCAACTGAATAGAGTTAAATTGTTCAGTGGATGAGTGGTTCCCGCCGAGGACCTGAATCACAAAAGTGAATAGGATCCTCCAAGCCATGGGAAATGAACTCTTGGTGACTGGGGTCTTGTCCAAAAGTGTTGGATCTAAAATGATTTATTTTAACCCATCCTTCACTGTGGAGGGTTCAGGATGGGCGACATAAACTCTGATGGATCTTGGACACTCTCATTATGTCAATGATATTTTGTATAATATTATCAAGCAAGCGGAATTTACTTAAGTAATACTTAGAAGACGAATTATATGATGTATGAGAATAAACACAAGTTAACACAAAACTCAAGCTCCAATATTATTAATGAATAATACGAGTGATCTTAACTTATCACTAGGGTTACACCTTGAAGCTTTCAGTAGGTAATATTGTAATGTTATCATTACCTAAGACAATGATCTAGGATCTCCTTTTATACAACAAGGAGTCCTTTACAAGATAAGTATAAAGCTAACATAATAGAATATGCACAAGATCTATTCTATACTTATCTAGACGCGTTTAACCTTATCATAAACTGATAGTAGTGGTAATGAAGAACTTGCGGTAAGGGAATACGTTTCCCTGCTAGTGTTAAACCAAGCGTGTAAACCACAACTATCCGTGGTAGCAGTTATTCCCAACAATCCTCCCCTAAACTTATGATTTCTCTGCAAATCAATAAGTTTCTTCAATATGCATTAACTTCAAGGATTTGGGGAATTCAATCAAACACTTCACTTCTTTTCTCTTAACTTTTGTATAGCTCTTGAACATTGATCTTAAAGCCTTTGTAACAATGCTCTGACCTTCTCATTGTCTTCATTGACTCTTATGTGTAAGCTTAACATTACAGTAAGAGCTCGGATCTAAGTGGATATTCTTTCTCGGCAAGCATGAAAAAGTCTTCTCCATTAGCTGTAGAGACATGATGAACTTCACATGAATCATAGTAAAACCATTTAGTACCAAAACATGTGAACAAGGTTTTCCAAAGTAGTCATCATCGATTTGGTTCAAAAGCCTTCTAAGATTTACCCATACCTGCATCTCCTTTGTATCTTTGAGATCTTGAGCATTAAACCTTTCTTGAACTAATTTCCATAGTGTATTAAGGTCATCTCTGTCAAAATATTTAATAAGATCTTCAAATTTCATGAATGATGAAGTTTCTCCTCCCAGCCTTGTGATCTTCCATGTTGGAGCAAGATTGCTAGCAGTGTAAACTTCCTAATCAATAATAGGATGTCGAATTTGGAGTGGTTCGGATAAAATCTCTGTCTTCGATCACAATCATTCCAGTCATTTGTTCTTCAGTGAACTTCTCAGTAGGAATCTCCTTCTTAGTAGACTTTGTATGATCTTCATCAACTTTAGTCTTCTTAACAGTTTGAGAATCACTTACTTTAGCCTTTCTATTCAATCTAGGAATCCTTCTTTCTTCTTCTTCAGAACCCATTGGAATAAAAGATTTATCTTGTTTTACAGTTATGTAGTAAGCCTTTTCAACTTGATCATCAGACATTCCTTTAAATTGACTCTTTTTCCAGTTACCAACATGACAACAATAAGACTTCATATATGCAAGTATTTGTGCCTTGGTTGGTTGTCTTGGTTTCTTCTCGAACCTTTTGATTGAATTAATCACATCTTCAAGTGCTTGATTGTTCTTCAATAAAATCCTTTAACTGAGCAGTTCTTTGTTCCTCGATTAAGGATGCATCAAAGCAACAAGGTCAATTGCCTTTTTCTTGATTTCGGATTATTAGCCACCAAAACTGAATATCTTCTTGAGGAACATAACTAAACTCTTGAGCTTTCTCTTTCATAATTGTAGGTTGAACTGGGAAATTGTATCGGTATCTTCCATTCTATCCAATCTTTTAGCCTCCAAAAAGCTTGCAACCTCCATTTCTTTCAATCTTTTCTTCGGCAACTTTCTCGCAATTTGATCTTCGCTATCTTGTTAGCAAGTTCTCTATCAAGATCAATCTGAACTTTTCTTTGAAATCTTACTTTCAAGTTGCTGTACATCTTCCATAACTGCTTTACCCTTATCTGTCTTCAATTTATCAAATTCTTCACTTGCAGTGGCAAAAGTTGGCTCTGCGGTGGAAATAGAATCGATGGTAAAATCATTGGGTTTGGAAAATGTCTTAATCTTCAAGTTGCTCTCCATGAGTTTCAGCTTCCTTTGCTCCTTTACTTGTATCTCCTTCATCTTCAAAATCAATTTTCCTCCCCTCGTGTCGAACCTGTTTTCCTCCCTGCTTTGGAAGAATTTCCCAAATCTTGATCACCGAATCACCATCGAAGGTGAGGATGAAGATGAAATCACCATCTTTGCAGTCTGCTTGTGCTTTTTCAACCTCTGCATCTCTTCCTTTAAAGTCTGAATCTCTGTCTTTAAAAATTGAACATCCTTGGCATGTCGCTTCTTGACAGTAGCCGTGTCCTTTTGTAGAGACTCAATCTACTTTGCTAATTTGGTACACAAAACCATCAATTCCAATTGGTTTCCACGCCCTCGCACTTCCAACTTTGTTACCTGTTGGGAGAGGTGAATCATGGGGCAAAGGTGCAGATTCCTCCCTAGTTGGACTAGGTTGAAGTCTAGACCCTCCACTGCTTGTTCCTAGACCAAAAGGTTTAGAAACTTGCTGTGTTGTTATGAGAGGAGTTGGCTGTTTAGACCTTCTCTCATAGGTTCTTGAAACTGGTGGGCTATAATCAATGTTGGGAACATTTATTATGGGTGTATTTTGTTCAGATGAAATTTTAGCAAGCATTTGGGGTAGGAGAGGTGTAAAAATCATATTGCCATCTTTATTCAAATTTTGAAAAACTTTAGGCTTTAGGCAACTGATTTGATAAATAGTAGTATGAGGTTGCATAGCTTGAAATTCATTTAGCACACTTTTGCACAAACCTGGGATACATTAAAAATTTGGTTTTACTTTCTACATTGCCTTTCATACTTGTAAAAATATAGTTGGACCAGTTGAAAATCTTATCAGTGACTAGACAAACCAAAGGATAAGCCATGGTTGAACTAAATTGCTCATAAGATATTTTCTTAGGACTAAGGCAATGTAACAAAGTATGAATCAAAAATCTCCAGTGGGGACAAAACCACTCTTTTTGAAAGTAGCCTTTTTGTAAGTGGTATCATACCCCATGGATGATAAAGTATCATGAATTTCAGACATAGGTAATGTGATGAGACCATTGAGATCATCCAAGTGAAGTACTCTCCTCAAGAATGCCTCAGTAACATCAATAGTTACCCCATCTACAGTGGCTCTGAGAGCATCCACTATTTCATGTGTATCTCTATTCTCAAGTGTTATGGACCGAGCGTGAAGTCCAAAGATTGAGTTGAGAGATATAGATTGTGGGTTTTAAAAGCAAAACATACCTTATATGAGTGGTATGAAGAAAGTCCACAATCTGATGAAAAATAGGGCCACTCTTCTCGTTAGACTTTTGTAGGTAGGCCACTAGGTTTTGCTCATCTGCAAATTTCAAAGAAGCCATAGAATTGATGCGCAAGTAAAATTATCTTTAGAAAGTAGTTATAATATAGAAAGAAGATAAATTACTTAAAATATTAACCCTATATATATAACTATCAGTGATTACTTTCAATGGCTAGTAAAAATAAATTCCGACATAATCGGTTGTAACGGCTAGAACAACATGGTAAAATAACACCGTGGAAGCTGTGAACCATCGGTGGTAATTTTTCACAAAAATTTCAAAGAGCGGTGGAAAATAAAATCATTAGAAAACAATCGCTCCCATTTTAGTTTTAGCAAACTATCAACAATCAACGGATTTGATATGTCTTTACCATGAGCCGTTTGCTATGGACTAGCTAACTCTTAATCATAAAGAATATGGTGAGTTGATAACCATATAGTTTTTGGTAAACTATCAACCATAAACGGATTTGTCAAGTCTTTACCAGTAGCCGTTTGCTCTGGACTAGTTGATTCTTATGTATATTAGACATGGTGAATCAATAACCATTTGTTGTATATCTCGGATATACACCTTTAACTCCAACTTCTTATCAAAACTTGATATACAAACTCATACAACAATTGCATTACCCTACTGACCTCCCTCACACTAGAAAACACTTATAGATTTAGCATTCCAAGACTTGTTACCAAGTACTGAAATCTTCCCACATCAAGACCTTTTGTTAATAAATCAGGCATAGTTGTCATCAGTAGGAATTTTGACAACTTGAATTAGTCCCTTTTCATAGCAATCACGAATGAAATGGTGTCTAATTTCAATATGTTTGGTCTTTGTGTGTTGAACAGAATTCTTTATTATGCAAATGGTACTGCTATTGTCAATATGTATGATGGTATTCATGAAATTGTACCCATAGTCCAAAAGTTGATTCTAAAGCCATAGAACTTGAGCACAGCAACTTGCGCAGCCTATATACTCGCCGTTGAAGAATTAGCCACCATTGTTTGTTTCTTGCACGCCATGATACTAATCTTTGCCAAGAAATTGACATCCACCGTTGTAGATTTTCTATCCAAGCTAGCTCGATAGTCACTATCTGAGTAAGTAACAGATCTAAAGGAGAATCTCCGAGTACCACAATCCCATAGTAGGAAATGCCTTAAGATATCTGAAAATCTTCTTCACAGCAGTCAAGTGAGAGAGCTTGGGAGTAACTTGAAACCTTGCACAGGCACACACATCAAACATAATATCTGGTCTAGATGATGTAAGATACATCAAAGAACCAATCATAGACCTATACATGTGCACATCAACACTTCACCACTATTTTCCTTAAGAAGTAGATGTGTAGTCTTGTCTGCAGGAGTGCTGGATGACTTTGCATCAACAAACTTGAACTTCCTTAGTATCTCAGCCACATATTTATCTTGATTAATGAAAATACCATTTGGCTTTTGTAGTACTTGAAGTCCCAAAAAGAATGTGAGTTCACCCATAGAACTCATCTAAAATTCTTCTTTCATCAGTTTCTCAAAATCTTTGCACATCTCTGTCTTTGTAGACCCAAAAAGATATCATCAACATAAACTTGAACAAGCAAGATATCATTCTTGTCTTTCTTGATGAACAAAGTTTGATCCACTCTGCCTCTATGAAACCCATTTGCAAGAATATAAGTAGTTAAGGTTTCATACCATTTCCTTGGTGCTTAATGCAAGCCATACAAAGCTTTAACTACCACAGTAAACTTTTTAGGATATTCAGGGTCTTCAAAGCCTAGAGGTTGTGAGACATAAACTTCCTCATCTATCTGCCCATATAGAAAAGCACTTTTAACATCCATTTGATAGACTTTAAAGCCCATAAAAGATGCATAGGCTAAGAACAGCCTAATTGCTTCAATCCTTGCAACAGGGGCAAACACTTCTTCATAGTCAATACCCTCCTCTTGAGTATATCCTTGAGCCACAAGCCTAGCTTTGTTTCGGATAAAAATTCCCCTTTCATCTTTCTTGTTTATGAACACCCATTTAGTACCTATTACCTTCTTGCGGAAGGCAAATCACAAAGCACCCATACCTTTTGAAGCTTAAATTACAGCAGCTCTTCTTGCATTGCTTCCACCCAACTTTCATCTTCAAGTGCCTTGTAAACATTCTTTGGCTCCATTTGTGACAGAAAACACATAAATAGACATTCATTCTTGCCTTCATGTATTTTAGATTCATATATTTTACTTATGAATCCATGAACATCGACAACTTTGTTTGTCTTCAAGTCTTCACAGGTGAATAGACATCCCCAATCACATTTTCAAGAGGATGTGATTTATGAATAGAAGTGTGGAGTCTGAGGAACGCAATCTCTCTTGGCATATTAGAAATTTCAACATCATTGGCTTGAGCTTCCATAGTAACTGGAGTGGTGATTCCCACATCTGGTGTTGCGGTGGAAACACTTTGCCGAACAGTGGAATCTAAATTTTCCCGCTTTCGAAATTATCGACATTCAAATTACTATTTCCTTCTTTTTCCAAATCACTAGAAGGATGAGCAACTCTAGTTTTCAGTAAATCATTATTATCAGCATAGTCCCAAAGAGGTAGACTGAATTCATCTTGATCATCTGCATCCTCTTTGCTTGGTTCATTATCATCAAGAAACTCTTCGAACTCACCAAAATCAAAAGAAGATGTTCTTGTAGAAACAGACACATAATTCATAGTATTTGTTAGAGTATCAAGATCAACAGTCTTTCGGACGGTTCCTTTGACATTGACTTTGTTTTCCAGAACTCAACATGCGATTCTCTTCAATCTATTGGGTTCTTAAGTTGAATACTCTGAAAGCTTTACTAACCATGGAATACCCAACAAAATACCCTTCATCGGCCTTTTCATCAAACTTGCCCAGATAATCTATGGTATTGAGAATTGATGCATGACACCCAAATGGTCTCATGAAGTCAAGGGTAGGTGGTCTTCCCCTAAACAATTCATAAGGTGTCTTGTTCTTTGTCATTACCACTAAAACCCTGTTTTGCACATAACATGCAGTGTCAAGCTTGTTAAAAAGTAATTGGCAATATGGAATCGGCCAACATGGTTCTAGCAGCTTCTATCAGTGTCCTGTTCCTCCTCTCAGCAACACCATTTTGTTGAGGAGTTCTAGCCACACTAAATTCCATTTTAATACCTTTATCTCTGCAAAACTCATCCATAACTCTATTCTTGAATTCGGTTCCATTGTCACACCTAATGATTTTAACTTTCATATCATATTGGTTTTCTACTTCGTGATAAATATCTTGATGATACCAGTTGTTTCATCCTTAGTTCCAAGAAAGAAAACCCATGTAAATCTGCTAAAATCATCAGTCACCACAAGACAATATTTCTTAAGATTCAAGTTGCTCACAGATGTAGGACCAAATAAGTCCATATGCAACATTTGAAGTGGGTGAGCAATAGAGTTAACCAACTTTGACTGAAGCTCGTGTTGTTTGCCTTTAAGGCAAGCCACACAGGTTTGATCATTTTCAAATCTTTTCGGAGGTAGACCTCTCACTAAACCATCTTTGACAATCTTGTTAATGGTTTTGAAGTTAACATGACCAAGTCTTCTATGCCATAACATGGATTCATCCACTGTGGCCTTTGCAAGCAAGCAAGCATAATCATCTTTGGCTACAATGTTTTTCATATCAAAGCTATAGAGATTGCCTTTTCTAGGAACTTTAAGAAGAATCTGACTTTCATCGGGCATCTTAAAATCCTTAGAAAGAACAAAGCACATATCTTTGGTAAAAAGAACATTGTTCATCTTGTCACACATTTGTGACACACTAAAAAGATTATACTTAAGCTCTTTTACATAGTACACGGGTTCAAAGTCCAAGTTACAGCTTTAATAACACCTTTACCAAACTTTTCCATTTACTCCACCTCCAAAGTGACATCTGTCCATCATAATGCTCAAAATCGAAAGATAGGACTTGTTGCCGTCATGTGCCTTGAACACCCACTATCTGTATATCCTTGATCGACCTTTTGTCCTTGGATGTTCTTGCACATATGAGTAAAGAGTTAGTTTCTTTTGGGGACCCAAGCCATGATTGAATTGGATATGCCTCGTGTATCAATATAGTTAAATCTATCAAAGGTCATTGATACACCATTGGGATTGGTTGTAGAGGTATTTCCTTTAGGTTTCCATTCCCAACGTCTTTGAGGCCTTCACGACATTGCCCATGTCCCCTTTTCTTATTAAAACCCTTGCAGTGGTAACCTTTGAATGAGCGTGGTAGCTAGCTTTGGTTTCTTTAGGTACCCACTGTTCGTTATTATTAACCTTTTTAGCTTGAAAGGTTCTTTTTCCTGTTTGTGCAGATTTTGTATGACTTGTTTTGGTGTTTGCACTTTTAACAGGTGACTTAGAGTGAGCTGTAATTTTGCGGTGGCAAACGTTTTGAGACCACTTCTAAGTTGAACTGCTCTTGGGACCATTTTGCAATGAGAATTAGGATGTACATTATGTTGATACTTGTTAGTCTCCACCCTTTTATACCCATAGACTTCCCTTCTCCCAACATGATAGTCACAATAAGCATGTAAATGATCAAAACTACCACGGATATAGCATGCCTTATTGTTCATAACAAAATCACTACCTAGTTGTTGAGATTTAACATGATTCCAACTCCTCCGGTTACCCCTAGGAGCTGTAGGCTTGTTCCTATACATCTCAGCATACCTTACAGTTGGTCTAGGTTTATTAAGTGGTTTCCTAGGTTCCTCTGTAATAGTATTAACAAATTTTGGGATAGTAGTCTCTACATTCTTTTTAACATTGTCATCAACAACTGATGAGTCACTAACACTCTCAAAAACATCATTATCAAACTTACTCTCTTCCTCACTCTTCACCACTGTGTCCTTTAAAGGACCATATTCTCTTTCAAGTTCCTTAAAGTCTTCTACACTTGTATGAGCTAAATCTATACCTGGAGGTGATGGTACACCCCTTAGTGGTGGAGGCGCAGTATTATAACCCATACAAGACTTAACTTTATTATATATTTGAGCATTCCAAATTTTATCAATTGACTTAGACTGATGATAACATGTGTCTGAAGTTAAATTGACATTTTCAATTTTATTTTGGAGTTTTTCAAGCTCCTTTTGGTATGCTTCATTCACGGTTGTATGTTCTACCTCTCTCCTAAGAAGAATCATATCATCATTATAATTTGACTCATTTGCATGATAGTGCTCTATTTGCTTTTCTAATACTGCCATAGCTCTCCTAAGATTAGCCACGGTATAATTAGCAGTATATAATTCTTGCCTTTCATTAGAGTACAAATCATTAAGTCTTTCAACTTCTTTAGCACCCTACATGTTTTTGAACAACTATCAAAGTTTTGTACCTCGAATCGAGAGAAAGCCCTGAGAGCAAATTCAGTAGCAACAAGAGCAGCATCTGAATGTTGTTCTTCTTGTTCATCAGCCATGAAACTCCAATCATAGGTTACACCATCAATAGCCAGCATTGCCTTTGGTTCTTCTACAGTTGGTCCCTCCTTTGGCTTGTACCAAGTAGACCTGTTGTCCTTGGTCTTTGGTCTTCTACATTCTCTAGCAAAATTTCCAAACTTGTGGCAGTTAAAGGACTCCACTTTCTTCTTATCAAAGCCTGCAGTATCATCACCATTAATGTGGATAGGCTTGCCAGTCTTCTTGTAGAATTTCTTAGCCCTCATGCTAAGAAGAGCTATCTGCCATTTTATATCCATCTCCTCCAAGTCATCTTCATCAATTTGCTCTATGTCTTCATGAGTTAAGACAGAGCCATCAACTTGTGTGGAGATAAAAGCATAAAAGGTAGGGTCTCCAATACTAGCAACCTTCTTCTTTGAACCTGCAGTGGTAACATTAACATTACCAGTTGAAACTTTAGAACCTACAGTGGCAATATCATCATCACTTTCATCTTGAATCAAGACTGTCAATAGAATTTGACAACAATGCCAAGCTACTAGAGCTTGTACCAAGTTTCCTTGCCTTCTTCAACCTTTGCTCAATAAGTTTGAAGTTGTTGTAAAGATCATTGAGCTTCATTGTTTCTATGTCGTTTTGTTTTCCCAGTCAGTAACATTGGTTTGAAACTCTGAAGGCAAACTTCTTAGAAACTTCAAATTAAGGTCTTCTTTTTCTACCTCAATGCCAAACACGGTTAGGCGTGTAACAATCTTCGAAGTTTGGTGAAAATTCTATCAAGTGAGTCATTGCTTGAAGCAGAGAAGTTTTCATAACTTTGCTTTAACAATGTCTTCACGAGTCTTCTTAGTAGCATCATTACCACCAAATCTTGAGCAAATCTCTTCAAACAGTTCTTTAGCGGTCTTGAATTTGCTTTGAATGCAATAATCTGGTCTCTAGGAAGAGTCATCAACAACAAACTTCTAGCTTTAAGATCATTCTTCTTTTGAGCTTTTTCAGCATTTGATTCGCACGAAACTTTCACAACATCTATCTCACCAACTTTTGAAGTAGTGGTCACAGATTTGAAAGAATCACCAAGTTGAATAATCTCCCATAGAGCATAGTCCTGTATGAGGAAGTATTGCTCAATCAATATCCTCCACATCTCAAACTCATTAAGCTTAAGCTTAGGGAGTCTAGGTGTAGAAGAAGAGTTTGATTGGTTGTTTTCCATCTCCATTGAATTGAGTGAGTGAGTCAAGCTAATTTCTTGGATCTTCTAAAACAAAATATCGAACCTTCGCCTCGATACCACTTGATGGATCCTGGACACTCTCCTTGTGTCAATGATATTTTGTATAATATTATCAAGCAAGCGAAATTTACTTAAGTAATACTTAGAAGGCGAATTATATGATGTATGAGAATAAACACAAGTTAACACAAAACTCAAGCTCCAATATTATTAATGAATAATACAGGTGATCTTAACTTATCACTAGGGTTACACCTTGAAGCTTTTGTAGGTAATATTGTAATGTTATAATGCATTACTAAGACAAAGACCTAGGATCTCCTTTTATACAACAAGGAGTCCTTTACAAGATAAGTATAAAGCTAACATAATAGAATATACACAAGATCTATTCTATACTTATCTAGACGCTTTAACCTTATCATAAACCGATAGCGAGTGGTAATGAAGAACTTACAGTGGGAATACGTTTCCACTGCTAGTGTTAAACCAAGCAGTGTAAACCACAACTATCCGTGGTAACAGATTATTCCCAACAAACTCCCTTGTTATAATCCAACCCTGTTGAAGTGCAAAACGTTTTATAATCTAGGGTTAGTGACTGTTCCCCATTGAAAAGAATGAACTTAATGAGATACTCCACAGAGAATTAGGTAGGTCAGTCTCATTAGTTGAGGGGTGATATTTGGGTCATAGGCGTTAAAAATGGGCTCAAAAGTAGTGCAAAATGTTCCAAAACTCCCAAAACAATCTGAGGAGGTTTTGGTACAAATTGAGAAAATTACAAGTTTACCTTCATTTTTGGCACAAATGCCATTTTTGAGATTGTCACTTTCAACCCTGGGCAGCAGAATGGTCCCTTGATTTTCGATTTTACACAAAATTTTTAACATATTATAACCAGTCTTTGTGGTAGGACATGTCCTCCTCATTCGGGATATATCAAAGTTGCCTATGAAATTATTTGTTTTAAATTCAACATTTGTAAGATCCCCTACCCACTGAGAAGCAAACTAGAGAGATTGTGTACTTGCCATTTCAAAAATTTAGGGTTTTGAGAAGAACAATCAAAGAGTTTTTAGATCTCTCAAGTTTGTGATGAAAAAATTTTGTAAATGTTTACAAAGAAGATTTTTCAGAAAAAAGATTTGAAGAGTTTGAAGCACACACAAAGTTTTGAGTTTGAGAAAAGATTTTATTTCTTCATATAACATCAGTAGAGTTTTGTTACAAAAAAAAATCAATTTGTGTTTACATCTTCATTTTGTGTGTTTGTGGTTGATCACCATTTTAGAAGGGGTATTTATAGAGTGGTGAGAGGGGTAAAATGTGCATAAATGAGGATTTGTAAAGTCAGTTTATGAAAACGTTTTGAATCTCCACATTTAATGCCACCACTCCACTACCAGCAATATAATTTTAGATAAAATCCCGTTTTTCAAGGCAGTTGCAGTGCCGGTAAAAGTGCATTTTGATATTTTAGACTTTTCACTCATAATTTTATTTTTCTAGCAATTTCCTATTTTCTTGATTTTAGGTATAAAATATCAATAAGATATTTCATGTGAGAGGGGGCAATTAATGCCAAGTGGGGATTAGGTAAGTTTGTGAGGGACCCTTGATATGGTTGACAGTAAGACAAAGAGACATATATTCCTATATTAAATTGGCATAGTTACCAACCTAGGATGAAAAATTTTGTAAATGTTTACATTGAAGTAAGACGATACTTTGATCATTTAGTTACTCATTCAATGCTCAATATTGACGTATCAGGGTCCACTGAATGAGTCTTACTCATTCAGTGAGAGGTTGTATTGTGGGTTTCGTTCAGGGAGGAGGAACCATTTAAGAGAACTTCTTGAGATTGGTTTTCGGATGCGACTTTCAATATCAAGCATTCCCAATTCAACTTCAGTCTCACGAAGGTAGGTTCATCCAAAGGGTTTGGTAAAGATATCAGCCAGTTGATATTCAGTAGGGATGAAATGGAGTTCTATGTCTCCTTTCATTATGTGGTCCCTGATGAAGTGATATATGATATCAATGTGTTTGGTTCTTTGATGAAGGACAGGGTTGTTGGAGATTGCAATTGCACTGGTGTTGTCACAGAAGATGGGTACCATTTTGTAATGGATGTCATAGTCACTGAGTTGGCTTTTCATCCATAAAACATTGGCACAGCATCCTGCAGCAACCACATACTCAGCTTCAACTGAAGACATAGCCACTAATTGTTTCTTTTTAGCACTCCAACCAACCAGTTTTCCTCCAAGAAATTGATAGGACCCTGAGGTACTATTTCTGTCCATGTTGCAGCCAGCATAATCAGAATCAGAGTAACCTTTAAGATCAAACCCTGAGCACTTTGGATAATAGAGTCCAAGATTTGGGGTTCCTTCGGTACGAGTATTCTTTTGTCTGCGGTGAGGTGAGATTCTTTAGATTGGATCGATATCTTGCTATTAGACAGACTAAGAATTTTATGTCGGTCTAGTAGCGATTAGATACATCAATGAGCCAACAATCCCTCTGAAATGGGTTTGATTGACTGATTTGCCGGTGAGATCAGGTCCAAGGTTGTTAGGAGGGACCATTGGTGTCTTCACCGAGGCACGATCGATATCTCATATTTCTTCAAGAGATTTCGGTGTACTTCTCTTGATGATGGAGATTCCTTTATCGGTTTGCACGATTTGTAGTCCAAGGAAGTATGTGAGTTCACCAATCATGCTCATTTCAAACTTCTTTGTCATCAGTTTTTTAAACTGTTTGCAAAGTTTGTAATTTGTTGAGCCAAAGATGATGTCATCAACATACACTTAAACTAGTATCACATTTTGTTTAGTCCTATAGACAAACAGGGTGTTGTCTATCTTTCCTCTGAAAAACTTGTTTTGAATCAGGAAGGCTGAGAGAGTTTCATACCATGCTCTGGGAGCTTGTTTAAGTCCATAAAGGGCTTTGTCAAGCTTGCAAACATAGTCGGGGAATTCACTACTCTCAAAGCCCGGAGGTTGCTGAACATACACATCTTCCTTGAGATCACCATTTAAGAATGCACTTTTAACATCCATTTGGTAGACCCGGAAGTTCATGTATGTTGCATATGCAAGGAAGATCCTGATGGCTTCCATTCTTGCAACAGAGCAAATGTCTCATCATAGTCAATGCCTTCTTGTTGACTGTAACCTTTGGCTACAAGTCGGGCTTTGTTTTTAATGACAGTGCCGTTTTCATCAGTTTTGTTTCTGAAAACCCACTTCATTCCTATGACTACAACATCCTGAGGACATTTGATCAAGGTCATGACCTTGTTTTTATCAAGCTATTGCAGCTCTTCTTGCATAGCATGAACCCAACTTGGGTGTTTTAGAGCCTCAGTGACACTTTTGGGTTCTATTTCGATAGGTAATCACATATAGACATTCATTAGCTGAAGCTGCAGTTAATTTAGCAGCCATGCTTCTAGTGAGCATGCCCTCAGTGGGTTTACCAATAATGTTTACAAGCTCAATGTCATGAGATTTTGTCCACTTACTTTGTGGTCTAGGATCTGAGCTTGAAGAGGTCACTGGAAACTCAGGAGTGAGTTCAGTTTCAGGAGCAACAGAGTCATTTAGAGCATCTGTTGAGATGTCCTGTTCAGGTTGGGGTTCTTGAATCACAGGTTTCTAAACATTTGGTTCAGTATTACCTATCCCAGTAGGGACTGATTGATTATCAATGAGTTCACTGATAGTTGGTTGGGGTAGGTTTTGAGGTAAGACATAATATAAGATGTCAACATCAGCTTGATATGAGGAATTGAATTCAGTGTTGTACTCATCAGGAGGATATCTTGATGAGTCATCAATTCCTATTTCCTCCACTGAGGTGTTGGTGAACCTGATGCTTTCAGCACTTTCATCAAAGGTGACATGAAAGGTTTCCTCAACTTGTTGTCTCCTTGTGTTAAAAACCCTGAAGGCTTTGGAGATCAGTGAGTAGCCTAAGAAATATCCATCATTAGCTTTTGCATCAAACTTGCCTAGATGATCGTTGTGGTTATGAATGAACACATGACATCCAAACACATGAAAATAGCGATGTCGAAGTCTACCTTTGAATATTTCATAAGGGGTTTTATTATGTCTTTTGACAATGATTGACCTGTTTTGAGTGTAACAGGCAGTTTTGGCTGCTTCATCGAAATGCTTTGAGAGGGCTGAGCCATTTAGCATGGTTCTAGCTGCCTCAATGAGAGTTATGTTTTCCTTTCGTGACCCCATTTTGTTCAGGGGTATAAGGAGATGAGAAATTTTGAGAAATTCCTTTTTCATCACATAAACTCTCAAGCTCTTGATTTCGAACTGAGTACCATTGTCAGGATTCGATTTGTTTACTTGATAATGTCATTCGGTTTTCAATCTTCTGATGAATGACATTATTGTATCAACTACTGACTCTTTTTGGAAAGAAAGTATACCTAAGTGTATCTTGAGAATTCATCAACAATGACAAGTGTATACTTCTCATGCTGGATTGATCTGGGACTGACAGGTCCAAAGAGATCCATGTGCGGAGGTGAAGGCACTTTGATGGAGAAATTTTGTTTGGTTTTGAATGATGCTCGGTGGTGTTTACCTTTTTCACGTGAGCATGGTTTGTCTTTTGCAAAAACCAGTGATGGTAAGCCAAGGGCCTTGTTTTGTTTTTCCAAGTTGTTGAGGTTTTTGAAGTTTAAGTGTGAGAGTCTCTTATGCCACAACCAATTGATAGATTCAGTGGCTTTAGCAAAGAGGCAAGTTCCATCTTGGGAGAGTGTTGACATGTCTAACACATAAACATCATCTCTCCTAGGAGCTATCAACACAACTTCCTTGTTGGCATTGAAGATGGTACCTTGTTTGTCATTGAATTGCACAATGTACTTAGCATCACATAGTTGACTGACACTGATGAGATTGTATTTTAGATCATTGACATAAGCTATTTGATAACATCAAATAGTCCTGAGTTTCTAAGCATTAATTTCCCCCTTTATCATCACATTTTGAATATATTATTAGCGAAAACTTCCTTATTCCTTTATATTTCATTTCAGGACGCATTGGAAGAAAGGAAGCTGTTATTGGACATTTTCAAGACATATTACGACGTAACCATGAAACACGATTCACGCAATGAAGATTTTGATGACTACGGCGTAATCCTTAGATAAAGTTACGCCGTAACCAAACTATGACGTAGTCTCAGCTTAAGATATGCCGTAACTATGACTTACACTGAAATTTACTAACTATGGCGTAACACCGAACAAAGTTACGCCGTAGCAAATGGATAAGCACTGAAGATTGAAGAAAGTTACGACGTAACTACCTAATAGGTTACGCCGTAACTATTTTGAAGCCTATAAATAATCGACAATTTCATCAGTTTTGAGTATCTCTCCTTTCCCAAACCTTCTAGGGTTTGGGGAGATCAAGACACAGAAGAAGAAGCATGGTTTAGGAGCATGAATAACGAAGTTCTCGCTTACGATTTCCTTTGTATTCGAGTTTGGATTCTTTTTATATTTTTCTAGATCTTATATTATAAATTCAAGGTATTAATTTAAGTTTGCATTTATGTTATTGTTACTCTCTATAATTCTTTATAGACATTTACTAGTCTTTTCATAGATCGCTAGCCTTAGTAGTATTATAAGCTTGTTAGTATCTAAAAGGCCGGGAGATATGACCAACTGACCCCAGTCTGATAGATAGCGAAGTATGGGAGGAATTGGCCATAGTATGACCACTCTTTGTGTGCGAATCGACCAAAGGATCACTTATCAAGTGGAGGTACTTAAGAGGTTAGGGGGAATCTAAGTTCCTAACGGCCGGGTTCCCACCGTCTAGATCTAGTAGATATGGTGCCTAATGACTGCTATTAGGTTGCCAAATGATCCCGGGTGACCTGCTCATCTTGGTGAGGAACCTAAGAACCATAGGCCATGACGAATCGACCAAAGGAGTCTGGTGATAATTAACCACTATATTGAATTTTAGTATAGGGATTCAATTCATATTTGTTTTCTTTATTAAGCTTCGTTTATCTTTCTCTTTACCTAAATTTCCGGTGTCTGTGTAAGTAGAATAATTACACACCTATCGAATACATCAGTTTTGTTTACCATATATTACCTATGTTTTACCTAATCAACTTAGTTCTTTTCAAGGTCACAGCTCTCTTGGGACGATACTCGGATTTACCTAAGGCTTTACTACATCTGATCGGGTACTCTGCCCGTTAGTATGTGTCTATCCTAAGTTATTCAAGTTTTATAAATATTAAAATCAGGATGAAATAGCACATCACTATTCTAGAGAAAACTATTCCATTGTAGTTTACTGAACCATAACCTTCAGTGGGGCATGATGAGTTATCACCAAATACTACCTTGGGTCCTGGTTCCTCTATATACTTGTGCAGATACTCCTTCACACCAGTCATGCTTCTTGAGCATCCACTGTCTAGATGCCAAATAGGCTCCCTGCCGTGTCTCTGCACAAGTAGTAAACTGAATTAGTTTCTCTTAGTGACCCAGTTACTAGTGGGCTTGGGTCTCAAGGTCTCTTTGAATTTGGTAATCGAATCATGGTCAGTGGTTGAGTGCATTGTGCTACCACAGGTTTTGCATTTGGAGACTGAGGATGACTCAGTGATTCTGGGTTGTTTTGTACCTCTCCTTGCATGAATGACACTGTCATGTTGGGATGTCTCATGAGCTGGATTACCGCATATATCACAACATGTGTTCATGAGACAATCATCCTGATAATGATCATTAAACCCACAGTGAGGGCAAGGAGGAAAAGGTTTTGCTCTATCATTAAACCCCAAAACATTAAAACCATACGACGTAACCATTTCACACCTTACCTTATTTCTAAAAAATAAATTAATTACGGCGTAACTAACTTAACTAATTACGCCGTAACTATTGTAGCGATATAAAAACCTTCCTGAATAAAAATTAGGTTTTGCACACAAATTCACCGCCCTCACAAACAGTAAAAATTTTCTCTCTAAAATTTTTTCATCGATATCACTTCATCTAATCCATCTTCATGCCTGGTAAGACCTATTTTCACTCTTTTTGATTTAGTTCTTTTGATTATTTCAATTAGGGTTTAATTTTAATATTTTAGGGTTCTTGCCCATTCGAATTAATTATTGATGTTGGAATGATTAATTGATTCTTTTGATATTTCCCCCATATTATTTTGATTCGTGTCCTAGTTCTACGAGATGATTTGGATGTTTTGGGGTTATTAAAATAGGTTTTAGGTCAAGCGCAAACTTGGTGGGTTAGGCACGATCCCTCAGCACTAGTAGGTTAAAAATATATCTAAACTTTTTCACCCTTGATAAAAATTTATGGTTCCGGCGTAATCTATTGCGTAATTGGTTTATCTAAGGTGCTGAGTTTCTGGGGAAGTTACGGCGTAACTTGGGATTTAGTTACGCTGTAACCTTTATATTTGAAATTATGGCGTAGCAGTTTGTCATAGCTTACGCCATAACCATTGAAATTTTCTTATTACGGCGTAATTCTTATGATTAGTTACGCCGTAACTTAACTTCAGTAAGATCTTCACTTACTGTCTCTTATCTTATTTTCAGGTGCAAACAACCCCGCAGATTGGCCTAGATTTTTAGCACACCCCAATGCTGGTATTAGGCAACTGTGTGTGGAGGAATATGAAAAATTAATGGCAAAAGATATCAGTCAACCCGAGGCTCTTAACTTTGAGACATTCGGTACTTTGGGAAGCGGAAGAGCTAGTAGGAGATTGAGGAATTTTTGTAAGATCAATTTCACATCTACTGATGGGGATTACACATGTACTGCTTGGTTGAGGTTGTTTAGGATCACTGAACTGGTCATTCCGGAATACGTTCGTGAATTTCTTGCTAGTGTGGAGTTTAAAACTGACTTTGATGATGATGAAGAGGATTCTATGTTTTTCCAGCTTGGAGGCATCTGGAGGAGATTGACTCTTAGGGAGTTTACTATACGTATGGGTTTGTACATTGAAGCGGAAATGGAGACTGAGGCTTTTAAGCGGTTCTATAACACTTGCTGGAGAAGAAGGGATGAGAATCAAGACCTTGCTGCTTATTTTGACCAGATAGCTGTCGCAGGGGGTATAATCCGAGTAGCCCTCCCTCATATACCATAGTTAGGAGCCCCATTCGTCGACTTGTGCACCGCCTTATTGCTTGCTCGATTCAAGCAAGACACTCAGCCAAGGAGAAGATGACTATGGAAGACCTTTATCTGATGCAGGGAATGGAAGGAGGGAACAACATTGATGTTCCTTATTATTTGGCTAGGTTTATGGCTGTAGGTGCTAAGGGGTTTTCTGGTAGGAGTCCTTTGCAGGGGGCACATTTAATTGGGAGATTGGCTAGGAGTTTTGATCTTATGACCGATGAAGCTTTGGCCCGAATAACCATTGGTAGGGATACTAATTTGATTGGCCTGCATAAACTAGTAGAGTTAGGAATTTGCATCCAGGATGTTTATGGTGCGATTCACCTAGCTGGGATGGCCCCTAGAAGGGAAGAAGGGGAAGCTAGTGGTGCAGCTAGTGATGCAGCTGGTGGTGCAGGTGGTGAAGCCGGTGGAGAAGCCGAGGAGCAGGTGCCTATAGGACGTAGAAGGGCACATGTGAATGTTGGGGATAGGTTGCAGATTATTGACGAAAGGCTCGAAGTAATGTCATCCCACTTCAACGAGGAAATTGAAAGCCTTGGAGTGGGTCTATTTGGTCTTAGCAACCAGTTTGAGGGTTTTTCGTGTACATTGGATCAAAGTCAGCAGCTCCAGCAGGATTTCTTTCATTGGAGTGCAGATCGGACTAGCCAGATGCTTCAGCACATGCATTGGAGCCACCCTAGGTGGGAAAGTCCTGAGTATGTGTACCTGCCTAACATTCCCAATGTCGGAGTCCAAAGAGGAGTGGCCTTCATGAATCCCGGCGCCACTCCTGGAAGCACCGCAAGCACTCCTTTTGATCCCTCTCAATTCCATTCCATGGATCATGATCTCCCCGGGGAGGAGTGATTTCCCCATTTGATGAAACAATTTGAAACAATTTTATAACTATTTGAAACTCAAGTCTGTAATAACTTAACTATTAGGATGTTTGCCTTTTATATCGTTAATTGTACCCTTCGGGTACAAAATTTTCCTGGTATGCTGTGAAGGTTTTTGTTCTGTGACACAGTTACGGCGTAACCTTATGATTTAGTTACGCCGTAACCTCTGCTGGAGTAGGGAATTTTGGATGCAACACAACTAGTTAAGGCCAACCCCTGATTCAACAAACATTACCCAACCCATGACCCACCTTCAACTTTTTGTAAGACACCATGAGCAACATTTCGAGAGGGGAGTTTCTTTCTTTCTTGCTTATTTTTCATTTCTATTTTATTTTTCCTTTTTCTTGGTACAAATGGGACTTTGTACACTTCAAGTGGGGGGATAGGAATAGAAATGAAGTGTATGATTACTTAGCTTACTTGCCCTAATTTTCTAGTTGGTTTTAAAAAAAATTTAAGCTTATTTGAAAACTTTTGTCATATTTTTAACCAAACTAGAATCACATAAAAGTCGAGCACACATTAACCCTTATTACCATTGGTGAGATTTAGCCTTTCCGTTTCCCCCATTTTACCCAAATTTACCATAAATTGAGTGTGCCGATAGTATTGTAAACTTTAGAACTTGGCTTTTACATCACTTCGAGACCATAGACATGTAGTGTATCAAGTTAGCTTGGTGCATTTGGAAAAGGCAATTTGGAAAAAGTAAATGTTTTAGGATTTCACCCCAAATAGCCTATATGTGTTCACTTGTGTGTGTTTTTCGATTAGTCGCATTGGCTTTTCGACCCCCATGTTAACCCTATTTGTTGCACTCATCTTTAGTGCAAGATACCCCTAGTTACACCCTTTTGAGCCTATCCTTTCATTTCATTGCCCTTATTTTCGTTACAAGTTTACACCTTAGCCAACCGTGTAGTTTTACCTTTTTACCTAAAAGCCATTGTTCACCCGAGTTTGAGGTTCAAATAAAGAAGCATATAACATCTCGCTTAAAGATCTCGGAAGACCCCAAGTAATCACCTTATGCTCAGTTCTAGAGGGGGGAAAGTATATCATTGTATCTCAAGCATATCTTAGAATATACAAAAAAAAAAAAAAAAAAAAAATTAGCATGATCGCTTATTAGTGCGACAAAGTATTGGCACTACGTAGATTAGCATTGAGAATAATCTTCTCAAAAGTTTGGAAGAATTTGTTCAAGGATAAATTTGAAGATTCCGGAGGCATGCACTGACCTAATGAAGACGAACCTTGAATTATTGGTTGGATGATGGCAACTAGGTTTTAAGCTAAACTATTTTCTTTCTTTTTCCTTTTCACCCATTAATTATCCCATGCCTATCCTTACCCTTTTTGTCATGAAGCGTGTCTAGGTGATGCAGCGAGCAATCCTTGATGTCTTGGCCATGGATTTGGTCATGTATAATTGATTTTGTCCACTTCGCCGTGACACGTTAGTAATGACACCTCCCCTTTAGCCTTCATAACTCAACCCAACATTGGTTTTTAAATTTTGTCTTAACCTTAGCTTTAGTGGTGGAGTTGTGTGTAATTGCCAAGCTTATGATAGAATACTTTCTATGTCCGTGCAATTGAGTGATCACCCCGAAATTAACACTTAGAATAGGATGAGTGAGAGTGTTTTTCGTGAGGTGTTCGGCTCTTATTAATATTCTAGCATGGAATTTAAAAACTACGCATTCTTCATGAATGTATCTTTTGCAGTCTAAACTGGTCTACTTGAGGGCAAGTAGAGTTTAAGTGGGGGGATATTTGATAACATCAAATAGTCTTGAGTTTCTAAGCATTAATTTCCCCCTTTATCATCACATTTTAAATATATTATTAATAAAAACTTCCTTATTCCTTTATATTTCATTTCAGGACGCATTGGAAGCAAGGAAGCTATTATTGGACATTTTCAAGACATATTACGACATAACCATGAAACACAGTTACGACGCAACTGAAGATTTTGATGACTACGGTGTAATCCTTAGATAAAGTACTTACGCCGTAACCAAACTACGGCGTAGTCTCAGCTTAAGATACGCCGTAACTATGACTTACACTGAAATTTACTAACTACGGTGTAACACCGAACAAAGTTACGCCGTAGCAAATGGATAAGCACTGAAGATTGAAGAAAGTTACGGCGTAACTACCTAATAGGTTACGCCGTAACTATTTTGAAGCCTATAAATAATCGACAATTTCATCAGTTTTGAGTATCTCTCCTTTCCCAAACCTTCTAGGGTTTGGGGAGATCAAGACACAGAAGAAGAAGCATGGTTTAGGAGCATGAATAACGAAGTTCTCGCTTACGATTTCCTTTGTATTCGAGTTTGGATTCTTTTTATATTTTTCTAGATATTATATTATGAATTCAAGGTATTAATTTAAGTTTGCATTTATGTTATTGTTACTTTCTATAATTCTTTATAGACATTTACTAGTCTTTTCATAGATCGCTAGCCTTCGTAGTATTATAAGCTTGTTAGTATCTAAAAGGCTGGGAGATATGACCAACCCCCACGTAGATAGCAAGTATGGGAGGAATTGGCCACAGATGCGACCACTCTTCGTGTGCGAATTGACCAAAGGATCACTTATCAAGTGGAGGTACTTAAGAGGTTAGGGGGAATCTAAGTTCCTAACGGCCGGGTTCCCACCGTCTAGATCTAGTAGATATGGTGCTTAATGACTGATATTAGGTTGCCAAATGATCCCGGGTGACATGCTCATCTTGGTGAGGAACCTAAGAACCATAGGCCATGACGAATCGACCAAAGGAGTCTGGTGATAATTAACCACTATATTGAATCTTAGTATAGGGATTTGATATGTGCTTAAACACATATCTTTTGTTTATCAAAACTGACCCAAAATAACCAAGAAAGAGCCGTTTATTGTTAACATTTGCGTGTTTCTTGAGTTTTTGCATGTGCAGGTACGGATGTGACAAAACAGACAAAAGAAAGCCAAAACCAAAGAAAACCGAGCACGAGAGAAAGAAGAATGCAAAAAGCTTGGGAAAGGAATTTGCAAGTTTGGACAATCAATTCTCAAAATAGCAGTTTAGTCCCTGAAGATTCAAAATTGTCATGTTAGTCCTTGGAATTTTCAAAGTTGGCAAATTTGGTCCTTGGTTTATTTGAGATTGACAAGAAAGATCCTTGGAATTTCAGTTTATACATGTTTGGTCCCTAAGTTGATAAATGCATACACTTTTAGTCCAAATTTATTACAACCTTAGGCCCAAAATACTATCCAAAAGCCCAAGTCCATGTTACCATTTACCCGGTCCAATCCACTCATTATACCGGTTCCTCATTATACGGTTATCCAACCCGTCCACCCAAACTTATACCCGGTTTTATTAAACTTGTGGTCAAAGAGTCAAATGAAAACGAAACAAATATAAATAAATCACACGCGCCAAAATCCCCCCCCAAATATCCCCAGGTGATGAACCCTAAATACCCTTCCTCCTAATTGGCCAAATCCACTATCATTAAGGGTAATTCAAGTACTTCTGTCGACACATCACGACACACGGATGCCGCTTGGCAATCCGTGTGTCATTCTCTCAAATCCTACCTTGTGATTGGTCCAAGAGACGTGGTATTTATGATCCAATGATTGAGATTGATGGGATGAGGTGGAGAGTTAATCCAAGGGCTCAAAACGTCCAAGAGAAAGCACAAATGATGTATTCGGATCCTTCTTCGGCTCAAGCGTGGCTATATATACCCTTCATTTCTCAGTTGTAATTCAAGTAGAGTAGGATTAGAGTAGAGTGTATTTTCTAAGTAATTTTTACTTGTTTTCAATGTTTTAGTTTAAATTCCAGTTATCTCAATTTCCTTTGTACTCAAACTCTATTAATACAAGTTTTTATTTTAGCTTATATTCTCATAAAGTTTAAATCATTATTACATTGTTCATTTCAGCTTATAAACATTTCAATTGAAACTTTAGCTTATTTCAAATCTACTTTAGTTTGTTACTCAGAAATGAAACTCAAAATTACCATTGGTCAACTAAAGTCAACACGGCAGAATTGTTCCTGAATTGCTGGAATGGAATTGGAAATGGGTTGATTATAGTGATTTTGGGTTGAGATCAGTGTAGGATAGGGGTATTCAGTTTTATTTGGCAAACCATAGTGGTTGGACCTTTTGTGAGTATTGATTCTTTCTCTCTTTTAAATTTGCATTATTCTGTTCTATGCCGCATAATTAGATCAAATATGTTTCTGAGTTATATTGTTGTTTTGTTCACTTCTGTTTGATCTAATTTGGTTAGCTAAATCTGGTTTGAGGATTATTTAGGCTTGGATTTGCATTTTGCTTTGAAATTCTTGCATATCAGATTCATAACTAGTGTTTGCTATAGGCAATGATTTTGAGGTCTAGTGCTCATCAGTGCTTAGAATCAGTTGTTTAAGTCTCAGTTTGGTTCATTATAGTCAATTGAATGTGTCATTTGCATATTAGAGTAGCTAAAGTCAAATCTGCATTTTATCTAATCTTATATGCTTATCAGTTAGTTATAGGATTGATCAAATTTGCATTTAGGCTTAGAATCAGTTAGGTTAGTATAATCTCAATTCATTTCATCACTTCACATCATTTTTTTATTCCATTTAATTAGCTCTCAAGTTCATTTTAGTCAAAATTCCATTTCTGTCATAATTAGTCAAAATTTACAAACTCAGTTTTCATAAAACTTTATGTATTTTTAATGAATTCACTTCTGATCCAAAACTATTGAAACTCTGGGATTTGCAAGTTTAGTTGTTCAAGTTTTGAAAGTTGATTTTTGTGTAATTTTTAGAAACTTTTATAAGCACTAAATAAGCTATCCAAGTAAGCCTCATATGCCCTGTTCACACTCAGAATTCATTGAGTGTGAACCAGGCTTTTTGCAGATATCACCTAGGATTCATCATAGCTCATTAGGGTCTAAAAGTTGATTTAGAAGTTCTTTGCTTGGTAGTCTTAAGTTCTCAACTTCTGGTTTTCAAATTGGATCACTAGGTTAGCTTATTTTTAAGCTGCAAGTAGGGGTAGTGTAGGCTGTTTTTAGCTTTTTATTAATTTGGTCATATCAGTTCATTAAGCTCATTAGAAGTTTAGTGCAGCTGGATTAAGTTGCTTTTGAGTAGATTTACCATACTTTAGCTCTTTCTCCCATTTTGTGATCATTAGTGCTTATTTGCTTATTATAAGTGTTTATTTCATAAGCAGTTTCACTACAGCCCACTTTTCTTGCACACTAGCTATAGTTTTTATATTTTTCATAGATTTAGAATAATATTTTAGATTTTTGATGAATTTTCTGCCACTGTTTAATATTTTTCTTGATTTAAATCAGTTTTTAAGGCTTTTTAAGTACTTTTTATTACAATTAAATCAGAAAAGGTTTCAAAAAATAAGTTTTCAATTTTCATAGATTAAGATAAATATAAAAATCAAAAAGATAATTTTTCCAGATTTTTCCTACTTTAATTTGTAATTTTTAGCATTTAAATTAGTTTTAAATAGTTTTTAATTCATAGAAAATAGAGAAAAGTTCAGAAAAATACAAAAAGAGTTTTGAAAAGTCTTTTGCGTTATTTTAGATTTTTGAAAAATAGTTTCATAATTTTCACTTTTGTTTTCATAATTTTTAGTATTTTAAATTTGTTTTATTAGTTTAAAATTAGTTTTAAATTCAAATAAATTCCAGAAAAATCCTAAAAATTAGTTTTAATTCTTAGTTAATTTTCTAATATCATTTTTAGTTAGAAAGTAATTTTATATTATTTTTAGGACTTAGAATAGATGTAGTTGCATTTTATTTACGTTTTATTTTATACGTTTTAGTATAATTTGCGTATTTAGGATTTCCCGTTGTGTAATTCCCTTGCCCCGTAGTTTAGAAAACATCATATTATTCCCTTTTCCCATTCAAATCCCGATAATCGCGACGTGAGTTGGAAATTCCATTCAACCCTCGTTCGGAACGATCTCGGTGCTCAAACCTAACACGTTTGAGTTACCCACATACTACATCTCTTCTATTATTGATTTTTAACGAATCAATTTTTGGCGCCGCTGCTGGGGAGGGCTTGTAGCGAGTTTTCGTATTCCGTCTCGAATCGCGTGCATTTGAAGATCCTTCCCCGAGTGAAGTTACCGTCGTTTTTGTATATATATCTTTTCAAAACCCAAAACATTTAAAAACACCAAAACATTCTTCCTAGAGTGTTTACAAAACCATAAAAATTAAAAACCAACAAAACAAACCCGAACGTTAATTGTTACGTCGGCTCACCTTGAAGGTACAACCTATACACGGGGTATAAGGAAAGTCTTGACATTAAATTGCAGACTGAAGAACGATCCACTCTTCGTTCCCGCTCATTGCGTACTTTTGAGAGCTACCGAGCACCGGTTGACGTGAAGGTTACAAAAAGATTGTGTTTTCAAAGTTTTCAAATTATAAAAACCCAAAAATATTTTTCCTTTTCAAAATTTGTTTTAAAAAAAACCCAAAAATATTCTTCTTTTATCCTCTGAATCCGATAATTCTTTTCTTTTACCCTCTATATGTTTAATTCTCATGGAAACAATCAATTATCGTCATTGTTTTCATTGCAAAGGCCGTATGGAAGAAGATCAGTATTGTTGTTTGAATCCAGAATGTGTATGTGAGCGATGTGGACACCCCGGTTCTAAAAAATCTTGCTATTGGTGCGACTTAGCCGACAAACAATCTCTCGATGACTCTAAAAGTTTTTCTGACCATCCGCCACAACCCCGAGATATGTTCTTATCGTCGTTGCCTTCATTGCCAAAGCCGTATGGAAGAAAATAAATATCGATGTTTGAAATGTATATGTGATTGGTGCGGAAATAATTGTCGAGATGGATTTTGTAATGTATGCTAGAATTTTATTAATCCAAATCCAGATCTCGCCCGTCTTTATGCACGTCTAGAACAAAAGGGAACTCTTCATAATGATGATGATATAAAAGCATGGTGGAAGAATTTACTTGAAGAACCCTCGATTCCTACTCCTTCTCCGGTGAGGGAAATGGAATATGTTTCTGAGCCAGAGATGACTCCCGTTCAAGAACCAGAGCCTATCAGGGAAATGGTGGAAATAGCTAACTCTTATCCGGATAATTCTTCGATTTATCAGCTCTTGTGCATATGGTGCAGAGGACCCGAATATGGTGGGAATTGTCGAGGTTGTAGCAATGGAAAATCAGGAACCGAGTTTCACCACAATCCTTACTATGAGACAACCGATTTTCCTAACCAACCTTTGTACCATGAGCCGGAATCATACTCTTGTGAGTACTGTGGTGGTCCTCACCAAGGTTTTCAATGTCAAGCTCAAATTAACAATTCAACCTTTGGTTATGAACTTTACCCTTATTCGTCACAACAATCGTACTGTTGTGAGTATTGTGGAGGTCCGCACGTTAATTCCGATTGTCAGATACAAAATCCGATTGTTTACGAGCAAGTTCCTTGTAACAATTATGATTATCCTTATAACCCACCTCCACAATATCAAGAAGTTCAACCACAACCTTCACTAATATCTAATCCATAATTTCTGGAAATAATGAGTGATCTTAAGAATCTTCTTGATAAAATTACCCACGGAAAAGAAGATCCTCCTCAGATGACCTATCGTGAATTATTAGCTGAAGAAGCCGCGAAAGTGATCCAACATCGTCCAACTACCTATTATTCTGATTCTGATGACGATTATACTCCTCCAAGTGGCAATCCTACTCCCGTTTCTAAGCCTTTAATTTCCGACCCTTCCCCTTCTCTCACGCCGGTTGAGAGAAGTGACGTCGTTTTGGAAGAGGTCGATGATCATATTTCTACGGACATTATTGAACCCGTTGATTCTCTCATAATGGGGGATGAGCATCTTAGTACTATTCCGAAAACGGAAGTGTCTAATGTTGAGGTCCTTATCCCAATCCCAAGAGAGTCTGGGGTTGTTAATGATATTTGTGATGAGCCTTCTCTTGATATTTCTAACGATCATGATGAGATGTTCTCCGATTCCGATGATGATTCTTATGGAGACATTGATTTTATCGACGATTTACCGTCTGAGCCCGTCATTATTGAAGAAGAAAACGATTTTGAGCCAGAAGATGAAGAGATTGAGCCCGATGATATACAGATCGAGGATGAAGCATTACGTCAAACATTGTTGAATGTTAATCTTCTCATTTCAAAGATTGAAGCTCTCAACGATAATTCGAGTTCGCATCCTATCTCCGTTAAAGATAGCGATTTCTCTCCCGAGCTTGAGACTTTCCGATTCGATGAAGAGATTAGTGGCAGTCCCACTATTGTCAATGTTTATCCTCCGATTCTTGAGCGATTCTACTTCGAGGATGATATGAGCAAAGTTTTGAACGATATTTCCGATAATTCGACGAATGACCCGATCATTGAGGATGCGATTGATGACCCAATACCACCGGGTATTGAGGATATTGTGAATGATCCCGAGGGGGATATGGTTGTTCTTGATGGTTTTCTTGACTCTCCTCTCTCTGATGAGTCAACCATCCTTTATCCCGTTGAGCCCACATGTGAAGACAAAATCTTTAAACCAAGGATATGCATTGATGAGCCTTTTGTTAAAATCATTTTTGGAGATAAGGATCCTCGGATGGATGCCTTCATTTGTGAGCCTAAACGTCTTATCCTTTACCATGAGCTCCCGACTTCTTTGGAGTATTCTCTTATCGATCCTTCATCCTTTCGTCCACCCGCAAAACCACCGGATGATGGATCCTTCTTACATGATATGCCTTATCCACCCATTTTCTTCTCCACCCAACCCACCCAGTCTCATTCTTTCGGGAATGAGGACACCGTTTTTGACCCTGGTATCTCTACCACTTTCTTCCCCAAGGACAAATGAATTCGGGGACGAGTCAGGCTAGCGACTCGTTGACCAAAAACAATAGCGCTTCGTGGGAGGCACCCCATGCTTATCCTTCTATCTTCTTTCTATTTTCTAATAAGTGACGTGAAGGGGTTAGCCTCTTCGATTTCTCGTGTTTGGTTGTTTGTGATGTTGTGTAGGATTTTCCCGATATGAAGACTCTCGTGCTCGAAGTTTGTCATTTTCTCCACTCGAGTTTCATGATCGATGCTGATGGAAATCCGATATCCAAAATCTTATCGACTAACGTTTATCTTTGAGCATACTTAATAAACGGCTTTTAGATTTTCGTTGATACCCTTGCTTTTAAACATTGAGGACAATGTTTCGTTCTAGTCTGGGGTAGGGTAATCTTCGATTGGATTTGACCGCACTTGCTTGTTTTTTGTCGTGTACTCTCGCAACCCCGTTTTTCCTTAGAAAATGAAAAAAAATTGTGCAAAAAAATGTGAAAAATTTAAAAAATTTTGAAGCTTTTGTTAAGTCGTTTTGATTGAAAAGTTTGCTAGTCTCTTAGACAAGAAGCTATAAAATGCGAATTCTAGCTCACAATGCCAAGATTTTGCAAGTTTCCCTGAGTGACTTTAAATATGCATGACTTGAGATCATTTAGACAAAGCATTTGCTAACTTTATATATGTTTTGACACCTTGTTGACTTTCCGCTGGTGAGAGTAGGAATGGAATTCTGACTTGACCAGGCGTGTTGAGCCCTAGCTTGTTCCCTTAACCATAGATAATCTAAAATTATCGGCTAAGCATCCGCGGATCTCATTATTTGAGATTTTAAATTTGGGGAGATCGAGAAATGATAGAGTTACTTATGAGTTTAGATGCTAAGCGTGGAGTAGTTGGTTCTCTTTAGAGCCCATCGAAGGTACTTATGGCTTTTTGTTCCCACAAAATTGTTTCACCCCATATCTGCTAATAATAATTAGAGATGTTGAGTTTTTGGCGATAGTTAGTTCTTTGTCTTCTTTAGAGAATCCTTGCCCATGAAAGTTGGGTACACATCGAGGTACTGTCAGTGTTACGGTGTAATAGACAATGATTCTGATAGTTTCTGCTATTGTTTCTATAGTTATAAAAGCCGTAGGGTTTGGAGTTTGGCACAAAAATTAACATGAAATTAAGCCCAAATGTTTTAAAATTAAAAAATCCAAAGCTATAAAAGTTGTCATAGACTTCTATAAAGGCAGAGGAAAATCCAAAGTCATAATAAGACTTCTGATAAAGCGGTAATCCCGTTGAGTTAGTAGTTTAAAAGACCAAGGGCCTAAATTGCAAAAATGCAAATGTGCTGAAATAGTGTTAAGCCAAACTTCGGATCCGGGAGATGTCTAAATAAAGCTTCTGTCTCTGGACTCGTAGATGAGTTGTCTCGGTCGCCATAAAAAGGATATTCTCCCTAAATCGTGTGAAATTAGGACCTTGATGTGGACCTCATTCTTGTGTGCAGTGGTTTTCGAGGGAAGATGGATAAGTAATTAGCGACTTAGCTTTATATCTTTATTGAAATAAAAGTTATCGAAACGAGAAAATTTGAAGAAATTCATTTCTCACAAAAATAAAATAAATAGAGGAAAATAGGAAAATGGGAGCAAAAGGTAATTACACAAGTAACTTCCATGGGTAGTGTTAGCATCTAGAATCATATTTAACAATGATTTCGATTTTACGCTTAGTTTGGGAACTTGTGAAAAATCAGGGACGATGTATTCTATCCGTATGGTCACTTCACGCTGTGTTGTGTTTTCTACTCCATGATCCTAACGTGTTGATTGAAAAATGTTGGAGTTATTGATCGACATGAAAGTTCAGCAAACCGTCACTCATAATGATAAGTGCTTAATCGTAATATCTATATGTGAATTGAAAGGTAAGCGGGGCGTTTTTAGAATTAAGGCTTTCTTAATCTCTTTTGAGGAATCTTTGCTACTTCTTCATAGGTTTAGTAGAAAGAGATTGAAATCTTTGGTTTTAGAAGCATGAGTTGATTGCATTGCGTGGGGACACGACAATGGTCTCGTCTGGGGTACTTTGATATGTGCTTAAACACATATCTTTTGTTTATCAAAACTGACCCAAAATAACCAAGAAAGAGCCGTTTATTGTTAACATTTGCGTGTTTCTTGAGTTTTTGCATGTGCAGGTACGGATGTGACAAAACAGACAAAAGAAAGCCAAAACCAAAGAAAACCGAGCACGAGAGAAAGAAGAATGCAAAAAGCTGAGGCTGGGAAAGGAATTTGCAAGTTTGGACAATCAATTCTCAAAATGGCAGTTTTAGTCCCTGAAGATTCAAAATTGTCATGTTAGTCCTTGGAATTTTCAAAGTTGGCAAATTTGGTCCTTGGTTTATTTGAGATTGACAAGAAAGATCCTTGGAATTTCAGTTTATACATGTTTGGTCCCTAAGTTGATAAATGCATACACTTTTAGTCCAAATTTATTACAACCTTAGGCCCAAAATACTATCCAAAAGCCCAAGTCCATGTTACCATTTACCCGGTCCAATCCACTCATTATACCCGGTTCTCATTATACCCGGTTATCCAACCCGTCCACCCAAACTTATACCCGGTTTTATTAAACTTGTGGTCAAAGAGTCAAATGAAAACGAAACAAATATAAATAAATCACACGCGCCAAAATCCCCCCCCAAATATCCCCAGGTGATGAACCCTAAATACCCTTCCTCCTAATTGGCCAAATCCACTATCATTAAGGGTAATTCAGTACTTTCTGCTGACACATACTGACACACGGATGCCAGCTTGGCAATCCGTGTGTCATTCTCTCAAATCCTACCTTGTGATTGGTCCAAGAGATGTGGTATTTATGATCCAATGATTGAGATTGATGGGATGAGGTGGAGAGTTAATCCAAGGGCTCAAAACGTCCAAGAGAAAGCACAAATGATGTATTCTGGATCCTTCTTCAGGCTCAAGCGTGGCTATATATACCCTTCATTTCTCAGTTGTAATTCAAGTAGAGTAGGATTAGAGTAGAGTGTATTTTCTGAGTAATTTTTACTTGTTTTCAATGTTTTAGTTTAAATTCCAGTTATCTCAATTTCCTTTGTACTCAAACTCTATTAATACAAGTTTTTATTTTAGCTTATATTCTCATAAAGTTTAAATCATTATTACATTGTTCATTTCAGCTTATAAACATTTCAATTGAAACTTTAGCTTATTTCAAATCTACTTTAGTTTGTTACTCAGAAATGAAACTCAAAATTACCATTGGTCAACTAAAGTCAACACGGCAGAATTGTTCCTGAATTGCTGGAATGGAATTGGAAATGGTTTGATTATAGTGATTTTGGGTTGAGATCAGTGTAGGATAGGGGTATTCAGTTTTATTTGGCAAACCATAGTGGTTGGACCTTTTGTGAGTATTGATTCTTTCTCTCTTTTTAAATTTGCATTATTCCTGTTCTATGCCTGCATAATTAGATCAAATATGTTTCTGAGTTATATTGTTGTTTTGTTCACTTCTGTTTGATCTAATTTGGTTAGCTGAATCTGGTTTGAGGATTATTTAGGCTTGGATTTGCATTTTGCTTTGAAATTCTTGCATATCAGATTCATAACTAGTGTTTGCTATAGGCAATGATTTTGAGGTCTAGTGCTCATCAGTGCTTAGAATCAGTTGTTTAAGTCTCAGTTTGGTTCATTATAGTTAATTGAATGTGTCATTTGCATATTAGAGTAGCTAAAGCCAAATCTGCATTTTATCTAATCTTATATGCTTATCAGTTAGTTATAGGATTGATCAAATTTGCATTTAGGCTTAGAATCAGTTAGGTTAGTATAATCTCAATTCATTTCATCACTTCACATCATTTTTTTATTCCATTTAATTAGCTCTCAAGTTCATTTTAGTCAAAATTCCATTTCTGTCATAATTAGTCAAAATTTACAAACTCAGTTTTCATAAAACTTTATGGATTTTTAATGAATTCACTTCTGATCCAAAACTATTGAAACTTTGGGATTTGCAAGTTCAGTTGGTCAAGTTTTGAAAGTTGATTTTTGTGTAATTTTTAGAAACTTTTATAAGCACTAAATAAGCTATCCAAGTAAGCCTCATATGCCCTGTTCACACTCAGAATTCATTGAGTGTCAACCAGGCTTTTTGCAGATATCACCTAGGATTCATCATAGCTCATTAGGGTCTAAAAGTTGATTTAGAAGTTCTTTGCTTGGTAGTCTTAAGTTCTCAACTTCTGGTTTTCAAATTGGATCACTAGGTTAGCTTATTTTTAAGCTGCAAGTAGGGGTAGTGTAGGCTGTTTTTAGCTTTTTATTAATTTGATCATATCAGTTCATTAAGCTCATTAGAAGTTTAGTGCAGCTGGATTAAGTTGCTTTTGAGTAGATTTACCATACTTTAGCTCTTTCTCCCATTTTGTGATCATTAGTGCTTATTTGCTTATTATAAGTGTTTATTTCATAAGCAGTTTCACTACAGCCCACTTTTCTTGCACACTAGCTATAGTTTTTATATTTTTCATAGATTTAGAATAATATTTTAGATTTTTCATGAATTTTCTGCCACTGTTTAATATTTTTCTTGATTTAAATCAGTTTTTAAGGCTTTTTAAGTACTTTTTATTACAATTAAATCAGAAAAGGTTCCAAAAAATAAGTTTTCAATTTTCATAGATTAAGATAAATATAAAAAGCAAAAAAATAATTTTTCCAGATTTTTCCTACTTTAATTTGTAATTTTTAGCATTTAAATTAGTTTTAAATAGTTTTTAATTCATAGAAAGTAGAGAAAAGTTCAGAAAAATACAAAAAGAGTTTTGAAAAGTCTTTTGAGTTATTTTAGATTTTTGAAAAATAGTTTCATAATTTTCACTTTTGTTTTCATAATTTTTAGTATTTTAAATTTGTTTTATTAGTTTAAAATTAGTTTTAAATTCAAATAAATTCCAGAAAAATCCTAAAAATTAGTTTTAATTTTTAGTTAATTTTCTAATATCATTTTTAGTTAGAAAGTAATTTTATATTATTTTTAGGACTTAGAATAAACGTAGTTGCATTTTATTTACGTTTCATTTTATACGTTTTAGTATAATTTGCGTATTTAGGATTTCCCGTAGTGTAATTTCCCTTTTATGCTTCCCTTGCCCCGTAGTTTAGAAAACATCATATTATTCCCTTTTCCCATTCAAATCCCGATAATCGCGACGTGAGTTGGAAATTCCATTCAACCCTCGTTCGGAACGATCTCAGTGCTCAAACCTAACACGTTTGAGTTACCCACATACTACATCTCTTCTATTATTGATTTTTAACGAATCAGGATTCAATTCATATTTGTTTTCTTTATTAAGCTTCGTCTGTCTTTCTCTTTACCTAAATTTCCGGTGTTTGTGTAAGTAGAATAATTACACACCTATCGAATACATCAGTTTTGTTTACCATATATTACCTATGTTTTACCTAATCAACTTAGTTCTTTTCAAGGTCACAGCTCTCTTGGGATGATACTCGGATTTACCTAAGGCTTTACTACATCTGATCGGGTACTCTGCCCGTTAGTATGTGTCTATCCTAAGTTATTCAAGTTTTATAAATATTAAAAGCAGGATGAAATAGCACATCACTATTCTAGAGAAAACTATTCCATTGCAGTTCTTGAACCATAACCTTTAGTAGGACATGATGAGTTATCACCAAATACTACCTTGGGTCCTGGTTCCTCTATATACTTGTGCAGATACTCCTTCACACCAGTCATGCTTCTTGAGCATCCACTGTCTAGATGCCAAATAGGCTCCCTGGTGTGTCTCTGCACAAGTAGTAAACTGAATTAGTTTCTCTTAGTGACCCAATTACTAGTGGGCTTGGGTCTCAAGGTCTCTTTGAATTTGGTAATCGACTCATGGTCAGTGGTTGAGTGCATTGTGCTACTACAGGTTTTGCATTTGGAGACTGAGGATGACTCAGTGATTCTGGGTTGTTTTATACCTCTCCTTGCATGAATGACACTGTCATGTTGGGATGTCTCATGAGCTGGATTACAGCAGATATCACAACATGTGTTCATGAGACAATCATCCTGATGATGCTCATTAAACCCAGAGTGAGGGCAAGGAGGAAAAGGTTTTGCTCTATTCTTGGGAGCAGTTTTGGAGGATGAAGCATAATGATGACCAACTTTGGTATAGTTTGCTTTACTGACATAGCTTGCATACTGTAAGTGGTCTGCAGTTCTGTGATCATCCTTTTTGCAGATCATACAAAAAAGGATTCTATAGCAGTTGTCAGTGGTATGACTGGTGTAATGACACATCTCACACTTCTGCTTGGGTTTGTTAGTGGATTTTGACTTTGATGAGCTAGATGAGGCTAACTTAGTTTCCTTGATTGAATCAGGAGCTTTTTCGATGGATTCCATCTTTTCAGTCAGCTTCCTCACAAGCTCGGTCGATTCTGAATTTGGTCACTTCGGTGGGGACAGAGGATGTTGAAGTCTCAGTAGGAGTAGACTCTTGTTGAATTGGTTTTGTTGGTCTTTTCAGGATGGTTCTACCAAGTCCAGACCTTTCTTTTGGTTAGTGAGGATTGAATTGTAATGGAGTAAGCTCAGAGCTTGGTGCAGCATCCTGAAGAGGTTTCAGTGGTGGAAGCGGTGCTTGAGATTCGCTTCGGAGATGTGTTCAGTACTACTGGGCACATCAGGGAGTCCATGCATGCTCTTTAGAGCTTGGCTTTCAGCCTCTAGAATCCTTCCAGAATCAAAATTTGGAAGCTTACTCTCAGGATTAACACGTTCAATCCAATCATTGGGTTTAGGAATAGTCAACATATTGGTAATCATGCCACCAGAAACAAATGGTTTAGGACCCTGGTCTTTGTTGAGAGAGTCAGGAAGATGATCTTCACCTAAGACTCTCTTCTTGCTGTTGGGGGCTCCCACAACATCAAAGACCCTGGGATTCTTAGCAGTCCAACTATTAAGCATATCTTGAACCTTTTTGAGTTCGTCTTGAAGAGCCTGATTTCTTTTAACTAGTTCAGTGTTTTGAATTTGTAAAGTGACGCCTCAAGCTTAGCTTGTTTTAAAAGAAGTAGTTCATCCCTACACTTGTTTAATTCAAAACTTAGCTTGTTGTATTTTGAAAAAGATTCAGTCTTTGCTCTTCTACGAACTTAAGGTCAACATTAAGATAATTCATATAAGACTGCCAATCAGAGTCATCATCCATAGAAAGTAGGATATTTACCTTCTTCATTGTGATATTGACCCATTCTCCATTCCTAGTATGATTCTTTCCAACAACTAGCTTGTCCTCTTCTGAGAGGGCCATCAGTTACTGACTTGCACCATTTCATCATCGGATGAGATTGGCTCTTCATCCCGGTCGAAGGTTTCACAATGAGGCCCTTGTTTTACCCCACGCAGATTGAACACTTTTTGTTGTTTCGAGGGTGGCCTCAAGCAATGCAAGATTAGCTTTTGCTTTCTTGTATTTAGCTTCAAAATCCACAGTTTTGTTTTGATCAGATTTGTTTTGAAAATTTTGATGAGACTGATAAATATTTGGTTGAAATTTGCTAAAGCCTGAAGACTGATTAGACCCTGATGGTTTGTAAGAGGGTTCAGAAATTGTTTTTGAAAAACAGTCTTTTGCAAAATGGCCTCTTTTATGACACTTAAAGCATTCAGTGTCTTCAATTGCTTTAGTAGTTGAAAAACCTTTGTTTCCTTTTATAAACCTTCGAGAGTTAGCAAGGAGTGCCCTTTCCTGAAATTCAGTGTTCCGGTCATTTAGGTACTCCTCACTTGATCTCTCATCATGCTCATCATCTGAGTTTTCTTGGAAATCTTGAACCACATTGTTAGAAAAGAAAGCAGTTGATATTGGTGATGAGGTGGTGGTCAGGGACTTCTTGACTTCCTGAGACTTCTTTAAGTCAGGGTATTGTCTGTTGATGAGGTGTTCCTAAAAAGACAAATTTCCCATAAATTTCAGGAAGCTCAAGATTCTAGATATGATTAGCATTCCTAAGTCCCTGAGAGAAATTCAACCACTTCTCAGGGAGACTGTTAACAAAACCAACATTGATTTCATGTTTGGATAACTTAACACCATCATTTGAAAGTTCATTTAAAAGAGTTTTGTACCGGGTGTAAGTTTGAGATAGAGTTTTTGAGTCCTTAGCCCTGAAGGTGTTATACATAAGTTTCAGGTCCATTATCCTGTTTTCCTTGGTATCAGATGGACCTTCATGACAGTGGACCAGGTCATCCCAGGTTTGTTTAGTCGTACTACTGACTTATAACCGACTCCATAATATCATCGGGAAGACATGATATGATGATACTTTTGAGTTTTGGTCCCTGGTTGACCACTCTCCTTTCATCCTCGAGTCCACTGAGCTTCGTGTTTAGGCAAACCTTTAGCAATCTTTGGGATAAATGGACCTTCATTTATACACTTGATATAATAAGGTTCCATCCCAATCAAATAGCAAAGCATTCGCTTTTTCCATTTGTTGACTTTGCCAACTTCAAGTCTAGGGGCAACAGCTGAATAAGCTCCACCCTTTTTGTCGACTAGTTGGGGTACATCAATTTCAGCCATTTAGGATCCTAATTTAAAAACTTTTAGAGCGGCCTGAAAAAGAGTTTTATAATTAACCTTGCTCTAATACCACTTGTTGTTCCCGTTCACTATCGTTTGAAAACAGTTTAAGAATATAAAACAAGTTAATAGTGAACAATGACTGAAATTAACATAAATAAAACACACAAAGTAATTTTCAACATCATATTCTTTATTAGAAATTAATCAAAAAGAATACGTTACCCAAGTACTTGCGGAATAGTACTTGGGATTGAAATGACAAAGTTTGGTGACTCCTCTCTAAGCTCAGGCTAAGTCTGAGCACAACTCTTAGAACCCACTGAGCCATCTCAGGGATTAAGTTGTATTTGGAGGAGTGAAAAGATGGCTTGCGTGTATGTGTGTTTTTACAATTCACAAGCTTAGCCTTTTCACTCCATCTCTTATGCTATTTATACATGTATGAGTTTTAACTCTTTCCTAAGTGACAACCGACATCTTACAAAAGACAAAATATCTTGATGCATTTCTTCTCTGTTTACAAAGGCTATTCTAGGTAAGAGACAAGACTACTTTCCTAAGGTTAGTGACGACACTGAGCCTGATCTTTTGCCATTCAGGGAAAGTTGACTTTGGTTGATAAGGACTTCGTCTTATCCGATTCAAACTTATCCCGCTTGTCCCGCTCATTCTTCAGTCTTTACATCCTTTAGTCTTCTACTTTAGTTTGTCTTCAGTGTAAGTAGTTGGAGAGGAGTCTTAGGGATTCAGTGATTTATTGTCATCACTAACTGAATCCATCATCTTCTTCTTGACTCAGTCTTCACCCAATAAGTACCGCCTTCCGAGTGGAGAGACTTCTTCTTCGCCTCATACTGAGTATCCTGAAGATGACTCACTGAGAGATTATGCACTCAGTGACCTGTTAGGGTTTAACGGACTAAACACTTGGGCTATTTTCTATTCAAATCCTAGATTAAGGGGTTTGGGTATTTACTGAACCCAACAATAACAATATTCTTCTGATTCTAATTATTTTCTCCTACAAATAGTAATTAAGGTTGATAATCATATTTATATGATAAGTTGTATCAAAATTTAAGAAAAAGTTAAGTAAAATTATCAAATTAACTATGGATCCACATATAACAACACATAGAAAAGTTCATTATAGACTCAATTTGTTTTCTAAACCCAATGAATCAATCACATCCCTCCATATTTTTTATCAAAACAAAAATATCCATTCACATCTTTTAAAAAATAAAAATAAATATCATACAAACCATTAATGGTTACTCGAAAAGTATCATACAATTATGACGAGTATTAAATTATCTTTCTATAAATAGACACTTCTATAAACTTTTAACGGATTTTTTGACTTTTATTGTGAGTGTTGAAATTTACGTCTAGACTAATCACATAATATGATTTGTTATTTTAAAATCACATGTAACTTTATGAAATCACACGTGATTCTGAACATATAAATCACATGTAATTTGTGAAATCATACGTGTCCTAACATACAAATCACATGTTATTGTACGAGACGCAAATTTTAACATTAAAACAAAACTCGAAAAATGTTCGTCAAAAGTATATCAAAGTGTCTGTCTGCTGAAAAAATTATTTTATTTTTTATTCTTATTATTTTTTTAATGAAAAAATAGATAGCAAGAATTGATTTATTGAGTCTATAAAAAATAATAAGTTTGTAATGATCACAAATTTAACAACACATTGAATTGTTATAGTCGAAAAATTATAAGATTTACTTGTATATCCAATGCTTTTAATTGGTTTGATGTTTTGTGGGTGGTTTATCAAACAAGAGGTTATAAGTTTAAGTCTTGTTAGAGACATTTATGAAAGATTATGTGCGAGATAGGTGATACAACGGTGTAATCCATTAATGTTCAAATAAAAAGAAAAAAGAATTACTTGCATAATCTTTGCAGGTTTGCCATTTGTTGTTCTTTCTTCATTTTTTCGCTACATAACAAAAGTCCTAAGAAGACGTTTTAACTGAGCAAAATTGTAAAACTCAAATATTTCAAAGTGTCAGTCCAAAATCTCTATCCCCTCTTTACGATGTATTTGAAATCTTATATATTTTAGAAGTTTTAAAAAGTTAAGTGAACGTACCTTCTATTATTAATAATTATTAAAATAAAATTTAAATATACATTATTTGCACATTAAATTGTATCTTATCATTAATAAAAAATAACTAATATAATAAATTTAATATGTTTATAATTAAAATTAATAACTTTTTAAATTTGAATATAGTAATATGGTATGTTAATTCTTCACAATCTCATGATACAAACACACAATCTTTAGAAACTATCATCCGTTATAAAAAATCGTTAAACAATATTTTTCAAAGAAATCATTAAATAACATTCACCTCCGAACCTGTTGCTTTTACGCGAATACCATACCACTCTAAGAAAACAGATGTAATAGGGTAGAGTATAGAAAGTCAATTTAAAAAAAAACCATTTTACAAAAAAAAAATTGAAATTTAAGAAAACAGATGTAAGGTGGAAAGGTGTGGCTTGAAAGTCCTAGCGACAAATGCATACAAAGTCCTTGGCAAGCAAGGAGAATCGCCAGTCCATTTTTTCCAAGTGTAATGCTAGATCTATATAAATTTTACAAAAATAATTTCACACAATAATGTGTCATGATAATACATGGTATTATATCTCTTACTTTAGAATTTTTTTCATTCATAAATTAACATACACATTATGTGGGTTTTCTTTTATAAAATTTGTGCGAATGTAGCATCTATCTTTTCCTAAAAGCAAATAGATAGTAGTTTGGTGTGCACAAACAAAAAAACATAAAGTGAGAAAATGTTTATGATAAAGGTATGGAAAATTGGAGGAATCTCGCATAATGCTAAGATGGTCTGTAATACTTAGAGCACTAGGTGTCATGACAAGAGCTTATTTAGGGTTTACGGGTGCCACATCACTATAACAAACCTCCACAACTAATCCTTTCATCACTCATAACAAACCCCAACTTACTCATTTGAGGCTCATCACTTACAACTTTATTTTTTTTATTCAAATTTTCAAATAAACTAAACTCATTTCATTAAAAATAAAAATACAATACAACACAATAAAAAATATACGAAACGTAAAATAAAGATATGGTAAAAAAATATACACAACTTAATAAGTACATCAAATTATAACGAAACCAATTATTTGATTCTGTTGTTGAAATTGTTCCCATTGATGTCGTTGCCAAACATGCTCGATGAGACATCGTTGAAGCTTTGCGTGTTTGCGTTTATCATGTAGTTCCTTGGCTTTTCTTCTTTGCACTGCGCAACGGTCAATCCATATCTGTTGTAAATTTGGTTGCGGAGAAATATATATTTCACTAACTTCGGATATCGTAAACTTTTGATCTTTCAAAATCATGTTATGCATTATGATGCACGAGTACATGATTCTCCGTAACTTGCCCACAGTAAATGTACGCGCCGGTTGGGCAATAATATGCCAACGTCCTTGGAGGACACCAAAAGCTCTTTCGATATCTTTTCGAGCACTTTCTTGTTTCGCTTTGAATACGACATTTTTTGGTTACTTGCAACCGTAAATGATTTGACAAAAGATGCCCACTCTGGGTAAATTCCGTCAGCTAGATAATACCCATGGTTAAATTTACGCTAGTATACTTCAAACGGAACCTCAGGGGCAATGTCATCAAGACAGTCGTCGAATAACGGAGAATTATTTAAAACGTTAAGATCGTAATTCGCACCTGCTACCCCAAAAAATGGATGCCAAATCCACAAATCTTATGAAGCAATGACTTCAAGCATTATAGTTGGATACTTTTTATCACCTCTGTGAAATTAACCTTGCCGTTCTTTTGGACAATTTTTCCATTCACAGTGCATACAATCGATGCTGCCCAACATTTCCGGTATCTTATGAACCATGTTATGTGTGTTGTATAAGTTGCGAATGTCATTCTCATCTGCTTTTCTTAAAAACTCCTTCCCATACAAATGGATTATGCACATAGTAAAAAAATCTAGGCAATCGCGTGCACGGTGTTCATCTATTTGTAAATACTCATCTAATGCATCAACTGATATCCCGTAAGCCAATTGGCGTAGGGCACATGTGCATTTCATAATCAGACTAAAATTCATTACACCCCTTACCATCGGGTCGGACTCTAAATAAATTAAAATGCTTGGGAAGAGGATGATGAGTTTTAATATATGTTTCAATACCTTATACTATTTCTAAAAATAGTTTATTTTGGGTTGTCACCAAAATAATCAGCCATTAGACGTTCTTCAACAATTTTACGTTCACGGGGGATGTATCTACGGTGGAATGAAGGGCCGGCTTGTTGTTGTTGCAACGATTGCTCGAACTCAAACTCTTGAAGAATCATCACTAGCTCCAATAGCTTTTCAATGTCACTTTCACTGGAATAAGATGATTCGCTCATGTTTATTGCTTATATGTAAGTGTTTTGAAATAAAAGTTGTGTAGATTTTGATTGAAATGTGTGTATTTATACTGTTAAATATGTTTGTTTTTTTTAAAAAGAAAAAAAATGGACGTTGCTTAACGTTTAAAAACTGACAAAAGTACACATTCAAACCTCGCCGTGCAGACGACGAGGCCTTCCATGGCAAGCGACGACGAAGCCGTCCTGTGTCACGGCGAGCCACAACGAGCCCTCCACGTGGAACGGCGAGCGCTACACCGGGTGCTATAAGTGTAATAAGTAAGTTTATAATCGTGGTCATCACTGTCGTATCAACGTCAAATTAGTTTCTCTTTCTGCAATTAACTTAGTGTAATAAGACGATCGCAGTCACCATTTTTTTTTTCATTTTCATTTTTTTAAACATTAAAACTAGAATTTCATTTACAAAAACATTAAAATTAGAATTTCATTAACAATTAAAAAAACATTATATTAATAATTCAAATAATATAAAAAAAATCACATTAAAAATTAAAAATCTAAACAAGTAGTATAAATTATATTTCTCTTTTATTTGTCATTTCATCTCTAACACCATTTCCCGTTGTCTTCCGGTCAAGTGGTCACCGGCACTATGATAGAACAAGATGTCTTTTTTCATTTGTTTTTTTGGTTAAAAGGGTTACCCCGAAAAAATATTATTACTCCAAAAAATAATTAAGTACAACAGATGTGGGTGAATCACACACCTTAACCCAAAAAAGGCAAATCAAAAGCTCCTACAGTGCTTGAGACCTAACCAAGCATAAGAAATGACATTCCATACTTATGCAAAACAAAAATAAAAAACAACCTATCTATTTTGACCACGGAGACTAATGTCATAAGCAGTAGCAAACTTCAATTGAGCATCGGTCAGACCACAATCATCAAACTCATCATCATCATAAGGGTTTTGGTCATTGGTATCTTCCTACCATTGCTCCAATAAGCTCCTCATGCCTACTCCACTATTACCTTTAGAATCATCAAATGCCATAAAACTGGAAATTTTATTGAAGTCATCAAGGACTTCATCATTATCACTATTCGAGGTAACTAGATCACCAACCTTAAAAAATGGATTGCCTACCTTTTTTCCTTCATTAACCATGTTAGGAGTGTTGTTCGAAATACAAGAGGAGACGCGTTGGACGAACTTGGAATGCTTGCATAGTTTTCCACATTAGTCTTTTGCATAGGAAGCGACTTTCCATCATCACCAATAAATACAAGCTTCTCCTCAATTAATTGACTTTCAAGCTTATTAATCTTTTCAACTAGAGGTGTAGTACCCGGACTGCCAAATGAATCAATAGTAGCACTTATCTGTTTATCCATGTTCCCAAATCCATTATTAAAATTTGAATATTTACTAACAATCGGATCCTCATCCAAATTACCAAGAGCATCAAAGGCATTAGACGTTTTCACCACTTCAACATCCTTACTTGGTTGTTTAGACGTAGACACCTACTTAGTAGAGTCTTTGGGAGGATAAGCCTTTGTATTCTTAGGAGCAATCGGCCGATACTCTACTTTCTTGGTCTTAAAAATCCCAAAAACCCACTTATAAGTGGGACCCATTCGCTTGACAATAGTAAATCCATCATTCGATACCTCCTTAGTAGCTCTCGAGACTGGACCTTTTCCTTTATTATCCGTCCCATTCACCACACATTTAGAAGCGGATTTAGGACAATCATCATTCAAATGACCATAAAGCAAATATCTACCACACTGAGGTGGTTCCCACTTGTATTCAATGCGAATAGTTTCCTTAGTATACCCTTCCCCTACAAGTTTAGTAACCACCAAACCTAAATTGTCACGGAAGTCATTGGAAGCATTGATTTCAATCAATGCTCTGCATAACTACTACGTCCCCATGACTCCAAACACATGGTATTAGTATAAGAATCAAGCATCATAGGATTACTAAATTTAGAAGCAATCAAACTTAACCCATCAGGAGTATAAGCAACCATAGGGACATTGTGGAACTTCACCCATACTGGAACACATGACAAATCTTCCTTAAGAAGACTTACCAATGTAGACCACTTATTGAGAAAGATGAGAATTCCACGAATCCTCCAAGGTCCATCCACAAGAATAGCCTCAACATCTTTTAGAGACGAGAAATTGAAGAATGAGAAATCTCGTTCGCATTCATTGTAACTTTTTGAAGACCTTATTTACCCAATTATTGCGCAAGAACCATTCAACCACAGGAAAATCAAGTCTTTTCCTAAAAAATTCCCCGTACAACGAATTTTGCATCCGCTCATTAACCTCCTAAACAGAACCAATGGGTAAACCCACATCATAATCAGCATCCTTAGGTACCGTATCATCAATAAATTGAAATTTAGCTTTATTAGAAGAAGAAGGCTGATTTTAGAAGAATAAGTCGAGGGGGCATCCACATTAGAATTAGTCGCGGGTGTCTTATCCACATTAAAATTTAAAGGTATAGAAGCATTAGCATCAGAAATACCGCGAAGTGCCTCTTCAAAACTCGTACATGTAGCTGTTAGCCTTAATAATTTTTAATAGAAGTGATGGTCATTCACGTTTAGGAACTTTGTAACGTGTGTTAGATATCGTATTAGAATAGTCAACGGGCTCGTTGATTGGGCTAAGCTAAATGGCTAATAGTTATGTTAAGCTAGCCTTATGTAAGTTATTATCCAATCCAAGTCCAATCCAAGCCCAAGCCCATAAGGGTGATATGTATGGAAGTATATATACCCCTCAAATGGTCATTTGAGGGGTGTGCTTGAGTGTGTATGTGTGTGTTTTTCATTATGAAATAACAAGTCCTTTCTTTCATCTTTCTCTCTTGTTTCACACTTATTATCTTAAGTTACCATCTTTCCATCTTTATTTCTTATACTTTACGCATAACATAAGCTTGTTTTTTACGTGTATACTTGTGTGGTAAGGTTGGTATTCGTGATAAGGTTGAGAAAAACAAGGTCCTACAGTAGCTTTAGTAATCGAATTCATAGTAGAAGACTAAGGGCTTGTTGTGTGTATTGATTTTTTCTTGATTAAAAATGAACATTGACAGTTTTGTTTGATTTCTTCTTGCTTTTGTTGAATCTTCCTTTCTTCCAGTTTTTGTTGCCGCTGACACATCTTTTTTCCATTTCCATTTGCTACTGCTTCAACTCTAAATAAGAATCTTGGGCTTCCTTCTTTTTGGAAAAGAAACCCGATTTGACGTTTTTCCATTTATCCACTAACTGATCAACAATAGGTACAACAGCTGAAGGTTCCGAACGAATGGAGGAGGATGATTATTTCTTCTTAGCTTTGTCCCGGCCCGTTGGTCGAACTTCCTGAACCTCTTCCTCCTCTGAATCACCCGCTTCGTTGTTGAGATTAAAACCACCAAGTGGTGAGTCCGATTTTATGTGTGAGGTGGTTTCCGAATTCTTTAACTTTTTGTTTGCATTGGCTTTGGTTTTGTAAAATTTTGGCATTTTTATCTCTTGCCAATTTTCATGTTCTCTCAAAAGTTTCCATAGCTCAATCAATCTGAAGCTCTAACCGTACATCGCTTGATATTCAACTACCGCATCACAGTTAAAAAAATTTAATGCATTACATTTTTTCACTTTTCTACCTATCAGTACTTGTTCTCTTGGCCTATGAATAAGATCAAAAGACATCAATGGTGTAATTTATATAATAAAAAATTTCGTGAAGTTAATTTAGTCACTATACCTTTTTAGGATTATATTATACATGACAAAACTTAAGAAAGATACATCAGAATTAGGATTGGGATCCTTTCATGTTTAATTTGAACATGAGAGGTCATGTTGAGAGTTATGTGTGTAGTGATTTTATCTTTAAATAAAATAGAGGTCCCACAATGAATTGTTTATTATTTTTCACCATTCACATAACTCTCAACATGACATCTCATGTTCAAATTGAACATGAGAGGATTTCAATCCTCAGAATTAAGTGATGTTATTAGGGTTATTATTGCAAATTTCCCAATATATAAACTTAATAGCTTTAGTTTAACCAAAGCACCAACCATGTAAGTGAGTATTATATTTATCAATAAGTCTACATTGTTCCCTGTAAGAGCATGCACAACAATAACATTATAACACCAATAACACCGTCCACGTCAGCGCCACATCAGCTTTAACATTTAACATTAACATCCCCAAAAAACACCCACAACAATAACATCCGAATAACATCAATAACATTTCATATTTTCAATTTCAACCCCTAAACTAAAACAAACACTTCATTTATTAAAACACATATCACATTTAACATTAAAACACCAAGTACAATAAACGTTAAACACGAATTACATTAAAAATTAAAGATACAACTCATACTGACGAAAATAAAACTACTAAAACTTAAAAAAACGAATCATCTGAGTCCCAACCCTCAGAACTGGTTGCCGGAGAATTAAACTCCCCATTCATGTATCGGCGCTCCATTATGTCGAAGTAGTTGTCTTGGAGGTACTGAGCTCCCGTGCTTCTTGCTCATGGCGAGCAACCTCTTCACGTGCCTGCTCTTCCATAATCTCCCTAACGTTTTCTTCATCTTGTTCTAGTTGCCGGAGGGAAGTCTCACTTAACCCGCTGGGGTGGTTTTGAAAATCCACCTGTGGACTGTTCACATGTGGAGTTGGAACAATTGGGAGGTACGGGATGTTTTCAAAACCCACCGGAAAGACATTTTCCGGTGGTGTTGAGTACGATACTATCACTGAGTACCTCTTAAGTTTGTTACTGTAATGTTTTTTTTAGGAGTTCTTCAAATTGATATCTCACGTAAGATTCATATTTAGATAAAATTTTATATTTTTTACTAATTACTGGCGTATTCTTTGTTTAAAAGATGGAAGATTATATGATTTTCTTGTTAAGAATGTAGACTAAGCAAGTTTTCCCTACTTTATTATAGGCGGAATTCAAGTCATTTGCTGTTACGATCATGGGAGCATTTTTTAGCCTTACAACCCCGCTTGGAATTGTAATAGGCATATTGGTAACCGACACTTATAAAGAAGACAGTTCTACAGCTCTAATCGTAGAGGGTGTCTTAAACTCGGCATCGACAGGTATCTTGATCTACATGGCACTTGTCGACCTTCTTTCACCAGACTTCATGAACCCAAGGATGCAAAAGAACAAGATACTTCAATTGCTTTCAAATGTTTCACTACTTTTGGGTGCTGGTCTTATGTCGCTCCTTGCGAAATGGGCTTGAAAATTTATTTATTTCTAAATGTACGGCTGTACAGCAGACGTATATATTTAAAAAAAACTTGTGCATGTTTTGACAATTTTTTCGGGTTTCAATTGAATTGAAATATTATCTGAATTCAAATGATTTGGAATTTATATATGTTTGTATTTTGTATGTTTGTTATTCACTGTATCCCTGCTCCCAAGATCATTCAAATGTTTGTTATTAAATTCAAAACTCGGATCCCTAGCTGACCATCGTACAAGAATCGTGTTTGTTTTGTCATCATCAAATAGGGGAAGATTGTTGGATCTATTATAGATTTGATGATACAAAACAAGAAGAATGAAACATGAAGGACTTAAAGTGACAAGAAGGGAAACTACAAAAAGATGGAGAATTTGGAAGATTCTAGAAGATATGCTTAAAAGAATATTTAGTTTCCTAATTGTATTATGATTCCTCTTGTAAACCCTAGTTGTCTCTAGTATATAAAGAGACATAGGGTCATTAGTTTTTATAGTACGTACAAGATGTAGACGTCTAAAGGTGTGTGTGTGTGTGAACCTAGGCGTAGGGAAAACGCCTAGGGTTTAGGGTTTAGTTAGTTAGTGTTAGATCAAGTCTTTGATCTTTATTATTTTTTAGTTAGAGATAGTGATTGAAAACCTTGTTCAATAACAAAGTATTGTTTTGATTATTCCGCTGCGTACCATGTTTATTATCTTTGTTATTGATTCCTAGCTGAGCTTATAAACGATCTTATCAATTGGTATCAAAGCGGGAAGCTCTTGATATAGGGAATCACAAGGTTTTGGTTGTCAAAGAAGCAAGCAGATTCGAAAAAGAATTAATGGTTTTATTGGTGGTTTCACGTGAGAACAAGACTGCGTTTGATTGGTCCTCATGATACACGCATATTATATTTTTTTTGGAGGTCACATGATGATGGGTTATGCTACGTATTCTTTTCTTCCAAGATTCGTTTTCTTCATGATCACGTGAAGACATGTACACGCAAGGGGCTCCATATCTTTTTGACTATCATGTTCATGGCTGAATTTTTGGGACCCACGAATTTTAACTGATTGGCTAACACACATTAAATCCTCAATACTGGTCAAGCAATTCTTTATTGATTGGTTGGTTCTCGTGTAACATCAATATTGGTTAGAGATGTTTGATCACGTGGGACTTTTAATAAGGTAAGTGATCGATGGTTAATACAAAGTAATCATATACACAAGATCGTAGTTATTGTTCGAAAGTACTGCAAATTTTTCAAAGTACTGCTGCTGCACGTTTTGGTTAAAGTACTGTTCGACCCCGAAAGTACTGCTTTACAAAGTACTGCTTCAAGATTTGAAGTTAAGGGAAGTCAAGCATATTGGTTATGGATTTTTGGATGACACACACACAGAATGGTTATTGTTCACACATAGAGGAAGAAGTTTATTTGTTCTTAAAGGATTAAAAAAAAAGGCTTGTTTTTGGAGATTTATTGAAGAATTGATTACGAAGAGGATTATTTATCACTTATTTGAAGGTGAAGTGGAATTACTTAGTTTGAGTTCTTATCATATAGCTTGATGAATCTAGCAATGTGTGATTTTTCTTATGATTCTCTATGCACACATTGGCTATCACTTGAAGGAGTTACATTGTAGTGCTCAGTGTCTCATACTAGTTGAGGATTCTTGTCAAGGGATTCCGGTCTACTTATATTTGGTTTCGTATAAGTATGGAGTTCCGTGGATAGTAAAAGATTTAAGATACAAGTTTGAGAAATTCTACTTCTTCATCAAGTTAGTTATATTTGGTTTTCTTCACAAGTGATCATTACAAGGAGCCTACAGATTTGAAGAATCAAGAAGATGGTTAACATATGGGTTTTAGGGGAAGCTTATTGTTAAATGTTTAACCATCTACATGCATCACTCAAGGGGAAGTGTTTGATTTTTACTATCGTTGATCATTATTACTACTTGCTAGTTGAGTTTTCTCGCTTTTGGATCCATTTTTCCTATGGTGCGTAATGGTGAGCGATTTTAAACATTGGAAGTCTTAGATTGGAAGTATGATATTGGTTCGTAGTGGTCAAGATCATTATTTGCATACGTTCCCTATTTAGATAATAACAAAAAGGGAAGAGATGTTTGAGTGACATGGCATGGATTAAGGGGAAGACAAAAGAAGACATACTTGTTTCATTCATGGTGAGATCCCTGATCTCAATTTCTCTACTTCGCCTAGGGAAGTTCGTTCAAGAATGGTTTTGTCATTATCAACTAGGGGAAGATTGTTGGGAATTATAAGTTTGAGTTGATAAAGACAAAAAGAATGAAACAAGAGGGACTTAATATGACAAGAATGAAACCTACAAAAAGATGGAGGGACTTGCTTGCAAAAGAAGTTTTATTTATTAGTCCTTATCCTCTAGTATATAAAGAGGACATAGGTGTAGGTTTTAATTAGGTCTTCCATAATGTAGTCGACTAAAGGTGTGTGTGTGTGTGTGTCCTAGGCGTATGTTCATGTAAACGCCTAGGTTATTAGTGTAGTTAGTAGACGTGTTCCTATAAACGTCTAAGATTAGTTAGTGTTAGTGAATGAAAACCTTTAGCAATAACATTGATGTTCTTTATTATTCCGCTGCGTATGTATATGTTATTGTTATCCCTAGCTGAGCTTATAAACGATCTTCACAAATAATTACTTTTTTTTTGTACTAAGTCAATAATGTTTATCTTCTGTCATCTAGGTTACTACACTTCACGGGTTTTTCACATATGTTACTAAACATTTTTATATGTGCCACCCTAGTCACTACATCGAATTGCAACCGGTTGTAGTTTGCCACGTAGGATACCTATACAAACAAGTCACTAAACTTTGCGAAAATATTGTCCTAAGTCACTAACGTTTCATTTCTGTCATCTAAGGTACTCAACTACACGAGTTGTTAAATATGTTACTGAACCTTTAAAATATGTTTTCGTCCGTTTTCATCCCCTTTTTACGTTTTTATTCGTTTTCAACCGTTTTTATACGTTTTCATCCGTTTTTTTTACATTTTCATCTTTTTTATACGTTTTCGTCCGTTATTATACTTTTTTGTCCGTTCTTATACGTTTTATACAAATTTTAAAAATTTTTATTCGTTTTCATCCGTTTTATACATTTTCATACGTTTTTATCCGTTTTTGTCACAATTCTCAAATTTCGGTCATTTCTTAAACTCAATATTCATCATATTAGTTCATACATGAATTTTCACTTCACATTAAACGCGTAAATTTTATATTAAATAACGTTATCGCGTGAGTTGTTATTTTGAATATTTAACTGCTTACTTCTAAAAATGATCCCGACGTATTTTTATACTTACATTTAGTTGTAAAAACTATATTTTGAGTTTAACTAGTGTTTTGAATTTATTTGATATATAAATCGTTAAAGTTATATAATTACGACACTTTTCTTAAAAATTACTCGATAATTATTTTATCACTCAAACTTCACAAGGAATGTATTTTTACAATTTTTATTATCTCATTACACTTTACTTTGAACTATTAAAAATTTCTTTTTCCTAAAACTACCTAAAATACACTAATGTAAATATAATTCTACAAGCTATTATTACCTAGAAATTTCACTTACATTTCTTAACAAGTATACATAATATAAAAGAAAAAAAAAATGTATTTCACAAACATAACCCCCCCAAAACCGGTCCTTGGGGAGGGTTGGCATTAATTGGGGCATGGTTATTTGATTGTTAAAAGTTACACACTTACTTAAAAGTCTACACTTGCATTTTTTCTCATTTCATACTCAAATAATTCACCAAGTTAGAAAAAGTTCTCTCCTTTGTTTCTCTTCTTCATCAAACCGGTTCTCATCAAGGGTTTCAAAGGGATCATCATTTTTTCAAGTTCAAGCATAAATCAATCTAGAATCACACTCTTTATAAGGTTTTGAAATAAAAACCAAGAGTGTTTAGGCTAAACCTTGTTACTTGCACCTCATCATATTCACTTGTAAGCATGTTTCTTTCATTTTTCATGTTTCCTTATCATCTCATATGTATCTTTTCATTTTTGGAGCAAGCATGCATGATATGTGATTTATACCATTTTTACTTGATTTTTGGAGTTTTATATATATATGGTCATCCTATAAATATCCCCTTGGTATTCTTTGGTCTTGATGATGTCTAGGAACCCATGACACCCTAAGAAGGTGTATGGTAGGATTAGATTAGTTTTGGAGTTGATTTGAAGGGATTAGAATAGGTTTTGTCCGATAAAAACTATTTTCGATAAGTATTTATAAGTAATCTGTCCTTGTTTTGATTTTCTGGAAAATCCGACTATAGTCACGAATTTTTGGCCTTAATATTTAGAAAATATACTTTAAAATGAATCCGTGGCCGCTTGAACGGATTAAAACGGAGTTATAACGGTCGTGGTGAATTTTTCAAGTTTGACGATTTAAATATTTATTTTCAGAAAATTCAGCAACTTATTTTTGTATTATTCGAGTCAAAAACGAGCCTTAAGCTTCACAAATTATTTCGACTTATCAAAAATATATTAGTATACTTTGATACGAAGCTAAGGACGTATAATACGTAGAAAACGGATTTGAAACGACAAATATATGCACGTTTTCATAAAATTGCCGTAACTATTATTTTCTGAAAACTATATTATTTCTACGATACAAGTGTTACGGTAGCTGTAACGCCCATGTTGAGGGTCGTTTTAACCATGATGCAAAACTTTTTGGAACGAATTGTCTTCTAATAAAATCAAGTTCACCGAGCATATTTTTCAAAACGATAAACCGTTTGTATAGCGGAGTTGTAGTAAATTATTTATGGATGTTTAAACTTGGCCGAAACTCATTTTTTCATAACAATTAGCCAAAATCACCATCTTTAACCCTTATTATCTTTATGTTCGAGACCTTTATGTCGAAAACTCCTGAACTGAAACTTCTAGATTTCGATACAAACTTTCCAAAACCGTCGAATTCGTTCTCTAACGATCGACGACACCATTTTACTTACTAGTTTTCGGAGCCATTTTGTTAATTTCATGAAATTTCCGACGACTTTATTTTACGACGAAAAGTGATAATTTCACCATAAATCATTTCAAAACCATTGTAGGATGACATTTCGACTTAAATACTTGTAAAGTCATTTTTGGATGGTCAAGACGTCAAAAGAGTATTTTTCGACGAAAAGTATTATTTTCAAAACTCGCAAATGGTATAAATAACATACGAAATGCGTGCATAACATTACATCATGACTTATTGCATATCATATCATTCGTAATAGGTCCCGGTTAAAACATCACATTATACCTCGGTGTACTCACTTTTGTCGTCACATCTATTCATCAAGTGAGTAATCACATCCCCTTTTTACCATTTTTAATATATTTTGGGGCGAAATGCATGAACCATACTTGAACTAAATTGATTCCTACTTTTGTGAACTCTTTTGACTAGAACTTATGAACTTGAATCAAATCCTTGAACTTAATTACGAAATTATGACTAGTTGGAACTTGTTGAACCGCATATGTTAGGACCTTGACCTAAAGTCTCCTATGTTCAGAGCATCACTATAAAGTCTCCCTTGTTCGGAGCATCACTATAATTCTCGCTTTGTCGGTGGAGTGTTCACAATAATTCTCGCCTTGTCGGTGGAGTGTTCTCAATAATTCTCGCCTTAATGGTGGAGTGTTCTCAATAATTCTCGCCTTTAATGGTGGAGTGTTCTCACATAATTCTCGCTTAATGGTGGAGTGTTCTCAATAAATCTCACTAGGTGGTCGAAAGTGACAAAGGAGTCTCCCTTGTTGAGCAAAGGCAAAGTCTCCCATGTACGGAGCATCTTTAAATTATTATATACTTGGTACTATATTGTGAACTATTTTGACCACTTGATACGCTATATTTTGTGCAATGGGTTGTGTACACACAGGTTGCAAGTTTTGTATGGGCGAACTTGGAACTGAGTGGATATACAATGCCTTTGCTTTGGGAACTATTATGACCGCTCACACTTGACTACTTGACGCACTATATTTTTGTGCAATGGGTTGTGTACACACAGTTTGCAAGTTTTGTATGGGCGAATTTGGAACCGAGTGGATACACAATGCCTTTGCTTTGAGAACTATTTTTCGTTGACCGAAAGCTTTGATCATTTCTTACGAGTTTTCTTATTTCGCTAAACGTGTTTACTCACCAACTATTTTCATAGTTGACCCGTTTTTCTCTCATGCATTTCTGGTGATCGTTAGTAAGCTTTTCTATCAAGTCTTGCATAAAGAAGTTTTCACTTGTCGCTACCAGTCGTTATGTAATAAAACTCAATATTTTGGAATCTAAACTTTGTAATATATTTGCCGATGACGGCTAATCTAGTATTGTAATGGTGTATTCTTTCTTTTTAATCTTAACGTTGGTATGTTCTATTATCTTGCGCTTATGTTCCCTTCCGTTACACCTCGTATTTCGCCTTCGTAGGGTGTGATTATTGGTACCGAGCCAAAGGTTATAGAGAATGCCGATTTTTCAAAAATAAAAATCACAGCTATAACCTAAAAAAAAAAAAATTATTATTTTATTTTATTAAACATTGAACATCATTCGAGTCATCTAGTCCTATCGCTAGATCGTTAATCATAAAATATACATAGCCTGATCAACTATGTCTAATTTATGAAGAACCATGCAATGATAAGAGTGGTAGTTTTAAATCATGTTTAGTCGAAGTCTTTTGAGTCCGTCACCGAAGTTGCATTGGTCGGGTGGGTATGCATAGCATGTTTTACGCTCACGCCTACATTACCGCATCTTGTTCATATCTTCTTTCCATCTTTCGACTTGTTAGACATAGCATGTCTTTGTTCTGCCATGTTTCATCACTATAACACATTACCACCGCTCGCGACATCATCCGACTTCGTTAGAATGTCGCTTACTCAACCCGATGTTTTGGTCCTCAGAGAATCATGGCCGCAAGAAACACACGCCGTGAGGTAATCGCCCAAACTTGGCTTTGGCAATAGAAGGCCCACAAGATCGTAACATTGAAATTCCTCCCGCACGCGGGTCGAGCATTCTATCAGGGTACCGAGGAAGCCCGCAACGCTTAACGGGTACATTCTTTCGAACAACCACTTTATTTCTGTGCGACATGATTTTGAGTGCATAACTTCCTTCCAATCTTTACCACGTTCACGACCTTGATTAATTTGAGACCTATTGATATCGACCTTAGTTGTTATATATTTTGTTGATTGAATTTGATTGTGTAAGCAAATCGAATATCGGCTTAATCTTTCAAAAGACTTCATTCAAGGATGTGGAATCCTACCTTTCTAACAACTTGTTTCCTAGCTTGATCTAGTGACAGTTCTTGTTTGATGAGTTGCGAAAGTCGAGCTAAGAAACAAGTTTACTCAAGTCGGTTTAGTTTAATCTCATGACAGTTCTTGTTTGATGAGTTGTGAGATTAGATTATAATCGACAACCTAAAGGTCTTTTGAGAGCTACGCTCGATATTGGGTAAGTTTACCCTATCAAATCTAATCACGGCACGCACTAAGTTGTATGGGGAACCTGTACGCATGGGCATTGATATGATCATTTAGACTGCTCGTACGAGCATGAACTTTTAGAACTCTTGTCGAGGTTCGGACCATAGTATCGTTAATCGAATCATGAGGACATGATTCCGCTGACATGGGAAGAATGTCACAATTCTCAAATTTCGGTCATTTCTTAAACTCAATATTCATCATATTAGTTCATACATGAATTTTCACTTCACATTAAACGCGTAAATTTTATATTAAATAACGTTATCGCGTGAGTTGTTATTTTGAATATTTAATCCGTTACTTCTAAAAATGATCCCGACGTATTTTTATACTTACATTTAGTTGTAAAAACTATATTTTGAGTTTAACTAGTGTTTTGAATTTATTTGATATATAAATCGTTAAAGTTATATAATTACGACACTTTTCTTAAAAATTACTCGATAATTATTTTATCACTCAAACTTCACAAGGAATGTATTTTTACAATTTTTATTATCTCATTACACTTTACTTTGAACTATTAAAAATTTCTTTTTCCTAAAACTACCTAAAATACACTAATGTAAATATAATTCTACAAGCTATTATTACCTAGAAATTTCACTTACATTTCTTAACAAGTATACATAATATAAAAGAAAAAAAAAATGTATTTCACAAACATAACCCCCCCAAAACCGGTCCTTGGGGAGGGTTGGCATTAATTGGGGCATGGTTATTTGATTGTTAAAAGTTACACACTTACTTAAAAGTCTACACTTGCATTTTTTCTCATTTCATACTCAAATAATTCACCAAGTTAGAAAAAGTTCTCTCCTTTGTTTCTCTTCTTCATCAAACCGGTTCTCATCAAGGGTTTCAAAGGGATCATCATTTTTTCAAGTTCAAGCATAAATCAATCTAGAATCACACTCTTTATAAGGTTTTGAAATAAAAACCAAGAGTGTTTAGGCTAAACCTTGTTACTTGCACCTCATCATATTCACTTGTAAGCATGTTTCTTTCATTTTTCATGTTTCCTTATCATCTCATATGTATCTTTTCATTTTTGGAGCAAGCATGCATGATATGTGATTTATACCATTTTTACTTGATTTTTGGAGTTTTATATATATATGGTCATCCTATAAATATCCCCTTGGTATTCTTTGGTCTTGATGATGTCTAGGAACCCATGACACCCTAAGAAGGTGTATGGTAGGATTAGATTAGTTTTGGAGTTGATTTGAAGGGATTAGAATAGGTTTTGTCCGATAAAAACTATTTTCGATAAGTATTTATAAGTAATCTGTCCTTGTTTTGATTTTCTGGAAAATCCGACTATAGTCACGAATTTTTGGCCTTAATATTTAGAAAATATACTTTAAAAAGAATCCGTGGCCGCTTGAACGGAGTAAAACGGAGTTATAACGAAGTCGTGGTGAATTTTTCAAGTTTGACGATTTAAATATTTATTTTCAGAAAATTCAGCAACTTATTTTTGTATTATTCGAGTCAAAAACGAGCCTTAAGCTTCACAAATTATTTCGACTTATCAAAAATATATTAGTATACTTTGATAAGAAGCTAAGGACGTATAATACGTAGAAAACGGATTTGAAACGACAAAGATATGCACGCTTTCATAAAATTGCCGTAACTATTATTTTCTGAAAAACTATATTATTTCTACGATACAAGTGTTACGGTAGCTGTAACGTCCATGTTGAGGGCTGTTTTAACCATGATGCAAAACTTTTTGGAACGAATTGTCTTCTAATAAAATCAAGTTCACCGAGCATATTTTTCAAAACGATAAACCGTTTGTATAGCGGAGTTGTAGTAAATTATTTATGGATGTTTAAACTTGGCCGAAACTCATTTTTTCATAACAATTAGCCAAAATCACCATCTTTAACCCTTATTATCTTTATGTTCGAGACCTTTATGTCTAAAACTCCTGAACTGAAACTTCTAGATTTCGATACAAACTTTCCAAAACCGTCGAATTCGTTCTCTAACGATCGACGTACACCATTTTACGACTAGTTTTCGGAGCCATTTTTGTTAATTTCATGAAATTTCCGACGACTTTATTTTACGACGAAAAGTGATAATTTCACCATAAATCATTTCAAAACCATTGTAGGATGACATTTCGACTTAAATACTTGTAAAGTCATTTTTGGATGGTCAAGACGTCAAAAGAGTATTTTTCAATTTAAAAGTATTATTTTCAAACTCGCAAATGGTATAAATAACATACGAAATGCATGCATAACATTACATCATGACTTATTGCATATCATATCATTCGTAATAGGTCCCGGTTAAAACATCACATTATACCTCGGTGTACTCACTTTTGTCGTCACATCTATTCATCAAGTGAGTAATCACATCCCCTTTTTACCATTTTTAATATATTTTGGGGCGAAATGCATGAACCATACTTGAACTAAATTGATTCCTACTTTTGTGAACTCTTTTGACTAGAACTTATGAACTTGAATCAAATCCTTGAACTTAATTACGAAATTATGACTAGTTGGAACTTGTTGAACCGTACATGTTAGGACCTTGACCTAAAGTCTCCTATGTTCGGAGCATCACTATAAAGTCTCCCTTGTTCGGAGCATCACTATAATTCTCGCCTTGTCGGTGGAGTGTTCACAATAATTCTCGCTTTGTCGGTGGAGTGTTCTCAATAATTCTCGCCTAAATGGTGGAGTGTTCTCAATAATTCTCGCCTTAATGGTGGAGTGTTCTCAATATATCTCGCCTAGGTGGTCGAGTGACAAAGGAGTCTCCTTGTTGAGCAAAGGCAAAGTCTCCCATGTACGGAGCATCTTTAAATTATTATATACTTGGTACTATATTGTGAACTATTTTGACCACTTGATACGCTATATTTTGTGCAATGGGTTGTGTACACACAGGTTGCAAGTTTTGTATGGGAACTTGAACCGAGTGGATATACAATGCCTTTGCTTTGGGAACTATTATGACCGCGTACACTTGACTACTTGACGCACTATTTTTTTGTGCAATGGGTTGTGTACACACAGGTTGCAAGTTTTGTATGGGCGGAATTTGGAACTGAGTGGATACACAATGCCTTTGCTTTGAGAACTATTTTTCGTTGACCGAAAGCTTTGATCATTTCTTACGAGTTTTCTTATTTCGCTAAACGTGTTTACTCACCAACTATTTTCATAGTTGACCCGTTTTTCTCTCATGCATTTCAGGTGATCGTTAGTAAGCTTTTCTATCAAGTCTTGCATAAAGAAGTTTTCACTTGTCGCTACCAGTCGTTATGTAATAAAACTCAATATTTTGGAATCTAAACTTTGTAATATATTTGCCGATGACGGCTAATCTAGTATTGTAATGGTGTATTCTTTCTTTTTAATCTTAACGTTGGTATGTTCTATTATCTTGCGCTTATGTTCCCTTCCGTTACACCTCGTATTTCCGCCTTCGGCGAGGGTGTGACAGTTTTCGTCCGTTTTTTTTACTTTTTTGCCTATTTTCTTATGTTTTCTTACGTTTTCATCCGTTTTTTATGTTTTTATACGATTTTGTCCCTTTTTTTTTACGTTTTTATACGTTTTCGTCTGTTTTTATATATTTTGGTCCGTTTTTCGTACGTTTTCGCCTGTTTTTTATGTTTTCATACATTTTCGTCCACTTTTCTTATGTTTTTGCCCGTTTTTCTATGTGTCATTCGTTTTCGTCCTTTTTTTTATGTTTGAAAATATAAGAAAATAGGCGAAAACGTAAGAAAATTGGACGAAAACGTAAGAAAAACGGACGAAAACATATAAAAACGGATGAAAACGAATAAAAACATATACAAAATGTATAAAACCATATAAAAACGGACAAAAACGGATGAAAACATAAAAACGTATAAAAATTGTATAATGACGTAAAAAATGGGACAAAAATGGACGAAAACGTATAAAAACGGATGAAAACGGACGGAAACGTAAAAAAAGTGTATAAAATCGTATAAAACGTATAATTTTAAAGGTTCAGTAACATGTTTAAACAACTCCGTGACACCCGACTAACCACAAGGACCGTTTTGTACTAAAAAAAATGTGCAATGTCATCATTTTAAAGGTTCAGTAACATGTGCCACAACTCGTGAAGTTTAGTACCTTAGATGACATGAATGAAACATTAGTGACTTAGGACAAATTTTTCACAAAGTTTTGTGACTTATTTGTATATTAACCCATTATGCTCCAATACACGTCAGCTTTGAACCGGTAACAATAGGATGCAAAACTAGTGGTATCCAATATAACCGGTTACGCGAAGTATAGTAACCTAGATGACAGAAGATAAATATTAGTGACTTAGGACAAATTTTTTTAAAAGTTTAATAACTTTTTTGTTTATTAACGCTTAAAAAAATTACAATGTCATTATGTGCATTATTGTATAACTTTCTACTTAGTATTGTTGTCAGAACCCTTGACTGCATTCCAGCTTATTCTACTTCGATGGTAACGCCCACAAGGACAAAAGTGTTTCCTTGAGTCTATTGATAATTCATATTAAGTATTTCAACATGCAACATCCTGAATATATATCTCATGTTGATCTTAAGTAATGCTCACTAGTAACTAATTGCATTGTAACAAGATTTACTTATGTTCGCGCGTTACGACAGGATACAAGCGCGTTATATGTTAGGTCACTGGAGAAAGCTGGTTGAATGAGTGCGGCAAACATTTTTCCTTATAATCAATCGGCAAAATTTTTGTCAAATGAATAGTAAATCAGGAGTGCAGATGTCTTTTCATGCATGCTTCTAAGAGCATGCACAACAATAACACCATAACACTGATAACACCGTTCACGTCAGCGCCACATCAGCTTTAACATTTCACCTTAACATCCCCAAAAAACACCCACAACAATAACATCCCAATAACATCAATAACATTTCATATTTTCAATTTCAACCCCTAAACTAAAACAAACACTTCATATATTAAACTAAACATATCATTAAAATTGAAAACATATTACAATACGAGATTAAAAAAAAAATTACAACGAAATTAAAAAACACACTGCAAATAAAACGTTACAACAAATTAAAGGAAATGACGAGAATACGATCTACTGACGAGGTTTCAAGTTAAATTTTTTGATGATTCGATCTTTTTCGTCATTGATCCAATCCACGACCATTGGATCTTGCCCTTCAGTAGGCGTCATAAAAAACTTTATCTCTTCCAACCTTGTTATTGTGAGATCTTTTTCCTGCTGGGCCCGATACGCCGGTTCGGCGGTTTCACGTTTCATACGATACTCGTTTGCCATAGTTTCGGTGAAATAAGTTGACGAGCTCGTTCCTCCAGTGCTTGCTCCCCCAGTACTTGTTGTGCCCTCGGATCTTGCTTTCTTGGTAGCACGTTTCTTTCCCATGGGGCGTGGTTGTTCATCATTACCAAACAAAGCCTCGTTTGTTTGGCTTGGCACATCGCCGGTTAAATCAACCGGTTCTGGCGTGTCCCATTTCTTATAATGACGCAAAACCTCCCAAGCGTCATCGAGACCAAACGGTGCTGCTTTTGTTTCCTCACGATACCATTGCTTTGCCCGTTTCATCACATCCTGCTCACTTTCCCCGCTTCGTTGATCCCGTTGCGCACGTCTGTAACAAGCGTTGAACTTTGTGCATATGCCGTTCAATGTTTTCCATTTGCTTGACATCATGTCCTTCATGCGCCGTTGAAAGTTGTTTCTATTGAACTCATTTCTGACCCGATACCAAAACGTATCTCTGGGTTGGCACTTTCTAACTTTCGGATCCTCCGAAACAGCTATGTAACACCTTGCAAGTAATGCTTCCTCTGCTGGAGTCCAACGCGCAGCAACGACAACCTCCTCTTCATCAGAATCAATTGGTTCGGGCTCGGGGTCTTTGGATTTTTTTGATTTTCGCTTAATACGACCTTTTCCTTTTTTTGGAGGAGACGTGGGTGTGTCAGCAACATCATGTGTTTCAGTTTGTGATTGTTGTGACTGTTGTGTGAATTGTAGATTTTGAAAGTTGGAGTTTAAGGTGCTTTGTTGGTTTTGTTGTTGCCAATACAGAAATGTTTGATATTGTTGATACATTTCTTGGCTCGAGAAGCCTAGTGTCTTGGGGTTTGAAGATGAACCCGCGTTCGGGTTAGATGATGAACCCGGGTTTGAGGGATTCCACCCACCACCGAGAAGATTGAAGAAAGTATCATCGTTGCCTCCCGACATTGTTTTTTTTTGCAGTTAATTGAAGTTGAAAGATTGAGAGTATTGAGAGGATTTAGAAGTGGGAGTGTGAAAAAAATGGTGTTTTAATTGGGTATTTATAGTGGTAAAAAAAAGGTTTTTGAATTTTTATTTTATTTTATAAAAAGTAGCCGTTTAGGGTATTTTTTGAATTTTTTTTAAACATAACGGCTAGTAGCCGTTACAAGGGGGTGGTTTTGAAAATTTTTTGATTTTTTTTCTTCTCATATAACGCGCGTTATATGGTTAACAGGGAGGGACCAACAGCGTGAAAGAACTCGGCCTCCAAGGGTGTAACGCCGATAACGGCGTTATTTGGACGAAAACGGGCGTTATCCCGTTATTATTGTGCATGCTCCAACTATTACAATAATTTAGTGTAGAAAAGTAAAACATGAATATCCAATACACTTTTATTAAACCAAAATAGATTTCAATCAGAACTCAACCAAACAATCCACTACAACTATTTTGGTGTGGATTTATTATCTATATGATAATAGTTTTATTACAAGAACAACAACAAACAGAAGTAGCAAGATCAAGATGATCTGAAAACTTAAGCTTTACAACTTTGAAAGAGAATAAGGTATGTGAGAGTATCAGAGAGAACATTGGTAACAGAGTTATGAGTGAATGAGCCAAAATATTGGCATGTATACATCTGAATATAAACTTTGACGTATCATAATTTTGAGTCTCTGGATCATTGCAAATATGCCTTTTCGTGTTTTTTTGGGGGAATTGCGTATATATCCTTTCAAAGACTCATAATTGCGTATATATCGAAGCTAAACGAATAATTGCATATATATCCTTTCAAAACATTAAATTTGTCGTATATATCCAAAACATTATTTTATGTATTTTTTAAATCCAAAAAATACATTAATCAATATTGTAATTTAAAATGTCCATTCTACCCTCGATTTTTTTTCCTATACCCACAAATTAGAACTTGATTATCTTGAATCATTTGTTACGCTTTTAACTTTACTCTGAGACCACCAGGCTTCATTTATCACCATTATTATCTTGAACCAACAATTTTGCAATGGAAATTCTCAATGTAGTTCTCTAAAACCCATTTTATTTCTCATAGAAAACCAAAATATTCACAAATACATACCCTTTCAGCCCAGTCAATTAATTTTGCCAACTGATCGAATAGTAACAAAACAGTTAAGAATATTGTGATTGTTGTTGAGTTTTTTCACAAGATTTGAGTGGGTTTAATTATGACATGAATAAATTAAACTATACTCACCAATATAACTACGAACAATTTATAGAATCAACTGTACCAATCTAGTATTTACTAATTAGAACAATGAACAAAAGAAATACTGTGTATGAGCAAAGTGGCAAACCAATGAAATTAATTGTGAAGTTTTACAGTGAGTGGATCTTGAGATGGTGAACAGTGAAGAGCAATAACTAATTGTATTAAATGAGAAGGGTATAAATGACAATGTAGATTTTTTTTAACAGAGATTACATTTCACTCCTCACAAATGGAGGTAATTTGAACACAACAAGTTACATCGAACATAATGGGCAAAATCAAAGCCGACTTGCCAAAAAAAATACATGAGGCAACAAGTTAAGCCAAAAGAAATCATACACCCTAATAGTTGTGACAGACTACAGCAACACCATACAAGGGTAGGGGGAATCACCAAAGTGAGCTTTTGGTAGACACAACTATATGAAGATGTAGCTTGACAAAAGTACACAAAGTACATATAACATACATAGAAGATAAAACTGAGCATCCTAAAAGGAGCTAGAGCAAAACCAAACAGATCTAGAATCAAAACCCAAAGCTACAACAAGCTATCGATGGCGGACCACAACAGATCGAAAGCAGAAGATAGCGGTGGCAGCAGCGCGAAGATGGGAGATGACAGATATATAGGTAAGGGCTATTATTTTGGGAAGGGAAAAAAGTACAAGAGGTCCAGACGACCGGCCTAAGCCAACCGCCGGGAAAGGTCGAGATTTGTTTGGTTAGAGGCTAGAGAGAGAAGTTAGAGAGAGGTTAGAGAGTTTTGGGTTTACATTTTGACAATGTAGATTCAAATAGGAATTATCATGCCTTTTTCTGTTTTATTTATTTTTAAATTAGTTATTTGAACATATATGTTATATTTAAAGTTTAAGAAGGATATATATGTAACTATGAGTTTCACTTGGATATATATGTAATTATGAAGCTTTAAAGGGATATATATGCAATTCCCCCTTTTTTGTTTATTGTTCTCAAAACAAGTCTTTTCATATTTGTACACAAACGACACGGACTGCAAAACATAATAAAAATATGATAACATTAGTCCTTAAAGTTAGTACCAGAAAGCAGATTAGGTCCTCATTTTCAACATCCCCCTTTCATCAAATTTCTGGTATATGTCAATTAGCACAACTTATTAACCAAAATTTTATGCTGATATGTGTCAACCCTTTTGTAAGGATATCTACAATTTAATTTGCAGAATCCACATTAACAGTTTTAACGACACCATTTTGAATCTTTTCTCTTGAAAAATGTACATCAATTTCAAGGTGCTTTATTCTTTCATGAAAAATTGGGTTGGATACAATTTTGATTGCAAAATTGATGTCATAGTAAAGAGAAACTGGGAAAAGATTTTCACATTTAAGTATTTCAAAAATTTTAAAATCCAAATAACTTCATTATTAACTAAAGCAAGAGCTCTGTACTCTGCTTGAGTTAATGATTTAGAAAGAGTATTTTATTTCTTGCTTTTCCAAGAAACCAAAGAATTATTCAAAAAATAGGAAATAACCAGTAACAGATCTTTTGGTAACAATTCATTTAGCCCAATCAGCATCTATAATAAGCTCTTAAAGACATACCTGAGATTTTGGAAATTTGCAGTCCCATACCTGGAGATCCTTTTAGATATCTCAATATCTTTAAAGCAATTTTAAGATGCGACTTAAGAGGTGAATGCATAAACTAACTGTAACACCCCCAAGATCGTAATGACAGCAGAAGACTAATCGGGGTGTTACTTGAATGGGGATCACAGTCAATAATCATAGAAAATGACTCAAAAGAGACGTTTTAAGAAAAGTAGTTATCATTCATTAAAAACTCATTGTTTGTTACAAAATATTCTAAATTGTTTCAAATGTGTCCCCAAAATACTGAGCATGAGTTTGTAAGAAATGACAACTTTATGTTTTACACCACAAATAAAGGTCTTGATATGCCCACTCCGTGCCTTGAACATAATCTCCACTGATTACCTGAGATATCATGCTTAAAAAGGTCAACAAAAATGTTGAGTGAAATCCATAGGTTTATAATAAAGTTGAACACAAGAACGTGAACATGATAATTGTAAACTAACAATATATCATAAAAAAAATCATAGATTATTATGCGTTAAGCTCATGCAACCAAGACTTAACTGCATACACCGAATTACTGGTGTACGTAATAGTTTGCCCCAAAGGAGGTAATAGCCAATTACCTAATGTAATTCAAATATGGTGCGCCCGGGGTCGTTACTCCCCATAGTACTATTCACGATATCTGCGTTCACTCGCGGTGACTAATGGTTGATACAAGGGACTTATGGCTAAATACTTAGGCAATTCCAATAATCAAGTAGCGAACATTTATGAAAAACCTTGTGTTCTAGTTTAGAGCATGTATCTCCCTCGCGGGGTTTGCAAATAAATGTAAAAGCGAGACTATGAACTCACCTTAATGAATATGAACAAGCACAATATGATCAAGCACGATGTAGCGGAGGCTCCAAACCGTAACCTAAGAATGAGATGGCATGTCTCAAAATATGATAAACCTTTGGTTAGCGACCAAAATAATAAAGCATTGAATATACTTATTCAATAGAGCATTGAATTATCCAATTCAATAGAGCGTTGTGTGTGCTTAATGTTTTAAGTTCAAATTACGTGCTACATCGGCTTAGCTTGATATTTATCAAAAGTTCTCACTTACGCTTAAGTGAAATGTTCTCCATTATTGATTTATCAAAATAACGATGTTATTGAGTGTTTTAGTTTACTTATATTCAAAGTGTGTTGTTACCGAATTACGGTTTTTATATAACTATATTCTTATAATTATAAATATATAAGTTAAATGAAATATCGACATATTATTACTCATTATGGACTTTAGGTTGTCAAAATTTTCATTTTTACGAAGTCGTGATAAATTTATAAGTTTTCTAAACTTTTTCCCTAAGTTGCACTTTTTACCCTTAAGTTTCAAAAAGTACAAGTTTAGTCCTTCATCTTTTGTAAAATGACACTTTTTTTCCAAAAATGTTTTCTACTCAAAGTTTTAAAATGGCAGTTTTGGTCCTTGTAACAAACTATTTTATAAAGTTGTTCATGTTGAAAACGCTCCTAAACTTTATTATAAAGTGTTTGTCATTTATATGTAATAGGTTGCATTTATATGGCTTTTATGTTAGTTATTAAGGCATGACTTACGTAGAAAGCCCATAAGCCCATGCTAAGGCCCATGAGGTCTAGGAAGGGACGAGATATGTTGCCCTAGCTCCCTTCCCCTATAAATACTTATGTATACTCTTATTTGAGAGTGTTGTTCACTCATAATACATTTACGTATAACCTTTCATATTGTCTCGTGTGTTTGTGTGTGCAACCGTCCTTTCTCACCTTATTTCTATCATCTTCATGCTTGTGTTAACTTATGGTGACTTAACAGTGGTATCAATCGCCATCTAGTTGGGTGAAACGGTTTGTTTTTGAAGTTTATTAGTCTACGCGTACGGTTTCTCGCTATACACTTTTATCACACTTAAAACTTTCATTTTTTCACTTGTAAACTCAAGAATCTTATGGGTTAAGGTTTATTTAGTGTTAAAGTTTTTGTTTTTTGCAAAAAGTCTCAAACTTTACGTGTTTAGATTAGTTTTTGAACTTGGTTGTGTCTCGTGTCATTAGTTTACACGTAAGGATAAAAGTCACTTTGGATCATCAAGTTTCAAAATTTCTTGTTATTTTGGTGTTTTTGAGGCTGTTTTATCCTTAAAATCAAGTTTAAAAAACGTTTTACTGCATAAAAATCAGTTTTGGTGAATTCTGTGAAGTTTACGCCTAAGAAAACCCTAGTTTCTTACGCTTAACTTGTTTTACGCATAACGAAACCCTAGTTTTATGCCTAAGCTTCTACGCCTAAGTCAGAAAGTTACGCCTAAGCTTTTTCGTGTAAGGAATCTTCTACAACGATCTTCAAAGCTGTTGGTTAACTCAGTGTTTTCTTGCTTGGATAAGCCTGAAAACACCACTTCGACTTGTGGATATCTTTTAAACTTGGATAAGTGTAAACGATTTTTGGGTAAAACCCTAAGTTTACGCCTAAGCTTAAAAGTTTACGAGTAAACACTTTACGTCTAAGATTATCTTAAGCCCAAGGTTCTTACTTCTAAGCATTTAGTTTACGCTTAAGCTTACGTTTAACCTAAAGCTTATGTGTAAGAAGGATTTACGCCTAAGCTCTCTTTTACGCGTAAGTGGAAGTTACGTGTAAGATCATCAGTTTACGCCTAAGCATTGTTTACGTCTAAGTTTACTTCATCAACAACATCAAGTTTCATTCGACTACAAAGATCCATCATCAACACAAGTTTCAAGATGTCTCAACCACCATACTCCAACTACTTTCCTCATGAGTATCCTCAACAACAACAACAACAACAAAAACAATATCCTCAACAACAATTTCAACAACCATCCTCAGTTTACTTTCCTCAAGGAGCACAACCTCTTCCACCACAAATTCCTCAACCAAACCGTCGTCAACAATATCAGCATGCTAACTACTTCCAATATCAGTATGCTAACTACTTCCAATATCAGTTTCCAGCTAAGTATGCTATGAATGTCACAACGCAAAAGGAACCTTCTTGGTTTGCAAAGATGTGTGAAGCTTTAATCAGTCAACAATCCATTCATGAAGCTGGATCCCTTGATAGACCTCCAATACTCACTCCCAGAAACTATGATCAATGGGTGATACAGTTGGATCCCTTGATAGACCTCAAATGCCTGCTATAACAGTCCCCGGAGATCCAACTACTGATCCACCAAGAGATGATGTTACCACCACTCTCCGAGTAGATAAACTCACTGATGAATAACTACTTCACTTGGAAGCAGATGAACTTGCAATGCGATATATCCTTTTGGGTTTACTCAATCCGATTCTACGCAGTGTTGATGCTCAGAAAACTGCAAAAGCTATGTGGGAACACATTCATCTTCTAATGGAAGGCACACAACTCAATCAAGAAGACATGGAATCAAAACTTTACTTATCCTATGAGAATTTCATGATTGAACCAGGGGAATCACTAGAGTCTTACTATCATCGGTTCTCAGACATCATCAATGACTTGGACAAACACGAAATCATTATGCCAAGGATTGCAATCAATACAAAGTTCCTCAACTGTCTTGGTACTGATTAGGAAAAGTATGTTACATTCATCCGTTAAGCTAAGAATCTTCATCAAGCAACGTACGGATTGCTGTATGACTATTTGAAAGGAAGTAGACCTAGACAGAATTCTCCGTGGAGTCCCTGCATATCCAACTCTACCGGATAATCAAACTCTTGCTTTCTACACTCAAGCTTGTTATCCTCAATTTCCAAATTTTCCAACTGTCTTTACTAATCCACCACGACAATCTGCTCAGATTACACCATATGACCCTTCACAGCAATCACAAAAAACTCAACTGGTCCCTTACAACAACACTGATTCAGTACTTTACAGTGAAACACCAAATGAGGATGTAGAAGCTTTTGATACGTTGAATCAAGGATTTTCGTTAATTGCTAGATCCTTCGGGATATTTGGTAACAAATCCAATAACCGTATTCGTACCTCATCTAACACAAGGAATCAAGCAGTTGTTAACAATGGAAGGGTTGAGGTTCAGAACCGTGGAAATAGCCGTCCGATGGGTAGTGGTCAAGGATTTAATGCTAATGGAAGGAATAACATGGGTGCTCCACAACAACGAGTTCAAATGGTTGATCAGGGAAATGTTCAGACTGGGAATAATGGTCTTCGATGCTATAACTGCAATGAAAAGGGTCATCTAGCAAATGCTTGCCCAAAGCCGAGAACAAGAGGCAGCGCTTATCAAAAGGAGGCTTTACTCTTGGCTCTCAAGGATGAAGCTGGTGGAACACTTACCAACACAGAACAAAGATTCATGGCGAATGCAGAATCTGATGATGACATGGAGGACTTGCAAGCTAACGCAACTGTGATGTTGATGGCCAACATGCAAGAGCTCCACATGAGTAACACAGGCCCAGTGTATGACACTGATGGCTTGTCTCAGGTACCGGATCCTAACAAATGTCTTATACATGATCTGATATCTCCGCCTGTATCTGCATCTGACAAGGCACAAAGTGTTCAACATGAGCCTTCTAATTCTCATCACGAAGATAATCAAATGGATCCCATAGTTACATTTGACGATCAAGATGACCTTATGGTTAACATTGATAATCAAGTTTACTCCGTGATTATATTTGAAGATCTAAATAATGATCATGTTGAGACTCACGTTGAACAAAATGAGCCTTTGTCTAATCCAGATCACGGGCTCATGTCCTTATTTCAGGTCACCCAATCTCAATTAGAGAAGTGCAATGAGATTAATAAGCATCTAACTCAAAAATTTTGAAACAAAAGAGAAACGTGAATACAGTTTTGTAGTCGCTTTTTCAAAATCATACCAAAATGAAAAATCTTTGGAAATACAGATACGTGATCTAGTTAAATCCAAGAATGAATTGCTTTCTCAAATAGAACAACAAAAATTTGATCATTAACAACAAATTAACGCTCTTACTTCGGAAACTCAAAAAGCCAAGTCTAAGTTGTTAACATGTCAAAAACAGTTTTCTGAGTACAAAAAACATTCAAGGATGCGAATTGATCAGTATCTTGATGAAATTGTCGATTTACAAAACAAAATCAAAGAGTTTTGAAATGTTGTTTATAAACATGGTGAGTCAATCACAACATTTCAAAAGTTTACTTTTAAGCCAAATCCAGATGGATATGGGCCAATTATTGCTGATTACAAACCTCGTTTTTCACATAGAGCATTCAAACCAAATCCTCAAGTGTACAGTGCAGAACATAGAATTGATGATTCCATTATGATTGTTGTTGAATATAATCGTGAAGAGGAATTCGATGCAGATGACGAGAGTCGATTGCAAATGGAAAAAGTTGAATATAACAAACTATTTGATTATTCAAAAATGACTTTTGACAAACAACAGGATAATACAAATACACCGTGGGTTATCACACCAATTCCTGAGTCCTCTTCTAATGGTGTTCCCGTCCAACAAGTTAAACAAATAAGTGGTCCTTTACCTTCTTTGAGTAAAATCACACCATCGTCCGAAAGATGTCAATTACTTAAATATTTTGATACATTCATGTCTGACCTTAATCTTTTGGAACAAGAAATTGAACGTAATTCGGAAATAAAATTTGAAACTTTTCAATCGCCTTATGCGTGAAAACAAAGGGATATTTTTCAAAAACAACTTTTACCCCATGTAAGAAATCTTCGTATGTGTGGAAAATGTTGGAATCGAGATCTTCAGAAGGAGATTGGGCAATTGAAAACAATTTTCAATGCAAACGAGGCATGGACTTTGAAAACTAAACAGAAAAACAAATCTTTTCGAAACCATGTCGATCGACTCTTGGAAGATGTTATATGTGCTGATACCATGTCTATTGTTTTGTATCATACTGCTGTTTCTGCATCTGATAATATTGCTGTTAATTCTGTTGATTTTGTTGATAATGTTGGGAATGTTGATAATGTGTCTCAAATCGAGTCTTTGAAAGCTGAAAACGAGCGTTTGTTAAAAGAAATTTCTACTATAAAACGTCGTCTTCTATGGTGTCAAAAAGATTGTAATGATCGAGAACTTGCCTTGCAAAACAAACTAAAATAGTCGAGTGCTCCAACTTTTGAACCAAGACTTAAACGACTGGATGACGAAAACATGTCTTTAAAATGTCAAATTTCAAAATAACAAGAAATTGCCAAAGTCAAAACTGAATATGGTGTCATATTTGATTTGCTCAAAAAGACTCGTGCTAAAACATTACAAGAAATTGATAATCATCTTGCATACACTAAAGAGGTCTTAAACGTTAGTGGAAAAATTCGCTCTGAAAACCAAGATTTTTTACACACTATCATAGAGTTGAAAGAGGAGTTGGTGAAACTTAAAAAAGATAAATCTAGTAACACAAATGTCCTTGCACCTGCAATGTTTAAAATTGACACTAGGACGCCTAATGACAAACCACAAGATACTAATGTGCTTCCTTCCACTTCTACAGGAGTAATTGCCTCTAATCCTAGCGTTAGTACTTCACAGATTAAGAGCAAAAACAGGAAAAATAGGAAGTTGCGATGTAAGAGAAGATCAGTAAAGACCCCTGAAGTAGAAGAACACACTAGGACTTTGAATAAAACACATGTTGCACCTACTTTAGACATTGCATTAGATAAATGTAGTAGACAAAGTGATGTAACGAATGTTGAATCTCTAAGTACCTTGAATGTTTTGTTTGAAGCATCTTATATTGGTTGTCGTAACAGCATATTTTCTGGTTGTCATGATAAATGTGTTGCTAAATCTATCTTATCTCGTAAGCGGAAACATAGAAATCGAATTACCTCTAGGCCCACTATTGCTTCTAAGTCTGTGCTAGGTAAACTGCCTTCTAGTGTTTCTGCAAATATCATTGATGTACCCATAGAACCCGCTTCACCTCCTAGGAAGAGAATATCACCTAGTGCATTCACTAAAACCAAAGCACAAACTAGTTGGACTTGGCAGAGATGGTTACAAAATACATCAAGATTTAAATGGATTCCTAAAATCATAAATATGTGTTTTTAAACTGTAACTGTAACGAAACCCTCTAACTCTTCGGGTTCTACCTCTACTTCTATTCCACCTGTGTCATCTTTGTGTAATGCAGGTGATACAGATCATCCTTTGGATTGTTGATAGCGGATGTTCCCGGCACATGACAGGCAATCTCAAACTTTTTACAAACTTTGTTTCAAAGTTCATCGGCACTGTCAGGTTCGGGAATGATCACTTCGCAGTTATCATGGGCTACGGAGACTACATCAATGGGAACATCGAAATTAGCAGAGTTTATTATGTGGAAGGTCTCGGTCACAATCTATTTTCAGTCAGTCAGTTTTGTGATGGTGATTTGAAAGTTGTTTTTAGGGAGAAAACTTGTTTCATCCATGATATACAAGAAAACGATCTTATGTCTGGAAACCGCACATCAAGCCTTTACACAATGTCAATGCAAGACATGATTCCTTCATCTCCCATCTATCTACTTTCTAAGGCAACATCTACAAAACCATGGTTGTGGCACCGCAGACTCTCACATTTGAACTTTCAAACCATAACCAATCTTGCACGACAAAAACTAGTTGAAGGTCTTCCAAGGTTTAGGTATTCAAAAGATCACTTATGCTCAGCTTTTGAACAAGGGAAAAACACTCGTGCTTAATTTCCTTCAAAAAGGGAACACAGCCCTCAACATGTTCTTCATCTTCTTCACATGGATTTGTGTGGCCCGATGCGTATGCAGATGACTAATGGCAAATGCTACATTTTAGTAATTGTTGATGACTACTCAAGATGGACTTGAGTTTATGTTCTTCGAATTAAAGATCAAGCTCCACAGATGATCATCACCTTTCTCACAAAAATTCAAGTTCAGCTCCGGAACACAGTTAGACAAGTCAGAACAGACAAAGGAACTGGATTTGTTAACCAAACTCTTCGCGAAAACTATGAGAAAGTGGGAATTGAGCATCAGACATCAATTACACAGACACCAGAACAAATGGAGTTGTCGAAAGATGAAACCGTACGTTAGTGGAAGCTGCAAGAACGATGTTGATCAATGCAAAACTTCCAGATTACTTATGGGCAGAAGCCGTGTCAACTGCATGCTATACTCAGAACCATTCTATGATAACCAAACGGCACAACAAAACACCTTATGAGCATCCATAACAGAAAACCTAATCTCAAACACTTTCATGTATTCGGTGCTCTTTGTTACCCGAATAATGATCGTGATGACTTTAGAAAGCTCAAGGCTAAAGCTGACATTGGAGTCTTCGTTGGATACTGTGAAAACTCGAAGGGATACCGAATCTGGAATCGTCGTACAAAGGAAATTATGGAAATAATTCACGCTAATTTTGATGAGCTTACAGAAATCGCTTCTGAGCAAAACAGCTTGGAACCCAGACATAACCGTCTCAAATTCCCCCAATCATCAGCTGATCAATCATTTCAACTTACTCGTTGTCAGATGGAACCGTTGTTTGCTCCTTTCTTTAGTGATGATCTTGATCAGCGTGCTCCAGATATATCAAATATTTCCGCTGCTCATCCTGATAATATTCCAATCCCTGATACACCTAAAACAACAACAACTGTTTCTGATGCACCTCCGATTGAATCTACAACAACAGCCAAACAAACCGCTTCTAATGACGCTGATCCAGCTGATGATCTTCTTAATCAAGATGTACCTGCACCCGCGGATTATGATGGAAATGCATTCTTTAACCCTTTCGTTACTGAAACTGCAAACTCAGATGTTGCTAAATCCTCAACTAGCCATCTAAATCCACCAAATTTGCACAATGTATACCAACATCAACCCTCCACACACCGATGGACTAAAGACCATCCTCTTGTTAATATTATTGGCAACCCGAATCAACCAGTCGTAACTAGACAACGCCTTCAGACTGACGGAGAACACTGCATTTATGCACTCATCGTTTGTCAATCTGAACCCAAAAACATTAAAGAAGCAATGACTTATGATAACTGGATTGAATCCATGCAAGAAGAGCTAAACCAGTTTAAACGTTTAGAAGTATGGGAATTGGTTGAAAGACCAACAGGGGTCTACGTCATTGGTCTCAAATGGATTTAGAAAAACAAGTTAGATGCTGAGGGTACGGTTATCCGCAACAAGTCACATCTGGTGGCTAAGGGTTATAGACAGGAAGAGGGTATCGAATTTGAAGAATAATTCGCACTGGTAGCTAGACTTGAGACTGTACGGATTTTTCTGGCATTTGCGGCTCACATGAACATCACTGTTTATCAGATGGATGTCAAAACTGCTTTTTAGAATGGTAAACTGAAGGAAACAGTATATTTTAGTCAGCCAGAGGGATTTGTTGATCCAGAGTTCCCTAATCACGTCTTTAAACTGAACAAGGCTCTCTACGGTCTCAAATAAGCCCCTCGGGCGTGGTATGATAAGTTGTCATCCTTTCTCCTTGAACATAATTTTATCAAAGGATCAGTCGACCCAACACTGTTTATTCAATATCATGGGGCACACATTTTAATTGTTCAGATTTATTTGGATGACATCATTTTTGGTTCTACCCACAAAAAGTACTCAAACACTTTTTCAAAACTAATGAAAACAAATTTTGAAATGTCAAAGATGGGTGAACTCACGTTCTTCTTAGGACTACAAGTTCATCAATCACCTCGTGGTATTTTCTTAAGTCAGTCCAAATATGCTCTTGAAATATTGAATAAACATGGAATGCAAAGTTGTGACACCTATGCAACACCAATGGCACATACCAACAAATTGGATGCTGATTTACATGAGAAATTGGTTGACCCTACCAAATACCGAAGTATTATTGGGTCTTTCATGTATCTAATAGCCAGTAGACCCGACATTGTATTTTCTATATATCTTTGCTCCCGTTATCAGTCAAGACCAACTGAAAGACACCTCTCTGAGGCTAAAAGAATCCTTCGATACGTAAAGGGAACCATTAACTTGGGGATGTGGTATCCGAAGGATTCTGGTTTTGAACTAATAGCTTTTTCATACGCTGACCACGCAGGATGCTTAGATTCACGGAAAAGTACTTCAGGAGGTTTACAATTCCTTGGTGATAAATTGGTGTCATGGCAATAGAAGAAACAAGATTGTACATCGCTGTCATCAACTGAAGCAGAATATGTAGCCATGTCTGCGTGTTGTGCTCAAGTGATTTGGATGAGAACACAACTCAAGGACTATGGTTATGTATTTGACAGAATTCCGGTGTACTGTGACAACCGAAGTGCTATTGCGATATCGTGCAACACCGTTCAACACTCGAAGTCAAAGCACATCGATCTTCGATATCATTTCATTAAAGAGCATGTGGAAAAGGGTGCCGTTGAATTATACTTTGTAGGTACAGAACACTGTGGAAAACTAGAAGGGGGGGGGGGGGTTGAATAGTTTTGTCAAATTTAAGTTAGTTTCTAAAAACTTTAGATTCGATGTTATGTGAAATCGTATGGATGAAGATAAAGTATAGATCTAAGAGTAATGCTAGTAAAGAAAGTAAAGTAAGGGATAGAAATGATACAACCGATTTATAGTGGTTCGGCTACAAGGACACCTTCCTTGCCCTACTCCACTCCCCGAGTCACCTACTCGAGAGTTCAAGCACTATGTCAACAAACTCCTTCAACTTGGCAGAGAAGCCTTCACAACGTTGCTTACACCTTTTTCCTGTATAAAGCTAAATAACGAGTCCGTAACACGGAGGACCAAACCAACACGACTATTACACAACAAATATGTGAAATATCAAGTACAAGATCTTTGCTACAGAAATCTTGTGAAGGAACAAATCAATCAAGGACCCCTTGCTTGGATGACTTGTAGAAAGCTCGTGATCTCGCCTTAGAGAAGGACCTATATGAGTATCACAATAGAAAGAAGAACAACTCTCTAGATCAAGTGATCTTTTGTTAGAAGAGTGTATGAATATATGAGAGAGTTAGTAAGGAGAGGGGTGAATAAAAATGAAGAAATGGCTCTTTATTTATAGGAAAAAACTTGTCACTGTTGCACGGATCCCACGGATCCCTTGCTCAAGGGATCCATCTAGTGTAACTTCAGGGATCTGTGGGATACTCCTCTTTGCCCATGGGTTTTTTGGTTATGGGTCATGGGTCATGGGTTATGGGTTGGTCCACGGGTATTTCAATAGATACAATGTATCTAATAGATGCAATGCATTTAGTCAAATGGATATGGGTCAATACCATGGGTTATGGATATGCTCCATGGGTTGTGGTTTTTACCCATCCTAATAAACTATTACAACAAATGATTTATTACAACAATTTGTATTAAATGACTATATGTAAATGCTTTACAAAAATAATATGTATCCATATAATTTTACTTATGATAACATTGTATTTGTGATCAACAAAACACAAAGAGATCGCTAAATATTAATAAATATTTTTACGGTTTATTTGTATTAACAATCTCCCCCTTTTTGTTGATGACAAAACATAATGTTATGATGAGTAAAACATAAGATTAGATGTATGTTTTGAAAGCCTAAGTTTTACTTCTTCTCCCCCTTTTTGTTGAAACAAAAAGTTACCCCAACAAAGAAATAAAATGTGGAAAAATAGTCCACGTATCGCTAACTCCCCCTTGACGGTAGCTCCCCCTAGAAGGGGGCGTCTAGTGAGAAAGAAAAAAAAATCCTACAAATAGAGGGTTAGTAGTAACATGCATAAATAATCTTGTGATTGACGAGAATCAAGATTGGGCGCGAAGGTACGTAAACAAGGCCTTGTACTAAAACAATAAAATGTAGTGGTATTTATGCCACATACAAGCATGTAAAAGTAAGAACAAGACTTGTTCTTAAAAAATGACTCAAAATAAAAATACTAAAAGTAATAAAAATGATTCCTTCCATGCTTGCATAAGGTTATTGATAAAGCTACACGCGTCGTTCAGGGTCAAAGGAACTTCCTTTTCGTCGAGCAAGTTTTTCAACACCCGAGGCAGTGAACCTAATCGTTGTAGTGTAGTATTAGGGTAAGCCACAGGAATTGATATCGTTCTCTAGGGGAATAGGAATGCTAGTGAGAAGTTACTACGCTAAGGTTGGGGTTGAGGAAGATTATTTTTTATCTTTTTATATTGTTTTAGGAAATGGAAAGGTACGAATCTCAGGGTTTAGATTTGGGGGGGTGGTATTTCTATCGATTACTCTACTTGTCTAATTATCTAATCTAGTGGGTAATTTATGTCTAATTATTGTGTGCTAGTATGATGATTTAAAGATGTGTTTACTTAGGTTTTGTTACTCCTGAATTATCTCATATTGATGGTTGAATTGTCACGTCCTTATTCTTAATCGCGTTGTGTGTCTAAGGTCGTAGGGTATGCGTATATCTCTAACTCTTTGAAACTACCAAAGGTTATTGCCTACAAAATCTCTAGGATTTATAAACTTAACACTAAGGTACTCTTCGGATGGTTTAGCCTACAATGACTCTAGGTAACTATAAGCTAAGGTTCACAAAGATTAATCAAGCATTAGCTACACAACGGATGACCTATCGCAATACTAGATCATTAACAATTAAGATAAGAGACAACCAATCAATATTCAATAATTAAGTTTCATATTCCCTAAGCAAACACACAAGTAAATTAGCCGGACATGGGAAACATGCAAGCATACACACAATTATTTGAAGACATACTTGAATTAATGAAGTAAAACACTTATCTTGATGTAAGATAGGGTATGGAACCCTAAAATACTGTACAAGACAGCCTTGGTTCGGTTTAGGTTTTTACTCCAAAGACTACACACACAAAACTAAAAAATTCGGATTCTATATATAAGATTACAAATGCAACGGTTGCACCCTTTGATTTGTGGCGCCGTCGGGTCGTCGTTATTAGGGTTTCGTCTTGGCCACGTTAGTCTTGCGATGGCATCACCTTATGCCTATGACGCCGTCCCCTTCAGTCTCGGACGTCGTCTGGATCAAATCTAGGACGTCTGAGTTGCGACACCCTACTCTTTGAAAACCTGAAGCTGTCACTTGTAAATGAGCAATTTGGCTACTGAGTCATCACAAAAGTTGTCCGACGGCGTCGCTAGTTGTGCCTGAAGCCGTCCCCTTCAGTTCCAGCAGCCTGAGTGTCACGATTCTTGACTTTGGCCATTTTCTTCGTATATTCGCGCCTTTTCATTCGAATAAGTATCATTCCAGCATTTTGCCTTCAAGATACCTAAAAAGTGAAAAGGAACGATATTAAGTAATAACGGATACAAAAGTGATCAAATAAGGGCTTACACAACCCCTCAAAAAGGTACATTATAAAACCTTATCAAATATCCCTACACTTGGTATTTGCTTGTCCTAAAGAAAATGTGCTTTTAGCCAATCAATTTATAAGTTAGAGGTCGTGAAGCATTAGTTTAGAACGATTCACAACACATATAAGCCCCGCAAAAGTCATAACAAGCACGGAAATTACATACTAGCACCTCACATGGGGTGTTTGGATACTCACATATCTCGGGTGTATATGAAATATAACAAGTTGGAAATGGAAGATAAACACTCATTATTCGGTCCTAGTACATAGATTACTATAGGCTTGAGACTAGATCAAACCTCCATCGCTTTGGCGTAAGCACCTAGGAAAGAGTATCCAAGAGGTCTTTTAAAGGGTTGTAATGCTACGCTTACGGTAGGGAAACAAAGGGTTTGGTGTGATAGGCTATTTAGTGGTGGCAAGTCAAAAATCTTTATGTTACAAGCATGCGAAGAATGGCGTTGCTAAGCCAAGACTCGACACTCTAGACTCTATATAACTTAAACAAACAAACATAAATTTAAAGATAGATGTAGGATGGTAGCCCGTAGGTTTTTTTTTTCAACACTTTATTTTTTTTCTTCTTTTTCTCTCTTTTTCTATTTTTTTTCGATTTTTTTTCACATACACTTTTACTCTACCATCCTTTACGATAACATCAAAATGATAGGAATTTATAGGCACATCCCTACACTTGAGTTTTTATTACTCTAACACTAATTTGACCCAAATTGAAAAGATCAAAACACTTGGAGTAAATTATTATGCAAATAAAGGGAATTTGAATTTAACGTTCCCTTCCCGTCATCTCATAAAATTTAACTTTTTCCATGAGTCACAATCGTCCCAAAACTGTGTACAAAGGATATGACTCGACTTAGCAACTTATGCCAGCAACAAGATAATTGAACTAAAGGTTAAGTGTGATAACAATAATGCACTAAAAGTGAATGCATACAAGGTAGGCTAAGGCGATTTGGGTGTGCATTTGGGGGTGGATTGTAAACAATGCTCTTCATTGATATTCTGGAAAACCGAAACATCACGAGAACCGCGAAAAGGATAGGCTCTGAGGGGTTAACTAGGGGTATCGTGTACTAAAGATGAGTATAACGCAAGGGTGTGGGGGAATTACTCGACCGATGTGGAAGAAGTAATTATATTACGGGTATCAAACAAGGGTTATCCTAATGCCTCTTATCATTTAGTTAGTCCTAACTACACAAGTGTAGTCTTACTAGCGATCTCGGGATGCATCACAAAACAAGTTCTAGAATCTATTATACTACCGGTTCACATTCTAAGCATCAAAGATGAATGCTTTAATTCCTACTAATCTAAGGGCGATCCTCACATTTTGGGTGGAATTTAAGTGGTAAAGGGTTTTTGTGCTAGTTATATAATTTCCTATCCATGAGACGCTTTATTAAGACTAATGGCCCACTCCTATATGTCATGAAAATTTTTAAATTTTGTGCCAAAATTACCCTAACCGATATTTCTCATGGTTTATTACACAAATGCAATTGGATAAAGCAAATATTCAAGGATAAGCATAGTTTCAAAGTTTCCATTTTATTTTCCCTCCCTACACTTAAACTGAACATTGTCCCCAATGTTCCCCGAAAGTATCAAAGTTATGATAACTGAAGGTAATAAAAGATGAAAGAAACTAATACTCCCCTGATTAGCTCGGTAGGATCCGTGTGAAGTGGTGGTTACATCTTTCTTCAAGAAGGACGTTTGCGTGAAAAGCTCCTTCTCATCTTATGTATCTTCTTCTTGGTAAATTAAAACTACACACTTGAAGAAAACAAACGAAACCTTTCGCGTAAAATTGGCGGTAACAATATATATAGGACTATACTAAACTAGGATATAATGCTTGTGGAATGGATGTTTACAGAATTTCTGGAAAATTAAGACCTGGAAAATTCCAAAAATTTATAAGTAGCTCAGAAAATGAGAAAAAGTAATCAGTTGTTTCTGCTCCTTCCTGACGCCCAGTTGCGATCTGACCGTCAAGTTATCCTGACAAAAACTGGTCTGTGAATTTTTGAAAAAAATTCTGGAAAGTTTACATCTTTAGAATCTGGACAAATTTCCTGCAAAAAATCCATTATGACTCGATACAAGCATTTGACTCGAACAAACACACATGTATATCTTTTAATTAATTGAAATTATCATGTTTACGTTTCTTTTGAAAACGTGTGTAATCCTCCCTACACTTATCCCTTATGTAAAATACCTTTATCTGTAATTAAGACGAGGTTAAAGACAAAATAAAGCATTTTCACAAATTTAAACATGAGAATAAACAATTAATAAAAGATACACGACACAAACAAGCAAACAATTAAGCATGGGTTGCCTCCCACGAAACGCTTTTCTTTATTTATGAGTCTTGTAGCTAGACTCGAAGTCGTGTCGCTACTTGGTCTCGTGCACGCTTACGTGCCCATACCTAAGCCATTCCAATGTTTTCTCATTCTTTTTGTAATCATCTCCTAACTCTAGACATTTTTTATAGTACCTCTCATTTTTTTCATAAGTATGCCTAAGTCCACGTTGTTTATCTCTCTCACTCAGTATCGGAATGGGAGCCATCCTATTGCATGCCTCTATATCTTTGTGCTTAAACCTAGGGTGTGTACGGGGCATTTGATAGACAAAATCTTCAACTCCATCGGATAATGTGATTAGACCATCGATCATCCGTTCATTCAACCTAGTCATTCTCTTAAAGTTTGTTCCAAAGATAACTTGGGTAAGACTTCCATCAATGAATTCACCTAAATCCTCTAGGACCATGAATTCAACCACATAGGAAAAACTTCCAACAAACACATCCAAGTAAGTGACCGCGTCAACAACATTATCCCCTTTATAGGCTAATTCATCTACCTTTATTTTGTTATATAGGTTTCTGGAGATTAAGTTTAAAGGTAAGAATGAGTGCAGGTTAGCATCAAAACTTTCAAATCCTATCTTACAAGGGAATTATATGTTAAAGGGGCTATCTTTCTCAATTCTACACCTAGGGTCAAAACATTGGGAGGGGTCTTCTTCCATTTCAAAACTAACTTCATCAATGACCTCCCCATTGTCTAGTGCTTCACCATGATCAAATTCCTCATCGAATCTGGTCATAGAAAGGACTTTGTTGTTGCCAATTTATCTCATTATGCCCTTGGTGATTTCCAAAGTGGTGAACGGGTGAAGGGTTTTGTGGGATTGCGTTCTCAATTTCGGGATTGGGAGCGGGTAGTGTGAAGAATCCTCGGCGGAAGACACGTATCATGGTGAGTGATAGGTTTTACGAACAAAGGTCACGAAGAAGGGGGATAGACTACGAGGAAGCTAAAAAATGAGAAAAAAGCTTACTTGATAGGAATCAAGCAAGGAAACCTAACGAGGTGGACTCCTAACTAGCTATTCTATTCCCGGGCCTAAAAACTTGATAACGCTACACGCGTCGTTCGGGGTCAAAGGAACTTCCCTTTCGTCAAGCAAGTTTTTCAACACCCTAGGCAGTGAACCTAATCGTTGTAGTGTAGTATTAGGGTAAGCCACGGAATTGATATCGTTCTCTAGGGGAATAGGAATACTAGTGAGAAGTTACTACGCTAAGGTTGGGGTTGAGGAAGATTATTTTTTTATCTTTTTATATTTTTTTAGGAAATGGAAAGGTACGAATCTTGGGGTTTGGATTTGGGGGGTTGGTATTTCTACCGATTACTCTACTCGTCTAATCATCTAATCTAGTGGGTAGTCTATGTGTAGTTATTGTGTGCTCGTATGATGATTTAAAGATGTGTTTACTTAGGTTTTATTACTCCTGAATTATCTCCTATTGATGGTTGAATTGTCACGTCCTTATTCTTAATCGCGTTGTGTGTCTAAGGTCGTAGAGTATGCGTTTATCCCTAACTCTTTGAAACTACCAAAGGTTATTGCCTACAAAATCTCTAGGATTTATAAACTTAACACTAAGGTACTCTTCGGATGGTTTAGCCTACAATGACTCTAGGTAACTATAAGCTAAGGTTCACAAAGATTAATCAAGCATTAACTACACAACAGATGACCTATCGCAATACTAGATCATTAACAATTAAGATAAGAGACAACCAATCAATATTCAATAATTAAGTTTCATATTCCCTAAGCCAACACACAAGTAAATTAGTCGGACATGGGAAACATGCAAGCATACACACAATTATTTGAAGACATACTTGAATTAATGAAGTAAAACACTTATCTTGATGTAAGATAGGGTATGGAACCCTAAAATACTGTACAAGACAGACTTGGTTCGGTTTAGGTTTTTACTCCAAAGACTACACATACAAAACTAAAAAATTCGGATTCTATATATAAGAAGACAAATGCGACGGCGTCACCCTTTGATTTGTGACGCCGTCGGGTCGCCGTTATTAGGGTTTCGTCTTGGCCACGTTAGTCTTGCGACGGCGTCACCTTATGCCTGTGATGCCGCCCCTTCGCCTCGACGTCGTCTGGATCAAATATAGGCCGTCTGAGTTGCGACGCCCTACTCTTTTAAAACCTGAAGTCGTCACTTGTAAATGAGAAATTTGGCTACTGAGTCGTCACAAAAGTTGTCCGACGGCATCGCTAGTTGTGCCTGACGCCGTCCCCTTCAGTTCCAGCAGCCCGAGTGTCACGATTCTTGACTTTGGCCATTTTCTTCGTATATTCACGCCTTTTCGTCCGAATAAGTGTCATTCCAGCATTTTGCCTTCAAGATACCTAAAAAGTGAAAAGGAACGATATTAAGTAATAACGGATGCAAAAGTGATCAAATAAGGGCTTAAACGACCCCTCAAAAAGGTACATTTTAAAACCTTATCAGTTATGGAAATGGAAGATAAACACTCATTATTCGGTCCTAGTACATAGATTACTATAGGCTTGAGACTAGATCAAACCTCCATCGCTTTGGCGTAAGCACCTAGGAAAGAGTATCCAAGAGGTCTTTTAAAGGGTTGTAATGCTACGCTTACGGTAGGGAAACAAAGGGTTTGGTGTGATAGGCTATTTAGTGGTGGCAAGTCAAAAATCTTTATGTTACAAGCATGCGAAGAATGGCGTTGTTAAGCCAAGACTCGACACTCTAGACTCTATATAACTTAAACAAACAAACATAAATTTAAAGATAGATGTAGGATGGTAGCCCGTAGGTTTTTTTTTTCAACACTTTATTTTTTTTCTTCTTTTTCTCTCTTTTTCTATTTTTTTTCGATTTTTTTTCACATACACTTTTACTCTACCATCCTTTACGATAACATCAAAATGATAGGAATTTATAGGCACATCCCTACACTTGAGTTTTTATTACTCTAACACTAATTTGACCCAAATTGAAAAGATCAAAACACTTGGAGTAAATTATTATGCAAATAAAGGGAATTTGAATTTAACGTTCCCTTCCCGTCATCTCATAAAATTTAACTTTTCCATGAGTCCCAATCGTCCCAAAACTGTGTACAAAGGATATGACTCGACTTAGCAACTTATGCCAGCAACAAGATAATTGAACTAAAGGTTAAGTGTGATAACAATAATGCACTAAAAGTGAATGCATACAAGGTAGGCTAAGGCGATTTGGGTGTGCATTTGGGGGTGGATTGTAAACAATGCTCTTCATTGATATTCTGGAAAACCGAAACATCACGAGAACCGCGAAAAGGATAGGCTCTGAGGGGTTAACTAGGGGTATCGTGTACTAAAGATGAGTACAACGCAAGGGTGTGGGGGAATTACTCGACCGATGTGGAAGAAGTAATTATATTACGGGTATCAAACAAGGGTTATCCTAATGCCTCTTATCATTTAGTTAGTCCTAACTACACAAGTGTAGTCTTACTAGCGATCTCGGATGCATCACAAAACAAGTTCTAGAATCTATTATACTACCGGTTCACACTCTAAGCATCAAAGATGAATGCTTTAATTCCTACTAATCTAAGGGCGATCCTCACATTTTGGGTGGAATTTAAGTGGTAAAGGGTTTTTGTGCTAGTTATATAATTTCCTATCCATGAGACGCTTTATTAAGACTAATGGCCCACTCCTATATGTCATGAAAATTTTTAAATTTTGTGCCAAAATTACCCTAACCGATATTTCTCATGGTTTATTACACAAATGCAATTGGATAAAGCAAATATTCAAGGATAAGCATAGTTTCAAAGTTTCCATTTTATTTTCCCTCCCTACACTTAAACGAACATTGTCCCCAATGTTCCCCGAAAGTATCAAAGTTATGATAATGGAAGGTAATAAAGATGAAAGAAACTAATACTCCCCTGATTAGCTCGGTAGGATCCGTGTGAAGTGGTGGTTACATCTTTCTTCAAGAAGGACGTTTGCGTGAAAAGCTCCTTCTCATCTTATGTATCTTCTTCTTGGTAAATTAAAACTACACACTTGAAGAAAACAAACGAAACCTTTCGCGTAAAATTGGCGGTAACAATATATATAGGACTATACTAAACTAGGATATAATGCTTGTGGAATGGATGTTTACTGAATTTCTCGGAAAATTAAGACACGGAAAATTCCAAAAATTTATAAGTAGCTCGAGAAAATGAGAAAAAGTAATCATTGTTTCGCTCCTTCTACGCCGGAGGTTCGCGATCTGCGACCGTCAAGTTATCTGACAAAAGCTGTGCGTGAATTTTTGAAAAAAATTCGGAAAGTTTACATCTTTAGAATGGACAAATTTCACTGAAAAAATCCATTATGACTCGATACAAGCATTTGACTCGAACAAACACACATGTATATCTTTTAATTAATTGAAATTATCATGTTTACGTTTCTTTTGAAAACGTGTGTAATCCTCCCTACACTTATCCCTTATGTAAAATACCTTTATATGTAATTAAGACGAGGTTAAAGACAAAATAAAGCATTTTCACAAATTTAAACATGAGAATAAACAATTAATAAAAGATACACGACACAAACAAGCAAACAATTAAGCATGGGTTGCCTCCCACGAAACGCTTTTCTTTATTTATGAGTCTTGTAGCTAGACTCGAAGTCGTGTCGCTACTTGGTCTCGTGCACGCTTACGTGCCCATACCTAAGCCATTCCAATGTTTTCTCATTCTTTTTGTAATCATCTCCTAACTCTAGACATTTTTTATAGTACCTCTCATTTTTTTCATAAGTATGCCTAAGTCCACGTTGTTTATCTCTCTCACTCAAGATATCGAATGGGAGCCATCCTATTGCATGCCTCTATATCTTTTTGCTTAAACCTAGGGTGTGTAATGCGGGCATTTGATAGACAAAATCTTCAACTCCATCGGATAATGTGATTAGACCATCGATCATCCGTTCATTCAACCTAGTCATTCTCTTAAAGTTTGTTCCAAAGATAACTTGGGTAAGACTTCCATCAATGAATTCACCTAAATCCTCTAGGACCATGAATTCAACCACATAGGAAAAACTTCCAACAAACACATCCAAGTAAGTGACCGCGTCAACAACATTATCCCCTTTATAGGCTAATTCATCTACCTTTATTTTGTTATATAGGTTTCTGGAGATTAAGTTTAAAGGTAAGAATGAGTGCAGGTTAGCATCAAAACTTTCAAATCCTATCTTACAAGGGAATTATATGTTAAAGGGGCTATCTTTCTCAATTCTACACCTAGGGTCAAAACATTGGGAGGGGTCTTCTTCCATTTCAAAACTAACTTCATCAATGACCTCCCCATTGTCTAGTGCTTCACCATGATCAAATTCCTCATCAGAATCTGGGTCATAGAAAGGACTTTGTTGTTGCCAATTTATCTCATTATGCCCTTGGTGATTTCCAAAGTGGTGAACGGGTGAAGGGTTTTGTGGGATTGCGTTCTCAATTTCGGGATTGGGAGCGGGTAGTGTGAAGAATCCTCGGCGGAAGACACGTATCATGGTGAGTGATAGGTTTTACGAACAAAGGTCACGAAGAAGGGGGATAGACTACGAGGAAGCTAAAAATGGGAAAAAAGCTTACTTGATAGGAATCAAGCAAGGAAACCTAAACGAGGTGGACTCCTAACTAGCTATTCTATTCCCGCGTGATAAAACTTGATAACGCTACACGCGTCGTTCGGGGTCAAAGGAACTTCCCTTTCGTCAAGCAAGTTTTTCAACACCCTAGGCAGTGAACCTAATCGTTGTAGTGTAGTATTAGGGTAAGCCACGGGAATTGATATCGTTCTCTAGGGGAATAGGAATACTAGTGAGAAGTTACTACGCTAAGGTTGGGGTTGAGGAAGATTATTTTTTTATCTTTTTATATTTTTTTAGGAAATGGAAAGGTACGAATCTTGGGGTTTGGATTTGGGGGGTTGGTATTTCTACCGATTACTCTACTCGTCTAATCATCTAATCTAGTGGGTAGTCTATGTGTAGTTATTGTGTGCTCGTATGATGATTTAAAGATGTGTTTACTTAGGTTTTATTACTCTGAATTATCTCCTATTGAAGGTTGAATTGTCACGTCCTTATTCTTAATCGCGTTGTGTGTCTAAGGTCGTAGGGTATGCGTTTGTCCCTAACTCTTTGAAACTACCAAAGGTTATTGCCTACAAAATCTCTAGGATTTATAAACTTAACACTAAGGTACTCTTCGGATGGTTTAGCCTACAATGACTCTAGGTAACTATAAGCTAAGGTTCACAAAGATTAATCAAGCATTAACTACACAACAGATGACCTATCGCAATACTAGATCATTAACAATTAAGATAAGAGACAACCAATCAATATTCAATAATTAAGTTTCATATTCCCTAAGCCAACACACAAGTAAATTAGTCGGACATGGGAAACATGCAAGCATACACACAATTATTTGAAGACATACTTGAATTAATGAAGTAAAACACTTATCTTGATGTAAGATAGGGTATGGAACCCTAAAATACTGTACAAGACAGCCTTGGTTCGGTTTAGGTTTTTACTCCAAAGACTACACATACAAAACTAAAAAATTCGGATTCTATATATAAGAAGACAAATGCGACGGCGTCACCCTTTGATTTGTGACGCCGTCGGGTCGCCGTTATTAGGGTTTCGCCTTGGCCACGTTAGTCTTGCGCGCGGCGTCACCTTATGCTTGTGATGCGCGTCCCTTCGCCTCTCGACGCGTCGTGGATCAAATCTAGGCGTCCGAGTTGCGACCCTACTCTTTTAAAACCTGAAGTCGTCACTTGTAAATGAGAAATTTGGCTACTGAGTCGTCACAAAAGTTGTCCGACGGCGTCGCTAGTTGTGCCTGACGCCGTCCCCTTCAGTTCAGGCAGGAAGTGTCACGATTCTTGACTTTGGCCATTTTCTTCATATATTCATGCTTTTTGCGTCCGAATAAGTGTCATTCCAGCATTTTGCCTTCAAGATACCTAAAAGTGAAAAGGAACGATATTAAGTAATAACGGATACAAAAGTGATCAAATAAGGGCTTAAACGACCCTCAAAAGGTACATTTAAAACCTTATCGCTTATGGAAATGGAAGATAAACACTCATTATTCGGTCCTAGTACATAGATTACTATAGGCTTGAGACTAGATCAAACCTCCATCGCTTTGGCGTAAGCACCTAGGAAAGAGTATCCAAGAGGTCTTTTAAAGGGTTGTAATGCTACGCTTACGGTAGGGAAACAAAGGGTTTGGTGTGATAGGCTATTTAGTGGTGGCAAGTCAAAAATCTTTATGTTACAAGCATGCGAAGAATGGCGTTGTTAAGCCAAGACTCGACACTCTAGACTCTATATAACTTAAACAAACAAACATAAATTTAAAGATAGATGTAGGATGGTAGCCCGTAGGTTTTTTTTTTCAACACTTTATTTTTTTTCTTCTTTTTCTCTCTTTTTCTATTTTTTTTCGATTTTTTTTCACATACACTTTTACTCTACCATCCTTTACGATAACATCAAAATGATAGGAATTTATAGGCACATCCCTACACTTGAGTTTTTATTACTCTAACACTAATTTGACCCAAATTGAAAAGATCAAAACACTTGGAGTAAATTATTATGCAAATAAAGGGAATTTGAATTTAACGTTCCCTTCCCGTCATCTCATAAAATTTAACTTTTTCCATGAGTCCCAATCGTCCCAAAACTGTGTACAAAGGATATGACTCGACTTAGCAACTTATGCCAGCAACAAGATAATTGAACTAAAGGTTAAGTGTGATAACAATAATGCACTAAAAGTGAATGCATACAAGGTAGGCTAAGGCGATTTGGGTGTGCATTTGGGGGTGGATTGTAAACAATGCTCTTCATTGATATTCTGGAAAACCGAAACATCACGAGAACCGCGAAAAGGATAGGCTCTGAGGGGTTAACTAGGGGTATCGTGTACTAAAGATGAGTACAACGCAAGGGTGTGGGGAATTACTCAACCGATGTGGAAGAAGTAATTATATTACGGGTATCAAACAAGGGTTATCCTAATGCCTCTTATCATTTAGTTAGTCCTAACTACACAAGTGTAGTCTTACTAGCGATCTCGGGATGCATCACAAAACAAGTTCTAGAATCTATTATACTACCGGTTCACATTCTAAGCATCAAAGATGAATGCTTTAATTCCTACTAATCTAAGGGCGATCCTCACATTTTGGGTGGAATTTAAGTGGTAAAGGGTTTTGTGCTAGTTATATAATTTCCTATCCATGAGACGCTTTATTAAGACTAATGGCCCACTCCTATATGTCATGAAAATTTTTAAATTTTGTGCCAAAATTACCCTAACCGATATTTCTCATGGTTTATTACACAAATGCAATTGGATAAAGCAAATATTCAAGGATAAGCATAGTTTCAAAGTTTCCATTTTATTTTCCCTCCCTACACTTAAACTGAACATTGTCCCCAATGTTCCCGAAAGTATCAAAGTTATGATAATGGAAGGTAATAAAAGATGAAAGAAACTAATACTCCCTTGATTAGCTCGGTAGGATCCGTGTGAAGTGGTGGTTACATCTTTCTTCAAGAAGGACGTTTGCGTGAAAAGCTCCTTCTCATCTTATGTATCTTCTTCTTGGTAAATTAAAACTACACACTTGAAGAAAACAAACGAAACCTTTCGCGTAAAATTGGCGGTAACAATATATATAGGACTATACTAAACTAGGATATAATGCTTGTGGAATGGATGTTTACAGAATTTCTGGAAAATTAAGACCTGAAAATTCCAAAAATTTATAAGTAGCTCAGAAAATGAGAAAAAGTAATCATTGTTTCGCTCCTTCGGCCGACGCCAGTTCTGATCGACAGCCGTCAAGTTATCCTGACAAAAACTGGTCTGTGAATTTTTGAAAAAAATTCTGGAAAGTTTACATCTTTAGAATCTGGACAAATTTCCTGCAAAAAATCCATTATGACTCGATACAAGCATTTGACTCGAACAAACACACATGTATATCTTTTAATTAATTGAAATTATCATGTTTACGTTTCTTTTGAAAACGTGTGTAATCCTCCCTACACTTATCCCTTATGTAAAATACCTTTATATGTAATTAAGACGAGGTTAAAGACAAAATAAAGCATTTTCACAAATTTAAACATGAGAATAAACAATTAATAAAAGATACACGACACAAACAAGCAAACAATTAAGCATGGGTTGCCTCCCACGAAACGCTTTTCTTTATTTATGAGTCTTGTAGCTAGACTCGAAGTCGTGTCGCTACTTGGTCTCGTGCACGCTTACGTGCCCATACCTAAGCCATTCCAATGTTTTCTCATTCTTTTTGTAATCATCTCCTAACTCTAGACATTTTTTATAGTACCTCTCATTTTTTTCATAAGTATGCCTAAGTCCACGTTGTTTATCTCTCTCACTCGATATCGGAATGGGAGCCATCCTATTGCATGCCTCTATATCTTTGTGCTTAAACCTAGGGTGTTGTGCGGGCATTTGATAGACAAAATCTTCAACTCCATCGGATAATGTGATTAGACCATCGATCATCCGTTCATTCAACCTAGTCATTCTCTTAAAGTTTGTTCCAAAGATAACTTGGGTAAGACTTCCATCAATGAATTCACCTAAATCCTCTAGGACCATGAATTCAACCACATAGGAAAAACTTCCAACAAACACATCCAAGTAAGTGACCGCGTCAACAACATTATCCCCTTTATAGGCTAATTCATCTACCTTTATTTTGTTATATAGGTTTCTGGAGATTAAGTTTAAAGGTAAGAATGAGTGCGAGTTAGCATCAAAACTTTCAAATCCTATCTTACAAGGGAATTATATGTTAAAGGGGCTATCTTTCTCAATTCTACACCTAGGGTCAAAACATTGGGAGGGGTCTTCTTCCATTTCAAAACTAACTTCATCAATGACCTCCCCATTGTCTAGTGCTTCACCATGATCAAATTCCTCATCAGAATCTGGGTCATAGAAAGGACTTTGTTGTTGCCAATTTATCTCATTATGCCCTTGGTGATTTCCAAAGTGGTGAACGGGTGAAGGGTTTTGTGGGATTGCGTTCTCAATTTCGGGATTGGGAGCGGGTAGTGTGAAGAATCCTCGGCGGAAGACACGTATCATGGTGAGTGATAGGTTTTACGAACAAAGGTCACGAAGAAGGGGGATAGACTACGAGGAAGCTAAAATGGGAAAAAAGCTTACTTGATAGGAATCAAGCAAGGAAACCTAAACGAGGTGGACTCTTAACTAGCTATTCTATTCCGGCTGGCGCAAAACGATATGCTACTACTGCGTCGTTCGGTCAAAGGAACTTCCTTTTCGTCAAGCAAGTTTTTCAACACCCTAAGCAGTGAACCTAATCTTTGTAGTGTAGTATTGGGTAAGCCACGGAATTGATATCGTTCTCTAGGGGAATAGGAATACTAGTGAGAAGTTACTACGCTAAGGTTGGGGTTGAGGAAGATTATTTTTTTATCTTTTTATATTTTTTTAGGAAATGGAAAGGTACGAATCTCGGGGTTTGGATTTGGGGGGTTGGTATTTCTACCGATTACTCTACTCGTCTAATCATCTAATCTAGTGGGTAGTCTATGTGTAGTTATTGTGTGCTCGTATGATAATTTAAAGATGTGTTTACTTAGGTTTTATTACTCCTGAATTATCTCCTATTGATGGTTGAATTGTCACGTCCTTATTCTTAATCGCGTTGTGTGTCTAAGGTCGTAGGGTATGCGTTTATCCCTAACTCTTTGAAACTACCAAAGGTTATTGCCTACAAAATCTCTAGGATTTATAAACTTAACACTAAGGTACTCTTCGGATGGTTTAGCCTACAATGACTCTAGGTAACTATAAGCTAAGGTTCACAAATATTAATCAAGCATTAACTACACAACAGATGACCTATCGCAATACTAGATCATTAACAATTAAGATAAGAGACAACCAATCAATATTCAATAATTAAGTTTCATATTCCCTAAGAAAACACAAAAGTAAATTAGTCGGACATGGGAAACATGCAAGCATACACACAATTATTTGAAGACATACTTGAATTAATGAAGTAAAACACTTATCTTGATGTAAGATAGGGTATGGAACCCTAAAATACTGTACAAGACAGCCTTGGTTCGGTTTAGGTTTTTACTCCAAAGACTACACACACAAAACTAAAAAATTCGGATTCTATATATAAGAAGACAAATGCGACGGCGTCACCCTTTGATTTGTGGCCGGTCGGTCGCCGTATTAGGGTTTCGTCTTGGCCACGTTAGTCTTGCGACGGCGTCACCTTATGCTGTGATGCCGTCCCCTTCATCTCGGCGTCGTCTGGATCAAATCTAGGCGATGCGTTGCGGCCCTACTCTTTTAAAACCGAAGTCGTCACTTGTAAATGAGAAATTTGGCTCTTGAGTCGTCACAAAAGTTGTCCGACGCCGCTATTACTAGTTGTGCCGAGTCCGCCCCTTGAGTTCAGCAAAGCAGAGTGTCCGCGATTCTTGACTTTGTCCATTTTCTTCGTATATTCACGCCTTTTCGTCCGAATAAGTGTCATTCCAGCATTTTGCCTTCAAGATACCTAAAAAGTGAAAAGGAACGATATTAAGTAATAACGGATGCAAAAGTGATCAAATAAGGGCTTAAACGACCCCTCAAAAAGGTACATTTTAAAACCTTATCAGTTATGGATGGAAGTTTTGGTGAATAATGATGTTAATGCGATCAAGGATGTGGTTAAGTATGACTCGCATTTCTTCCCTAATCTTTATTGCAATATCCCTAGTGGATTGGCAATGTTCACAATGTAAGTGATGTGGGTAATGAGTGCGGAAGTTTTTCGGGTGACTTTGATTTGTGAGATGTAGAAGTTATGGTGGAAAAGTTTGAAAAAGCGGATCAAAGTTTGGAATGTTTGGAAGTGGTGGTGGAAAAGAACCGAGATGTTCTTGTAACATAATGGGAGCTAAAGGTGGTGAGGTTTTAAGGTCTTTGAAAATTGTGTTTGGAGAAGTGGGAGGTGTCAAAAAGACTAGTTCTTTTTGCTTAGTTTGTTGAGATCTTGTTGGAGGCTTAAGGAGTTCCAAAAGAGTGACCTTAGGTGGTGATTTGATGGGTGATGAAGTTGGTGTACTTGTTGGTGATGAGGGAGGTGCTATAATGGAAGCATCTTGTGGTGAATGAGTGGTTGGTGATGAACCATTTGATTATGGTTTTGCTAAGCAACAAGGCCGGATGCTAATCCGTGCGGATTTCCTAGATTTTGGTTGTGGTATTTTGGAAGGTGGGAGGACAAAATTTTGGATTTCTTGAAAAGGATTGTTTGCACTAGGTAATTCATCAATGTTGAAATATCTTTTGGATGACATGATGGTGTTTGTTTGTGAAGTTGAGATTGATGAATATGCAAGCATTTTGGGAATCCTATTTATAGAAAAATAATGCATTGTAATGAATGCTTGACCCAAAAAGTGGATTAAAATCTAATGATTAGATATGAATTTAAGGCATGTGATCATGAGAACACAAGCATTAAATAACATACTAAAAAAAATAAAAATAAATGATGAAAATATTGAAGTTTTCATCCAAAGTGAGAAAAATAGAAGAGAAAATTAACTTCTGTCTCACAGATCCCACGGATCCTTCCCTTGAGGGATCCGTCCAGCATTAAGGCTGGGATCTGTGGTACTGGTGATTCAGGCAGCTGAAAATTTTCCTTTTGGAAACATTTGTGCCTAGTGTGTGCCTATATGCAAACCATTTGGAGTTGCGGTTATCTCGACTCCTAAAAAGAAAAGAAAAAAAAAACTAGAGGTTAAAAAGCACACTATTATGTGAGATAACCCGAGTGGTCCTAATTCATTGTTGCTTAAATGAATGTACCCGAAAACACATATTAATTATGTGTCTTCTTTAGCATTCAAAAGACATGAGATGCAATGAAAATGGGTTTTTACTTTGTATTAATAATGAAAGGGCGATTTGTCCTAGACGTGAGAAATGGCCTTTATGAAAGTGATACGGGAAGAGGTATCCTTTTAGAAAGTATTTTGAAAAGAGATTTCTATGTGTGAATAAACCGTTTATTCTAAAAAAATTATGTATGCAATTATGTGTATGTAAAAGGTACTTATCTTGAAAAATAAGAGAAAACTATGAGTTATAAGTAAAGACTTATCTTGGGTTTTGAAAATTCCCGTATTGCTTGTGAGTTGTGCGTGAAATAGAGATCCTAGACTCAGAAAGAAGAAGGCTAGTGTTTACATACCTTGTAGAGTTTAAAAGCTAATTACGATGATTGTTCCATGAGACCAAGACCAAGACGAAGTAGGTTGAATTGTTCCCGCTTCAACAGTTTGGTGAGGACGTCAGCTAGGTTGTCTTCGGATGCTACCTTTTCAATAGAGATATTCCCCTTTTGAACATTGTCTCTTAATAAGTGATGATGAATCTCTATATGCTTGGTGCGAGAATGCAATACCGGATTCTTGCTTAAGTCGATGGAACCTTTGTTGTCACATAGAATGGCTATGTCACTTAGATGAATGTCGTAGTCAACTAACGCTTGTTTCATCCATAGTGCTTGTTGGCATGCTTTGCCGGTGGAGACATATTCGGATTCGATTGTTGATATGGCCAATGCCGTTTGCTTCTTTGAGAACCAAGATGTTAAACAACATCCTATAAAAGTACATACCCCACTTGTACTTTTTCGGTCAATATAATCACCTGCATGGTCAGAATCTGCATATACAATTGTTTCTACCCCCGTACCCTTAGGATACCACAATCCTAATTGAGTTGTACCCTTAATGTATCTAAATATCCTTTTGACGGCTTCAAGATGTGATGTTTTAGGATCTTCTTGAAACCTAGTACATAGACAAACACTAAACATGATATCCAACCAACTAGCCGTGAGGTAAAGAAGACTACCAGTCATGCCACGATATTTTGTGTTATCAACGGATTCGCCGTCTTCATATTTTGTGCGTTTAGTGTCGGATGACATTGGTGTCCTAATTGGTTTTACTCTTCTAAACCGAATTTCTTTAACATCTCCTTAATGTATTTAGATTGATTAAAGAAGATACCATCTTCTACTTGTTTGATTTGTAGACCAAGAAAGAAACTAAGTTCTCTCATCATACTCATCTCGAACTCGTCATGCATGATTTTAGAGAAATCATCACACATGTCTTGACAAGTAGATCTGAATATAATATCATCTACATATATTTGAACAATGATTGTATGTGATTCTCTTTTCTTAGTAAAAAGTGTGTTATCAACTAACCCCATGGTGTAGTTGTGTTTGATTAAGAATGACTTGAGTCTATCATACCAAGCTTTTTGAGCTTGTTTAAGACCATAAAAGGACTTTCTTTTGCTTATACACGTGTTTAGGTTTTTCAAAATCGATGAATCCCGCAGGTTGAGCTACATATACTTCTTCATTAATAAAACCATTTAGAAAAGCACTTTTGACATCCATTTGATAAAGCTTAAGATCATTAGCACAAGCATAAGCAAGAAGTATTCTTATAGACTCTAATATAGCCACGGGGGCATAGCTCTCATCAAAGTCTATTCCTTCTTGTTGATTATAGCCTTGGTCAACGAGTCTAGCTTTGTTTCTAGACACTATACCGTTTGCATCTAACTTGTTTTTATATACCCATTTGGTTCCTATTATGGTTTGATTAATAGGCGGGGGGACGAGTGTCCAAACATCGTTAGAAACAAATTGATTTAACTCTTCTTGCATAGTCATTACCCAACTTTCATCTTTTATGGCTTCTTGTGTATTCTTAGGTTCTATGGTTGAGACAAAACAAAATAAGCTACTTTGGTTTTGAACTTGAGACCTTAAGGTTCTTTCGTTTAGCTTTCCTATGACCTTATCTACGGGGTGATATTTGGACTCTTTAATATTTATGATTTCATCATTTAAAGGTTCTTCTTCTTCGTTTGTCTTTTTCTTTATTACAATAGCTTCACTTTCGACAATCTCGTCATCGACAAGAGGTGGAGTAGCTTTGGGTGGACTTTCATCAAATTTTACGTTTAATGATTCTTCAACCTTCATTGTTTCTTTATTTAATATGACGTAAGCTTTGCTATTAGGAGAGTAACCTAAAAAGATACCTTCGGTTGATTTAGGATCAAATTTTGTAAGGTAATCTTTTGTGTTAAATAGAAAACATTTGCTACTAAAGACTCTAAAGTGATCTAACGTAGGCTTTTTGCCTCGAAGTAACTCGTATGGAGTTTTACCTAAAAATGGTCTAATTAAGACTCTATTAAGTATGTATGTTGAGGTATCAACGACATTTCACCAAAATTTTTGAGGTATGGATTGCTCATTTAGCATGGTGCGACTCATTTATTGTAGGGTTCTATTCTTTCTTTCAACTACCCCATTCGATTGTGGAGTGCGAGGAGCCGAGAATTTGTGAGTAATACCATTAGTGTCACAAAAGGCTCCAAATTGCACTTCATTATTGATGCAGGTTTTACTGATCAGGTTTTAATATTTATAAAGTCTCGTTATACCTATGGTCTACCCTAATGCACTAACGCGCAGTGTACCCGGTCGCGTGTAGTGTAGTATTTGGTAAAGCCGAGGTCGTCCTAAGAGCTATGTGTGTTGGATTATTACTAAGTCTAAGTGTCACAGATTTTAATAATGATTTCGATAAGGAATTAATTAATTAACTACTAAAGAAAAGCACAAATAAAGACAAATGATAAATCAATAGAGGATAGTGGTGCTAACCTAGTTATTCCTCCTAGCTAGTTATGTCTACGTCTACTTACTTCCAATTACTTAAGGTGGGGTCAAATTCGAGAGGATAGCATTTGGTCAATTAAGCCTAACCTATCGGCAAAGATGCCACCACAGAGAAGTCGGTGTCCCTCATAAGTCTGTTGTTTTACGGTACCCTAAGCCAAGTCATTAAGTACCGCTACATGCTAGATTTATAATAGTGAGTGCCCAGGCGTTAGCAACAAACACTCACCTAATTCTTAAGTTCATCTAAACGGTAGGTGAACAGTTGGTCAAATCGCACAAGTAGAAAGGGTCGTCAGTTGGTCATATCTTACCCTTCCCGTCTCAGTCCGCTCACCTAATATCTCCTAGGAAATTGGCCTCTACCGCCATTCAAAACTACCAAAACAAGGGTAGCTACCAATAAACTATACATGCATACACTTATAAATAATTATACGGAAGTAATGTAAACGCAAGCAAAACAATTAAGGAATCATAACTAGGCCAGCACCAAGAGGTGCTTAGCCGCTCATATTAACCATATAAATCAATTCAATATTCAAAGGTACAAAATACATGAATCGAAAGTAAAGTAAAGATAAAATGCTAATGCTTATCGTAGAGGAGTGATTTCTCCCTTAGAGACATCTTCGTATGCTCCTCTAGACCTGCCTTTGGCTATTTTCCACGTTCTCTGGTTGTTGTGTGTGGAATGGGATGATTAGAAATCTTTGGAATTCGTGGGGTATTTATAGGCCAGATCTGGGTTACGACGTAACTAATATAAGAGTTACATCGTAACCATCAATTCCTTTGTATTTTGCACTAGATCGCTAGTTCTGGTAACCTTATTAGTGGTTAAGCCATAGTATTCAATATACTTGGTTACGCCGTAGTTGATGAAATAGTTACGATGTAATTATCAGCGGCGTGGAACCTCATTTGACCTAATATAGTTACGTCGTAGCCTTTGGGGAGAGTTACGCCGTAAGTAACCTTCGATGAGTTGGTTTTAAGTCACGCTTTAGTTACGGCATAATGTGAGAAATGAGTTATGCCGTAACTTCTTTAAAATCAGCATACTATGATAAATCTTTGATATTTTTCCAATTCCACGTCTCTTTTGCTCCAATGCTCGTAATTTACCTGAAAGTGGAAAACAATGGAAAACAAGCGTAAATCCATATAAATGATATAAATTACAAGCATTATCGGAGGAAATTGACACTTAATACTCAGGACTATTTGATGTTATCAATTATCGAATTCCCTACCATGATCCGTTCTAATAGACACTATAGGACTTCCTAGTTGTCTTTGGATTTTCTTACTTAATATTTCAAAGTAATTGAATGTTTCAGTTTTGTTCTTTAAAAATTTAGTCCATGTGTACCTAGAGTAATCATCCACTATAACCAAAGTGTAGTAGTTGCCTCCATAACTTTGGATAGCGGATGGACCAAATAAATCCATGTGTAGTAACTCTAGACACTTAGTTGTAGACCTCATGTTTTTAGCTTTGTGACTAGAATGAACTTGTTTTCCTACGTTACAAGCATCACAAAAGTGATGTTCATATTTTAATTTAGGTAGATCTCTTACTAGATCTTTAGATGATAGCGATTGAAGAAGTCGCATATTGGCATGACCCAATCTTCGATGCCATAGAAGTAAGACAAAGTTTGTCTTTAGGTTCATTACCAATTTTAATGACATAGAATCCATGTTTCCTAATTCCTCTACCTATGGTGATACCGTTTTTTATTATCTTAGTACCGTTTTTGTTAAAAAGTACGTTGCACTTTTTATCACATATTTGTCCTATACTTAAGAGGTTAAAGTTTAGGTTTTCTATGTGACACACATTGTTAATGGTTAGAGATTTGTTAGAAATCATACCTTTACCGATGATTTTGGTTTAGGTATTTCCAAATACCACATTTCCTCCATTGAAGGATTCATATGTGGAGAATAAATCTTTATTGCCGGTCATGTGCCTCGTGCACCCGCTATCCTTGATCTACTCATCCGGATCTAGGTCGACCTTTAAGCACACCTAAGAAAACAATTAACTCAAAAGTTTGTTCTCCATTTGTTCATGGGTCCATTAGTGTTAAACATTCCATTCATGTTAGACATGTATGGATAAGGTGAATATGCGTTCCATGGTGCAAAGTTTTGAAATGGAAAGCCATTTTGCATATTTAGATTCCATCCCATTTGATGGTTACTTCTCGGATAAACATTATTAGGTCTCCTAGATGTGTTCGGTTTTGAAAATGATGGACCTTTGTTTCTTGCAAAACTTTGATTATATCTTGGAGGTGGTTGTCTAATGGTAACGTGAGTTGGCTTCTTCTTATTAATAATAACAAAATCAGTTCTAGAAGAGGAAGCTATGTTATTACCACTGTTTGCTTCAATGAGACCATGGATCCTGGTATGTACACTAGCCGGTTCCCTTTTTGTGGGATCCGTGGGATCCGCTACAACATTGGTTTGTTTTTCTAGTGCCTTTACGAATTGTGTTTCTTTGTTTTCGCTATTTGACGCATTAATTTCCTGAAAACCTAGACCTTTTTGGTTGTTTCCTATTTTAACACTATCCAATATCATATCTAAGGTATTAATGTTCATTCTAGCAATCTTAGAGTCTAGATGATCAACTAGTGTTTGAAGTTGAGCGCAAAGTTCACATTCGCCACTTGCTATCTTCCCCTTTTCTAGACGTTTTAATTTTGCCTTTAACTCTATGACTTCCTTTTCTAAACGTTGGTTTTGATTTTTCAAAAACTTATTTTTGTTGATTACTTTTAAACTAATTTTGCAAAGTTTATCATATTCATTATGCAATGAGTCATCATCTAATGATGAGCTACTATAGTATTCATGACATACCTCGTCATTTGCCATGAGAAAAATTTCTTCGTCCTCATCCTCGCTCATTCCCCATGAACCGCTCACGAATGCCTTTTGATCATCACATTTGGGATACTTACTAATAAAGTGGTTTGGGTCCCCACATTTAAAACAAGCGCGATCATCCCTTGGCTTCTCGTCCTCTTTGCTTTTCCGGAATCCTTTCTTGTCGTCATATGGTTGTTTGACATATCTTCCCTTCCTTCTAAAGAACTTTTTGAAGTCCCTTACCACCATGGCATACTCCTCGTCATCACTATCCGAAGAGGAGTCCTCTTCATCGCTTGAGACCTTCTTGGCTTTAAGGGCAAGAGATTTGTGCTTCTCTTTCACTTTTGAGGCTTCGAAATCTTTAGCAAGGACAAGCTCATAGACCTTTAAGTTGCCTATGAGTTCATCAAGGGTGAGGATTGTCAAACCTTTTGATTCTTCGATTGCCGTCACCTTAGATCTCCACTTGGATGGAAGTGCCTTTAGATATCTCCTAACATGGTTACGACTAGAAAAAGATTCATCAAGTGCTTGTAAAGATGTAATTATAGTATTAAAGTTAGAAAAAGAATGATCTATAGTTTCCTCATCTGATATTGAAAATTGTTCATATTGTTGAACAAATAAATCTATTTTATTGTTTTTCACTTGCTGATTACCTTGATGAGTTACAACTAAAGAATTCAAAATTTCTTTAGAGGTTTTAAGCATGGATATTCTTTCGAATTTCTTTTTGGGTAAAGCATTATATAAACTCATTTTAGCTTCATTATTTTTGAAAAGCTTTTTCTTAATTTCATCGGTGAGTTTATCATGAGGTATGTTAACTAAAACTCCATTTTCATTTTTTGCAGTGGCTTCAAAATCGCCTTCAACAATGATGTACCAAAGATCAATATCTTTAGACTTCACATACGTTTCGAATCTATTTTTCCAATATATAAAACCATTAGTTTCAAGTAGTGGAGGTCGTTGCATGCATTGCCCTTCCTTGTAATTTTCAGAACCCATAGTGATCGAAAAGTTTTTAAAAAACGGTTTACTTTAAAACTTTTATAAAGTTAGCTCTTGATGCCAATTGTGGAAAACTAAAAAGGGGGGGGGGGGTTGAATATTTTTTCCGATTTTAAGTTAGTTTCTAAAAACTTTAGATTCGATGTTATGTGAAATCGCATGGATGAAGATAAAGTATAGATCTAAGAGTAATGCTAGTAAAGAAAGTAAAGTAAGGGATAGAAATGACACAATCGATTTATAGTGGTTCGGCTACAAAGACACCTTCCTTGCCCTACTCCACTCCCCGAGTCACCTACTTGAGAGTTCAAGCACTATGTCAACAAACTCCTTCAACTTGGCGGAGAAGCCTTCACAACATTGCTTACACCTTTTTCCTGTACAAAGCTAAATACCGAGTCCGTAACACGGATGACCAAACCAACATGACTATTACAAAACAAATATGTGAAATATCAAGTACAAGATATTTGCTACAAAAATCTTGTGAAGGAACAAATCAATCATGGACCCCTTGCTTGGATGACTTGTAGAAAGCTCGTGATCTCGCCTTAGAGAAGGACCTATATGAGAATCACAATAGAAAGAAGAACAACTATCTAGATCAAGTGATCTTTTGTTAGAAGAGTGTAAAAATATATGAGAGAGTTAGTAAGGAGAGGGGTGAATAAAAATGAAGAAATGGATCTCTATTTATAGGCAAAAACTTGCCACTGTTGCACGGATCCCACGGATCCCTTGCTCAAGGGATCCGTCTAGTGTAACTTCAGGGATCCGTGGGACGCTCCTCTTTGCCCATGGGTTTTTTGGTTATGGGTCATGGGTCATGGGTTATGGGTTGGTCCATGGGTATTTCATTAGATACAACGTGTCTAATAGATGCACTGCATCTAGTCAAATGGATATGGGTCAATACCATGGGTTATGGATATGCTCCATGGGTTGTGGTTTTTACTCATCCTAATAAACTATTACAACAAATAATTTATTACAACAATTTGTAGTAAATGACTATATGCAAATGCTTTACAAAAATAGCATGTATCCATATAATTTTACTTATGATAACATTATATTTGTTATCAACAAAACACAAAGAGATCGCTAAATATTAATAAACGTTTTTACGGTTTACTTGTATTAACAAACACCATTTGGCGGATCTTCTCACTAAAGCCTTGCCTCCTTCAAGCTTTATTGATTTGATTCACCGAATTGGTATGAGGTGACTCGTAAGAACTGGACGAACTTTTAACATATTATTAAACTGTCAAACACCAAAACCTCTTTTGTAAATAATTTTAAAAGACAAAATACAAAAATATAAAATCAGATAAAATACAAAAATATTCCTCTATCTAAATTTCTATCAAAACCAAACATCGCAAGTACAAAAATTTCATCAACAATGTGTTTAATAAAACATTTCACAATTTTTTTGAACAAGTGTTGAGGGGGAGAAAGTAAATATTTTTCAGTTTTATAAAACCTTGTACTCGCATGTTACCAAAAATTACGTTGTTTCTTCTAAAATGGTGGATACGTATCTTGTCAAATACTCACCTCGGACTCAAATATTTACAAATTTCACTATTTCTAAAGTCGAGGGGGAGTATTGTTAAGTTTCTTTCCTTAAATGGTATTTTGTCTAACCAAAATGGAAGTTAATGGGTCTTGGTTGAAAATGCTTGATGTTAAGGGACTAAAATTGTCACTTTTGCAATCATTTTTGAACAAAATATCCCCTAACCACATTCAATGCATTCACCTACTCGCATTTAACATTCAAACCTCCAAGATCCATCGACTCACATTTGATCTTCAAATCCGTGCTACAAAATCAAAAACTGTAAGTGCCAAAAGATTTAGATCATGTTTATAAACATTGGTTTTCAAAAACAAATTCAATCCAACAATTCAAACTCTCAAATCGCTTGATTTTTTGGTTTTACGCGTATGCGTAAGAAAGGGATTTTGCGAAAGTGTGTTTGTGGTGAAATGGCTTATGTCAAAACCTTTCTAAATGTGTTATGAAGCTATTTCCATCATTTGTTCCAACCCAGAAACTTGAATTGATGATTCTTGAAAAATTAGGGTTCATGTACGAATTTAGGGTTTTTTGCATGTGTATGTTTTAGTGCAATTAGATGGTCTCAGTAGCATTCTTACATGGTTAATTACATGAAATAAGCCTTGAAATCCACCCAGAAACATCAAAAGTTAAAAATTTGAATTTTAAAGTTTATAGGGTCGTGGTACTTAAATCTTCCGATTATTTGAGTATTTCGTGTTAAAACTTGTTGTAGACTACTCATTAGACTTCTAATAACATGCAAAAAACATTCTTGATGATTTCCTATGGTTGAATCTGTTATGCGTAGAACTAGGGTTTAGGGTTTTAGTATTCCTACGCTTAACCTGTTCTGTGCGTAACTAGTTCAATTTTATGCTTGTTTTGTGTATCTGAAAGTGTTAGGATTGCTTAGTAATCATTTTGTTATTCTTATGTATCACGGGTTGCTTACTCGTAAAAGTTTAGAATCAAGGTGTTGATGACTTACGCTTATGGAATACCTTTATGTGTAGAGGTTACGCATAAGAGCAATCTTACGCGTAAAACTTACGCATAAAGGGTCTACAGTGAGACTACGCGTATCCTGGAAGGATATGCGTAAAATTGGATGTTTATGCCTAAGGGTTACTCTTAGGAGTAAAGCTTACGCGTAACTCCTCTTGCCAAAGCTTATGCGTAAGCATATAAGCTAATGGTATAATTTTACGCATAAGATTTTCTTTCTCCTAAGGCTTGCCCTTGCGCTTAAGCTTACGCCTACGCCTATGCCTAATGCACTATTTTTATGCATAAACTTATATGTTTACGCTTAAGCCAACTTTTTTCACCTTGTTTTGACATGTTACGCGTAGAATACTTGTAATAGTTACACTTAAGTCACAAAAACCAAGATGTTACTCATAAGCTCTCAAAAGTTAAAATGTTGTGTATTTAAGTGATATTTGGACATTAACACTTCAAAATTAACATACTCACGTAGCTTATCACATCAACTTCAAACAATTGGACTTAAAGTGACTTTGGAATCGTAACATTCATAAACATGATAACTTCAATCAAGTAATTGGACAATAAAATCAAACTAAGACTTACACAATGTCTTTCAATATGTTGGTTGTTTTGTCTCAATACCTTTCAGATCGCGAAATGGATGTCAATCAGGAAAATCTCAATGCCCCAAATGAGCTCACGATGGCAGATATCTTCCCTGCGGATTACCACAAAACCATCGGAAAGAAAAATCTCAGAGTCGACTTTGACAACTTCGCCTGTTCTGAATCCTCATGCAGAGTTGCAGTTGACATCCTCAAAGATCATCCCTTCCATCTCATGCTCACAAACTCTGCTTCAGTACCCGAAATCTACATCCATCAGTTCTGGCACACTATGGATCAAATCGACGGTCAAGATGCAGTGAATGTGACCATTGGCACTAAGGAAGTCACAATTACAGTGGTGGATCTTCGTACCATTATTCTTCTACCGGTTATTCGTTCTACTGAATACGTTCCAACTCCAAGTGAAGAGGAAGTATTGAAGTTTATGGTTGACATTGGATATGACGAAGCTTCTGGCATCATCTCCAAGCATTCCAGTGTCGATCTCAAGAACATCCCACAACCCTGGAGGACTCTCTACATCATGATCGCCAAGTCAGTCTTAGGGAGAGATAGTGGACATGAGCACCTAAAGCTGATGCATCTTCAAACATTTTGGGGAATGGTTCATAGGAAACACATTGATTATGCAAGCTTAATTTGGGAAGACATGATGCAACATTACAGGAAGCCTGGATCCAATATTCCGTTCATTAGATATACAAATCTGCTGATCCACAATCTTCTCGAGAAGCACCAGGACATCCCAATGAGAATCAATGACCCTGACACACACTCCATGTTGTATGAGCCTACTTTGAATACTGTGAGGTTCAAAGACTCATCAACCCGTAAACAAGGTGCGAAATTACTTGATTACTTGATTACTGATTAAATCAAGGTTTTTCCATCATACCTTCATTACAAGGAAGCAGTGCGTGCGGGAAGAGTTGGTTTTGTGGATGAGAAGACAACTTCAGTGGCTACCACAAGGACAAGGAGAGCAGGAAGCACTAGAAGCACAAACAAGTATAAGAAAAGACATCCAAGCCTTAAGAGGAAAGTCCCAGCTAAGATCGTTCATCCTAAAGTTGAACCGGAACCAATTCCACAAGATGACGACTCTGAAACTGAGTCGGATGATCTAACTATCTACTCTGAAGTGCAAAAGGATGACACATCTATCCAGAAGTCAGAGGACAAACCTGCTAGTCCCTCATCTGACAAAGGGAAGAAGCCAGTAGAGGGAGAAGAAGAGGAAGATTCAGATATTGAGTATGATCCTAATGATGGAGACAAACAGTACCAGAAAACTCTGAATCAGCTGAGAAAAGAACATGCTGCTAAAGAGTTCGAACGTCAACAAATGAAAAGCCCTAGAGGTTCTAGCGGTGGTGTCCCTGTTACATCAGTTCTTGATCCGGTTAATCAACCCGGTAAAGGAACTGATGCCACCACTAAGGAATCTACAGAGCAAGAGCAGCAAGAGGATGAAGTAATGTTCGACTTTGAAGGTGACGAGCAAGATACTGATGAGAAAATAACAGATAAAGATCTTGAGGAGGCAGAAAAGGAAAGGGCAGGAGAAGAAATCGCTAAGAGGGCTGCAGACGAAGCTGCTTAAAAGGCCGAAAAGGAACGCATAAGACTAGAAACAGATAACTACTTTCAGGAAAATCCTGAACATAACCCTGAGCAATCCTCAGAACCACCCCATGACACTTCCAAAGCCGAATCATCATCTCACTCATCACCACCACCATCCAAAGAAACAACAACTAAATCATCATCTAAGTCAGTCAAGAAAAAGGCCGATACTTGGCATCTCGAACCAAAGCCAAGATCCAAAAAGCCTTGCATCAATCCAGAAAATGCAAACAAAGTCTTCAGGATCGAAAATTGAACATGCTGGCTGACAGGGTCAATGAGCTTTCTCAAGAGATGGACACATTCGAAGGAGAAAGAGAACAGATCAAAGCATTTTTCAACAGAGTTGTTCAAGGAGAAATGGATGTGCAGATCAAGAACTAAACTCACCACTTCCTCCTCAAATATGTTCCTGCCATCTCTAAAGATATGTTCTCAAATCAGTTCTACCCAATGCTAAAAACACTGGTCAGGCAAATGATTACCACAACATCGATGTCATGCAAACCCGTCCATTCTCGCCTCCTAATGTCACTGAAGCTGATTTGATCTCACAGTTGATTCTACATATGTCTCCTCGAGCTCATACTTTCACACCTGATGAATCGAAGCTTTATGAGGTACTTCTTGCATATCAAATTAAGACAATGTGCAAGGAAGCAGCTGGTCAGGATAAGCAACCAAGAGATGATGATGACACAGATAAAGACCCGAATGCAAAATGTCAAAAGAAGACTGGCGGGTCATCATCATCCATGCCACCACCAGCCCCTAAGACCACCACCATAACAACAAAACAAGCTTCTCAACAACCCCCATCATCTGACAAACCTCGAGATACTGATTCTCCACCACCACTGGACAAAATCGGTGATTACTTTACCTATATCGGTGGTGAAGATGAAGACATTCCTGAGCCCCAACAACAACCATCACCTCAACCATCACCGCAACCGGAATCATCCTCCCAACTCAAGAAGAAGAAACAAAGTTTTGTCGTCTCATGGTTAGACGAAGACGACACAGAGGAGTATGATTGGTTCGGTCAGTTGGTTGATGTGACGCCTAGATTACCGGAAGGTCAAGAACCAGTAGATGGTCGTACAATGGAGCAGGTGAAAATTATCCAAGATCAATTCAAAGTGAAAAAGATGACTAAAGGGGAATTGCGCAGGATAAAGAACGACGTGTTCAACTTGTTGAAAGACAGCTCATGCAGCGCAATTGAAGTCGAATATCATCTTGACAACATTGCACATGCCATGTCTAACAACATTGACTGGCTAAATCCCGAATCGAACATCGACTTACAATGAAGGATAACACTCCCTACTACACTGATTGGACAAAACCTCTACCAACCATTGGCCGACCCGAGCAACCTAAGATTCCATACCGCTTCTTCTTCAACAACGACCTCGAGTTTTTTCAACACGGCAATAGCGTCAGCAAGAAGTATGCTACATCACTCACCATCAATATTCCAGATGCAGTTTTCTCTACCAATATAGTCGTTGAAGAAGATGCCACCAAATTGTATGTTGACAAAGTGGTGGACTATGACCTCGATGCAAAATACAGAATTCATCATTGGCCACCAAGGAGAAGATTGTACTACAGAAGCTGCCAAGTTCAAAGGTCAAACAATGAGGTTAAGAGTGATAAGAAGATTGTTGTTATAATGAAGGTTACACTGGTGACAAAATGGGTTATTCATTCTTGTCAGAGATCAAGGTCAAGCGACAAGATGAAAAAGAATATGACTTCATTAAAGCAGATTTCTTGAGATTGTCACTCAACGACATCGAAGATATGTACCTTGCAAAGGTACAAGGAAGGATGAGACAATTCTCAACAAAAACTCAACTTCAGTTCATCACGGCCCTACTGATCTTAATTCAAAGCAAAGTGATTCAAGAACGTGTTGAAGATCTACAACTTGCGGTCGAATCATACCAAAAGCAGATAAATCTTACACAACCGTTGCTACACTTTCCCAACCTTAATCAACTTCCTCAGTACACTATCTTGCACAAACCAAAGTTTGGGGTCGTCTACCGCGGTGAGCTTCATCATACTTGCTTCATGGCATACGACGAAATCCATAAATTTTGTGATCATACGTTGAAAATGGTTCGTGATGGGTTAGCTTACCAGTTAAAGGATATTCAGGAAGGTATTGGTTCGAAGAAGAGGTGGAATTTGGAAGAAAGAAAGGAAGCTCGCAGGATCATTAAAAGGCTGGATGAAAGGTTGTTCCACCAGGATCAGATGAGAAGGCTGGAGAGCTATGTGGGAGGACGACAGAGTTTCTCTATCTCAATGTTTCAATGTGAAGAGAAAGTCCTGGGTCGTGTGTAATAGTTGGGTACTCCTTAAACATTCTTGATTGTATTTTGATTCTTGATTTATTTATTCACGATGGCTTGTACATAAATACAAGTGTACAACCCAGACTTGTAATGAAAGGACCCTGTGGTACGCATCAGTGCCACAATCCTTATAAATGGAGCAAAAGCTTCTTACTTTTGAGTAAAATTACCAAACTTTCAAAATTTTCAAAATTTTGCTCAAAAGAACAAGTACTCTCTCTCGTGTTTTCACAACCTCAAAAGTTAACATTACTTGTTGAGGGGGAGTATTTGCAAAAATTTCTTTGTTCAAACAATGGTCTTCGTCGAAATCTTCTCACAAAACTCGAAATGGTCATATTCGTTATCAAATTTCATCAAAAATAACATTAATATGCCATTTTTTAGGGGGAGAAAAATTGTGTGATACAAATATGTTGGATTGTGATTGAATCTAAGTGTGAATAGACTTAACCATTGAATTGACAAGCTCTTAAATGTCAGTAACTCGAAAAGACTTGTCCGGGTCAGGTAATAATTTCAAACTAGGTCGCTAGTGATGTAAACGTGTCTCGCAAAGGACTAGTCTTAGTAGAATGTACCATCCGAGAAACTCTTGGTAGAAATGAACCTTGACGGGTCAAACCTCCTCACCAAGGAGTGTTTACAACTTCAATCTGACCTAGTCAGTGATGTAACCGTGTCTCGCGGGGAATATTCTATCTTGAGAAGATCAATTCAAAAGTGCGCGCTTTACCCTCACTGTGCAGATTTCTGTCAAAACTCTTAAGCACATGTGGAGGGGGAGTATTTCTGAAAAATACAAAACTCTCAAAGTGTTACAAACATGTTTTTATTCATAAAAACTTTGAGATATTTTCATGAAAATGGTTTTACGGCAACATAGGATAGTCATGGAGTTATAAGGTAACTAAGTTTAGGGATAAACTTCCTATGATCCACCAGAGCCGGAGGGATCTACCCAAGGACACCACCAATAGTTAGTACTTAGAAGTCCTTAGGTATGATTGACAAAAGGAGAAAATGAGAATTGAAGAAAGAAGGAGTTAAAGAATTAAAAAGAAAAATAAAGAAAAGGGTGAAAAGAAATAGCCCTCCAGATTATTCAACTTAGGGCAGACACCGGGTTCAATTCATATGCTACTGGCTGTCACTAGATGACACCGTTATTGAAGATAAAGTCATCATGGACCCAAAGGACGACCTTGCACTAAACCTTCTAAGCCACTCAAGTTTCTCTCAACAGAAGCTTGTTTCATTCTCACAAGGAACCCTACGTAATCTATCGACTCTCTCTTAGAGATGGTTGGTATTGAAGAAGGAGACCCTCTCCCTAGTCTCCGCTCAGGAAAACCAAAGCGCACTATTGAGTCTAGAGCCACGAGATTCATCAAAATATCTGTTAGGAACACTTGAACTTTCATCACTTGTCATTCAACATTAAGAACGCAAGTGATACATTCTAGAGTCCTTCGCAGATCCTAGCAATCTGCCGAAAACATTTATGAGGGGATTCACAACTGTGATCCTCAGTGATTAAATGGAAACTCCTGCCAGGGTCAACATCAAACAGCCTTGACAGCAGGTCACTTCGGTAACTCCTTGTGGGTTACGCTTAGTGTTATCTCAAACGGTCTACATTCATGAGGTGATGCTTTGGTGTACCTCAGCGACTCACCTGAACTGTAGATGTACTTTGGTACATCGTGTTAGCCTACTTGAGGGCCTCCAGTTCAGGAACAGCCTTTACTAGAATTAGAGATGTGTTTTCACACTATCTGTTAACACCCTCGGTTCGAACTTGTAAGTGTTGGAAATCCCGCTAAGGAGATTCCTTTCAAGAATCGAGTCCTGAAGATGTGGGTCATTACTTGAACTTGTTAAATGTAATGCCAACTGTCCCTCCACGGGATTCGGATGACTGATTCGCCCGACCAAGGTGAATGGAATCAAGACATTCATCAGTAAAACAATCGTAGTGGTCAATTCTTTAAGAAAAGTCCACAGTGATCGATTGGTGCTTATTACTAACAAAGTTCATGCAGCTGCTGATGGATGCTCTTGGGAGGAAAGATCGTGTTGATTCTCCACATGCTCATACCAACAACAACACAAAGGAAGTTCTCTCAAAAGGCAACTCAAAAGTCAAAATGATTCTTCATCAAAGCCAAAGAATCTACAAAGTTTAAAGACTAGAGAAGTACATCACATCTGAAATCCAAAGTCAAAAAATGTGTGAGCATGTTGGAGAAAGACGTGGAGATGCCTGAGCAACGAAGCTGGCCAAATGCGATTACAACAACATACAATCACATCAACCACAAACAGAACAAAGAAAAAAGAACAAAGATTACAACAACGTCAAAGCTGAAAACTTCAAAAGAAACAAGATCCTAATCAAGGGGAGATTATTAGAATCAAAAGCATCTCTACTCATAAGAAAGAAGAGTGCTAGAAGACGTCGAGCAATAGCTATTACCTCATAACTATCACTTAGGAGGAGATTGTTGGAAACGATCCTAAACATTATTATAAAGTGTTAGTCATTTATATGTAATAGGTTGCATTTATATTAGTTTTATGTTAGTTATTAAGGCATGGCTTATGTAGAAAGCCCATAAGCTCATGCTAAGGCCCATGAGGTCTAGGAAGGGACTAGATATGTTGCCCTAGCTCCCTTCCCCTATAAATACTTATGTATACTCTCATTTGAGAGTGTTGTTCACTCATAATACATTTACGCATAACCTTGCATATTGTCTCGTTTGTTTGTGTGTGCAACCGTCCCTTCTCACCTTATTTCTATCATCTTCATGCTTGTGTTAACTTATGGTGACCTAACAGTTCCTAAATCTATTTTTACATGTTTGACCCACCAAGTTTCTAACTTTTCATTTTTGGCACAAAAGTTATATTTTTCTTTTACAACTAGTTTGGCATAATAACAACATTGACCCTTTGACTTTCCATGCATACACGTACATGTATAAAAGAGACCCTTTAAGGTTCGAACATTTACCAAACGCACCCTAGACTTTTCCCATGCATATGATTTTCATACAAAACAACATCCTAGTTTTGAAAAACTTACATTTTAGACCCGGTTACATTGCGATTTTCAAACATAGTCCAAAATACATGTTTCAACGTACAAGTCCATTTCATTTTTACAAAAGATTATTTTTAGCTTAATTATAGCTTATTCCTTTTTTGTTAATGGGCCGGGTAAAAGGCATTGGGCTACTGATTTTCGCGTGTTGGGGCTTAAGGCCCATCCGGATGTGTGTTTGTTTTGAAAGAGAAACGAGGCAAGGGGAGGGTTTCAAAAGGGTTTCTAGTCATTTTATTTGGTCATAAGTTTGATAGGGTGTGCCCATGATATATTTTAGTGAAAAAGGGTGTCGAGCGAGTGTATAACTCGTTATACATGTCATATAGACATGTTAACGAGACTAGGTCTCAAAAGAGGATGTGGGTCGAGAGTTTTAACTTAGCAAAATAAGTTTATACGTTAGTCTTCAAAGAAAACGTGTATGGTCATGACTAAAGTGTATGTTCATTTTAGTGTGCTACTATACATGTTACTTATATCAACAATTCAATAGGTGCGTTATAATAATTCTTAAGGTGATATAATAGTGAATGAGAAAACAAAATATAATGAGTTGAGGGGAGGACTTACTACACTCGAAATGAGTGGCGATGAAATGTGAGAGAGGTGTAGATGTGACTAAGCTAGCCCCTTGTTCTCCTTATAACCTAAACGAATTTACCCAAGTCGTTAACCCTTAGATGTTGCGTTTTTCCCTTTTCTTTTCCTTCGTTACCCGATATACCACAGAAGACAATTTGTATAAGAATGGATGAATATGAGAACTTGTGTGTTGTGTGGGTTTGCTAAGTGTTTGGAAGTTGCTTATAACGAGGATGGTAAGTATAGATTTAGGATTAATTAAGCATGTTCTTCCAAGTCCCAAGTAAACAAGAGTTGGGTTTTTGTTTAGTTTTGAAAGCGTGGGGGATGTTATCCAATTTCTTGAGCATGCAAGGTCATGTCATGTCGATTTTTAGCATGAAAACATAGAAACCAAAGGTTAAAGAAGTCAAAAGATGAAGTCAAATGGGTTAGGGGTGTTTTTTATTAACCAGGGTAATATTTAATTGAGGATTAGGGTGGCTTAGGAGCATGTGTTGTTTCCTCTTCTTCATGCCACACGTAAACTTTAGGTGGCCAAGGGGGGGGAATGTATGTCTACTTAGAGTTGTTGGCTCTTTTGCTTGCCTCGACCGGTTCTAAAAAAAAAGAAGTGTACAAGTTTTATTCTTGTGTAAACATTTGGGATTTAAAGAAATGTTTAAGGGGTGTTGGGCTTGGGTTGTGGAAACGGCAAGGCCCAAAGAAATGGGTGGGTTGGATTGCAAGCGAAAGCCCAAAGGGAAACTAAGGGTAAGTTGGGCTCGGATTTGAGGCCCAACGAAGCATAGGGTGGGAGTTGGGCTTAGGCCCGGTCCAAGAATAAAAACTAAATAAATAAATAAATTTTTATTACTTATGTATTTTTATATAAATTTTATTTATATAGTTTAAATATTTAATGATATCGAGATCGAGGGGAATTTTATTCGGGTCACAACGGTATAATTTTGAGTGTTTACTTCACGCTGGACATGCATATGCCAAATGATGATCAGAAAATTTCATGATGTTCTAATCCGTGCTTTATTCATGTTTAAGTTGTTAATTACAATTGAAATTTTTCGGGAGCTTACAGTACATATCCTTTAAGAGAACCGCGTCCCGCAGTTTAACTCGCAGAGGTTGCCATGGGTGATTAGGTGAATATGTGGGGATACTTGGAACGCATTACATCCTCACGCTCCCAGGTGAACTCAACACCTCTTTTCTTATGATTCCATCGAACTTTAACGATAGGAATGCGGCTTTGCTTTAGCCTTTGGGTTCTTCTACAAAGTTAAGTTTGTCATTGAGATGTATGTCCTTTAGAGGAACAACAAGGGTTTTGTTAGGAATTGGAAATTCCATAGTGAAGTGTCGGTCACCCCAACTATAATCTAGCATATGTTAGCTCGTAGACATATCGTTACTTAGTAGTTTATTAGTTAGTTATTAGCTTAGTTTAGCTTAGAGTAACACCGTGGAGGAAGGACGGGTCTTTACCCATTGTATGCCTGATCCACAATCCGAAGGAGGACGTGTAGTATGTAACTATAAATACCCTCTACCTCCCAAGGTAGAGGGTTGGACCTTTCACTCAATCTAACCTTCTTTCTTTTGTTTACTTTCTCTCTCTAGAAAGGCTCCCATCTTCCACTTTCTCTCTCTAGAACATTAAACTATTCGAACCATATTATGTTATGTGATGTGTTTATGAAAACCAATATGTTACAATTGGTATCAAGAGCCATGGTTTGATCATCCATCTTTCATGTTCTTGGATTTCTAGTGGTTTTCATAAGGTTTTTGGGTTTGAATGAGTTTTGAGTAGTTTGCATCATTTGGATCATTTCTAGTGTTAAAGTTTGGATTTTGATAGTAATTTTGTGTTTAGAATCATTATAAGTGCTTAGGGTTTGAATTGGAAGGCTTGAATCATCGTGGTTGGGTTGTTTTTGGATTGAAAAGTGGTGTTTTTTTGAAAGCTTTCTCGAAGCAATTTGTCTCACGGATAGCCTTTCTTGGAAGCGATTTGTCCCTTAAGCGATTTGTCAACTTAAGCGATTTGGCAACTTAAGCGATTTGTCAACTTAAACGATTTGTCAACTTAAGCGATTTTTCAACTTAAGCGATTTGTCCCTTAAGCGATTTGTCCCTTAAGCGATTTGTCATCAGAGCGATTTGTCATCAAAGCGATTTGTCAAGGACTGAGCTTTATGTATTCCTGCGATTTGTCTCTAAACCTAACATACAAAACCCTTATTTTCAAACCCTAGTTTGATCCGCGGAACAGGGGGTATATATAAAGAATTAGGGAATATCACAAACTCAACCATAACACCATATTTATCTTTAATACATCCTATTTCTCACTCTCTTATGGTTTGGTCTTGATTTTAGTAAAATCCCGTGAAAGATTCAATTTCTCGGTTTAAATCACAGACATGTAAAATCCCGTGTACACAACAACATCATGTCTTACACTCGATTACGTGATTTCGAAGTGCTTAAATTGTATGATGCGTGGACAACAATGATAATGTATGCTACACCGAGCGATTAAAGATGCTTGAATTAATCAATGAGGATGTGAGATCTTCATGTTCTGAGTACAATGAGAATGAATTGCACACTGCTAATGCTACTGAATGCACGCAAAAGGAATCTTTGCATTATACCCTATCAACAACTTCACTCTCACCTCATGTTACTTCTACCCATAACAATGGAATGAACATGTATTGCCCTTTTCCGTCAAGATTTATCCACATTAATGGGAACATTACTATTGAACTTTGAACAATTGGAACAACAACTTGATAAAGAAAAGGTTCAAAAGGATAGTTCCAGTGCTGCACTTCAAGTGATCCACAACCAATTCAGTCATTCATCGATGGGAATTTACATCAGACTATGATCAAGACATGACTTAAATGTCTTTCAAGAGACACACTGGAATGGAAATTAGCGTGTTCATAGAGACACTTATCCATCTCATGGATAATGTGGAGAAGTATATTGAGGAAGTTACTGAAAGATGAAAAACTGGATTAGAGTCCGTGCATTTGAGAGATAGTTGTGATGAGTTGGGTAATGTATCGGTTGATGAATCGGGTGTTGTCGAATGCGAATGTCGAGACAACAAATAATGATGTAACCAAATTTGATTACTCTAACATACAAGAAGTAGATGCAATAATCAGAAAGGAGAATGAATGTCGGGCACAATCAAAAGTTTGTAGTGTTGAGTCGGGTAAAGCACCAGATGATGGATCAGTTGACATTTAATACAGACTTCGAGAGATAGATAAGCTTGACCACCAGCCAGCGGTGCAGTGGCTCTTATTACACATGATGTGGATGCAGATATACGGCAAAAAATTGAATAGGTGTCATGTAATGAGGTACCCTTAACTGTTCAACATAGTACATGTAAAACCCCAACCCGATAAGGGCAGACGTGTCACATTCTGGTGTCATATCAGAACATACAAATAAAATCCTCACAAACGGAAACCTTAAAAATGAGGTATCAAATCGTATAAACAATTGGACGACAAGGAAATACAATATCAAAATGAAAAAAGAAAACTCAAAACAAAAGCTCTTCAAAATAAGTCCCAAAGTAATAAGGTGCTAGGGTTGGTCCACTCAGATACTCTAACTCTCAGCCCATCGAAGCCCATCTTCCAACCTAAACCTGCCGCAGGAAAAGAAATGCGGCTGAGCTTAAAAAGCCCAGTGGCGGATATAAAAATGAAAGCTAAATAAAATGAAATCGAAATGGAATAATGAAGCCGATAACAAAGTCGCAAATTGAACTAAGAACAACGAGTCAATGAGGATCTGCACACAATCATGAGATATCCAAAAGGAACATATAACAAGGAGAACGAAGCAAAGCAAAGCATCGATGACATATATACAAGCACATACAAACCGGACATACAAGTACTGAACATAAGCAAGCATATCAGACGTCTTATCCACACAACATATATATGGCATACAATCAATTCAGAAATCGTAAGACATACAAATCAAAAAGAAATCTAATGGCAAGCGGAAGCAATTAATTAGCAAGTGAGCATGGCAATCAGCACAGGACCCGAAACCCTTAGTTGAAAACATAACCAACGTAAATAACGATGGAAGTACTAACTGATCCACACATGGCAGTCATACGTAACAAGTAGTAATACAATATAACGATATAATTGAATGAATTAAGGACATAGCCGGACAACTAAACAAATTAACAAGCCATACGTCACAAGTTGAACCATTTTGTCACACCCCCAATTTACCTGTTTTGCAGCGGAATGGAATTCCTGGGGCATTGACTGTCATAGCACCACATCACAGTTATATTGAACGACCTAAAGTGTCGTTTTAAAAACACATCGTTGGATATATCATAAAACATAATCAGAGTACAACATCGGTCCCAAAAGGTTTAACAAGTTTGCCAAAATACAAATATGTTACAAATTCCAACGATGTTTTGAAATAAACCATAATGTACATAATGTAAGTCGACGCCGCGACTCAAAATATAGGTCCCTAACCATGTCATGATGAACGTGCCTCGAGTTACCGAAAATACATTGCTAATAACGGTCAACAATAATGTTGGTGAGAAATCATAGGTTTATGTAAATGTTTTATACGACTACACAAGTATCTAGCATGCATGACAATCAAGTCACGTAAAAATAATGTTACAATTGCCTTAAGCCCATGACCCCGAAACTAGACTGATCAATAATGTATGCCCCTCCACGAGTGTTTGCGGACAACTCGTAATGAAATCAAATGAAATGCATCCGTTCACCGGTTGGGATTCACCAACCGGATGGAGCGTCACCCTCGATAAATCTATCCACTCATCCTCGCTTCAATGATTAACGGTTCATGGTTCAGGAAATGGGGACTTTCAAATGGCATATGTGGTAACTTAAGCAATGTAATGAATTTAACATACTTGGTATCGTAAAAAGAAAAATGTAGTGCAATGTATTCTCCCCCGTGGGTTTGAAATAATCGAAAGCATGTAAAAAGGGGGCTATGAAAACTCACTTGGATAAACTGGAAATAACGGCAATAGTGAGTACACTGAGGTTTATAATGTAAAAGCGTCAACGGGACCTATGATCAATGATATGATATGTCATGAGTTGCAATGTAATGTTATGCATGCACTACGTATGTAATTTATACCATTTACGGGTTTTTGAAAAAGATACACGTCGTCGAAAAATGCATTTTTGACGTCTCGACCAAACAAAAATGACTTTACATGTTTTTACGTCAAAATGTCATCCTACAATGGTTTTTTAATGATTTTTGGTGAAATTACCACTTTTCGTCGCAAAACAATGTCGACGGAAAAATCATGAAATTAACAAAAATGGCTCCGGAAAAGTGGTCGTAAAACAGTGTACGTTGATCGTTAGAGAACGAACTCAACGGTTTTGGAAAGTTTGTATCCATATCTAAAAGTTTCAGTTCAGGAGTTTTCGTCCAAAAGGTCTCGAACATAAAGATAATAAGGGTTAAAGATGGTGGTTTTTGGCTAATAGTGTGCAGAAAATTAGTTACGGCAAGTTTAAGAAAAAGTGCATATCTTTGTCGTTTCAAATCCGTTTTCTCCGTTTAATATGTCCTTAGCTTCGTATTGAAGTAAACTAATATATTTTTGACAAGTCGAAATAATTTTGTGAAGCTTAAGGCTCGTTTTGACGAAATGTAAAACAGAAAGCTGTCTTTTTCAGAAAATAATACTTTTCGTCGTCAAACTTTAAAAATTCACCACGGCTTCGTTATAAGTCCGTTTTATCCGTTCAAGCGCCCGGATTCGTTTTTAAGTGTATTTTCCAAAAATCAAGGCCAAACTTTCGTACCACCAACTGATTTTTCCAGAAATTCGTTTTAAGGACAGATCACAAAATATAGTTTACGAAAATAGTTTTTCACGGACAAAACCTATTCTAATCCCTTCAAATCAACTCCGAAACTAATCTAAACCTACCATACACCTTCTTAGGGTGTCATGGGTTCCTAATCACCATCAAGACCAAAGAATAACTTGGGAATAATTATAGGATGACTAATAAGTATATAAAACCTTAAAAATCAAGAAAGAAATGGTATAAACTACATAACATGCATAAAAGCTCCAAAAATGATAAGAATCATATGAAAATGAAGAGAAACTTAAAATGACAAGAATATGCTTACAAATGATATGAAGAGGTGTAGGTAACAAAGGTTTTACTTAGATATCCTTGGTTTTTATTTCAAAACCATGAAAAAGGATATGATCTAGGTTGTTTAAACACTTGATGTTGCAAAATATTTGATCCCTTGTTTGCTTCTTGATGTTGGCCGGTTATGGAGTCCCAAGGAAAGAGAGATTTTTTTTACACCTTTTGAGTATGTGAAATGTATGTGAATTAAACTTTGAGTGTAAGACTTTGTAATTGAGGTGAATTATTAAGAAACATGAAACCATACCATATTTATGAGACACCCTCCCCTTGGCGGTTTTGGGAGGGTTGTCTTCCCATATTATTTTTTTTTTTTTTTTTTTTTTTTAAAACTTGTAGCTTGTGTAATTTGTAGAAATTATTTGTAAGACTTGTAAATAAAAAGGTAAGTAAATAACTCTTGTAAGGTAAATGGTAATTTGTGGTACAAGTAAGTTTTTGTTAGATCAAAATACAATGTAATGAGTTGATAAAAATTATAAAAATACTTTCCTCGTGAAAATCGGGTGATAAAATAATTATCGTAAGATTTTTAAGAAAACAACGTAATAATTAAACGTTAACAATTAAAATACCAAATAAATGTGAAACACTAGGAAAACTAAAAATATAGTTTTATAAACTAAATGTAAGTTTAAAAATACCTCGGGATCATTTTTGAAAGTAAGGTTAAATGTTAAAATAATAACTCACGCGATAAAGATTATTAAACATAAAAATTACGCGTTGAAGGGTGAAATGAAATGTCGTGAATGAATGAATGATATGCACATGATGTCCATGAAATGTAGACTACTCATAGTCCATATGAAATGTACGTGATGTCATGATCATGAATTCACCGCTAAACCTCCAAGGTTACGCGAATTTGAACCAAGTAAACCAAGTTTACTAAAATGTTGAAATAATGAAACGTGAATCGTGTCAAGAAATGACCTGAAAATACGGATTGTCACATTAAGCCCATCCAAAAAGGAATTCAGTCCACTGAATTCAATCGTTGTTAAGTGTAACGGTGTCGTGAAAAGATGTGGATACTTGCGTCGCAACCGTCTTCCCGTTCCCAAGTAAACTCGGACCTCGGCGAGAATTCCAACAAACCTTGACGATAGGAATTCGACTCTTTTCAAGCTGCTGACCTCGCGGTCCATGATTTCTCTACAGTTCTTCCACAAAATGGAGTTTGTCGTCAAGCTGAACTTCATCCAATGGAATAACGGCGATTCGTCCGAAGACACTTCTTCAAGTTTGAAACATGAAACGTGTTGTGCACATGACCGAGTTCGGTGGAAGATCAAGGCGATAAGCTCCGGACCAACTCGCTCAAAATCTTGAACGGTCCTATGTATCTCGGGTTTAACTTTCCACGTTTTCCAAAACGTACCACGCCCTTCCAAGGCGATACTTTCAACATCACTTTGTCTCCCACTTGAAATTCCAAATCCTTGCGTCTAACATCCGCATAACTTTTACATCGACTTCTTGCAGTTCTAAGTCGATCACGAATCGAACAATCTTCTGGTGGTTTCCGAACCATTTACGGACCAGAAAGTCAAGCGTCTCCTACTTCGGCCCAACAAACGGGTGAACGGCACTACGACCATACAGTGCCTCGAATGGTGCCATCTTGATACTAGTGTGATAACTATTGTTGTACGAGAATTCAATCAATGGCAAATGGTTAGCCCAACCATTTCCAAAATCAATCACACATGCTCAAGAGCATGTCTTCTAATGTTTGGATGGTCCTTTCACTTTGACCATCGGTTTGTGGGTGATATGCTGTGCTCATCTCTAATCTGGTTCCGAATGAATCTTGCAATGAATTCCAAAAGTTTGAAGTGAATCGACTATCTCTGGCGGAAATGATAGAAATTGGTGCTCCGTGCCTCGAGACTATTTCCTTGACATAAAGTCTAGTGAGTTGCTCCATGGAATAAGTCTCTCTAATCGGTATGAAATGGACTGACTTGGTAAGGCGATCAACAATTACCCAAATAGCAGCATCGTAACCTCCGATGTCTTAGGAAGTTGCGTAACAAAGTCCATTGTAATGCGTTCCCATTTCCATTGAGGAATTTCCGGTTGTTGGAGCAATCAAGGCTTCGGTATTCGACTTTTACCTTCGAGCAGGTAAGGCATTTGCTAACGTACGTGGCAATCTCCGCTTTCATGTTCGGCCACCAATAAAGCTTCTTAAGGTCTTGATACATCTTATCCGATCCTGGATGAATAGAATACTTCGACTTATGCGACTCATGCATAATCAATTCCCGTATTCCGCCATGCAATGGAATCCACATTCTATCCTTGAAACATAGTACTCCATCTGCTCTCTTCACAAAACCATTTGCGCTTTCAGGCATGCCATAAAGTTTTTCACTTGGTCGATTCTCTTCCTTGAGTGCCTCAACTTGTGCTTCACGGATTTTCGACGGTAAAGGAGAAACAATCGTCATTCCCAATGAACGAACTCTTAAAGGTTTAGGCCTCTCTTTCCGACTAAGAGCATCAGCCACAACATTGGCTTTTCCCGGGTGATACTTGATTTCACAATCATAGTCGCTGAGTAACTCCAACCAACGACGTTGCCTCATATTAAGCTCCTTTTGATCAAGAATATACTGCAAACTCTTGTGGTCGGTAAACACTGTGCACTTTGTACCGTAGAGATAATGTCTCCAAATCTTGAGTGCAAAAACCACGGCTCCTAACTCGAGATCATGAGTTGTGTAGTTCTTTTCGTGGACCTTAAGTTGTCGAGAAGCATACGCAATCACCTTCTCGTTTTGCATTAAAACAGCCCCAAGTCCTTTATGCGAAGCGTCACAATATACAACTAAGTTCTCAATGCCTTCGGGTAGTGCCAAAATCGGCGCTGCAAAGCTTTGCTTCAACAAATAAAAGCAACTTCTTGCTTCTTTCCCCATTCGTACTTCTTGTTTTTCTGTGTCAACTTGGTCAAAGGTCTCGCTAACTTCGAAAAACCTTCGATGAACCTTCGGTAATATCACGCTAGTCCTAGAAATTATCGAATTTCTGTAGGATTCGTTGGAGTAGCCCAATCTTTCACGGCTTCAATCTTTGCGGAATCAACTTGTAGTCCTTGACTATCAATGATGTGACCAAGAAATTGCACTTTTTACTTTCCAAAAATCACACTTCGAAAACTTGGCATACAACTTCTCATTCTTGAGTAGACTTAAAATCGTCCTTAAATGCTCTTCGTGCTCTTCTTTGCTCTTGGAGTAGATCAAAATGTCGTCGATGAACACTATAACAAACTTGTCCAAGTACGGTTTACAAACTCTATTCATGAGATCCATGAATACCGCCGGTGCATTAGTCAATCAAAACGGCATCACTTGAAACTCGTAATGACCGTAACGTGTTCTAAACGCTGTTTTGAATATCCTCTTCCCGAATCGGCGATGATAACCCGAATCGAAGATCAATCTTGGAATAAATACTAGAACCTTGCGCTGATCGAACAAATCGTCAATTCGGGGAGGGTAACGGTTCTTCACCGTTAACTTGTTCAATTCGATAATCTATGCACATACGGAAGGATCCATCCTTCTTCTTCACAAACAAAACCGGTGCTCCCCAAGGCGATGAACTCGGTCTAATGAATCCTTTGTCTAGAAGCTCTTGCAATTGATTAGACAACTCTTGCATTTCGGATGGCGCTAAACGATACGGTGCTCTATCGGTGCACTCAGGGCACTAAGTCAATATGAAACTCTACTTGTCGTCTTGGTGGAAGTCCGGAAATCCTCGGAAATACTTCAGAAAATTCACGAACAATAGGAACATCTTCAAGTCGCTTCTCCTCCGACTTTTCTCAGTTACATGAGCTAAGAAAGCAAGACAACCTTTCTTAATGTACTTCTCCGTTTTGATACTCGATATGATACTAATTCGAGTTCCACTTCGTTCCCCACGAATAATCAAAGTTTCGCCATTGTAGGGTAGATGAACGACTTTCTCATCACAAATGATCTTTGCGCGATGCTTAGATAACCAATCCATGCCTATGACGACGTCAAAACTACCAAGCTCTACGGGCATGAGGTCTATGTTGAAAGGATGATTAAGAAAATTGAACGTGCAACCGCGGATAATGGTGTTTGTGCTAACTAAATTACCATTAGCTAATTCGACAATGTATGATGTATCTAATGTAGTTGGTTTAATGTTGAGCAAAGGTGCAAATGCAGTGGACACAAAACTCTTATCGGCACCGAATCAAATAAAACCTGAAGCATAACGATTATTGAGAAGAAACGTAATTGCCCGTTATGACATTCGGTCCTCCCTATCTTCTCCGCCTCAATGACGTAAACCCTTCCTCGCAAGTGCCCGTACCTCCTTGATTCGGATTTGCTTGATTCTTTCCCTTCTTGCAATCCCTCTTGTAGTGTCCAAATTCCCCGCAACCAAAACATGTAACTTGTGGTGCATTGCAATCCCTAGTACGGTGACCAACTTTCTTGCACTTTTCACACGGATCAGGACATCGACCCGGATTGTGGTGACTCAAACACTTGTTACATTTCGGCAAAACTCCCGTATATCCTTTTCCTTCTTTTGGTCCCGCAACATAAGCCTTAGCAACTTTTCATTATCCGATACCATTGATGGGCATAACGCGGCTAATTCCTGAAATCTCCGAATGTATGTATCAATATAAGTAACCAACGGTGACCAATTAAGTAGAACTCCGTCTCCAACTTCTTGATTTCCGTTGAGGGACAAAACTTCTTAGTCACCAAGCTCTTGAATTCCTCCCACGAAAGCTTAAAAGCATTCTCCATACCAATTGGTTGAGCGTATGAATTCCACCATGACAACGCTCCATCAAGTAAAGTGCTTGTGGCAAACTTAACCTTACTGTCATCCGGACAGTTACAAAGCAAAATATTGATTCCAACTTTTCAAACCATCTAACCATTGCTGTTGCTCCCTCGGTACCTCGAAACTTAGTGGGTTCAGCACTTTTGAAATCTTTGTACGAGCATTTCTTAACCCCAGATCCTCCGACATTACCAATTGCAGTAGCTAGCCTCGCGGCTTCAGCAGCAGCCGCGGCTTCAGCAGCAGCAGCAGCCACTGTTTCCCTCTCAACTCTTAAAGCATTAGCAATGCTATCGTTCACTAACTTCTGAATTGCGGCTTGAGTCATCTCAACTGTAGCTTTCTTCGGTGCCATAACTCTTCAAAATCACAGGATGAAACAATCATGAGAACTCGTAAGTAGAAACAACCATCATACAAATATATCCATAACCACAACATGCATAAAGATAAATGGAATCACAACGGAACAATAACGAAATATCACAAATATAATCACAACACACGTGGATAATATACATGAAAATTTCGGCCTACATGGACCGATATCATAGATAATAATAACCATTCCTACATAGTAGAGTCAATACTTGATACATTTGTTTGTACAACAACCAAAATACAACAAGTTCTTTAAACTACGTCACACACCTTGTGACTAGGATACTAATGGTCAAAACTATACAATGACAAAAGTCTACATAAGGCACCTCATGGTGCTCCGCCTGTCCTATCCTGAAGATCGCGAACCTGAATAACCAAACTATCGACCAAACTCCTCATCTCATCCAACTGACCCTGCAATGTAACAATACGCTCATGGGCTAAAGATAACTCTGTGGACTCACCGTAAACCATCTCGTGCCATATCAGCCCGTCGAACAGCTCAGGGCATCTCCGCCCAACTCGTGATGTGCTCCCTATCCTCAATCTGTCTATGCTGGAGACTCTGAAAATCTAAGTCAATGCAAACCCTGCCTAATATCAAACCCTCGACCTCCTCGGCTATGGGCTCAATCCTATCAACTGACAACTCCTGCAACTGTCGAGTCAAACTATCAATCAGAATCGCTGGCATCGATACGGGCACCTAATGCCTCTGTAGAAGGCTGACGTGCAGCAAGCCCTAGAACTCTCGCCTAACTCAAATCTAGCGGGCGGCTCGGGCTCAGTCGACGGTGGTGTAGGGATATCGAAACGAGCACGCTTTTTGGGCGGCAAGTCCGATGCGGGTACAGGGTCTCTAAGGAAATATGACGATGACGGTGATGATGGTGCTGGCAGAGGTGCTGGTGGTGGTGATGGTGCAAGCAAAGGGTTATGAACCGGGCTAACGTGAGGTGTAGGTGCGACTTCACCCTCCTCGAAGGGTTCGGTCTCAGTGTCGGTCATGATCGATGGGAAGGCTGCGATGGATCCAATAGAAGATACAACCTCAGTGGAATGTGATGAATCATCATCCGATGATATGGTAATAGGGTGAGAATCTGAAGACATGTCTGTGACAACCGATGTGAAATAAATGTAAATAATCTCGACAAAAATGTAAGTGAATCCGCATGATAACAATGAACATGTACTATGATGAAATGATGAGATGCTATGATAATGTAGCTATAGTCTAGGGTCAATGATGCAACCTAGTTCTCTATAATAGCTCGGTACCAATCTGTCACACCCCAATTTACTGTTTTGCAGCGGAATGGAATTACTGGGGGCATTGACTGTCATAGCACCACATCACAGTTATATTGAACGACCTAAAGTGTCGTTTTAAAACACATCGTTGGATATATCATAAAACATAATCAGAGTACAACATCGGTCCCAAAAGGTTTAACAAGTTTGCCAAAATACAAATATGTTACAAATTCCAACGATGTTTTGAAATAAACCATAATGTACATAATGTAAGTCGACGCCGCGACTCAAAATATAGGTCCCTAACCATGTCATGATGAACGTGCCTCAGTTACCTGAAAATACATTGCTAAAAACGGTCAACAATAATGTTGGTGAGAAATCATAGGTTTATGTAAATGTTTTATACGACTACACAAGTATCTAGCATGCATGACAATCCAGTCACGTAAAAATAATGTTACAATTGCCTTAAGCCCATGACCCCGAAACTAGACTGATCAATAATGTATGCCCCTCCACAGAGTGTTTGCCGACAACTCAGTAATGAAATCAAATGAAACGCATCCGTTCACCTGGTTGGGATTCACCAACCCGGATGGAGGCGTCACCCTCGATAGATCTATCCACTCATCCTCGCTTCAATGATTAACGGTTCATGGTTCAGGAAATGGGGACTTTCAAATGGCATATGTGGTAACTTAAGCAATGTAATGAATTTAACATACTTGGTATCGTACAAAAAAAAAATGTAGTGCAATGTATTCTCCCCCGTGGGTTTGAAATAATCGAAAGCATGTAAAAACGGGGCTATGAAAACTCACTTGGATAAACTGGAAATAACGGCAATAGTGAGTACACTGAGGTTTATAATGTAAAGCGTCAACCGGGACCTATGATCAATGATATGATATGTCATGAGTTGCAATGTAATGTTATGCATGCACTACGTATGTAATTTATACCATTTACGGGTTTTTGAAAAAGATACACGTCGTCGAAAAATGCATTTTTGACGTCTCGACCAAACAAAAATGACTTTACATGTTTTTACGTCAAAATGTCATCCTACAATGGTTTTTTAATGATTTTTGGTGAAATTACCACTTTTCGTCGCAAAACAATGTCGACGGAAAAATCATGAAATTAACAAAAATGGCTCCGGAAAAGTGGTCGTAAAACAGTGTACGTTGATCGTTAGAGAACGAACTCAACGGTTTTGGAAAGTTTGTATCCATATCTAAAAGTTTCAGTTCAGGAGTTTTCGTCCAAAAGGTCTCGAACATAAAGATAATAAGGGTTAAAGATGGTGGTTTTGGCTAATAGTGTGCAGAAAATTAGTTACGGCAAGTTTAAGAAAAAGTGCATATCTTTGTCGTTTCAAATCCGTTTTCTACGTTTAATATGTCCTTAGCTTCGTATTGAAGTAAACTAATATATTTTTGACAAGTCGAAATAATTTTGTGAAGCTTAAGGCTCGTTTTTGACCCGAAATGTGTAAAAACAGAAAGCTGTCTTTTTCAGAAAATAATACTTTTCGTCGTCAAACTTTAAAAATTCACCACGGCTTCGTTATAAGTCCGTTTTATCCGTTCAAGCGGCCACGGATTCGTTTTTAAGTGTATTTTCCAAAAATCAAGGCCAAACTTTCGTACCACCAACTGATTTTTCCAGAAATTCGTTTTAAGGACAGATCACAAAATATAGTTTACGAAAATAGTTTTTCACGGACAAAACCTATTCTAATCCCTTCAAATCAACTCCAAAACTAATCTAAACCTACCATACACCTTCTTAGGGTGTCATGGGTTCCTAATCACCATCAAGACCAAAGAATAACTTGGGAATAATTATAGGATGACTAATAAGTATATAAAACCTTAAAAATCAAGAAAGAAATGGTATAAACTACATAACATGCATAAAAGCTCCAAAAATGATAAGAATCATATGAAAATGAAGAGAAAACTTAAAAATGACAAGAATATGCTTACAAATGATATGAAGAGGTGTAGGTAACAAAGGTTTTACTTAGATATCCTTGGTTTTTATTTCAAAACCATGAAAAAGGATATGATCTAGGTTGTTTAAACACTTGATGTTGCAAAATATTTGATCCCTTGTTTGCTTCTTGATGTTGGCCGGTTATGGAGTCCCAAGGAAAAGAGAGAAGATTTTTTTTTTTTACACCTTTTGAGTATGTGAAATGTATGTGAATTAAACTTTGAGTGTAAGACTTTGTAATTGAGGTGAATTATTAAGAAACATGAAACCATACCATATTTATGAGACACCCTCCCCCTTGGCCGGTTTTTGGGGAGGGTTGTCTTCCCATATTATCTTTTTTTTTTTTTTTTTTTTTTAAAACTTGTAGCTTGTGTAATTTGTAGAAATTATTTGTAAGACTTGTAAATAAAAAGGTAAGTGAATAACTCTTGTAAGGTAAATGGTAATTTGTGGTACAAGTAAGTTTTTGTTAGATCAAAATACAATGTAATGAGTTGATAAAAATTATAAAAATACTTTCCTCGTGAAAATCGGGTGATAAAATAATTATCGTAAGATTTTTAAGAAAACAACGTAATAATTAAACGTTAACGATTAAAATACCAAATAAATGTGAAACACTAGGAAAACTAAAAATATAGTTTTTATAAACTAAATGTAAGTTTAAAATACCTCGGGATCATTTTTGAAAGTAACGGATTAAATGTTAAAATAAAACTCACGCGATAAAGATTTTTAAACATAAAAATTACGCGTTGAAGGGTGAAATGAAATGTCGTGAATGAATGAATGATATGCACATGATGTCCATGAAATGTAGACTACTCATAGTCCATATGAAATGTACGTGATGTCATGATCATGAATTCACCGCTAAACCTCCAAGGTTACGCGAATTTGAACCAAGTAAACCAAGTTTACTAAAATGTTGAAATAATGAAACGTGAATCGTGTCAAGAAATGACCTGAAAATACGGATTGTCACACATTTACCCAATCAAACCGTAGCATAGACAGAAATGTAAACATGGCAGGTCAACAATAAGCAGATAAGGATACAACGGAATAGTCATAGTCCACGAGATTAACTGAACGAAGTACACATAATTAATAGAAAAACTATCGATTACACACTAGCATGGTCACCACACCAGAGGGTCACATAACGGTGAGATCACATATCATCGATGGAAACAGTAACTCGATAACCGCATATTAATCACATCATAGCATGATAATCAATGGTCACATAAAACATGAATAGCATAATCAAATTCAATAAGCATATAATAACCCGTTACGTGAATGGAACGATAGTCTGAAGTAACGGAATGAGAGTGTGACAGATCAAAGCAATGGAATATATATATCTTGGTAGTAGAGTGAGTCATATAAGGGTACTGAGTAATGAATAATTTATACGTAATATGGTGCGTTGGGGAAAACAGAAAGTACAGTATGGGTCTACCAAAAGTGTAAGGGTTGTCAGAAATCTACCACGAGCCCGGAACATATCATATCATAAGTAACCATTGTATTCGGAGGTGACCTCGAATACCATACATAATAGGAGGGGAGACCTAAGTAACAAATGGAGTAGCTAGCTCCCGGAATGTGAAGACGCGTATGGCACACGACATCATTCACCATATAAATCATATCATATCATATTAAATCCACTAATATCATATCATATCTAGGATGCATCCATACGCCCCCCGGAAACATAGTGGCCAAATCATATACATATAGTGAGCTCATAATGATATCATAATGGGGATGGTGTGAAACATCACTCGTGCACACTGGAGTCATGCCATTGGTGCATTAATGACACAGTCATGTTACCTTCATGACTAGGAACACATATTTGGCTTGGGTATCAAACTGACGGGTCAAAGCATAATCATATCATATCATAAGGGTTCATATTAAAGTTCATATCAAAGTTCATATCAAATGTCATATCAGAGTTCCATAACATAGGTTCATAATCAGAGGTTCATAATCAAAGGGTTTATAACCAGAAGGTTCATAATCATAACAAACGAATATCATAGCGAACAGAATCGTACCAAAAGATCATATCGGAATCATATCAAAAGGATCATAGCATAAGGAATCATAGCAATGGATAACATAAATGAAGCAAAGTCAAAGGGTCAAAAAGTCATGAGAAATCCCTACTGAAAAGGGATACAATATCTGTACCTTAACGCCGATGAAAGGAAAGCCAACGAATGAATGAACACAAAGATACAACGCTGCGTCTTCTTCAATGAATCTACACGGATTACGGTTCGTACAATATTTATTAGCTCATTTAAGGTATAACGGGTTTGTTGCTTATATGAATGGTATTAATATTTTTATAGTTATTAAGCGTATTCTCATTTTTAGTAATGGACCGAATTAAAATACTTTAGGGTAATGATCATTAATTAGCCAAACTTAGAGGTTACAAATAATAAATGGTAAATTTAAAGGTTTAATATGACAATATAGCAAAGTTAGAGGTCAATTGTGATAGATTCCAAATATTAGGGCCTAATATGACAAGTTATAAAAGTATAAAGTTTGCATGCGAAAATTATCAAAGTTTAAGGGCCTAAAGAGTAAATAGTTGAAGTATATAATAAGATTTCATTCTAGTTATATGTAATACAGATTCCAAATTTTATGTTTTACCATTCATTTTCTGTACTCAATCTCGAAACATTTCATGCTCGTTCGCGGTTTAAATGATTAATATTTATGACCAAGTGAACACGTATTATGATTAACCCCCGGCTTGACTATCCCGACACGCTTTCAAAACACAAAACGACTCAGCCATTTATTCTGCGATTAGCTTCGATTTACATTACAAGATCATGCATACTCTACTCTTTTATGTTTGAAATCTCAAGATGTATATAATTTATGTAGACCATTTGTTAGAATAACAGTACACAAGAATTCATTACGAGACCACAATACCCATGCTACCATGAGCATAACTTAACCATTTCCAACTCATGTATGCTACTAAAATATGAGCACACACACAAAGCTTAACCGCTTCCAACCCGATTAATACTCATACTTTTTGTAGATTTAACCCATCTAAAACTCATGCATGCATTAACAGATCATAATGTTACTCGCATACATAATACACATGTTTTTCTTTTGTGTTTTTATTACCCATAAATCAAAACATTTCCTTTTGATCATACCTAAGTTATTACGAGGGTACATTTTATGCCATATAGTTATAGGATTATATAAAGGCCACATTCCATGATCATGCATGTGAGCATGCGTACAGTTACCCATATTTATATATTTCTTATATTAGCTTAGTTGATGATTAGCGTTGAGAGATATACCTTTAGGATGAGCGAGGACAGATCGAGAGAAACAGATACCGAGATCGAAATCAAACCGAACACAACACAAGATTCAACAAGGTACAACCGAAACCAATCGGCTAACCGAATTTATGTCGTGAGTCACTCCCTTTGCCTAGTTAAACTCATGACAGCAGCAATAATCAACCCGAAAACACAAACCAGGCAACCTCGAACCAATTGACTATGATATCAGCAGCTAAACGACTACGTACCACCTCTTCTTGAATCTCCTTGTATGTCGACAGAAAATGGGAGAGGGAAGAAGTTTTACCGTCACTTTTGTTTGGAGGAATAAGGGTTTTATTTTGAGTGAGATATGGAGTTTTAAATGTGATAGGAAGGAGTTAAATGGAGCCAAGATTTTAGGTGTTGGGGCGTTGAAAATGGCCGAGTATGGGGGAGTAATTGAAGACCAAATCACTACATTATTTACTTGCCAAGATAACATTGTTACATTTATTTAATTTGCGTAGTGTATTGTCCATGTACTTATAAATGTGTTATATATTTATTTTGTAAGTTTATATAAGTTTTGTTTTCTTAATGTTCATGCAACTTATTCACCATTAAGTAATAAGCAAACTTATCCGTCTTGCTTTATTTTACGAATTATCACTCGAGGGGTATAATAGTCTTTGAATGCGTTTACTATTTTAGGGTTTTACAACTCTTCCCCTCTAAAAGGAAATTTTCGTCCTCGAAAATTGAAGTCTCAGGGGTACACAGAGACGTACCGGCTTAAGGCAGACGTAGAAATCCATAGTTTCACACAGATCATAACTATTTCGGTTCCAAAGCGTGCAAAGCTTATACATAACAGATGTCGGTGAGAATCTCACGAAAAGGTACAGAATTCTAGACAAACATGAGGAGTGCCAAATAATGGATATGAGTCCTAGTCCATTAACGTACCAACCCCAGGCATTTCCCAAGATGTCGTATGATTTCAATAAGTTCAAATTATATGATCTCGGTATTATCACGGTGATCAAGCGTCATAATACTTGCATCACATAACAAGTCCTTATTGTCATCATATTCTGTCCCGGGTCATGACAAACCACATAACCAATATCACAACAAAACATATCACATACAAATAGCAATTAACATACCAAAACAGTGACTACATATACATGCAAAAGCATATAATACATCAAACCAACTTTAATAACACAAAGAAGGGAGGCCACCAACTTGCTCAAACGGTTCCTCATGACTCATACTGACGATCCAAAACAAACTGAGATATACCAAATGCTAAACGATAAAACTTCACGATTCAAACCGAAGTTCGAACGAATCAAAGAAAAGCAATACCGACCAAAATGACTTAAAAATATCAACCGCCCGCATGACAACGAATTAACACAAGTCGCGCCCAAAGCATATGAAGTAGATGAACCTTCGCCACATGGTTGAATCTTGTCTTCGGTGTTGCATCTTTAGTTGATCCGTCCAGCTTCCTCCAGCAAAGATCCCCGATGTCTCCGCAAGAAGCACGGCATCTTGTCGGTGTGGCTTCGCTTCACGAACCTCTCCGTAGGCAGGGACTATTGTAGCAACGCAGACAATCATCTTCGGCTCTACAAGAAATCTCCATCTAACGATCGACAGACGGATGTGCGAAGACAAAATAAACAAAATCAAATGCGAAGAAAAGCAGACCAAATTAGTGAAGACAAAAGAATATCGAAGTCAAATCGGAACGACAACCAAAAGGAATCGGAAGATATCAGAACAGACGGAAGCCTAGTGTCTACCCAAATCCTCACAGGTCAATCCTAAGGTCAACAAGACGAAACCTGGGCTCTGATACCATAATTGTAACACCCTAACCCGATAAGGGCAGAAGTGTCACATTCTGGTGTCATATCAAAACATACAAATAAAATCCTCACAAACGGAAACCTTAAAAATGAGGTATCAAATGGTACAAACAATTGACTGACAAGGAAATACAATATCCAAAATGAAAAGAAAAACTCAAAACAAAAGCTCTTCAAAATAAGTCCCAAAGTAATAAGGTGCTAGGGTTGGTCCACTCAAATACTCTAACTCTCAGCCCATCGAAGCCCATCTTCGAACCTAAAACCTGCCGCAGGAAAAGAAATGCGGTTGAGCTTAAAAAGCCCAGTGAGCAGATATAACAAAATGAAAGCTAAATAAAATCAGAAATGCGAAATGGAATAATGAAACTGATAACAAAGTTGCAGCGAACTAAGAACAACGAGTCAATGAGGATCCTGCAGAACACAATTATACTGAGATATCCAAAAGGAACAAATAACAAGGAGAACGAAGCAAAGCAAAGCATCGATGACATATATACAAGCACATACAAACAGACATACAAGTACTGAAACATAAGCAAGCATATCAGACGTCTTATCCACACAACATATATATGGCATACAATCAATTCAGAAATCGAAGACATACAAATCAAACAAAAATCTAATGGCAAGCGGAAGCAATTAATTAGCAAGTGAGCATGGCAATCACACAGGACCGAAACCCTTAGTTGAAAACATAACCAGCATCGTAACAGCGGAAGTACTAACAGCAGTCCACACATGGCAGTCACACGTAACAAGTAGTAATACAATATAACGATATAATTGAATGAATTAAGGACATAGCCGGACAACTAAACAAATTAACAAGCCATACGTCACAAGTTGAACCATTTACCCAATCAAACCGTAGCATAGACAGAAATGTAAACATGGCAGGTCAACAATAAGCAGATAAGGATACAACGGAATAGTCATAGTCCACGAGATTAACTGAACGAAGTACACATAATTAATAGAAAAACTATCGATTACACACTAGCATGGTCACCAGACAATTCAGAGGGTCACATAACAGTGAGATCACATATCATCAGATGGAAACAGGTAACTCAGATAACCGCATATTAATCACATCATAGCAGGATAATCAATGGTCACATAAAACATGAATAGCATAATCAAATTCAATAAGCATATAATAACCCGGTACGTGAATGGAACGATAGTCTGAAGTAACGGAATGAGAGTGTGACAGATCAAAGCAATGGAATATATATATCTTGGTAGTAGAGTGAGTCATATAAGGGTACTGAGTAATGAACAATTTATATAGAATATGGTGCGTTGAGGAAAACAGAAAGTACAGTATAGGTCTATCAAAAGTGTAAGGGTTGTCAGAAATCTACCACGAGCCCAGAACATATCATATCATATCATATCATATCATAAGTAACCATTGTATTCGGAGGGGTGACCTCGGAATACCATACATAATAGGAGGGGAGACCTCAGTAACAAATGGAGTAGCTAGCTCCCGGAATGTGAAGACGCGTATTGCACACGACATCATTCACCATATAAATCATATCATATCATATTAAATCCACTAATATCATATCATATCTAGGATGCATCCATACGCCCCCTGGAAACATAGTGGCCAAATCATATACATATAGTGAGCTCATAATCATATCATAATGGGGACGGTGTGCAACATCACTCGTGCACACTGGAGTCATGCCATTGGTGCATCAATGACACGGTCATGTTACCTTCATGACTAGGAACACATATTTGGCTCGGGTATCAAACTGACGGGTCAAAGCATAATCATATCATATCATAAGGGTTCATATCAAAGTTCATATCAAAGGTCATATCAGAGTTCCATAACATAGGTTCATAATCAGAGGTTCATAATCAAAGGGTTTATAACCAGAAGGTTCATAATCATAACAAACGAATATCATAGCGAACAGAATCGTACCAAAAGATCATATCGGAATCATATCAAAAGGATCATAGCATAAGGAATCATAGCAATGGATAACATAAATGAAGCAAAGTCAAAGGGTCGAAAAGTCATGAGAAATCCCTACTAAAAAGGGATAGAATATCTGTACCTTAACGCCGATGAAAGGAAAGCAAACGAATGAATGAACACAAAGATACAACGCCGCGTCTTCTTCAATGAATCTACACGGATTACGGTTCGTACAATATTTATTAGCTCATTTAAGGTATAACGGGTTTGTTGCTTATATGAATGGTATTAATATTTTTAAAGTTATTAAGCGTATTCTCATTTTTAGTAATGGACCGAATTAAAATACTTTAGGGTAATGATCATTAATTAGCCAAACTTAGAGGTTACAAATAATAAATGGTAAATTTAAAGGTTTAATATGACAATATAGCAAAGTTAGAGGTCAATTGTGATAGATTCCAAATATTAGGGCCTAATATGACAAGTTATAAAAGTATAAGGTTTGCATGCGAAAATTATCAAAGTTTAAGGGCCTAAAGAGTAAATAGCTGAAGTATATAATAAGATTTCATTCTAGTTATATGTAATACAGATTCCAAATTTTATGTTTTACCATTCATTTTCTGTACTCAATCTCGAAACATTTCATGCTCGTTCGCGGTTTAAATGATTAATATTTATGACCAAGTGAACACGTATTATGATTAACCCCCGGCTTGACTATCCCGACACGCTTTCAAAACACAAAACGACTCAGCCATTTATTCCGCGATTAGCTTCGATTTACATTACAAGATCATGCATACTCTACTCTTTTATGTTTGAAATCTCAGTATGTATATAATTTATGTAGACCATTTGTTAGAATAACAGTACACAAGAATTCATTACGAGACCACAATACCCATACTACCATGAGCATAACTTAACCATTTCCAATTCATGTATGCTACTAAAATATGAGCATACACACAAAGCTTAACCGCTTCCAACCAGATTAATACTCATACGTTTTGTAGATTTAACCCATCTAAAACTCATGCATGCGTTAACAGATCATAATGTTACTCGCATACATAATACACATGTTTTTCTTTTGTGTTTTTATTACCCATAAATCAAAACATTTCCTTTTGATCATACCCAAATTATTACGAGGGTACATTTTATGCCATATAGTTATAGGATTATATAAAGGCCACATTCCATGATCATGCATGTGAGCATGCGTACAGTTACCCATATTTATATATTTCTTATATTAGCTTAGTTATTAATTAGCGTTGAGAGATATACCTTTAGGATGAGCGAGGACAGATCGAGAGAAACAGATACCGAGATCGAAATCAAACCGAACACAACACAAGATTCAAAAAGGTACAACCGAAACCAATCGGCTAACCGAATTTATGTCGTGAGTCACTCCATTTGCCTAGTTAAACTCATGACAGCAGCAATAATCAACCCGACAACACAAACCAGGCAACCTCGAACCAATTGACTATGATATCAGCAGCTAAACGACTACGTACCACCTCTTCTTGAACCTCCTTGTATGTCGACATAAAATGGGAGAGGGAAGAAGTTTTACCGTCACTTTTGTTTGGAGGAATAAGGGTTTTATTTTGAGTGAGATATGGAGTTTTAAATGTATTAGGAAGGAGTTAAATGGAGCCAAGATTTAAGGTGTTGGGGCGTTGAAAATGGCCGAGTATGGGGGAGTAATTGAAGACCAAATCACTACATTATTTACTTGCCAAGATAACATTGTTACATTTATTTAATTTGCGTAGTGTATTGTCCATGTACTTATAAATGTGTTATATATTTATTTTGTAAGTTTATATAAGTTTTGTTTTCTTAATGTTCATGCAACTCATTCACCATTAAGTAATAAGCAAAATTATCCGTCTTGCTTTATTTTACGAATTATCACTCGAGGGGTATAATAGTCTTTTAATGCATTTACTATTTTAGGGTTTTACAGTACATCTGCTAAAGTACTTAAACAAACTGATCATGATGCTGAACATGACTTTCATAAATGTTCTGTAACTGAGGCCGAGTCTGAGATTAAGTGTTTTAAAACAAAAGATATGGTTGATAAAAGGGCTTTTGATGAACTTTCAAACAAATTCTCAAATCTTGAAAAACAATGCATTTCACTTGAAATTGCGATACAGAGTAAAGAAGAAAGTTTTCAACTTAACAAACCATGTAAAAATCCGGAACTTCCTGAATTCCGTGAACTTTTTGAAATTAATACTTTGAAAGATCAGCTTCAAGACAAAGACTCAACCATTTACAATCTGAAGAAACATATTTCTGGTATGCATGTGAAAAGTAATTTGGTTACAAGTAATTCTGATGTTAATGCTATTGATGATATTCAATTGAGAAATGATGAATTAGCGGCTTGTGTGGCCAAATTACTAAAGGAAAATGAGTCTTTGAGAAAGCATCACATAGAACTAAGTGACTGTGTCAAAGAAGCTAGAACTATGTCAATGGAACAAACAAACTCTTTGATAGCAAAAATTGATTAACTCAAAGCTCAACTTCAGGAAAAGAGTTTCGCTATTGTTGCCTTAAAAAATGAGCTTAGGAAAACTGTAGGGAAAAGTGTGAACACTAAGTTTACAAAACCATCAACCTTGGGGAAACCAGTTTCTCATCCCATTAGAATCCGGTCCGTTGTTAGGCAGCCTACTGCGTTTATATCCGAAAGACCAAAATTTTCAAAAACACGGTTTGCCTCCCAAGTTGATGAGAAACAAGTTTTGTCAAAACCAGTCACTTCACCTGAGTTGCCTAAGAATTATGCTTCTAGTTCCTCTAAACCTCAACATGCAGCTACTTCTACTCCCAGCACCTCTAGGATTGGTTCGAAAAATGTGTCAAAACCAAGCATTAAAATTCAGAATTCATATGATATGAATGACTTGTGGAAGAATTATTATCTAGAAGAAGCTAGAAAAAAGGCACATATTCGAAAAGACGGAATTTTAGGTTCAAGACCTAGGGTGATGAATTCTACGAGGTTTCAAGGCACTGCTAGTAGTAGAAAATCATTAGCTAGGAAAACTCCACAAAAGTCTAGGGATTGGCTTGCATCTAAAAGTAGTTGTGTTTTGATTAAAACAATTCCCGTCGCAGATCACTCTAAGAACTCTAGATCTTTATCTAAATCTAATCAACCTATTTGCTCGAATTGTCTTAAATGTATCTTTAAAGCTAATCATGATAATTGTCTTTCAAAATCCCTGAATAAAATGCTCATGCTAAGATACAATCCACTAAGACTATAAACAGTGCTAAGGTTCAACCTGTTAAGTCTAGGACTTTCAGTAAGTCATCTTCAGTGCATAAGAAGCAAAACAAACCTAAAACTTCACCTAGATGGATACCAATTGCTAAATCTTTGGAATCTAAGAATATCGATAAGTCTTCCACTGTGCATAAGAAGCTTAACAATCCTAAACCTTGCCATAAGTGGATACCGTCTGGTAGAATGTTTAAGGATGCTAGACTTAAGTGGATTCCTACCGGAAAGCTGTTTACCGATTGCAAAATCAAGGTGGACCGTGAAACCCCAAAGGTTTTGGATACTAATGTCACTAACCAATATATAGAAATCAAGCTTGTAATGTTAGTGCAGGTAGTCGTTACTCAGTTGCAAATACTTTGATCCTTCACTACATGGACTGGCTTAAAGTATGGATAACAAATGGATTGATATCTCATAATTCACAGGTTCAAGTAACTCAACCTTGATACTCAATCTGCTATGACGTATGTTCACTTCAGTTCAGGCCTCGTACTTCATCATTATGGCGTCTGTAGATATCACTTCAGGCCCCGTTCCTCAAAGTAAAGAAATGTGTATGCTTCAGTGCGCTTTATCTTCAGAAGAAGATAAATCTTCATGTTTTTGGCCATTTTCATCTACATGCTTCATGCCTTCTTTATGTTCGTTCAGTCATCTAGTGGATCTACTTTCCTTTGCTCGGATTCTTATTTTACTTGCTCAATCAAAAATGGCATTGGAGACACCAGATGCAATTTTTGAGGGGGAGAAGTGTGAACAAACTACATGTTGAAGGATGTTTGATAAATGGTCATATGACTTTCTCTTATCTCAGTACTCTCCTCCAACACCTAATTTTCTACACTAAGGATGACTGGGATTTACTAAGTTTCTATGTTTGATGAATACTTCCAATCTTCAACGAATATTGATCATCCAGTTCCTGAAGCTCTTGCTCCGGTTCCTGCTGACTCAATTGGTTCTCCATCTAAGAAGTACAACTCAAACTAATCGAGAAACCCAATCTCAAGTTATTCCTCAAGGTGTTGATATTGACTATCGTAATACTGCAGTTTCACTATTGAATAATGATCCACTCTTTGGTATTCCTTTGCCAAATCTTCACGGATTATTGTTCATGAATAATGATCCGCTCTTTGGTATTCCTTTGCCAAATCTTCACTGATTATTGTTCCTCTCATTGTGCATGCTATAAATCAACCACATGAACATTAAGGAAAATGACTACCTCATCCACTCGAGGTGATTATTGGTAAATCTTCCAGATCAGTCTCTACATGTATACCTTTAGGAAGAATGCATTGATGTTGAGGAATCATTTGTTTTGGTTCATTCAGTGGGTCAATGTACATCCGATTGTATGTTGTTTTCACGTTCTGGGCATTTGACACAAGTTGATGACTTCGGAGTTAATCATTTATCACTTATTTGAGATTGAAGTTGACTTTCAACAAAGGCGTGTTCTTATTTGATAACTTGCTCGGGCTTAAGAATTTGAGTTGAAGACTTGGTTTATCTAGTTACCAGCAGTCGGGGTGGATGGTTGAAGACCTGGTTAACTATCACTATTAGGAGTTACGTTGTTTTACTCAGTGTCACACGCATATGACGGTGTGGATAATCTCAAGAGGTGTTAATGTCTCATACTTTGTGTGGAAAACTAGAAGGGGGTGTTGAATAATTTTACCAATTTAAAACTTCCTTTTAAATATTTAGATCGACTTATGTCAATCTATTTAGTTGTTTATGTTGGACGTTGATAGATAGATATATAAACATGTATTGAAAGATAAAGAGTAAAAAACACATAACCACGACACAAGTATTTATAGTGGTTCGGTTACAAGGACACCTTCCTTGCCCTACTCCACTCCCTGAGTCACCTACTCGAGAGTTCGTAAACACTACACGACACCAATCTCCTTATGGCGGAGAAGCCTTCACAACGTCGCCTACTCTTTTTCCGATACTAGGATAACCACCAGGTTCTTTCACTCCAAGGTGAACCACACCTATCACAACGTCGCCTACCCTTTATTAGGTACTAGGCTAAGCACCTAGTTCCATTACTATGGAGGAACTACTACCCAACACAACACAACACCTAATCTCAAGGAGATCCACTCCTTGTTACAACACCATCAAGGATATCACCATCCTTGGAAATAAACTAATACTTATATGTATAACGATGTACCTCATCGATTATACGACCTAGGCATTCTTCCCTAATACCACTTGATTTGATTCTTAGGCATCCTTCACTAATGCCTTTGACACAACGCTTGACACCTTTCACTAATTCCTTCGTCTTGTCACCTTTAGCATTCTTCACCAATGCTTTTGACACAAACGTTAAGCACCTTTCACTAATGCTTTCGTCTTGACTCTTTCGGCATCCTTCACTAATGCCTTCAACACAACATCTCTACGGAGGAAGAAAGAACTATCAACAAGAGAACCTTAGTTTTCTTGATGATGATGAAGCATGGAAACTCATGGACTTGAGCTTGCTCGACTTCAAGAAGTGGTGATCTCGCCTTTAAGAGGAACCTAGAGAATCACACAAAAACAAAAGACAAACTACATAGAAAGATCCCTTAGGATAAGTGGTTAGAGAGGTACAATACTTGGAGAAAGTATGTGTGAAAGTGGTGAGCAAAACGGAAGAAATGGCTCACTATTTATAGAGGAGAAAACTTACTGTTCCCTGTATCCCACGGATCCCTCCTACAAGGGATCCGGCTAGCGTAAAGCTAGGGATCCGTGGGACGCTCCTCTTTACCCATGGGTATTTTGGTTATGGGTCATGGGTTATGGGTTTATCCATGGGTTTCTTATTAGATACAATGTATCTCATGAGTTAAATGTACCTAGTCAAATGGTTTGGATAAAACCATGGGTTATGGGTCAATACCATTTGTTAGTTTATACCCATTTTAGTATATACTAGTTTAAGTATATATTTACCCAAATATGTAAACACTAGTTGTTGTACATATGTATTACTAAATCATAAAATCACTTATACTTGTTTTAGTGTTTTATGTGAAAACGTAAGTGTGTTAGAAAACTATTGGCTCAAACAGTTACAAGATCGTAAAATATAAATAAACGTTTTTACGGCTTATTTGTATTAACAATCTCCCCCTTTTTGTTGATGACAAAACATAAAATTATTTTAAGGAAAAACTAAAATTCGTAAAAGGTAAAAGTTCGAATTGGAGTTTTTACTCTCTTCTCCCCCTTTTTGTCGAAACAAAAAGAGCGTCGAAAAGAAACTAACACAAAGTTTTAAGAAAAACACGTAAAAAGAAAAGATGTAAAGTGAGTAAGTGACGGGAATGGTTCTCGTCTTAACTCCCCCTTGACGAGTCCATCCATTTGTGAGGGCGTCAAGTACGTAAGGATAAGTAAGCTAATGTGTTGCAATTGTGTTTGCAAATGGTTCGTCCTTGTGACAAAAATGCTCCCCCTTGAAGATTGCAACTTTGCAATGGGGTGTCATGAAGGGTAATCCAAATAAGTATCAAGTTGCAAATGGACATGCAATGTATGGTTTGACAAAAAGCTCCCCTAGCTTTATGATGTCAAAATCTTCATGTGTATTTTGAAAATCTATAAAATAAAGGTTACAAAACAAGAGTATAGTGCATAATTTCCTGAAAATAAGACTCAAGTTAGTAGAGAATTGTTCTTCTGTACCACGGATCCCACGGTCCCCTTTGTGGAGGGATCCGTCTAGGCATTTTGGAGGGATCCGTCTGTCTGGTGACAGATTCTTCAGTAATGAAGATATGCCAAACAATGCTAATAATGAGATGAGATATGTATATAATTAGCAAGCATAAACACAAAGTAATATGGCATGTAGGTAATCATTCAATAAAACCAAGAGATAATCAAACAAATCTCTAAAACTAAGAGAATGATCTAGCCATACATTTTCTACTAATAAGTTACTAAAGCCTAGAATGCAACAAAGTGCTCGAGTTTAGGGATGAGTGGACTTTTTTTTTTATCCAACCTTGCCCGAAGATGATTGAACATGAAATGTAACTCATTTCGTGCTTCTTGAACAAGTCCTTGAGTGATTAGACAATTTGGACAATTATTGTCTTGGTTTGGAACCGGAGGGAAATTGGTATTTTGAGGAGGTTCCATGAATGATTATGAGTTTTCATTTTGAGACGTGGGATGAGGTTCTAAAAATGAGGGTGGTAATGGAAATTCTTCCATATGATCAAGTCCTTGATTATTCCTTGTTTCCCATAAAGGACTAGTTGGTGTTGTAGGTGGTTCCCTATTCAACGGGAAAGTTGGTGAGTGGGAGGTTCTTGGTGGTGAATCCTCTACTGAATAGAGATTTAGGTGAGGAAGAGACTCGTTAAATCTATGCTCAAGGAATGAGGACTTAGACGGCTTTCTAGAACTAGCCATGTTTGGTTTTGAACTAGATGATCCTTTTTCTAGTCCGAAAGGTTTGATGCTAATCCTTGTGGTTCTCTTAGCATTTGTTGAATGGGTTTGAAGAGATGGGATTCTAGCATTGTTATCTCTTATGGGAGATGATTCGTTGGATGAGATTTCATGGATCATTTGACCCTTTCTTTTGGATGAGCCTTTGGTTGAGGAATTGTTGTTAAGAGCCTTAGTCATGGTGATGATAATGATGCTATATGAGCTTCTACTTGTTGATTTCTTGTGAGATAAGTGAGAGTGGTGCCTTAACCGTAAGAGTGTTTGGTTTATAAAGAGTAATTTAAATTAGGGAATTAAATTCTTGCCCACTAAGAGGATTAAGCATGCACTTAGGATTTTGATCAGCTCTAGAGAGACAATAAATGAAAGCTAAAAGTGGTTAGATAACCAAAAGGTGGTTTAAAATTGAAGAGGGAAGCTGGTTTCAGCTTTCTGCCGCCACGGATCCTGCGGATCCCTCTCACCAGGGATTCGTCTGGTTATAAACCAGGGATCCGCCAGTCGGACAGGTTCTAGGTGAAATGATTATGCTTTTGTGAGGTTTATTACCTATGTATTTCGAGGTTTTGACTTAATTTTGAAGTTTTTAACTGTTGGATATCTTAAATGCTCAACCATAATGGGTGATGGTGCTTAATGATGGTTTTGGGTAAGAAAATTGACTTTAGGTAGTCTAACTAAGTGTTTGACAAGGACACCATTTGATTTGATATGGAGAAATGGTGGTAATTAGTCTTAGAAGTTAGATGATGAATTAAGAAAAATTTACTAAAATCTTAAAAAAAAAAAAATGAGAAACTAGTTTTGAGCTTAATTTTGAGTCAAAAGTGATTAAGACCAATTTGCTAAAATTGATGGATATCCCAAACTAAGTGTTATGAGATGTAATAAATAATGTGTGAGCGTTGGAGCGGAAATATGGTGAGTTTTGATGAGTTGATAAATCAAAAATACTTTGAGATATATCCTAGGTAAGCCATGAGTGATTGTGAGGCTTTCAAATATTTGAGGAAGACTTAGTTAGCTCTAATATATTTTGTTTGACTAGTGTGAGGTGATCTAGTGAGCTATTTTGATATAAGCAAGTCTATATTGCTCATATGTAGTCACGGATCCTGCGGTTCCCTTATGGAAGGGATCCGGCTAGTTATAATGCTGGGATATGCCTACTGCAGATCAGAAGGCTTTCAGCAAATGTGCAACTTTGCACTTTTTAGCAAATGCTTCTCCTAGTTGTTTCTATAGGGACTAAATGCAAGAACACAACAAATATAAGGCATAGCAAAGTAGGGAGACCTAAAATTTCCTAAAATGAGTGACGACGACCACTTGAATGTTTTCAAGGAGTCGTAAAATCTCATTCTACAAGTTCCTAAGTTAAGATTATTTAGTGCCAAGATATGGCAAGACTTACATACTACACTATCATACATAAGCATTGTTTAAGTGTAACAACCCATTGTTTGAAATTGTTCTTCACAAATTTAGGTCCTATGACCTTACCTCATTTCACATCTCCTTCCTGTAACATATTGGATTTCACAAACACATCAAACCATGATCAAATGTAGGCATATACTATAAGGTTTTAGAGAGAGAAATAGTTAGAGGTTTGGGAACTTAGTGAGAGAAAGTAAAAGTATTATTATGAGCTCCAACCCTCTACCTTGGGAGGTAGAGGCTATTTATAGTATCTTACATAAACGCCACCTACGGGCTGTGGATCAGGCATACAGTGGGTAAAGACCCGTCTGTCCTTCACGGTGTTACAAAACTAAATACTAACTAACATTAAATTACTACGACTACGAGCTTTCTAACGATTACATATACTAGATGTGACCGACACTCTAATAACTGGATTTACTAAATCCTAACAATCTCCCCCTAAGGGAGGTCACCTCAAAATACATTGAATACAAACAGATATTACAGTAAGATTGTTCTTGGATTCTTGTTAAAGTTCTTTGCTCTGTAGCCCGTAGTCTTTGATTCTTCATGTTTTGCATGTTTGGTTAGTTCAAGTGGAGGTCTTTAACTGATCCACGTGATAATGAGTTTTGAGCCATATTTGATATCATCAGCTACCATAAATCTCTAACTCTTCCTTTGTAGTGTTGACTTTATGTGATGTTGTGACTTTTAGACCGACATGCTCACATTCTGGATCATGAAATCTTTTCATCAGAGTAGCGGAAGCTTTAGTTGATTCATGATATTTGCAGCAGCGTAGCAGAAGCATGGAGTGAAAATATCAGATTCGTTGATGCACTTATCATGATTTCTTTAGAAATAAATGTGTTGTGTGAGCATGCGGCTATGGATTGACCTCTCCATTCTGATCAGCTGCAAACTTCGGGTATACCTGCATGCAACAGTTAGCAATAAAGCGCACGAAAGTGTCTTTGATCACTTTCGTTGAATTGAGGTACACGGCCCACGGTTCCCAGTTGATCAGTACAAGTACTGCCTGTGATCAGGTATACTTTCAAAGAATCTCCTTGACAGGGTTTCGCAGCTGCTCTAGCTGTTCTCAAACCGGAACGTCTCAAAGAAGACAACACGGAGTGAGTGAATCAGCAAATTTGAGATTCACTGATTGATGAAAAATGATTTGAAAAACAATTGAGTACTGCTCAATAAAGTGTTTTTGCAATACAACGAAGGTTTTTAGGAAAATCAGTTATCAATCATAAACACCTTTTATTTTTGAAATATTAATACACAGTCGATGTGCTAAAGACAAGAATTTTTAAGCACAACGACCAGTTTTTCAAAAGTATCTGTCAATCCATAACCTGAACCAGGATTGATTCATAAGTTTGAATTGCCCCACTGTTTCTGTTCAGTTGTCATATGGTTGATCTATTGGATAGATCTCACATGCCACCTACCAAGAGCTTGTTTGATGTTGGCTCTAGAAGGCTTTCCATCTTCATTGTGACTATGTTTGCATATCACTCAGATGTTCTGGCAATACCATAAGGATAATGCGTAGGACTCTTAAGATATAATCTCTCTTTCCACATGTGTGAAACACAGAGTCTTCATTGACAGTGTCCTAATGAGATTTATTTAATGATCTCGTGGCTCTAGACTCAATAGTGCACCTTTGGTTCCTATGTCAGAGACTAGGGAGAGGGTCTCCTTCTTCAATATCAACAATCTTTAAGAGAACGTCGATAGATTATGTAGGTTCCCCGTGAGAATGAAACAAGTCCCTTTTAAGAGAAACTTGAGTAGCTTGGGAAGATGTAGTGCAGTGCGTCACTGGGTCCATGACGTCTTGTCTTCAATACCGGTGTTACCTTAGTAACAACCAGTAGCATATGTATTGAACCCGGTTTCTGCCCTAAGGTTGAATTAATGGAGGGCTATTTATTTTCACCCTTTTCTCATTCAATTCTTTTTCATTCTTCAACCCCTTCAGTGCTTACCGAGACTTCATAACTAGAACCTTGTTGGGTTTATTCCTGTACTAGCTCTGTCTCAGTCCGCACTCTTCCCATTTCTCACTTTTCTCCTTTTTTCATCATACCTAAGGACTTCTACACTATCTAGTGGATTGTCCCTGGGTAGATCCCTCCGGCTCTGGCGGGATCGTGGGAACGAATACCTAACCTAACCATCCTTATATCACCATACATAAAGTAAATTTGGCCGGTCTATTTGGTATTGTTCATCAGCCATTGGAACCAATTGAAAACCATTTAAAAATCAATCCAGATACTTGTGATATATTATCAAAGCATTTTGTACCTGAATTGGTTTTGATATTTTAGAAAAATAGCTCCCCCTCAACATGTGCATCATGTATTTGAAATCGTTTTGGCACACAGAGGCAAGAGGAAGAATTCACTTCTTTGATTACCATTTTCTAAAAGATATCAACATCCCTTTTCTGATCAAAATTAGTATTTTTCATACTTTGTTAAGGATAATTTTGGAAAGGATGTGGTTTTCAAAAAGTTGCTCCCCCTCAATATGTGCATAGAAATTTGGAAGTGTTTTGCACATATTAGGGAAAGCCTGCACCTTGAGACAAATATAACACGTTTCAATCCTTTTTGGTTTTAAATAGATGCTCCCCCTCAACATGTGCAAGGAAAATTTAAAATCGTTTGGCACATATGGGGTGGAGAGTTTGTAAATCACTTTAAAACCATTTATCGAATTATCAGTTTAAAACCAATTTAAATCACAAATTCTCCCCCGATCAGAATTTTCAAATCATTTGAGATTTGTGATCTCTGTAGATTTAAATTTATTTTGAAAGCTTTTGTGGAGAATTGTGGCTTGCTTATGAAAACATTTTAACTGATAAGGATCGGATTTGAGACTTTTAACTCCAAAGATAGAACATGCTTGAATATCTTTTGAAAACATGACATAAACCTTGGTCTGAACCAATTGTATGACAAATAACCTTTTGATTTAAATGAAATCATTCTCCCCCTCAATCAATGACGTAAGTTGTTGATTGATAGATAGAGATTTTGACAAATGTCAAGTCCAGATGATTTTCAAGAATTGAGACCGAGTTATTTTTATTAGTTTTCATTAAGATACCAAATATTTTTCAGAAGAATTTTTAGAAGGAAAAATACTTGTGAAGGAAACATTTGTCGTTTTAGTGACAAACATTTGTTTTTAAAATCAGAGCATGAGATGTGAAAAATAGGATAAAGCATGGCTCTGTTATTTCTTTAAAAACGGGTTATAGACTGAAATGACTATAAGCCTTTGTTTCACTTTCTCGATTTTTTTTTTTTTTTTTTTTATGTACATTCGAACAACATCTAAAGACCCGTGTCATTCTTTGAATGACAGCACAAAGACCGTAGATATTATCGAATCAAGAAAAACATGACAAAATGACAATATTTTTGAAATTTTTTGAGATTTTCAAATTTTTATGGATTTTTGAAAGTTTTATATTTTTCTATTTCCTTTTTGTTGGTTTTGTAATTTTTTATTTTGCTTTTTGAATAACTATTTACAAGAGATGGATGAAGAAAAAATTTTACTCCTCGTGTTCCTCTTGAAGACGTTTGAGTGTTTCCGGTTGTAGACTCTTTAGACCAAGTCGTAGGAGGATAAACTCATAACATTCTCTAGGAAGAGCTTTGGTGAAGATGTCTGCTAATTGGTATTCAGTCCTCACAAAATAGAGTTCCACCACACCGTTCTCCACTTGCTCCCTGATGAAATAATGTCGAATGTCGATGTGCTTTGCTCTTGAATGTTGAACGTTGTTGCATGAGAGAGCAATGGCACTTTTGTTATCACAATACAGAGGGATTTTGTTGAATTCAAAGCCATAGTCAGATAATTTAGATCTCATCCATAGGATTTGAGCACAACAAGATGACATGGCTATGTATTCATCCTCTGTAGAGGATATAGAAGTACTCATTTATTTCTTTGAAGACCAGCTCACAAGCTTATCACCCAAAAACTGAGCACCTCCAGACGTACTTTGACGTGTATCTTGACATCCTGCATGGTCAGCATCTGCATAGGCTGTTAGTGACATACCGGTGTCCTTCGAGTACCAAAGTACCATATTGATGGTTCCTTGGAGATACCGAAAGACCCGTTTAACCGCTTCAAGGTGCTTTTTGGTAGGCTTAGCCTGGTATCTAGCACACATGCATACAACGAACAGAATATCAGGTCTACTGGCTATTAGGTACATCAGGGATCCAATCATACTACGATATTTCGTTTGATTCCCTGAGTGGTCCTCATCCAGTTTAGTACGCTGTATCATGGGAGTGTCAACAGGTCACAAGAATCAAATCCAAATTTCTTTAAAATCTCATTTGCATATTTAGATTGATTTATAAAAATGCCTCCGGGACTTTGTGAAATTTGTAATCCCAAGAAAAATGACATTTGTCCCATCATTGACATTTGAAATTTGGAGCCCATCTCCTTAGAAAAACGGCCACATTCATTGGGATCAGTTGAGGCAAAAATAATATCATCAACATAAATTTGAACGTGAATTAAATGTTTGCCTGACTTTCTGGTGAACAATGTTGGATCAACTTTGATAGAAGAAACTTTGATAGCGTATCATACCATGCCATTGGAGCTTGCTTCAAACCGTAAAGAGCCTTCTTCAAGCGATAGACATGAGTAGGATGCTCTGGATTCACAAAGCCTTCAGGTTGGCTGATGTATACGACTTCTTTAAGATCTCCGTTAAGAAAATCCGTCTTCACATCCATCTGATAGACTATCATATTCTTACTTGCAGCATTAGCTAGGAAGATTCTGATTGCGTCGTTGCGTGCAACTGGAGCAAATGATTCTTCAAAGTCAATACCATCCTCTTGACGGTATCCTTTTGCAATCAATCGAGCCTTGTTCTTTAATACATCACCATGCTCATCAAGTTTTACTTTGAAGATTCACTTTAGAGCAATGATCATAGCACATTCAGGAGTAGGTACTAATTCCCATACATCTTGGCGATCAAACTCATGAATTTCTTCTCGCATGGCATTGAACCAACTGTCTTCATTCATGGCAGTTTTAACGTCTTTTGGTTCGATCTTAGACAACACGGAGTTGAAGAAGCACCATAAGGCATCAGTTGCAAGTTGTTTACGAGTGGATACTGGACGAGAGAGGTTTCCAATGATGTAGTCCAACGGATGATCATGTGTCCATTTTCTAAGGTGTTCATGTGGTTGTTGTTGAGGAACTGAAGTAGCAGAGTCGTTTTCTCCTGAAGAAGATGGTTCAGATGATGGTTCAGGAGCAAATATGTTCTCAAAGGGAGCATCTTCGGGAGTAGCAAAGGGGTTATCTCCATCATAGGTGCCAGAAAAAATTCCATGATGTACACTTGATGATTGAGGAATTGATGATGAGACAGAGTGATCAGCAGAAGGCGCTTCTTGACTCAATGACATAGAAACTGACGGGTTATCTACGTTGACAGGGATAGGAGCAGCCTCTGTTGATGAATTTGACAGATCATTAGCAGTTGGCTCATAGTGTTCATCAAACATAGGATCAAACAATTTCTTCAAATCATCTTCTGAAGGAGGTACATAAGGAGTTGCTGGTGAGAGATTTTGTACAAGAGAAGAACTAATGGGACTACTTAATGAAGGTTGTGAAGCGGGTCCAGAACTTGATTGTCCTGGAGCCATTTTCCCGGACAGCTCATCGAACGTGACGTGAATAGTTTCCATGATATCTCGAGTTCTTTTGTTGTAGATTCGGTAACCCTTCTTGTTTGATGCATAACCTACAAAAACTCCAATGTCCGCCTTAGCTCTTAATTTACCTAAATCTTGACCGTCATTCGTTGGATAACACAAAGCACTGAACACACGAAGGTAGGAGAGATCAGGTTTTCGTTTATGGACAAGTTCGTATGGAGTTTTTCCATGTGAGGTGTGTATAAGGGAACGATTTTGGGTGTAGCAAGCAGTGTCAATGGCTTCAGCCCAAAGAAACATTGGAACCTTTGAATAAATGAGCATTGTTCTTGCGGCTTCCACAAGAGTTCGATTTCGTCTTTCAACTACACCGTTCTGTTGAGGAGTTCGTGGAACACTTCTTTGATGACTGATTCCAATACTTTCATAAAATTGACTTAAGTCTTTGTTAACAAACTCTGTGCCATTGTCTGTTCGAACAATTCTAACAGTATTGTTGAGTCGAACCTGAAGCTGCATGATAAGTTTGATGATGACATTTGGAGTTTCATCCTTTGTCCTCAAAAACTTTACCCAAGTAAATCGAGAGTAGTCATCAACAACGACTAAAATATATTTCTTCCCATTTATCGTTTGCACTCTCATTGGTCCGCACAAATCCATATGAAGGGTATGAAGAACTTCCATTACTGAGTTTGTGGGTTTGGGTTTGTGGGCATATTTCTTGCTTTTTCCCAATTGGCATGCTGAACAAAGATGATCTTTTTCATACTTTAATCTGGGTAAGCCTCTTACAAGATCCTTTATGGAAAGATTATTAATGGTGCCGAAGTTCAAGTGATTGAGACGATGATGCCATAACCATGACTTTGTTTTTGAAGCCTTTGACAACAAGCAGATTGGAGAAGACTTCATCATGTCTTCGATAGAGATGGTGTATAGATTTGTACCACGAGTTCCTCTTAACAATTCTGCACTATCAAGTTCTCTAACGAAACAAGTATGTTTTCTAAAAGCCACTTCTAGATCGGAATCACAGAATTGACCAACATAGAACAAGTTATGGCCAAGACCTTCAACATAATATACCCTGGAGATTACACTTTCACCAACAACATAGTCTCCATAACCCATAATTGCACCAAAATGGTCGTTCCCGAATCTAACAGTCCCGATGAATTTACTCACGAAGTTCATGAGCCGCGAGCGATCTCCAGTCATATGCTTGGAACAACCTGAGTACAGGTTCCACAGAACGATTTGAACGATCTGCAGTTGAACACAGACAAGAATGGATAACTGGATAATTGGGATCCCCATGCAAGAATGGGTTCCATTTGGTTAGTAATAGTGATTGGAACACCCACATCGGAAGTAGGAACAATGGAATCATCTGGAATAGATGCAGTACTAGTGTCCTTATTTGACCTATTCAAAGTATGTTCACTTCTTAAAAGAATAGTTCTACCAGTAGGCATCCATTTTCTAATGGGCACTGACTTAGCAAATTTAGGGCACAACTCATTAAGATTAAACTTACGGCTAGTTGGTATCCATTGATAACCTATATTACAAAATTTTCTTCCTGTGGGTTTCCAATGTTTTCTAACTTTCTTTCGCCTTTGCCTTTTAGCCTTCTTTGCTTGATTTTTGACATTAACAATATTAACTGGGCCTTTAACAGCATTAATTAAACGATTCACACCACATTCATGATTAGTAACAGAAATCAAGCAATCATCCTTACATGGTTTGCAGAAAGTAGCAGAATCCGAATCAATTACAGTACGCTTATAGTTAATACTAGAATCAACACGATTCATTTTATTCAACTCAAACTTAGTGTTCCTAGGGTGGTCTTCTACACTCTTCCAATGCACATTCTTAGCTTGCGA
>OU343220.1:163174456-163384281 GCA_910596185.1 Chrysanthemum makinoi
TTTTTTTTTTGTTGTGGACAAGACCGCTAAGGCATTTTGTTGTGGCGTTTGTAATCTAGACGGTTTTGAGGATAGAAGCGTAGATACGTTTGCCCAAAGTAATCGGAAGTTTAGCATTGATTAACATTGTTCTTGCAGCTTCCACTCAACGTTCCCCCGTTTCGTCAACCTCGTTTTGTTATGGTTACGTGCAATAGATGTTTGTGCTGAATTCCCACTTCTCATAAAATTCACGAAGATTTGTGTTAACAAATTCAGTTCCTTTGTCTGTTCGGATTTGTCTGACGGTGTTTCGGAGTTGAACCTGTATTTTCGTGAGAAAGGTGATGATCATCTGTGGAGCTTGGTCTTTACTTCGAAGAAAATAAACCCAAGTCCATTTTGAGTAGTCATCAACAATTACCAAGATGTAGCGTTTGCCATTTATCGTTTGCACGCACATCGAGCCACACAAATCCATGTGAAGAAGATGAAGCACATGCTGAGAGCTGTGTTCCACCTTTGAAGGAAAATGAGCACGAGTGCTTTTCCCTTGTTCACAAGCTGAGCAAAGGTAATATTTAGAATACCGAAACGGGGGAGACCTTCAAACTAGTTTGTGTCGAGCAAGATTGGTATAGTTTGAAAGTTTAAAATGTGATAGACGACGGTGCCATAGCAGATTTGTTGAGTTGCCTTTGAAAGTAAGCAGATGGGAGATGAAGCAACATGTCTTGCATAGAAGATAGTGTACAGACTGAATTACGAGAGCCAGACATAAGGTCGTTTCCTTGTAGATCACGAATGAAACAAGATTTCTCCTGAAAGCAACCTCCAAATCTCCATCACAGAACTGCCACTGAAAACAGACTGTGACCGAGACCCTTCCACATAATAAACCCTGCTAATTCGATGTTCCATGATATAGTCTCCGTAGCCCATGATAGCTGCGAAGTGATCATTCCCGAATCTGACAGTGCCAATGAACTTTGCAATAAAGTTGATAACAGTTTAAGATTGCTTGTCATGTGTCGGGAACATCCGCTATCAACAATCCAGAGAATGATCTGTATCACCTGCATTACACACAGACGACACAGATGGAATAGAAGTAGATGTGGAACCGAAATGTTGGAGGGTTCCGGAGCAGTATAGTAGAATACATACATTAATAACTTTAGGCATCCATTTAAATCCTAGTGTGTTATATATCCATTTCTGCCATCTCCAACTAGTATTGCTTTAGTCTTAGTGAATGCACTAGGTGGTACTACATTCCTAGGAGGTGAAACTAAAGCTACAGGGGCAGCAATGCGTTTTCGAGAATCTAACGAGGGCGGTTTACCAAGCACAGACTTAGAAAGATTAGTGGGCCTAGAGGTATTTCGATTCTTAGGATTCCGTAAACGAGAGATGATAGCTTTAGCAACACATTTTCATGACAATCAGAATTCATACTTTTACGACAAATAACACAAGGTGCATCAGACTGAATATCAAATGTACTTAAAGGTTTAGCATTCGTTACATCACTATTTCTATTACATTTGCCAGACGCAATATTTATAGTGGAAGCAACGTGAGTCTTATTCATAGTCCTAGGGTGTTCTTCTACTTCAGCATTATTTATTGTTCTTTTCTAAGGTCGCAACTTCCTATTCTTCCTTGTATTGCCCTGGCTGTGAAGTGCGGACGTTTGGAAAGAGCAACTATTCCTGTTTCAGTAAAAGGAAGCACGTTAGCAACTTGTGATTGGCAGTAGGGATTCTAGGTTCACGATTACTAAGTGTTACTGGTGCTATTATCTTAATCATGGTAGGCGGAAGTGGATAATACTTTCCTAACATTTCTCTTAACTTAAAGATAGTGTGCACCAATTCTTGATTTTCAGAACGTAGACTTCCAGCAAAATTCATGACTTCTTTAGTGTATGAAAAATAATGATCAAGTTCGTTTGATGCTTCATCACGAGTCTGTTTGAGTAAATCAAATATGACACCATATTCCTTTTTAACTTTGCAAGTTCTTGTTCATATTTTGAGATTTGACACTTGAAAGACACGTTTAGATCATCCAGTTGCTCAATTTTGGATCAGAAGATTTTTCCGCAACTAGGCGATTTTGTTTTGAAAGCAAGTTGTTGACGGGAATATCTTTTGACACCATTAAGACGACGTTTTGCATTAGAAAGCTCGTTTGACAATCGTTATTATCAATTTTAAAGACTCGATCTGAAGCACATTATCAGTGTTCTCAACAGTTACCACAGAATCAACAATATTAGCAGAGATATAATCAGATGTATATGACAAAGAATTCAATAACAAATCATTATGGACATCAACACAGATGACATCTTCCAAGAGTCGATCAACATCTTTTCTCAACATTTTCTTTTTACGTTTAGTGTTAGAAATAGATGTTTCGTTTTTCTCGAAAACGACCTTCATCAATCCAAGTTCCTTATGAAAGTCCCGTTCCCAAGATAATGCACAATTTTCAATTTGTAACATTGGTAAAGATTTTTCTGAAAAATGTCTCTTTGTTCTCGCGCCAGAAGAGATGAAATGTTGAACTTTGATTTCAGAATGATATTCTATCTCATGTTGTAAAGTTTTGAGGTCAGCCATGAAAGGTCAAAATATCGAAGAATTTTGCGATTTTCAGTTTTGCTTTACTTCACTGATGGAAGGTAAAGCACCATAAGTTTGTGCATAATCTGGTTTGGGATAAGTATTAGAAGACTCAGACATTTTTATGATAATCCTTGGTGTGTTAGAAGAATCCGTTGGTATGACGAAAGTGACCGCTTTTGAATAGTTAAAGGTTTGTTGTAAACAAACTTTTCTAATTTTGATCGACTCTAGTTTTCTGCATCTAATTCCTCTTGACGATGATATTCAACAACCTCATAATGAATTATCAATTTTATATTTTGCACTGGAAACTTCAGGATTTGGTTTGAATTTTGGTTGAAAAGCTTAGGTTTGTAATCAGCAAGATTCGGTCCATATCCATTTGGATTGGGTTTTAAAGTAAACTTTTCAACAGCTGTGACCGACTCACCATGTTTGTAAACAACAGTTTTAAACACTTTAAGTTTGTTTTGCAAGCGATATTATTTTTCAAGATGATCATCTATTCGTTTTGTTGAATGCTTTTTGTATGCAGAGAACTGTTTTTGACAAGTTAACAACTCAGCCTTAGCTTTTTGATTTTCCGAGGTGAGAGCGTTAATTTGCTTTTTATGTTCATGTTTCAGTTGTTCTATTTCAGACAACAAAGCATTCTTCGAAGCGGCTAGATCACGCATCTATCTCTCTAAATATTTTTCGTTTTGATGAGATTTAGCAAAGGCGGCTTCAAAACCTTTTTCACGGTTTTCTTGAGTTTTGAAAAGTTGAGTTGCTTTTGTAAACATTCAAAATCCTTGGTTAACAGTGTATTTTTACTTTTCAAGTCCTGATTTACTGCACGACATTCTTCCACTATGGATTGTTGGTTTTAAGCAACAGATCAACATCTGGACGAGGTAAAAGTTCGGTGTGTTCAACGTGAGTCACAAAACATGTCATTATTTAGATCCTCATGTATAACCACGGAGTCAATTTGATTATCAAGGGAAACCATAAGGTCATCTTGATCGGAAAAATAACTACGGGGTCTAGTTTGAAAATCGTCGGAATGAGATGTGGACGACTCATTGAACATTCTAAGCTTGCCGGATTCAGATGTTGGCGGAGATATTAGATCAGAGATAAATATGGTTTGTTCGGGTACTTGAGACAAGCCATCAGTTTCATACACTGGGCCTGAGTGTCATCATGTGTAACTCATGCATATTTGCCATCAACATAACAGCTGCATTGGCCTACAAGTCCTCCATATCATCATCTGAGTCTGCATCTGCCATAAAGCTCTGTTCTTTGTCTATGAGAGTTCCACCAGCTTCATCCTTAAGAGCCAAAAGAAGAGCCTCTTTGTGATAAGCACTTCCCCTAGTCCTCGGCTTTGGGCATGCATTAGCCAGGTGTCCCTTCTCATTGCAATTGTAGCATCGCAGACCTCAACCAATTCTGCAGCTTCCTTGTTCCACGCTTGAGCTCTGTGTTATTCCTACCCACAGCATTAAACCCTTGACCACCGCCCATCTGACGACCATAACCACGATTCTGAAATTCAACCTCGTCCATTGTCACAACAGCCTGATTCCTGTGTTAGATGAGGAACGAATACGATTGTTGGATTTGTTGGTATAACGGCCAAAAGCATTAGCAATCATAAAAATCCTTGTTGCAATGCTTCGAACGGATCAGATTCCTCATTAGCTTGACTATAAAGTGCCTGATCATTGTTGTTGTTGTAAGGAACCAATTGATTTTATTGAGATTGTTGTGATTGATCATGTGGTGTGATAGTGGCAGTTGGTTGAGTTGCTGGTTGAGGAGGATAACTGTTTTGAGCATACAAGGCAAGTTGTTGATTTTCCGGATGTGAAGGTGAAGCAATTTGAGCACGGAGAATCCTTTCCATATCAACTTCCTTTTCATGAGGCTTCAAATAATCGTACAACAATCCGTATGTAGAATGATGCATGTTCTTCGCTTGACGGAAAAAATGACATACTTCTCCCATTCAGGACCAAGACTACTCAGGAACTTAGTATTAACTGCAATTCTTGGCATGATGATGTTGGTTTATCAAATCATTTATGATGTCTGAGAATCGATGATGATAATACTCTAGTGTCTCTCCAGGTTCAATCATGAAGTGTTCATAAGCCAAGTAAATATTGGATTCCATATCCTCCTGATTGAGTGCAGATCCTTCCATAAGAAGATGAATATGTTCCCACATTGCCTTTTCAGTCTTTTGAGCATCAACACTTCGAAGAAGAATTGGGTTGGTAATCCTAAAAGGATATATTGCATTGCAAGCTCATCAGCTTCATAGTGTAGAAGTTCTTCTGCATTCAGGTCTGCAACAATAGCAATGTTTGATTGTTCATCTCTTTGGTGGTAGCATTTGGATCTCCGGGTACAATGACAGTAGGCATCTGAAATGGACCTTCCAAGATAACCTTCTTTAAGAACTTTCCATGTGGCTTCTTCAGATCACAAAACCTAAAGAACCTAATCACCCATTGATCGTAGTTTCCTGGAGTGAGCATTGGAGGTCTATCAAGTGATCCAGCCTCATGAATTGATTGTTGGCTGCTAAAAGCTTCACACATCTTTGCAAACCAAGTGGGTTCCTTCATAGTGTTCCTTGATGGATGTTGATTGAATTCGTTTGTGTAGGGTGAACTTGAAGACTTGGTGGTGGTTGAACCATTTGAGGTTGTGGAATTGCTGCAAGTTGTGGAGTATGTTGTTGATTAAATTGTTGTTGATAAATTGCTTGTTGTTGATTCCATTGCTGAAGTTGTGGACTTAGTTGTTGTTGTCGTTGAGGTATAAGTGTAAGGGAAATAGTTAGAGTATGGTGGTTGTGACATGTTGAAACACTTGTGTTATAAAATGGATCTTTATAGTCGAATGAACCTTTGTTGATGAAGTATCCTTAGGCGTAGAAATCACAATAAACCAAGTAGCACTTATGCGTAAAAACACCAAAGTTACGCGTAACAGAAAGAGTTACGCGTAGGTTTAGCTTACGCGTAAGTAAGGTGAAAACACTAAAGTTATTCGTAAAACAAGAAGTTAGGCGTAGAAAACTTAGGCGTAGGATGACCTTATGCGTAAGACAAAGCTTAGACGTAAGATAAATCTTATGCGTAAAGTTTCTACGCGTAGCTTATGCTTATGCGTAATTTTAGGGTTTTTTCCCAAGTGATCTTTTACACTATCACAGTGCAAAAGATATCCCAAGTCGACGTATTTTCAGGCTTATCCAAGCAAGAAAACACGGAGTAAACCACGAAACTGAAGATCAAACCAAGGAATAAGTTACGCGTAGTTTTAGGGTTTTACTACGCGTAGAACTACTCGTAAAAATGATTGTTGCCCAAAGATGTTTCTAAACCAGGTTTTGTGATGAAATAGCTTCAATAGCACAAGATAACACAAAGTGTGAAACTTGATGATCCAAAGTGTCTAAAACAGTTATGCGTAGAAAAACTACCTCGTAAAAAACCAAGCTCAAAAACGATGATCCACACGTAAAGGTTGAAACTTTTTGCCAAAAACAGTTATTTTAACACCTTAAAACGTTGAAAGTACAAGAATCTTGGATTAAAAAGTGTAAAAAATGTGTTATTAAGCGAACCAAAGTATCACCGTATTCTTTACGCGTAGGACCAAAACCCACTTCAAAAGCAATACGTTCACCCAACTATTTGGCGATTGATACCACTGTTAGGTCACTAAGTTTACAACACAAGCCCAATAGAAAGAGATAGAGAAGAGATAGAGGTCGGTTGAACAATATTCAAACACACACACACGAAATACTTAGCCTGTTATGCATAGAGTGTAAAGGAGAGAATAAATTGAACAACCAACCCTCAAGTGAGGGTTTACAAGAGTATTTATAGGAGGGAAGCTAGGGCAACACTCCTAGTTCCCATCCTTTTCCTTATTGGGCTAGGCCTAGACTTATGGGCCTTCTACATAAGCCTAAGGCTAAATACTAACATAAAGGCCATATTAAGCTAACTATTACATATTAATCACTAACACTTGAAATAGGTTTAGGAGTGATTCCAACAGAATATACTCACAAGTTCCTTCTCGACTCTGTTCCTAGAGTGATAAAAGATATGTTCGCCAGACAACTTACTCCAAATATCGTCGCATTAGTTAAACATACATTGGCCAAAGAACCTGATTCTCTTCGGAAGCCGAAGTTACTTTCGAATTGGTGATGCAAATGTCAAAACGACCGCAACCTTTACTTCGTGATGAAGCTAAATTTTTGAGGGTCTACTAGATTATCAACTCGCATCTTCATGCAAAGAGTCACAGATCAACCTAAACTAAACAAGAGAGATGATTTATGATAAGGACAAGGAAAAAATCTGCACCTAAACGCCCAAAGAAGTCTGGTGTGAATCTTCCTCTATGCCACCACCAACCCAAAGGACTCCAATGAAAGACGATTCTCCACGCTCTACCACGATAAACCTCAGACTCTGAAGTTACCACCTTCCACAGAGAAAACCGGTGATCATTTCGAATACACTGGTGGTGACGATGAAGAGTTCCTTTAGCCCTAATAACAACCCACCTCTCCCAACACAACAAAGAAACCAAAGATCCTCATCAAAGCCAAAGAAGAAGAAGAATACAACCATGAATGACGTTGTCTCATGGCTAGATGACGATACAACCGCTGAATACGACTGGTTTTCTCAACTTTGTGATGCTACTCCCTCACTACCTGAATGTCAAGAAATGGTAGATGGCCGTACCATGGAGCATGTCAAGCTATTACAAGAAAAATTTAAAGTGAAGAAGATGACAAAGGGTGAGCTCAAGCGAATCAAGAATGATGCCTTACAACTGCTCAAAGATAGCTCCAAAAGTGCAATTGAAGTGGAATACCACCTTGACAACATTGCACGAGCCATGTTGAACAACATCGATTGCCTAAATCCGGAAGCTAACATCGACTGCACTCGAAAATACAAAGCTCCATACTACACAGATTGGACAAGACCTCTACCCACAATTGGCCGACCGGATCTACCAAAGATTCCATTCCGCTACTTCTTCAACAAAGACCTAGAATTTCTTCTACACTAGAGTTTATGTCTCCAATAAATATGCTACATCACTTACACTTCCATTCCCGGCAGCCATATACTCCAACAACATAGCAATCGAGGAAGATGCCACCCACATGTTCCCTGACAAAGTGGAATAGTATGACCTTGATGCGTTGTATGGGATTCACCATTGGCCTGAACGCCGAAGAATCTTCTACAAAAGCTGCCAGGTTCAAAATTCGAACCACGAAGTGTTTAGTGATAAACGAATCATTGCTATTAAGCATATTACTCTTTCGTCAAAGTGGGACTACACATTCCTCAAGAAAATAGTGGTCAAACGACAAGACGAAGAGGACTATGACTTCTGTGAAGCAGATTTTCAGAGATTGTCTCTAAACGACATTGAAGATATGTATCTTGCAAAGGTACAGGATCTAATGCGACATTTCTCTACGTAAATCCAACGTGAGCATCAAGTCGTGTTAATCTTCATCGTAAGCATAGTGATCCGTAGAACGTGTAGTGTAGAGGACATTCACCTTGCCGTGGAATCGAAAATTAGACGCTGTTAACCTCACTAAACCACAACTCGACCTCCGACATAAACAACTTCCTCAAGACACCCTCATCAACAAACCATTTGGAGTAGTTACCGTCAGTGAACTACACCAAAATTGCTTAATGGCGTGCAAAGAGCTTCATAAGTTTGGAGATCGTAACACTGAGAAAGTCGGGATGGTTTAGCTTATCGGTTAAAGCGCATACGAAGGAATCGGGCACTGCGAGCGATGGAATTCGAGGAGAGATGGATGTTAAGAAGATCATCACCTGCGATGAAAGGTTGTTTAGAAGGAGTTCTAACATTGAGAGTTTCAGAGGTGGTCGCCCCAAGATACAAATCTCTCACAGATATCAACGCCTAGAACGATTCCCGAATTATTTTTCGACTACATGAATCTCCTGTAACCCTGAGTAGTTTCAACATTATCATTATCCTTGGTTGTGTGATTTATATTTATCTATGGCTTGTACACACATAACAAGTGTAAACCCATTTGTAATGAAAGGACCCGTGGTACGCATCGCTGCCACAACTTATAAAAGGATTTAAAGATTCTTACTTTTGAGTAAAGCTAATTAAAACTTTTATTTTCAAAGTTTTGCTCAAAAGAACAAGTACTTCCCCTTATAATTTTTCAAAACCTCAAAAGTTTATATCACTTTTTGAGGGGGAGTATTTGTCAACCAAAATCTTTGTTCTACAACGTTCTTCATGGAAATCTTCCCACAAAACTCAAAATGGTCATATTCCATATCAAAAATTCATCAAAAATAACATTTATATGCCATTTTGAGGGGAGAAAATTATGTGATAAGAAATATGTTGTAACTGCAAGAGAATCATCGTGCTGAATAGACTTAACCAACGGAATTGATCGAACTCAAATATTAGTAAATCGAAAAGACTTGTCCAGTGATCGGGTAATAATTTCAGCTAGTTCGTTAGTGATGTAAACGCTACCTCGAACGGACTTGTCCGAGTAGAATGTACCATTCGAGAAACTCTTGGTAGACATGAACTTTGACGGGTTTGACAACGTTTCAAGGTTGTACACACCTTCAAGGTAGTTATTAGAGCTAGTTGTCACCTAAAAGCTGACAATGCAAATCTTTAACTATGCAAGTCAACGGTTCTGCGCGGGGGATTGTCTATCATGAGCCGATCAATTCAAAAGTGCGCGTTTACACCCGTGCAGATTTCAGCCTAAACTCTTAAGCACGTGAGGGGAGTAAAGCGTAATAGGGGAGTAATTATGAAAAATCTTAAAACTCTAAACAAGTGGTATTAAATGCTTTTACTCATAACCACTGTGAGAGATTTTCAATGAAAATGTGTTAGGTCACTAGTTTTACAACACAAGTTATATAGAAAGGAGATGAGGCGATTGAACAAGTTATCACACACACACACACGTATAATAATGCGGTTAAGGCAAAGAGAGGCGTGAATGAAAAGAACTTGAACAACCAACCTTCAAATGAAGGTTATTACATGGTTTATATAGGCAAGGAGCTAGGGCAACACTCCCTCTCCTTCCCTATTCCTTATTGGGCTTGGGCCTAAGCTTATGGGCCTTCTACATAAGCTTGACCTTAAACAAACATAAAGGCCATAATAAAGCTACCTATTACATATGAAATATAAATACTTGAAATATGTTTAGGAGTGATTCCAACAATCTCCCCCTCAAGTATATATGAATGAAATCGGTGAAGGCGTTGATGTAATAGTAGCAGTGACGCTTTCGACATTCTTCTTTCTTGTGAGAAGAATTGCCTTGATTCGAACAATCTCCCCAAGTGTAGAGAGATAGTTATCTTTGAACAGTTATGCTTTGACGTCATCTTTAACTTTGTTCTTTTATCATTGTTCTTTGTGGTGAGAGTGATAGTATGTTGTTGTCTGCATCGGTCGCTTCAGTGTCTACTTCGCTGCTCAGTGTCTCCACGTCATTCTTCAACATGCTCACACGCTCTTTGACGTTGGAATTCAATACCGATGAAGTTCTTTAAGTCTTTAACTTTGTAGATTCTTTGGTTTGACGAAGAATCATTCTTATCGTTGTGTTGCATTGAGATAGAACTTCCATTAGTGATGATGTTGGCGTGAGCATGAGAAGAATCAGCACGATCATCCCGCCCCGGAGCTTCCATAAGAAGAAAACATTTCAAACGGTTAGTAATAAGCGGTTTCCTGCACTTACAAGTTTGAACTTCGAGAGTGTCAACAGCATAGTGTGAGGACACAACTCTAATTCTTACAAAGGCCGTTTCTGAACGGAGTCCCACAAGTGAGATAACGCGATGTACCAAAGTACATCTACAGTTCAGATGAGTCGCCGAGGTACACCGAAGCATCACCTCACGACTGTAGACCGTTTGAGACCACTAAGCGCAATCCTCGGGGAGTTGCCAGGCGACTGCCTTGTCAGGGCGTTTGATGTTGACCCTGGCGGGGAGTTTCCATTCAATCACCGAGGATCACAAATGTGAACCTCTCATAAATGTTCTCGACAGATTGCTAAGATCTGTGAAGGACTCGATATGAACCACCGATGATCTTATTAGTTGATCATCAAGTGATTAAATGTCAAGTGTTCCTAAGAGATCTTTTGATGAATCTCGTGGCTCTAGACTCAATAGTGCGTTTTGGTTTTCCTGAGCGGAGACTAGGGAGAGGGTCTCCTTCTTCAATACCAGCAATCTCTAAGAGAAAGCCAATAGTTTACGTAGGGTTCCCTGTGAGAATGAAACAAGCTTCTGTTGAGAAAAACTTGAGTGGATAAGAAGGTTTAGTGCATGCGCCACCTTTGGGTCCATGACGACTTTTAATCTTCAATACCGGCGTCACTAAGTGACAACCAGTAGCATATGAATTGAACCCGTGTCTGCCCTAAGTTGAATAATATGGAGGGCTATTTCTTTTCACCCTTTTCTTTGCATTTCTTTTTAATTCTTCAACTCCTTCTTTCTCCGATTCTCATTTTCTCCTTTTTACAATCATACCTAAGGACTTCTAAATACTAACTATTTGTAGTGTCTATGGGTAGATCCCTCCGCTCTGGCAAGGATCATAGGACGGTTATTCCTAACCTTAGTCACCTTATAACTCCATGACTAACCTATGTTTGCCATTAAAACCACAGTATGAAAAAATGTCTCTCAAAGGGTTTGTTAATGAAAAACATGTTTGAACCATTGTGAGAGATGATGTTTTGCATAAATACTCCCCTCCACATGTGCTTAATAGTTTTAATGGTTAAATGCACGGTGAGGAAAAGCGCTGCACTTTTTGAATTGATCCACTGAAGATAGACAATCCCCCACGAGACACGGTTACGTTGCATAGTTAAAGAGTTACATTGTCAGCCTTTTAGGTGACAACTAGCTCTAATAACTACCTTGAAGGTGTAGACAAACCTTGGAAGGTTGTCAAACCCGTCTGAGTTCATGTCTATCAAAAGTTTCTCGAATGGTACATTCTACTTCGACAAGTCCTTTGCGAGACACGTTTACATCACTAGCGAACTAGCTTGAAATTATTACCCGTACAGGACAAGTCTTTTCGAAGTTACTAACAGTTTAGTAATCAGTCAATTTGTTGGTTAAGTCGAGGTACACAGATTCATTTGCATTTTGTACAACATATTTCTTATCACACAATTTTCTCCCCTCAAAAATGGCATATTAAAGTGTTATTTTTGAAACGTTTGAGAATAAATATGACCATTTCAAGTGTTGCGGGAAGAATGACCACTGTGAACAATTTGTGAACAAAGTTTCAAATACTCCCCTCAACAAGTGATATAAACGGTTGAGGTTTTGAAAGTCTTAAGGGGAAGTACTTGTTCTTTTGAGCAAAACCTTGAAAAATGAAAGGTTTGATAGGTTTTACTCAAAAGTAAGAAGCTTTCGCTCCTTTCATAAGGATTGTGGCATCGAGGCGCACCTACGGGTCCTTTCTTGACCAATTACGGGTTGTACACTGTTATGTGTGCACAAGCCATTGACATATATAATCATACATCAAAAATTATGAAGGAAACAATTCAAGGGGTACGGGAAGTGCGGTGATGTTCCTGTGAGTGCGCATGGCGTTGAAAGCCGGTGATGTTTCTCCTGGGTCGACCACCAACATAGCTTTCCAATCGTCTGAATCGATCCCTTCAACAACCGTTCATCAATCATGGTGATGATCCTTCTCACATCCCTCCTTTCCCGAGAATTCCGGTAAGCTTACGAGACCCAACTTTCAGCGTATATCCTTCAACTGTACGCTAATCCGTCCCTAACCACCTTCAAAGTATGATCCCGAATTTCAAGATCACTACACGCCATTAAGCGTTTCTTTGAAGTTCACTGCGGTAAACAACTCAAAGGTTTGCCTTTGATGAGCGTATATTGAGGTAGCCGATTGAGATCGGGAAGAGTAAGCGTTGGAGGAGTGAGGTTGACACGCGTCGATAAGATTCAATGACCATCTGGATATCTTCAACACGTTCTTTGATCACGATGCGTCTAATGAAGATGAGAACCGACTTGATAAATTCACGTTGAACTTCAGTCGAGAATTGTCTCATACGACCCTCTACTTTGGCAAGGTACATGTCTTCGATGTCGTTGAAGGACAAGTTCTCAAAGTCAGCCTCGGAGAATCCATAGTCCTGTTCATCTTGTCGCTTGACTATGATATTCTTTAAGAATGTGTAGTCCCACTTAGACTTGAGATCAATGTGTTTGATGGCCACGATGTCCTTAGAACTATATAATGCATGTTGAGACTTCGAACCGTGCAGCTGTAGTAGATTCTTCGGCTCGGCCAATGATGAATCCCATACAATGCATCTTGGTCGTATGCTTGCACGTTGTCCGAAAACAAGTGATTTGCACGTTCCTCGATAGCTATGCAGTTTGAGTAAATAGCCGCCGGGAATGGAAGAGTCAATGATGTAGCGTATTTTCGCGAACCATCGCTACCGTGTAAGAGAAAATCCATGTCTCTGTTAAAGAAGTATCGGAAGGGAATCCGTGGTTCGTCTGTTTGGCCAATGGTCGGTAGGGGTTTGGTCCAATCGGTGTAGTATGGAGGGTTGTTCCTTTGTGTGAAGTCAATGTTTGCTTCCGGATTGAGCCAATCCATGTCGTTAGACATAGCTCGAGCGATGTTCTCAAGATGATATTCAACCTCGACGGCGCTTCGTGAGTCAGTCTTTAAGAAGTTGGAATGCTTCATTCTTGATTCGCTTCAATTTAGATTTTGTCATTTTCTTCACATGGAACTTTTCTTGCAAAAGTATTGCGTGCACCAATGTAGAACCGTCTACCAATTCTTGACCTTCATCAGGGTAGGGAGTTTGATTGACAAGTGTGGAGAACCATTCAAACTCTTCGGTTTTATCGTCATCTAGCAATGAGACGACTCCAGCCGAGTTGTCCGCTTCTTCTTCTTTTGGAAGGCCTTGATGATGATACTGGTTTCCGCACTTGTTTGGGTGAGGTGGGTTGTTGTCGGGGCTCAAGGACCTCTTCATCGCCACCACCCGTATACTCAAAGTAATCACCGTTTTATGAGTCGTGGGTGGTAACTCGGAATCGTCCCGAGGTTTATCAGTAGAAGACCGAGGTGGAGGAGACTTTGTTGAGAAGAAGTCCGTGGTGGAGGAGGTGGCATAGAGGTAGATTTACCGATCGCTGACGCTTAGGTGCGTAATCCTTATCCTTATCATCGTCATCTCTTGGTCGTTTGGGTTGATCGGCTGACTCCTTGCATGATGATCCGAGTTGAAAATCAAGTAGATTTTCGAAAAATTTAGCTTCATCCGAAGTAAACGCTCCAGATCGCTTTGACATTTGTATCACAAGTTTAGCGATTAACTCGCATTCAGAGAGATCGCTTCTTTGGCCATTGTATTTTTAACCAATGCTACGATGTTAGGGGTGAGTTGTCTGAAAATATTTCTCTAGTCACACCGGGACAGGTCGAGAAGAAACTTGTGGGTATGATCTCTTTGTCTTCTCCAGTTCCTTTTGGATTTTAGGAACGATATCCTGAAGGTACTTGTTAGTGTAACCTTCAATCATTTCGTTCAGTTCCTCTTTACGATGACTCTTCATGAACTTCTGAACAAATTCCCTTTCTTTCTCCATCTTGTCATGCTCGTCATACATATGTTGTATGTGATTAGCAAAGAAATTTAGCTTTTGTAGAGCACGCTTTTCTTTCTCGACTTGTTTGACAGCTTTGTGAATCCGCTTATGAGCTTGAGAAATCCAAGATCGAGGTGGTTTCTTCACAGATTTGGATGATGATTTTGTTGATCTTTTTGATGGTGGTGGTGATGAGTGAGATGAAGAATCTGATGAGGAGGGACATGAGGAGATTCGGGGTCCTTTGGAGGTGCAGAAGTATCCTCCTTGGAACAAGTTGGACTGTTGAGAAGAAAGTCATCATAATCTTCTTCGTCATCATGTCCAGATATAGCCTTTTCTTCCGTCTGTTCCTTAGCTTCTTCATCGCTTTCTCTTTCTCAGCCTTATTCTTTTCGGTTCCTCAATGTTAAGATCAAGAGACTCCTTCACAAGCGCTTGTTGTTGCACAAGAGTGGTGGCACCAGATCCCTTATCGGGTTGATTAACCGCATCAGGACCTGGTGAAGAGTGGACAGCACCACTCGATCCTTCGGGGCCACCCATTTGATCTTTTGCAAATTCTTCAGCTTTTTGAATTTGTCTAACTAATTTAAACTTCTTCCTGTAGGATTGATCCAGTTGCTCTTCTTCTTCTTCAGAGCTTTCATCATGAGACTCAAGTACATGAGTCTTTCCTTTTCCATGTTCGGCTATTGGACTTGTAGATTTAGCTGCTGGAGGAAGGGATACGGTTGCAGATTCAGAGAAGGTAATCTCTTCATCTGTGTCAGTATCTTCAGAGCTTTCGTCCACAAGCTTTCTTTGCGGTTCGGGTTTGGGAATTGGGATGGGAGCAGCTTCCTTAGATGGAACAATCCTCTTTGAAGGAGGGTTCCTCTTGGGGAACTTCCTTTGACTCAAAGTACTTGCCGTACTTCCTGCACTTCCTCTTTTGGTTCTCCTTACAGGTGTTCCAGAAGATTTTTCATCGAGATGACCAACTTTGCCTTGTCTAACTGCTTCCAGATACCTTTTGTATGCTTCGAGCTTTCGACATCTTCGCTAGAAGGAAATCTGGTAGCACAAGCCACTTGTTTCTTTGTAGACGTTTCCTTGATTCTAATAGATAGAATGGGTTCCGTCAACATGTCGTGATTGTTGGGGTCATTGAGCCTCTTGGGAATGTCAGGATGAAGTCCAAGTGCTCTCTGGATCAACAATTTAGTATATCCGATGTAGGGAATCTTTGAGCCAAGTTTGTTGAGAAATGACATCATGTCATCCCAAATCAGAGCTTCGATAGCGATGTGTTTTATGTTGACCAATGCCCGTAATATTTTCGTTCCATGAGCTTAGGGTGCTCATAGCCGCTGTCACGACCAGAAACAGACTTGGTGATGATCATGTAGAGAGTTCTCCGTGGTTGAGGAATACTCTTAAGCTCTACGTGAGAATGCTTGGTGATTACTCCCGTAGCCTCGTCATAACCGATATTGATTAAGAATTGGAGAGTGAGCTCTTCAACAGGTGTGGCATATAGTTTGGTTGGATCGACATCAGGAATTAGGAGAACAGCCTTAAGTCTGCAGGTGTAATGGTGACTTGTTTGTGATTCAGAGTCACCGTCACGCAGCTTTGTCCTTTGACCCTTTCCATAGTGTTCCGTAACTGTTGGATGTAGATCTCATGAACAGTTGCAGAGTGTGAAAGCATGTTCTGATACGGATGAGTCCTCAGAATATCAATAGCAATTAAACATGAAGATTCAGAGCAAGTGAGGTTGTCAAAGTCAACACGGAGATTATTCTTTCCTATCTTCATTGGATAGCCATGAGGATAGATATCAGCAATGGAGAGAACTTCAGGTGCATCCACATTCATTTGTTCAGCCATGTCGTGATACAATGATGATCAAATCAACAGATATCTTGAACGATTTTAGGCGTAGGATGTGTTTGGTTTAGTGTAATAAATGTGAAGAATAAAAGTAGGTGGGAGGGTGTTATATTAAAAGTGAGTTTAACCTTTTGACAGTTTTGGTCCCTCCACCTTTCCTTTTTTCAAACCAAGCCATTTAACTTCCATTTTGGTTACCAAATGAAGATTTTAGGAAAGAAGCTTGACGACACTTCCCCTCGACTTGAGAAAAATAATGAAAGGTTATTAATTTAAGTCCGAGGAGTGTCTTTGAACCGGAAAATGTACCACCATTTGTAAAAAAAATCAACCGAGATATGATAACATGCAAGTACACCGATGTTTTGAAACAGTGTAAGTTTATTTTCTCCCCCTCAACACTTGATCGGAAAAATATTGAATTTTGAAAGAATAAAGTGTTGACGGAAGAAAATGTACTTGCCATGTTGAAAGAAAATTAGATTAGAAGAATATTTTTGTTGTTTTAAATGTTTTATAATTTTGTATTTTGTTTTTTTTTTTGAAAAAATTATTTACAACAGAGAATTTGGTGTTTGACAGGTTTTTAAGACTGTTTTAGGAGATCATCCAATTCCTCTTGAGTCAAACACCTCATACCAATCCGGTGGACCAACTCATTAAACCTAGCGGGAGGCAAGGCTTTGGTGAGAAGGTTTGCCAATTGGTATTCGTACTCCACAAAATATAATTCAACAGCACTGCTCCACGTGATCCTTGATGAAATGATATCAAGATCGATGTGCTTTGATTTCGAAAAGTGAACCGAAGTTGCACGAGATTGCAATGGCACTCCGATTGTCGCAATACATCGGGATTCGTCAAATACGTAACCATAGTCTTTGAGTTGTGTTCTCATCCATATGACTTGAGCACAACATGCGGACATGGCTACATATTGCTTCGGTTGATGACAGCGATGTACAATCCTGCTTCTTCGATAGCCAAGACACCAGTTTATCACCAAGAAATTGTAAAGCTCCTGAAGTGCTTTTCCGTGAGTCTTAGCATCCTGCGTGGTCGTCAAAAGCGATTAGTTCAAAACCAGAATCCTTCGGATACCGGATCCCCAAGTTAATGGTTCCCTTTATGTATCGGAGGATTCTTTTAGCCTCAGAGAGGTGGGTTTCAGTTGGTCGCGACCGATAACGGGAGCATAGATAAACGGCAAAGACAATATCGTCGCTAGTCTGTTAGATACATGAGAGACCCAATAATACTACGGTATTTTGTAGGGTCCACCAATTTCCCATGTAAATCTGCGTCTAGCTTCTTGGTATGAGCCATTGGTGTGGCATAGGTGTCAGTGTTTTCATTCCAAATTTGTTTAACAATTCAAGGGCATATTTGGACTGACTCAAGAAAATACCACGGGTGATTGATGAACTTGTAGTCCTAGAAAGAACGTAAGTTCACCCATCATGGACATTTCAAAATTTTTCTTCATTAGTTTTGCAAAAGCGATTGAAAACTTTTTATGTGTAGACCCAAAATGATGTCATCCACGTAAATTTGAACAATTAAGATGTGTGCCCCGTGATATTGTATAAAAAGAGTTGGGTCAACCGAGCCTTTGGTGAAATTATTGGCAATGAGGAAAGATGATAGCTTATCGTACCATGCCCGAGGGCTTGTTTGAGACCATAAAGAGCTTTGTTCAGTTTGTAAACATGGTTCGGGAACTCGGGATCAACGAATCCATCCGGTTGGTGACATAAACCGTTTCTTTAAGTTGTCCATTGAGAAACGCAGTTTTGACATCCATCCGATAGACCGTTATATTCATATGAGCTGCGAACGCTAGAAATATCCGAACAGCCTCAAGACGAGCAACCGGAGCAAAAGATTCTTCAAAGTCTAATCCCTCTTCCCGACGATAACCCTTAGCGACCAGACGTGACTTGTTTCGGATGACGTTCCCTTCAAAGATCCAATTTGTTTTTCCAAATCCATTTTAGACCAATGACGTAGACTCCTGTTGGTCTTTCAACCAGTTCCCATACTTCAAGACGCTTGAATTGGTTGAGTTCTTCTTGCATGGATTCAATCCAGTTGTCTTTTGTCATTGCGTCTTTGATGTTTTTAGGTTCAGATTGGCAGACGGTGAGTGCATAAATGCAATGTTCACCGCTCGTGTGAAGACGTTGTCTCGAACGATCGGTTGATTCGGGTTGCCAATAATGTTTTCCCGAGGATGGTCTTTCGTCCATCTATGTGTGGAGGGTTGATGTTGGTATACATTGTGCGATTCTGAGGATTCAAATGGTTTGTTGAAGATTCCGCGACATCCGTGCGCAGCCTCATTAGCAAACGGGTTGAAGAACGCATTTGGATCAAAATCTGCAGGTGGGGGTATTTCATTCAGAATATCATCACCTGGTTCATCATTGTTGGAAGCGGTGTGTTCAACTGTTGTGTTGGAGTCAACTGGTGTAGGTGCATCTTCAACAATAGTTGTTGTAGCAGGTGTATCAGGTATAGGAATATTATCGTTGTGCAAGCTGAAACAAATGGATACACGAGCACGTTCATCAATATCGCCACGAACAGAGGAGCAAATAACCTTTCCATTTGTTGACGAGTTAGCTGAGGGCTTTCTTCAGATGATGATGGGGTTTGAGGGAAGTTTAAACGGTTGTGACCGGGTTCTAAGTCGTTATACTCGAAGCCATTTCAGAAGTTCATCGAAATGAGCATGAATCGTTTCCATCACCTGCTTTGTACGACGATTCCGTGATTCGAAACCTTTGGAATTATCACAGGATCCGATAAAGACTCCAATGTCAGCTTTGGCTTTGAGCTTTCCAAAGTCATCACGATCATTATTCGGATAGCAAAGAGATCCAAATACATGAAAGTGTTTTAGATTCGGTTTTCTGTTATGGACAAGCTCGAAAGGTGTTTTGTTGTGGCGTTTTGTGATCATAGAACGGTTGTGAGTATAGCATGCAGAGATACGCCCATAAGTAATCTGGAAGTTTAGCATTAATTAACATTGTTCTTGCAGCTTCCACTAGCGTTCGGTTTCGTCTTTCAACAACTCCGTTTTGTTCAGGTGTACGTGCAATAGATGTTTGATGTTGAATTCCCACTTTCTCATAGAATTCACGAAGGGTTTTGTTAACAAATTCAGTTCCTTTGTCTGCTCTGATGATTCTGACGGTGTTTCGGAGTGAACTGTATTTTTGTGAGAAAGGTGATGATCATTTGTGGAGCTTGGTCTTTGCTACGAAGAAAGTAGACCCAAGTCCATCGTTAGTAGTCATCAACAATTACTAAGATGTAGCGTTTGCCATTGATCGTTTGCACACGCATCGGGCCACACAAATCCATGTGAAGAAGATGAAGCACATGGTGAGAGCTGTGTTCCACCTTTGAAGGAAAATGAGCACGAGTGCTTTTCCCTTGTTCACAAGCTGAGCAAAGGTGATCTTTTGAATACCGGAATCGTGGGAGTCCTTCAACTAGTTTGTGTCGAGCAAGGTTGGTGATGGTTTGAAAGTTTAGATGTGAGAGACGACGGTGCCATAGCCAGGATTTTGTTGATGTTGCCTTAGAAAGTAAGCAAATGGGAGAGGAAGCAACCATGTCTTGCATAGAGATAGTGTAGAGACTAGAATTACGCGAGCCTGACATAAGGTCATTTCCTTGTAGATCACTTAATGAAACAAGTTTTCTCCCTGAAAGCAACCTCCAAATCTCCATCACAAAATTGACCTATTGAAAACAGATTGTGACCGAGGCCTTCCACATAGTAAACCCCGCTAATTTCGATGTTCCCATTGACATAATCTCCGTAGCCCATGATAGCTGCGAAGTGATCATTCCCGAACCCGACAGTGCCAATGAACTTTGCAATAAAGTTTGATAACAGTTTAAGATTGCCTGTCATGTGTCGGGAGCATCTGCTATCAACAATCCGAGAATGATCGTATCAGACACCTGCATTACATGCATCGACGACACAGATGGAATAGAAGTAGATGTGGAACCCGAAATGTTAGAGGGTTCCATAGCAGCTTATAGTAGATATACACACATCAATAGCTTTAGGTATCCACTTAAATCCTAGTGTGTTATATATCCATTTCCGCCATCTATAACTACTCTTTGCTTTAGTCTTAGTGAATTCACTAGGTGGTACTACATTCCTAGGAGGTGAACCTGGAGCTACAGGGACAGCAATGCGTTTCTTAGAATCTAAAGATGGCGGTCTACCAAGCACAGACTTAGAAAGATTAGTTGGCCTAGAGGTATTCCGGTTCTTAGGATTCCTTAAACGAGAGATTATAGCTTTAGCAACACATTTATCATGGCAATCTGAATTCATACTTTTACCACAAATAACACAAGGTGCATCATCTGAATATCAAAAGTACTTAACGGTTTAGCATTCGTTACATCACTATTTCTATTACATTTGTCCGACGCAATATCTATAGTGGAGGCAACGTGAGTCTTATTCATAGTCCTAGGGTGTTCTTCTACTTTAGCATTCTTGATTGATCTTTTCTTAGGTCGCAACTTCCTATTCTTCGATTGAGTGCTCTTAGGCCGTGAAGTGCGGACGTTTGGAAAAGGCTCAACTATTCCTGTTTAGAGAAGGAAGCACGTTAGCTACTTGTGATTTGGCAGTAGAGATTCTAGGTGCATGAGTACTAAGTGTTACGGGGCTAATCTCTTAATGATTGTTGGCGGAAGTTGTTCATACTTTCCTAACATTCCTCTTAACTTGATGATAGTGTGAATCAGATCTTGATTTTCAGACCGAACATTTCCAGCAAAATGCATAACTTCTTTAGTGTGTGCAAGATAATGATCAAGTTCATTTGATGCTTCATCACGAGTCTTTTTGAGTAAATCAAATATGACACCATATTCCTTTTTGACTTTTACAAGTTCTTGTTCATATTTTGATATTTGACACTTAAAAGACACGTTTTGATCATCCAGTTGCTCAATTTTAGAATCAGAAGGTTTTGCACGCATCTGGTTGATTTTGTTTTGAAAAACAATTTGTTGATCGTGAATATCTTTTTGACACCAATTAAGACGACGTATTGCATTTGAAAGTTCGTTTGACAATCGTTTGTTTTCAATAGTTAAGGACTCGATCTGAAGCACATTATCAATGTTCTCAACATTTACCACGTAAACAAAGATCGTACAGAGATATTATCAAATGCATATGACAAAGAATTCAATAACACAGCATTTTGAACATCAGCACAGATGACATCTTCCAAGAGTCGATCAACATCTTTTCTCAACATTTTCTTTTTACGTTTAGTGTTTGAAATAGATGTTTCTGTTTTCTCGAAAACATTTTCATGACCCAAGTTCCTTATGAAAATCCTTTTCCCATGCAATTGCACAACTTTTCAAGTTTTTAACATTAGGTAAAAGATTTTTCTGAAAAATGTCTCTTTGTTCTCGCGCCAGAGGCGATTGAAAGTAATCAATTTTGATTTCGTGACGATATTCTATCTCATGTTGTAAAATTTTGAGGTCAGCCATGAAAATGTCAAAATATCGAAGAATTTTTCGATTTTCCGGTTGTGAGTTTACTTCACTAATGGAAGGTAAAGGACCATAAGTTTGTGCAAAGTCTGTTTTGGGATAACAATAGAAGACTCGTGTGTTCGATGATAACTCTTGTGTGTTAGAAGAATCCGTTGGTGTGACGAAAGTGACCGGTTTTGAATAATTAAAAGGTTTGTTGTAAACAACAGCTTTTAATTTTGATCGACTCTCGTCTTCTGCATCTAATTCCTCTTGACGATGATATTCAACAACATTCATAATAGAATTATCAATTTTATATTCGACCTTTGGAAACTTCGTGATTTGGTTTGAATGTTTTGGTTGAAAGCTTAGGTTTGTAATCCGCAAGATTCGGTCCATATCCATTTGGATTTGGTTTTAAAGTAAACTTTTCAATGGTTGTGACCGACTCGCCATGTTTGTAAACAACAGTTTTAAACTCTTTAAGTTTGTTTTGCAAGCCGATGATTTCTTCAAGATGATCATCTATTCGTTTCGTTGAATGCTTTTGTATGCAGAGAACTGTTTTTGACAAGTTAACAACTCAACCTTAGCTTTTTGATTTTCCAAGGTGAGAGCGTTAATTTGCTTTTTTATGTTCATGTTTCGCTTGTTCTATTTCGACAACAAAGCATTCTTCGAAGCGGCTAGATCACGCATCTGTCGTTCTAAATATTTTTCGTTTTGATAAGATTTGGCAAAGGCTGCTTCAAAACCGTTTTCACCTTTTTCTTGAGTTTTGAAAAAGTTGAGTTGCTTTTGTAAACATTCAAAATCCTTTGTTAACAGTGCATTTTACTTTTCAAGTCCTGATTTAATGCAACACATGCAGCAATTTGGGATTGTTGGTCGTGTAGTAACAGAACAAGATTCTGGATGGGGCAAAGGTTCATCTTGTTCAACGTGAGTCACAACATGATCATTATTTAGATCCTCAAGTATGACCACGGAGTCAATTTGATTATCAAGGGAAACCGTTGGTCATCTTGATCGTCAAATATAACTACGGGTCTAGTTGAAAATCGTCGGAATGAGATGTGGATGACTCATTTTGAACATTCTGAGCCTTGCCGGATGCCGATGTTGGCGGAGATATGAGATCAGAGATAAATATGGTTTGTTCGGGTACCTGAGACAAGCCATCGGTGTCATACACTGGGCCTGTGTCACTCATGTGTAACGCCTGCATATTAGCCATCAACATAACATGCATTGGCCGCAAGTCCTCCATATCATCATCCGAGTCAGCATTTGCCATAAAGCTCTGTTCTTTGTCTGTGAGAGTTCCACCTACTTCATCCTTAAGAGCCAAAAGAAGAGCCTCTTTGAAATAAGCACTGCCCTTAGTCCTTGGCTTTGGGCATGCATTAGCCAGTGTCCCTTCTCATTGCAGTTGTAGCATCGAAGACCATTCAACCCATGCTGAGCATTTCCCTGTTCCACCACTTGAGCTCTGTTGTTATTCCTACCCACAACATTAAACCCTTGACCACCGCCCATCTGACGACCATAATCACGGTTCTGAACTTCAACTCGTCCATTGTTCACAACAGCTTGAGTCCGTGTGTTAGATGAGGAACGAATACGATTGTTGGATTTGTTGGTATAACGGCTAAAGGCATTAGCAATCATAGCAAATCCTTGTTGCAGTGCTTCGAACGGATCGGATTCCTCGCCGCTTCACCGACATATGCTTGAGCATTGTTGTTGTATGGAACCAATTGATTTTGTTGAGGTTGTTGCTGTGAAGGTGTGTTTGAAGCATTTGGTTGAGTTGCTGGTTGAGGAGAATAACGGTTTTGAGCATATAAGGCAAGTTGTTGTTGATTTTCCGGATGTGTTGGTGGAGCAATTTGAGCACGGAGAATCCTTTCCCGATCAACTTCCTTTTCATGAGGTTTCAAGTAATCGTACAACAATCCGTAGGTAGAATGATGCATGTTCTTCGCTTGACGGAGAAAAATGACATACTTCTCCCATTCAGGACCAAGACTACTCAAGAACTTAGTATTCACCGCAATTCTTGGCATGATGATGTTGTGTTTATCCAAATCATTGATGATGTCTGAAAATCTATGATGATAAGACTCTAGTGTCTCTCCGTGTTCAATCATGAAGTGTTCATAAGCCAAGTAAATTTTGGATTCCAAATCCTCCTGATTGAGTACGGATCCTTCCATAAGAAGACGAATATGATCCCACATTTTTGTGCAGTCTTTTGAGCATCAACACTACGAAGAATTGTGTTTGGTAATCCTAAGAGGATGTATTCCATTGCAAGTTCATCAGCTTCATAGTGTAGAAGTTCTGTGGGATTTAAATCTGCAACAGTAGCAATGTTGGTTTGTTCATCTCTTGGTGGAATGGCATTTGGATCTCCGGGTACAATGACAGTAGGCATCTCAAATGGACCTTCTAAGATAACCTTCTTTAAGAACTTTCCATGTGGCTTCTTCAGATCACAAAACCTAAAGAACCTTATCACCCATTGATCATAGTTTCCTGGAGTGAGCATTGGAGGTCTATCAAGTGATCCAGCCTCATGAATTGATTGTTGGCCGCTTAAAGCTTCACACATCTTTGCAAACCAAGTGGGTTCCTTCATAGTGTTCCTTGATGGATGTTGATTGAATTCATTTGTGTACGGTTGAACTTGAAGACTTGGTGGTGGTTGAACCATTTGAGGTTGTGGATTTGCAGCAAGTTGTGGAGTATGTTGTTGATTAAATTGTTGTTGATAAATTGCTTGTTGTTGATTCCATTGCTGATGTTGTGGACTTAGTTGTTGTTGTCGTTGAGGATAAGTGTAAGGGAAATAGTTAGAGTATGGTGGTTGTGACATGTTGAAAAACTTGTGTGGTAAAATGGATCTTTGTAGTCGAATGAACCTTTGTTGATGAAGTGTCCTTAGGCGTAGAAAAGACAAGAACCAAGTAGCACTTATGCGTAAAAACACCAAAAGTTACGCGTAACAATGAGGAGTTACGCGTAGGTTTTAGCTTACGCGTAAGTAGGATAAAAGCACTAAAGTTATGCGTAGACAAAAGTTAGGTGTAGAAAGTTAGGCGTAGGATTACCTTATGCGTAGAACTAAGTTTCCGCGTAAAGTGAATCTTATGCGTAGAAATTCTACGCGTAAGCTTATGCTTATGCGTAATTTTAGGGTTTTTGCCCAAATGATCTTTTACACTTCACAGTGCAAAAGATATCCAAAGTCGACGTATTTTCAGACTTATCCAAGTAAGAAAACACGGAATAAACCAGGAAAATGAAGATCAAACCAAGGAAAATCTTACGCGTAATTTTAGGGTTTTGATACGCGTAGGATTACTCGTAACTTTGATTTTGCTCAAATGTGTTTCTAAACCAGATTTTTGTTATGGAATAGCTTCAATAGTACCAAAAGAACACAAAAGTGTGAATTTTGATGTACCAAAACTGCTAAACGGGTTACGCGTAGAACGACACCCACGAACAAAAACAAGCTTAAAAACGTAAATCCACGCGTAAAGTTTGAAACTTTTAGCCAAAAACAAGTATTTTAACACCTCAAAACATTGAAAGTACAAGAATCTTGGATTAAAAGTGTAAAAAACGAGTTTTTAAGATAACCAAAGATTGCGTTATCTTTACGCGTAAGACACAAAATCAAAACTTCAAAAACAAACGAGTACACCCAACTATTTGGCGATTGATACCACTGTTAGGTCACTAGTTTTACAACACAAGTTATATAGAAAGGAGATGAGGCGATTGAACAAGTTATCACACACACACACGTATAATAATGCGGTTAAGGCAAAGAGAGGCGTGAATGAAAAGAACTTGAACAACCAACCTTCAAATGAAGGTTATTACATGGTTTATATAGGCAAGGAGCTAGGGCAACACTCCCTCTCCTTCCCTATTCCTTATTGGGCTTGGGCCTAAGCTTATGGGCCTTCTACATAAGCTTGACCTCAAACAAACATAAAGGCCATAATAAAGCTACCTATTACATATGAAATATAAATACTTGAAATACTGTTTAGGAGTGATTCCAACAAAATGGTTTTATGGCAACATAGGTTAGTCATGGAGTTATAAGGTGACTAAGGTTAGGAATAACCGTCCTATGATCCGCCAGAGCCAGAGGGATCTACCCAAGGACACCACCAATAGTTAGAATTAGAAGTCCTTAGGTATGATTATAAAAAGGAGAAAATGAGAATCGGAGAAAGAAGGAGTTGAAGAATTAAAAAGAAATGCAAAGAAAAGGGTGAAAAGAAATAGCCCTCCAGATTATTCAACTTAGGGCAGACACCGGGTCCAATTCATATGCTACTGGTTGTCACTTGATGACACCGGTATTGAAGCAAGGAGACCCTCTCCCTAGTCTCCGCTCAGGAAAACCAAAGCGCGCTATTGAGTCTAGAGCCACGAGATTCATCAAAAGATCTCTTAGGAACACTTGACAATTCATCGCTTGTCGTTCAACAATAAGGACGCAAGTGATACATTATCGAGATCCTTCACAAATCTTAGCAATCTGTCGAGAACATTTATGAGAGATTCACAATTGTGATCCTCAGTGATTGAATGGAAACTCCTACCAGGGTTAACATCAAACAGCCCTGACAGCAGGTCACTTTGGTAACTCCCCGTGGATTACGCTTAGTGTGTCTCAAACGGTCTACAGTCGTGAGGTGATGCTTCGGTGTACCTCAGCGACTCATCTGAACTGTAGGTGTACTTCGGTACATCGCGTTATCTCACTTGTGGGACTCCAGTTCAGGAACAGCCTTTGTGAGAATGAGAGTTGTGTTTTCACACTATGCTGTTAACACACTCAAAGTTCAAACTTGTAAGCGTCGGTTTATTTCTAACCCATGTTTTATGTTTTCTTCTTATGGATGCTTGCGGGTGGAAAAGATCGTGCAGACTCTCCACATGCTCATACCAACAACAACACCAATTGAAGTTCTCTCAAAAGGCAACACAAAGTCAGAATGATTCTTCATCAAGTCAAAGAATCTACAAAGTTTAAAGACTAAGATAACTACATCAGTACTATAATCCAACGTTAAAGAGCGTGTGAGCATGTTGGAGAAAGACGTGGAGACACTGGAGCAACGAAGCGGACCTGATGCAGACAACCACAACATACTATCACTTCCATCACAAAGAACAAAGATCAAAGAACAAAGAAAATGATGACGTCAAAGCAGAATACTTCAAAGGAAACAATTTCCCTACACTGGGGAGATTGTTCAAATCAAGGCACTTCTTCTCGGAAGAAAGAAGAATGTCAGAAGACGTCAAAGCTACTATTACATCAGCACCTACAACGTTTATATCATCAATCACTAACACTTAGGGGGAGATTGTTGGAATCACTCCTAAACTAGAATTGAAGTGTTAGTCATTAATATGTAATAGTTAGCTTAATTATGGCTTTTATGTTAGTAATCAAGGTTAGGCTCATGTAGAAAGCCCATGAGCCTATCCAAAGCCCAATAAGTAAAGGATGGGAACTTGGTGTGTTGCCCTAGTTCCCTCCTATAAATAATCTTGTAAACCTTCCTTAGAAGGTTGGTTGTTCATTTTCTCTTAATACACACGCATAACTTTTCTTTCTTTCATACGCGTAAAGATTGATCTTGTTCAACCGATCACTTTCTTATCTCCTTTCTTATATTGATGCTTGTGTTACTAATATGGGAACCTAAAAATAATTCGTCTAAGGAATGATACGACATGTACTATATGCATATGAGTTTTATAAAGTTTTATCACCCTTATATACTTGTAGTGATGTTTTATAAAGTTATATAAGTCAAAATGTTTAATAAAAATGGATAAAACGCATTTCGATATCTAAAACCTATAAAAATAGTTTTTAAATTGAAGTTAAATCCAACTTTAAACGAGCGTATCTACTTCGTTTCTATCCCATTTTTGGTTATTCAACTCTCTAGATATGTCTACTTTCAAGAAATCAAGGCCTCGGTTTGTGAAAACATATTTTATGTGTCGATTTATACACAAACAATTGCTAACCTGCTATTACACTAACACAAAAACGTTTCACTGACTTCAACTGACTATAACTCATTCGTTTTTCATTCAATTTTCAAAATTCTAACTCCTATAGTTAGATCTATGTCTTACATTTCCAAAAAGGTGGTGAAGTGTTGGTTTGTTTGTGTATGCTGCATGTAAAATATAATGCAAGTTTGGAAGATTTACGTAAAAATTGTAAAACCAAAAATATAGACTTATAAAACATGCTTTTAAAAGTCATAGAATAGTTATTTGATGTAGAATAAACTTTGTCTCGTGCCGGTATTTTTTCAAATTAGTTTTTTGTTTTACGCGGGTTAACCTAACGGTTATACGTAAAGGCATAAATTCAAGTATTCAAAGTAAAACGTTTTGGGTTTATGTTCAAGTATGAGGCTGAAAAATGAGAGTTCTTACAATGTAATTGGTTTAGCTAAAGTCTTTTTAAGTTTTAAACTTACTGAAGTTTATATTAAACATGGAATAACCAAGCTCAACACTTACTATATGTCAAACTCCCAAATAAGAGCAACTATAGAGGAATACCAAGAGGACATGGGTGTTGATTTTTGTAGTAGTACACCTAGGCAAAAAGAAGGTATGTGTATGATTTAGTGGTATTATGATAGTCCACCAGCTAAGGCTAGTTCCATTAGTTGGTATGTGACACCAAAGTCAATTCCTAAAGGGTTGTTTATCCAGCCTTGTTATGTAATCATGGTCGAGTACACTTAGTTGAGCAGTGTTGCTTTAGGTCAAAATTACTCCAATGAACTACCTGTTATAGAGTCTCAATTTGGTAGTATAACAACGTTATTTACTAGCCAAGAAAATTTGTGCCTGATGTAATTGGGGAAATCATTAGGCAAATCAATTTTGCTACGAAGATAGATGAGCACCTTGAGGTAAGTAATTATGATGCTATGCATTTTGATGGTTCAAGTCAAAAGGGGTTAAACATTGATGAAACATTTGGAACAGATGATTTAGACCCACATATTGATCTTAATGTTCGAGTAGAGGTTAGTGATCAAGAAGGTTTTGCCAGTGGATGCTTGACAATGAGAATCAAGCAGTTTAAGATAGTATAGATGAAGACTTAGATAAGCAGCTGATAGTTGTACAAGATAAGGTAGATCAACGCGTTGATAGTCAGTTGGAAGTTGTTCAAGATTGGTTTGATCAACACTTTGATACCGGCCATGAAGTTGTTCAAAATAGGGTATATGAACACTTAGATAATGATTATCCCTTAAATATTCTTGTAGAAACTGACTATGATGGAGACTCTAGTGATAACAATGATGACAATGAGGTTGATCAAAATATCATTGTGGATGAAGAGAATGAGATAAATGGACTTGATGTAGATGTGCATTTGTTTGGTCTTAATCATAATCATCTGAGTTCAGCAACATAGGGGTAACCAGTATGGTTCCTGAACAGGATCTTATGGGAGAGGATTTTTATGTGGCGAAACCTATGAGTTTGAAAGTGATACATAGTAAGAGATTGGTGTTTCATGTGATAGAAGAAGGGAACTTAAAAAATTAAGAAAGGCTGCCATGTAAGGTCAACGTGAAGGAAATAAATACGCTTTCTATTGTGGAGAGGTCTTTGCTAGTTCTAAAGAAGTCAAAGATAAGTTGTATTTGCATTCAATTGAAAGTAAAAGCGAGCTAAACTTGATTAAAAATCACAAGCTGAGGGTCAGAGCTAGATGTTTTGGAAAAACACATGTCTTAGATCAGCAGCAAATGCTAGACAAATGGGCAGTAATGTTGGGCCTTGTGGGTCAAAAGGCCCATCAAATAGAAGCAAAAAAAGGAAAACTTTAGGGACTGTAAATGAGAGTCAGACTAGTAGGTCAGTTGGTGGAGAAATAACTGATGAAGGTATATCTTGTCCTTGGGTTTTGTATGCTGGCAAAGATAAATACTGTGAGGTGAGAAGACTAGGCAGTACACACACATGCCTTCAATCCAGACAGATGAAGGCATGCACATACAACTTTTTGGCTTGTAAATTTTTTGATCAGATCAAGGTCAACCCTGATATCCTAGTAAAGGCAGTTAAAGACCAACTTCAAATAGAACTTTACAATCCTTATAAATTTTACCAGCCAAGAAAAACTAATAGTAGTTACTCAATTTTGGCCTCTTTACATGACGTACTTATAATCACAAACAAGAAAAACTTATTATTAATGCAAGACTACATTTGATCTTGAGGATATAATAAAAAACATTGTTAACATAGCCCTAAGAGTTACTTTTAATATGTTTGGACATGCTATGTGTTATTGTACGTAAAAAATAATAACCACTCACCCCTATAATTAACCGTTTACAACCAACTGAATATACAACTATTTATAAAATGTATTTTATTCTTTAACAATATCCTTCAAGGCCACAAATAGCAAAACCCTAAAAAATTAAAGGATAATGCAAAAGATTGTTACAAAGAACTGCGTGGTTTTGACTGAATGATACAAACTATAGTGTGTTTTTGCCTTTGTTAACAAGTATTGTGCCAAGTATGTATGTTTATTAAACATTTCATCATCAACACCTGAAATAACAAAAGATAATACAAAATCAGTTATAGAGATGCAAAAATATCCTATAATCAAAATTACCAAGGGCGCCTTCAATTTTATTTACCTTATATTTAACCCCATTGTTTTGCCACACTAATTTGTTTCCTATTAAAGTTCTTCAAAACATATTGTACTTTTTATTAGCATACATTCTTTCAATGATTTATTTAAAGTAAATTGACGTTTCAAAAGAAGTAAACAATGTATTTGTTCGGTTTCATTTGGCAAGATTGTTGAAAAATAATGAGTGCATTAATGTTGTAATATTTGACTTGAAATAAAGGATTTCATTTTCTAATTTCACGCCAATTAACAAATTTGTAATTTTTAGCTTTTTAATTGTTAGCATTAATTAAAAGTTGTAAGAAAAAAGCAAAAATGGAGTTGGTAAAATCTATATGCTTAGAAAATATTGAAAAAGAAAGTATAAAAAATTGGTTATTTATACTATATATAATGGAGGAAACTTTTTTTCTCCTAATATGCTTTAATCACTTATTAAAGAATAAAAATTAATATACAATATGTATAAATGGTTAATGTTATGTATAATACGTTAAATAATAATTCTTACACATAATTATTTAAAATATTCATTAATGTGATTTAATGCTAATATTTAATTTGGTTATGAAAATTTAAAAAAATTGAGAATTGCATATACACAAAACATTTATAATCTATATATGTAATTTAGTAAAGTTTAGTGAAGTCGTGATCATTTTGCTAATAAATATAATTAAAAAGAAACATACATGTTAAAGTACAAAAATTTTGAAATGATTTAGAGTATGAAAATGTGTAATTTTTGAATACCATAATTTATATTTTGTTAAGCAACGAGTAACTTCGTTGCCGCGCGTTGCGGCAGAGCCAGTTTAAGTCTAATATTCATTCTTAACAATTTTTGGTATAAACTATTAAGATCGATACACTGTTTTTGTCTAACGGATTTGTTGAAGTATACTATATTATTGTTTTTGTTTCATTTTAATGTCATCATCGATACTTTAAAGGAATACACTCGTGTATGGATTTTTTAAAATAGGAGACACAGTTGCATACACAAAAAAGGAATACACGCTTTACATGTAGTATATCGTACAAATGATTATACACTGAAAGATTTGTATATAAAAAAATTTCAATAAAAACTTCTAAAAATCCGTACGAATACTTTCTGTCTGATCTTGACTGGAAATCGCGTCCACATTAAATGCGGGATTGACGCGTCGCACTTGTAAATCTATATATATAATTCGATTTTTCTGCATTTAGGGAGGTAGACGTTTGGAGAGAAAACCCTAACCCGTGTGTAGTCCAGCTTAGACAGTAATTTAGGGTTCCAAACCCTTCTTTACATCATAAGATAAGTTTGTTAATCCATCATATCATTATGTCTACCCTATGTTTAATTGTTTGTGTGTATGCATGCTTATTTACGATGTGTAGCTAAATTACTATTGTGTTTGCTTAGATCTATGAAACCTAGTTGTTAATTATTGTTAGGTTATCTCTTGTTTTGATTGGTAGATGCTAGAGTAATAAAAACTGGCTTCTTCTTTAATTGTTGCGAGCTTGAACGTCTTAAATAGCAAAAACCTTGAGAGTGCACTTGAGCCATCGTTGTGTTTATTGCGTGAGTTGTAGCTTTAGGATAATAGAGTATTCGGGGAAGATACTACGGTACTTGGCGATCCCGGGTAGTCTAGAGGAGAGTTACAATTCATAAAACTAGGGAATTAGGCACCCCCATGACCAAACGGAATACAACGCACCAATTAAGATGAGGATGTGACAATTCAACCGACCAATAAGAGATAACTAGGTAGTAAGAACATCTAAGTAAACACACTTTTAATCATCATGAGAGCACACCTACATTAACATAGCCTATCTTTTCTTTTCAATAGTTTAATTAGTTGGTAGTTTAATTAGTTAATAGTTAAAATTGGTAGAAGTACCACCCCCCACTCCTATACCCCGAGATATTTACCTTCCTTTCTAAAAAACATAAAATATTAAAAAGAGTCTCCCTCAACCTTACCTTCTCGTCATACATCTTTTCCTAGCATCTCTATTCCCCTAGAGAACGATCAACCCCCTGAGTTTACCCATACTACACTGCAACGATTAGGTACACTGCCTAGAGGGTTGTAAAGCTTGCTCGTAGAAAAGGAAGTCTTTCGACCCCAAAATCTCCCATCAGTTCATAACATTATGAGTACTAGGCCTATTGCTAACCAAAAACAAAAACCAGTTTGAGTCAAAACAATACAATTTGGTTATGGAACAGTTATAACCAAACACCATGTAATTGCAGTCAAACAATGCAGTTTGGTTATGGCACAGTCATATCCAAACACCCCCTTTATCCAATGCAGTCAAAACTCCCATTTAGCATTTGTAGTTTGACGAGTTTATCCAAACACCCCCTTTATCTAATGCAGTCAAAACTACCATTTAGCATTTGCAGTTTGACTTTTAGAAAGTCAAATGGAACTGCTGAATGGAAATGTTGTCTGCAAATCATATCCAAACACCCCCTTTATCCAATTTGGAAATGGGATTGGACTCATGCTATTTAGCATTTTCAATTTGACTTTATTTGCAGTTTGACTTTAGAAAGTCAAATTGCAAATGCTAAATGTCATGAGTCAAACTGCAAATGCAAATATAGTCAAACTATTTTGGTGAACTAATAGACATCGGATACTACTATGTGACATATTAGTCAAACTATTTCACCCTAAATGCACCGGGCCATAGATCCATAATTACATTTCCAAACCACCTCTTACCCGAGAATATAAGCTAACAAAGGTCAACTGAGAAACTAATTGGTACACACAGAATATAAGCTATAAGACAAACAAACAAATATTGTAACATAACCAACATTTTAACAAGTTGACTAATAACAGTCAGCTGGGGATGTTACAAAAGTTACTGCATAGGACCACTAACCTATTCAGGATTACATAGATGTTAAAGAAGCAAAATACATTCCTTCTAAGAAATATTCTAACAAATATAGTTTATAACAAAGAAACATTCAAAAGACACCCTTCCACTGTACTTTAGCAACTTCACTTGACTTCATTTCTAAAAGCTACAAAAACAAGCAAACACCAATCAAATCCTGCTTCAAAGTACAACTAAAAGCTCTTAAACCAAACCACAACTAAAAAATATAAAAGCTTACTTGGGCTTCGTCTTTCTGCTAAAACATCCCACATTTCTTGGGAATGGAAATTATTCAACTGGTGCATCAAGAGCTCTAGGAAAGAGTACACACCATGTCATGGCAGTTTTCATATAACCATTAGAAGTTAAAGGTTCTGAAGTTGAAGCTGAAGCTTTTGACTTTGAAGCACTTCAAGCAAAAGATTTTTCCTTTGAAGCCTTTGAAACTAAAGCTTTTGGATTTGAAGCCTTTGAAGTTGAAGCTTTTGAATTTGAAGCTAAAGCTTTAGTCTTTGAAGCCTTTGAAGATGAAGCTTTTGAATTTGAAGCTTTTGAAGCTATTGCCTTTGAAGGTTTTGACTTGGAAGCATTTGAAGCTGTTAATTTTGAAGGCTTTGAAGCTTTAGACTTAGAGGCATTTGAAACTCTTGACTTTGAAGTTGAAGCATTTGACTTTGATAACCAATCTTCATCAATGGATAAATCACTTGATGAATTACTGTCTGAGAAAGGGTCTTCACCCATTAGTATACTTTCTTCCTCAGTTGAAGTACAAATTATGTCATCACTTGAAACTTCATCATCACGTGATGATATATAGATTATTTCTGCAAAACATCCTGTCATAATTCCCTTTCTTTTTCCTTTGCAATCTACAAAGATTGAAAAAATGCTCATTGATATATCCTCAAATGCACAACAAATGCAACATACCAATTAAAACTATGCTAGTAGTCTACTTATAGCATAACAAATGCAACGCAATGTAAACTAACATGTCATAATTCCCTTTCCCTTTCCCATTCCTTTGCAATCTAAAAAGGCCTTGTAATCTAAAAAGGCAATAGTAAAATGACATCCATCCTCAATCAGTGTGCATTACATGTGTGCATTATCAACTACATTATTATACTCAAAACAAATCCTTCGCTAACTGCCAATATAACAATGAAAATATCTCAGACAAAGACATTAAAACTACTCACTAACCTTTGTCAAATTCTGGTTCTTTGGCAACTTCAATTTCCATGGCATTCTCTGGTTCTTTGGCTTCTTTGTAGAATGTGTTATACATATCAACATTATGTTATCAGACCATGAATCATCTTCCTTCCAATTCGCATTCCGATATTTATCATAGTCGAGTATTTCATCAATAATTTTAACTTTGCCCCAATCAATTTCCTTTGCAGTCTTTCATTTTTGTATCTAATAAACAACAAATTAGGGCAAAAATAAGGACAACAACACACATTAAAAAAGATGATAAATACTCACTTTAGTTGATTGCAATGTGACAAAACCGGCGTCTTCGAGAGAGGAAACAAGAATGATCGAAGTATTGTGTATGTGAAGTGTGACAAACAAGAATGATCGCGAGTGGTAGTTGTGAAACATAAAGGCGGGAGTAATGAAGTGGGGAAATAAAAGGTGTTGCAAGTATGGTCCGTGTGCTTTTGAAGGGAATTGGGTAAACGAAATTAGGTTGGGTTAGATTTAACTAAGGTGTAGGGTAGATGTTTTATTTGTCTATTATGCCCTCGAAATTATAACTTTAAACGGACATTGACCAAGGGGAAAGGGGTCAAGGGACTCATGTGATATAAAAAACTTGGAAAAGAGACTCCAGATGAAGAAAATGACAAGGTACGACCTTGGTGATGTTTTTTGACAAATTTAAAGACGAACGATGTATTTTACTCTAAATATTAAAACTAATAATTACAGCTTAAAAATAACCTATAATTACCATGCAACAAAATGTTGTAGTAATAGAATACTTATTCATTTTTAGGCTATGCACAATGGAGAGGTTGGGGGGATCGGTTGTGGTCGGTCGACCTAGGTCGACTCCACTGTGGAGGAAATGAAGGCTTCGGTCGAGCATGGTAAAATTGACAACGTAGTTCGTTGTGGCAACCGATTTCAACACAACAAAACTCCAAAGTTTCTACTGTTCAGGATTTAAAAAAAAAAAAAAAAAAAAAAAAACAATTTAGTCACCACTGTGGCATCTAGGTCGTTGTCAAGTCATCGAATAGAGAAAGCTGATGTGGCAGGGGTGACCGAGGTCACCACTGCGTTCAGCCTTAGCCTCTGCGCTTTGTAGTGATGCCACCTTTTGTCATTTGATTCAATCAAGCGAGGTGGGATGCAACCACAATTTCAGGAAAAAAAAAAAAGCCTCCTCATGAATATAATTGTGAACCTGCTGGGGATGTCCGCAAATTCGAGGGTGGACAAATCTTAGCCCTAAATGAATGGTATGTGCCCTGCTATTTCGTGGTTAATTTCTGAGACTAGGGTATATAGACAGGCCATTTTCGCCAAGTGTCTTCGAGACATGTAATTCAACTTCTAAAAACTAGATAAAGATTATCACAAATGGTCATGGATCGTTAGCAACTTTACATTTGCCATTACAAATTGATTCTGTCAACTATACAATATCATTTTTCTTAAAGAAATATATCAAAATTAGCTTTTCTAAGCACTTGAAAATTAGTGTTTATTTTGCTGCACATCCAAGTATCCCTTGAATCTCATACTAGCAACTCCAACAAATATGGTGGCATCTAAGGGTCTAGCGTGTTGTTTCACATAAAAGACAGATACTCGACGGCTCATCTTGCGATGACATTCATCGCAAAGATAGAAGGACCAACCCTGTTAGGCTTAGTGTCTATCATACTCCGGACCTTTTATGTGTCTCTACGCTACACCTTTTTCATTTAACACTTTTCGAAGAAGCAAAAGTATGACAAAATGCATTCAAGTTTGAGGTATAAAGAAACTCATAATGGCTATCTCTTTCAGACGATGGAATAAACAATCGGGTCAATCTGAGCTCGAAGTATCAGTTTACTGAAAGTGGTCAACTTCACTATCGGTTTACTGATTGTGTCTCTAACTCAGTTTTTGACTACATTCCGGATCATGCAGTCGTATATTTGTGTACAAGGCCTCCATATCACCAAAAACAATCATATAACCTTTTCAGATTTGTAAAAGAAAGAACAAGTCACAACCATGTTAAAGTAAGAACCATGATATTTATGTACATTTTTGGATAGAAAATGTTATGTGAGCAGCTGCAAATGTTGGCATAGATGACACAAGACTTCACGGATCTTCTGAAGATGTAACGAGTGGCTCCTGACTTTCCATGTCTGGACTTGGAGATTTCACTGTCTTTGAGGCCGGGTAGATCACATAATGTTGTAAGATGAATAGGATGTCAAAGAAGATGGACACCTGCATACAAAAGGGACAAAATATATGACCTGTTAAGGGTAAACCTTGTAGCCATATACATCAAAAGAATTGAACACCTTTTCTTTCCTACTTCAGGTGTTTATAATAATTGGACTTTTTCCACAAAAGTAAAAATCCTACACTGGGTAGTCAACGTCTACAAATGCCTTTCCCGGTTAAAACAACAGGCTCAACACTATTTATTATTTAATGAGTAGTAGACATATCACATATGGCACAATGTTGGAGGTGGCAAAATGAACAAGTAAGTAGGAACGAGTAATGGGTAACAATGGGTACTTTTTTAATGCATGTAAGGTCTGGTTGAGTTGATCCATGAAGGCATTTTAGTCCACTGTATAGCTTTAGGTGTTAAGTATTATCGCAAAAGCTTTACTACTAAAATAAAATAAAAAATCATTTCTTTGAATTGTAAGTATTTGGATGCACTTATTTTACCGGGGAAACCCTTTACCCAAAAAAAAGTATTTGGATGCACTTTATGTGACTTTCTACCAATTGGAATTTTTCAACTTATTTAAGTTTTTTCACTTTCAGCAAATATTATATTATACTAATTCAACCTTCTGAAGGAATAAAATAACCAAAACCGGCCTTTTTTAGGTAAATCGGTCGAAATTCATTTTGTTGAGGATAATATTGACAAATTAAAGAGAGTTACGTACCAAAGAAAGCAATGTTTTTCCTATATTCCCATAGAAGTTCACCCATGAATCTGACACATACAAGCAAAATGAAGCATATGTTAGGCCTCAGATTGTACCACCATAATTTGGAATCTGAATTTTCATAAAAAAAACACATACTTTGATCTATAGATTGTACAGCCATTTGTCCATAGTTAGCTACTCCTCCAAGCAGATCAAGTAATATGTTGCCAATGCTAAATCCAATAGTGCTTTTCCTTTTGAAGTTCATAACTGCCTGAATACAGATCAGTCACGTTTGTGCCAATTTATATAAACTTCAAATATATCGTTATCGCAATGATAATATCGATTTAAAAACCAGTGTCATAAAGTAATTTAACAAATAAGGGAGACTCCTTACTTGAGGTATGTACTTGATCACTGTCATTACAACCTGCAATGTGCTGCAATTAACAAGATGAGCAAGTTATAATCTATGGTATCTTCAAAGGGGTATCATATGAAAAACAAATTGGTTATATAACTCCAATAACAATGTTTAAGAAAACTAAATGTGCGCATACACATTATCTACACAAACACGGGTGATTTAGTTCAGCAAACTGAGCTATCTGACCCACACGTCCAACAAACTATGTTCTAACATTCTTGATTATAAATGAGGTATGGAACTATAATGCAAGTAATCGACCAAAGGGCTTGTGTCCCAATGGTACCCCTTGTTGTGTGAGATGCTCCACAACCAAATGGTTGTGGGTTCAGGTACTGCTTAGGACATGTGAGATAAAATTGTTGTATATATTGTGAGATAGATAGTTGCCGTTCAACAAAAAAAAATAATAATAATAAAATAAAAAATAATGCAAGTAATCGAAAATGGATCTTACCTAAAGCAGGAGACCAACCAGAGCCAGGAATGGCTAGGTATGGCTAAGAACACACAGACTATAACAGTTAACCAGGCTACTGAAAGTATAGAAATGCTAGTCTTGGAGATCTTCTGAGCTCCACGCTGCATAAATGATTCTAACGGTCAACAGGGAAAAAGGTTGTTTTAAGCTATTTGTATATATGACACTGCATTATTTGAAGGAAACATCTTTCAAGTATTCATCGAGACTTCAAATCAAACATTTTTCTTAACTATCCAGTAAAAGATATTAATTTTAGTATACAAGTTAAGAGATACTTACATCATAGATGGCTATCTGGAATAAGGTAAATGCAGTTAGCAAAACCGCATGAATCGAGAAAGCGACATCATTTGCTGCTACAGGTATCATCTGCATACACAAGTAGGTGAACATAGATCAAAAACTAAACTAACTCGTCTGTTATGCATTTTCACCAGCAGTTTTTGCCTAAATGTTCAGTTTACAAGATCGATACTAGTGATGATGCATAACATATTGAAGACTTGGCTAAAACATTTACAGAACAACGGAACAAACCCAGAGGAGCTACGTACTTACTTACATAGTCCACAAAAAAACATCTAGACAATGTGCACGCCTGGGCAGAACATTAGCCCCTTACCGTGGTGCCGAATTTTTATTATTTGGGGCTTCAATTTCAACTGTTCCCTAATTTGCACGATTTTAACGTTCTGTATTTTATTATCTTATTAATGTAAATAACTTGAAATTTATAGTTTTTGATCACTCATTGGGACTAGAAAACTAGCTGGCTAGGTAATTCTATTGTACAAAAACAATTACAAATTAGAGCCAAAATAAGCTTCAACAACAACATTAGCTCATATTTTGTAACTTTCGTAAGACCAAGAAAACATTATGAGAACCATTAATCAATGTACCTCATTGAATCCATATTTATGATGATACTGAAGTTGAACAGCAGAGCTAAAGAAGACAGAGGCATTGTATATCAAATAAGATGTATGCTTGGTCAAATTCAACACCACGAAATCGAAATTCAACCCCACCACACTACAAAACACCATAAACAATTAGATAATAAGAAATAAGTAAGATAACATAACTATATAGCATATGGCTTTAACTTAAATCACAAGTAAAGTTATAAAAACCTTTTTCTTTTATAATTCAAGATGACTTGTGGGTAGAAACTAATAGACCAAGAACAAAAAGCAACCCATCCAAATATATTCGACAAAACCTCCATCTCTGTTGAATTCCATGATCCCATTTCTCCTTAAAAAAACTCAGACAGTGTTTTGTGTCTTTTGTACTTTGGTTTGTGGGAATCTAAGTTTGTGTCCACTGAAGAACAGAAAGTTGGTTCTTTTTTTCTTTCTAAAAGTGTTTGCTGACGTGGGTTAATATTTATTTATGGGAGTTTTTTATTGTAAGAAAATATCTATTATTAGGGAAACACGTTGGAATTAAAAGCGAGTATTGGGTTGCTGACAAAGATAAGAAACAGAGCAAATGGGATGAAGAGTCCATTTACTCTATACATAATTTAGAATAGGAATTTTCAAATGCTTACTCTTATTTTATTTTGGTATTTGTTAAAGGATAAATTTTCGTTATTTATTTAGTTTGATCTAATGAATGGGATAAATTATGTAAATCTAAGTCGATGTTTTCTTCTCCTTTTTCTTTGTCTTTTTGTCTTTCATATTTATTAACATTTCTTTTCTTTTTTTTTTTTTTTATTTTATTTTATTTTTTTCGAATTCACGTTTTTATTATAAATTCATGTTTTTTTAGTTCACGTTTTTTTTATTATTTTTTTAATTTCACGTATTTTTTATTCAAGTTTTTTTTCAGCTTTCATATATTTTCATCTGTATTCATACGTTTTCGTTCGATTTTATACGTTTTCGTCCGTGTTCATATGTTTTCGTCATTTCTTTTATGTTTTCGTCTGTTTTCATCCGTTTACATCCGTTTTTTGACGTTTTCATACGTTTATATAAGTTTTCGTTTGTTTTTAGACGTTTTCGTCCGTTTTTACGTTTTTGTCCGTTTTTACGTTTTGGTCCATTTTTAGACATTTTCTTCACGTTTTCTTCCGTTTTTATACGTTTTCGTCTGTTTTCATACGTTTTCGTCTGTTTTCTTACGTTTTCGCACGTTTACATCCGTTTTTGTCACACCCCCAAATTACCTGTTTTGCAGCGGAATGGAATTCCTGAGGGATGACTGTCATAGCATCAAAGTTACAGTTATATCGAACGACCTAAAGTGTCGTTTTGAAAATATCGTTTGATTAAGTAAAATAATCAGAGTTTACAAAACATAGGTCCCAAAATATTTCCAATATACCAAAATGAGTTTGTTACAATCAAACGATAGTTAAGTGCATAAAATATATGTGAGACGCGTCGTCATCGCGACTCTATGATAAGTCCACATGCATGCCATGAAGTGAATGCCTTAGATACCTGAGATAAAACATGCTAAAAGTGTCAACACAATGGTTGAGTGAGTTCATAGAGTTTGGTTGAATCGTAAAGCCTTTAAAGAATGTTCACGCAAAGAAAGGAAAAGTTTTGGTCATTTAGAATAGTCCACAAAGCAAAGGCATTGTAAATCCACTCAGTTCCAAGTTCCGCCCATACAAAACTTGCAACCTGTGTGTTCACAACCCACTGCCAAAAGTAGTATGTTTAGAAGTCGAGTGCACGTTATCATAATAGTTCACAAAGCAAAGGCATTGTAAATCCACTCAGTTCCAAGTTCCGCCCATACAAAACTTGCAACCTGTGTGTTTACAACCCACTGCCAAAAGTAGTATGTCTAATAGTCGAGTATAAATTACCATAATAATTCACAATATTGCACCACGTATATAATAATTCAGGCATGCTCCGAACATGGGAGACTTTGCACTGCTCCAACAAGGGAGACTCCTTTGTCACTCAACCACCTAGGCGAGAATTATTGAGAACGCTCCACCAATAAGGCGAGACTTTGCACACTCCACCTATAAGGCGAGAATTATTGAGAACGCTCCACCAATAAGGCGAGACTTTGCACACTCCACCGAAAAGGCGAGAATTATTGAGAACGCTCCACTAATAAGGCGAGACTTTATAGTGATGCTCCGAACATGGGAGACTTTAGGTCAAGGTCATAACACGTACGGTTCAATAAGTTCAAACAAGTCATAAGTTTATATTTAAGTTCAAGAGTTCCGTTCAAAAGTTCGTAATTAAGTTCAAAGATTTAAGTCGATTTCAAAAGTTCAGAACAGTCAAAGAGCTCGAATAATATCAAAAGGTTCAAGATAGTCGAAGCGTTCAAAATCACGTCAAACAAGTTTAAAATATATGAAAAGGGTCCTTGTACAAGTTAAAAGAGTTTAACTATATGTCAAAAGGTTCATATCAAGTCCAAAGTGTTCTCTTATATGTTAAAGGGGTCCGAATCAATTTAAAAGAGCTCAAATATACATGTCGAAGGGTTCAAAACCAAGGAAAGTGTTTCAACCTATAGCGTTCATAACATAGTGATCAATTTAGTTCATGCATAATCTAATTACGCGCACATAGAGTGAAACAAAAGATATTTAAGTTCATATAAATGTAAAGTAAAAGCAAGTAGTTGAGTATGTATCTCCCCCGAAGAGTTTATAAAATAATTAAACGAGTAAAAGTGTGGCTACGAACTCACCTGATGCAATGATTATGATGACAAAAGTAGATACACTGAACTGAGGTGCGATCTCTATCCGCAACCTAATATGAATGATGTGTTCTAATGTAAGTCATGAAACAATGTCGTGCATGCAAATTCATATGATATCCATACTACTTGTACATTTTTGAAAATAAATTTTATCGTCGAAATATACGTTTATGACATATTGTCAAGTTACAAAATACTTTACAAGTATTTACGTTGAAACAACATCCTACGATATTCGTTTAGTGATTTATTGGTAAATATAATGTTTTCGTCGTAAAATGACACTTTTCATACTTTGAAAAATATGCCCAAAATGGCCTCGTAAAACTAGTCGTGAAATATTGTACGTTAAGGGTTAGTGATGAAACTCGGCGTTTTTGAAAACCTTGCAACAATGTCTAGAAGTCGTATCATTTAACTTTAGACCGTACGGGTCTCGATCAATGAGAAAAATGGCTCTCAACGTGACGTATTACAAAAACTGTTTTTAGACTTAGGTTTATTTTGCTATTAGAAGCTGTCAAAATAAATAGAGTTTCGTCGGGTTTCAAACGTGTATATCTTGGTCGTTATAAGCTTGTTTTCTACGTTCTTTATATCCACGGTTTCGTATTAACATATACTAATATATTTTCAGTAGGTCGGCTCCTACAGATCACGTCTAACGCCTCGTTTTGTCCGTCGAAATTCGTGCAACAGCACATATATTTTCAGAAAATAGTTTTTCGTCGTTAAATTTGGAAAAATCATAACTTCTTCGTTATAACTCCGTTTTAACCCGTTCAAGTGGTCACGTTTTCGTTTTAAAGTATATTTTCTGAATATCTAGCTAAAATATTTTGTAGACTGTCGAAATTTCCAGAATTAACAAAAATGATCAGACCCTTATATATAGTTGTCGAAATGGATTTTTCTCGCGTAATACTTATTCTAACCCCTTCAAATCAACGCCAAAGCTATTCTAAACCTACCATACACCTTCTTAGGGTGTCATGGGTTCCTAGACATCATCAAAAATGATATGTTTCAAGGGATTAATTATAGGATGATATATACTAATTATAAGTACTAAAACATTAAAAGTGGTATAGAGATACACATGAAACTTGCATGATTTGTTATAAGTATATAAAAATAGATCAAGTAGGAGTACGTAAGATTAGGAAAATTATTTAGAACACTTACTTGCAATATGAAGAGGTTTGTGAAGGTAATGAACTAGAATAATAACCAAGTAATTAACTCTTTAACAAAGGTAATGAGAACTATTATAAAATCAAAAGATGGAAAAGTATATTGGGCTGAGATGATGGTTCGTTGATACAGAGAAAAAGAAAGAAAAATGTTCTAGTTTCTAGTGTAGAAAATGAACAAAGGAGTAGCAAATATGACTTTGTATACTTGGTAGATATTTTGTTTAGATATGATATCTTCACTTGGACGCGGCATGAAAGAGTTGTGGTGTCAATATTGTGTTTATTTAGTGTTTAAAATATTATATAATTTTAGTTTAGTGATTAGAGGATATAGTTTGATCTCGGTAATTATTAATGTAAAGCCCTTAAGTTACAAAACTTAAAACCGGTTAACATAAAAATATAATACTTATAAAAATATTAAAACTTATCAATATAATCTATATTAGTATATTAGTTGAGTGATAAGTTTAACGGAGTGCGTATACATTTAAAAAAAAACTAATAACGTTGGTTCAAATACGTGTACTGCGTAAAAAGTACAAAGTTTACGTAAAAATGACAAAATAGCGATAGTTCATATAAAATATGACTATAAATAAAATGAAATGCCTAGAATACGTAGACTCATCATAGTCTTGTGTTGGTTACGAGTAAAGCTCACGCGATTGAAATAACCGTCGTAAATATATATAGGTAACAATATAAATACCAAAATAAATTCTAAACATCGGGTAAACTAATAATATAATTTTTATAGTCTTAAAATGAGTATAAAAATATATCAGGATAATTTTTGAAAGTGTCGGATCAAATATTCAAAATAAATAATTACGCGATAGCGTTTATTTAATAGGAAAATGTACATTAATAAACTATGCAAACCCATGCATGAACTAATATGCAGATAATGGTCGTAAATATAAATTTTTCTCCGGGGATGAATAGTGTTTCATGAATAGTAAAATTCTGAAATATGTTCTCAGAATAACAAATTGACTCCGAAAACGATGAATAGTAAAACGATGAATAGTAACTGATGAATAGTAAATTCCCGAGATGAATAGTAAATTTGAAAAATGACCGTAAATTGAGAATTGTGACCTTCTTCCTCGGTTAGAGGAATCACGTCCTCGTGATTCGATTATTGATACTATAGTCCGAACCTCGACAAGAGTTCTAAAAGTTTATGCTCGTGTGAATAATCTAAATGATTATGTCAATGCTCATGCACATGGGTTTCTCATCCAACTAAGTACATTCTTGTGCTATCGTGACCATCTCCCGTTCTAAAGACATGCTCTCTTATGGCTAGGTTTGATGAGGCAAGCTTTTCCATTCTCGAGCAAAACCCTCAAAAGACTTTTAGGTAACCGATTTTTACTTAATCTCACAACTCATCAAACAAGAACTGTCATGAGATTAGGCTAAATCGGTTTGAGCAACAACTTGTTTCTAGCTTGATCTTTGCAACTCATCAAACAAGAACTGTCGCTCGGATCAAACTGGAAACAAGTGGTTTGAAGAAAATCTTTTGAAAATTTGGCTCGATTACGGAATTGCTTACACATATGAGACTACTACTCCCTTCATTGCATGATTCTTCCTGAATTAGACATAGGTGATCAGGCTATGTATAATTTAGGAGTAACTATGCAATGCTTGGACTAATCGACTCATATGATGTTGGGTGTTGAGTCATAAACCCGCATGTATAATGAGTATGCACTTATAATGATATGATGAGATGCTATGATGATGTAGTTATAGTCTAGGGTCAATGATGCAACCTAGTTCTCTATAACCGATGCTCTGATACCAATCTGTCACACCCCCAAATTACCTGTTTTGCAGCGGAATGGAATTCCTGGGGGATGACTGTCATAGCATCAAAGTTACAGTTATATCGAACGACCTAAAGTGTCGTTTTGAAAATATCGTTTGATTAAGTAAAATAATCAGAGTTTACAAAACATAGGTCCCAAAATATTTCCAATATACAAAAATGAGTTTGTTACAATCAAAGTGCATAAAATATATGTGAGACGCGTCGTCATCGCGACTCTATGATAAGTCCACATGCATGCCATGAAGTGAATGCCTTAGATACCTGAGATAAAACATGCTAAAAGTGTCAACACAATGGTTGAGTGAGTTCATAGAGTTTGGTTGAATTGTAAAGCCTTTAAAGAATGTTCATGTAGCAAAGAAAAAGTTTTGGTCATTTAGAATAGTCCACAAAGCAAAGGATTGTAAATCCACTCAGTTCCAAGTTCCGCCCATACAAAACTTGCAACCTGTGTGTTCACAACCCACTGCCAAAAGTAGTATGTCTAGAAGTCGAGTGCACGTTTTCATAATAGTTCACAAAGCAAAGGCATTGTAAATCCACTCAGTTCCAAGTTCCGCCCATACAAAACTTGCAACCTGTGTGTTTACAACCCACTGCCAAAAGTAGTATGTCTAATAGTCGAGTATAAGTTACCATAATAATTCACAATATTGCACCACGTATATAATAATTCAGGGATGCTCCGAACATGGGAGACTTTGCACTGCTCCAACAAGGGAGACTCCTTTGTCACTCGACCACCTAGGCGAGAATTATTGAGAACGCTCCACCAATAAGGCGAGACTTTGCACACTCCACCGATAAGGCGAGAATTATTGAGAACGCTCCACCAATAAGGCGAGACTTTGCACACTCCACCGATAAGGCGAGAATTATTGAGAACGCTCCTTGAGCATGGTCAGTGGGTTTGACACCAGTCATACTCCTTGAGCATCCACTATCTAGATGCCAAACAGGCTCTCTGGCATGTCTCTGCACAAATAGTAAACTGAGTTAGTTTTTCTTGTTAACCCACTTTCTTGTGGGTTTGACCTTGTAAGTTTTTTTAAATCTCTCAGTAGATTCATGGTCAGTGGTTGAGTGGACAATGCTTCCACATGCTTTACATTTGGTGTTAGAAGAATCATTAGACTTAGAGGATTTAGTTGTGGATCCTCTTCTGGCATGAATGATCATGTCATATCTTGAGATGTCATGTGAAGGATCACCACAAATGTAACAACAAGGATACAAAAGACAATCATCAATGTTATGGTCATTGAATCCACAGTGGGTGCAGGGTGGAAAAGGCTTAGCCTTTTGTCTAAGTACTAGCTTGTTTACAGACGCATACTGAAGGGGTTGAGTTTGGGCATATGTTTTTCTGGAATTTGCATGATCTTTTAGAGATGCAATGTATGACTTGTGATCTGATGTTCTGTGATCTTCCTTGTTGCATATCATTCAAAATAGAATCCTATAGCAATCACCAGTTGTGTGATTTGTATAATTGCATAGTTCACATTTTATTGTGGGTTTTGGTGCTGTTTTAGGTTTGGCATTGCTTGAGGAAGCTGGTTTGGACTCTTTAGTATTATACTGAGAAGTTTTTTCAGTGGATTCTAATTTCTCACTTAGCTTCCTGACAAGCTCAGTCAACTGATCAACTTTGAGATTAATGGATTCTAATTTCATTTGAAGGGATCAAAGGTTTGGAAGATTCAGTAGGAACTGAGTCTTTGTTTTTGTTGTTGGATGGTCTTTTCATGATGGTTCTTCCTAGTCCTGATATCTCTTTAGGAGAGTGTTGGGTATATACCAAATGTTTGAGGTCTGAACTGGGTGCGGCTCCATGAAGGACTTTTAGTGGAGGCAAAGGGGTGTGAGATTCTAATTCATACTCATTGATGGACTCAGTTTGACTGGGTTTATCAATGAATCCAAGCATTTCTTTGAGAGCTTGACTTTCAGGTTCTAAGATTTTTTCAGTGTTGAAGTTAGGCAACTTACTGTCTGGGTTGACTCTCTCAACCCAGTCACTGGATTTTGGTTTTAATTATTTTTCAAAGGAAATGCCAGCAGGAGTGAAAGCTTTTTCACTTTAATTGTTACTAGTGGACTCAGTGAGTTGATCTTCTCCTTGGACTCTCTTTTTAGTACTAGAGACAAGATTGATAGTCTCATAAACTCTAGGATATTTAGCTGTCCAACTTTCAATAATGAGATTTTCTTTCTTAAGTTCCTCTTGAAGAGCATGCTTTTGTTTTACATGTTCAGTGTTTTGAATTTGAAGTTTGACTGCTTCAAGTTTAGTTTTTTTAAGCAAGAAGTTCATCTCTACACTTGTTTAATTCAAAAGTGAGTTTGTTTTATTTAGAAAACAGATTTAATATTTACTCTTCAACAGACTTAAGATCCACATTAAGGTAACTTAAATTGGATTTCCAATCAGAATCATCATCCATAGATAGTAAAATATTTACATTTCTCATGGTGATGTTGACCCACTCTCCATTTCTAGCATGACTCTTTCCAACAATCAATTTTTCTCCATCTGCAAGTTCTATCAGTGCACTGACTCTAACTTCATCATCAAAAGAAACATCTTCTTCATCTAAGTCAAAGGTTTCAGCAACAAGACCTTTGTTCTTTCCTTGAGAGAGTTTAGAGCTTTGAGTGGACTGAGGGGTTGATGGTGCAGTCTCATAGAGTGCAAGTTTAGCCTTCGCTTTTTTGTACATAGCTTCAAACGCTTTCATACGTTTTCGTCTGTTTTCTTACGTTTTCGTCCATTTTCTTACGTTTTCGGCCATTTTCATCCATTTTCATATGTTTTTGTCTGTTTTTTTAGGTTTTCATGTATTTTCGTCCATTTTTAGACGTTTTCGTCTGTATTTTTAGGTTTTCATGTATTTTCGTCCGTTTTTATACGTTTTCGTCCGTTTTCATACGTTGTCATCCGTTTTTTTTACGTTTTCATCCATTTGTAGACGTTTTCGTCTGTTTTCAGATGTTTTCATCCGTTTTTATACGTTTTCGTCCGTTTTCATCCGTTTTTATATGTTTTTGTCTGTTTTATACGTTTTTGTCCGTTTTCAGACGTTTTTGTCCGTTTTCATACGTTTTTATACGTGTTTCATTCGATTTTATACGTTTTTGTCCGTTTTCAGAAGTTTTCATTTTGATATTTGTAAGTGACACTTATTTATCTCTTGTGATATAACACTGTAAGAAAGATGAAATTTTTACATTCTTCATCATGTATGCGTTATCAGTTGTGATACTCAACTAAGTGTGATGGGTGTGTTTTTGAAAATATTTAGGAAGATTTTTGTGTTTTATGATATTATAAAATATTAGAAAAGTTGTTCAACTGAAAATAAGAGATATTATGATACTTTTGTTAGACTTGTGGTGGATTTTTCTATTTAATGGATACATTGTGCATGTTTCGATAGGTTTTATAGCGGGATTTGAAAATATCTATGGTTGAATCAACAAACTAAATACGCTATGGTTGAAGATAGCACACATCTTTATAAACAAACTGAGGAAGCTCGATATCACCTGTGATATCACAAGTGAGGTGATATCACCTGTGATATCATGTGTGACATCACAGGTATTTGAGCTTACTCGGTTTGCTTATAAATATGATTGCTTTCTTCAACCATGACTTCTTTAGTTTGCTGATTCAACTATAGATATTTTTAAATTCCGCTATAAAACCTATCGAAACATGCACAATGTATCCATTAAATAGAAAAATACACCACAAATCTAACAAAAGTTTCATAACATCTTTTGTTTTCAGTTAAACACCTTTTCTAATATTTCATATTATCATAAAACACAAAAATCCTCCTAAATATTTTCGAAAACACAAATAAGAAAAATGAACAGAATCATCACAGTAATATAATAAGTGATGTTTATTATCATTTCTTTCATATATACTTGGTAAAATACTAAATTCTTATCACATTTTGTATGAATTTAATATTTCACATTCTTAGTTGAGTATCACAACTGATAACACATATATGATGAAAAGTGTAATACTCTTCATCTTTCTTACAGTGTTATATCACAAGAGATAAATAAGTGTCACTTAAAAGTATCAAAATGAATAAAAAGGAAGCAAACTATGAAAATAGAGACTTGACATATTCTCAAAATCAAACAAGTGTTGTATTAAATTAGCATTTTTTTTAACAAAATAAGAATTCACCTAAAAAGACTTTAACCCTTTTATTTCTACTAAGAGTATAATATCTCAAGTGATAGATAACATTGGTTGCATTAAAAAAATATGCGCTTGTCAATTGCGATGAATGACACAAAAACTATCTAGTAATTGAAAATTATAAAAATATTAGAAAACACATAGGTGATAGTATATAAAAAAATACAAAGCAATGAAATATCTCAGGTGATATTAAAGGTTAAAAAACATACTTGTATGTTTATGAAATATCACAAGTGATATTAGACATTAAATTTTTTATAATAAAATATGACAATTGATATTAGACATGTAATATAATAAAGTTTAATAATAATTATGAAAACATATGAAAATAGACGAAAACGTATAAAAACTGCAAAAAACGGATGAAAACGGACAAAAACGTATAAAAACAAATGAAAAGCGTATGAAAACGGAAAAAAGCGTTAGAAAACGGACGAAAATTTATAAAAAGGATGAAAATGGACGAAAACGTATGAAAACGGATGAAAACAGACAAAAGCGTCTAAAAATGGACGAAACCGTAAAAAAACGGACGAAAGCGTATATAAACCTATGAAAAGCGATGAAAATGTAAGAAAACGGGGAAAAACGTAAGAAAACGTATTAAAACGGACGAAAACGTAAGAAAACAGACGAAAAGGTATGAAAACTAACAAAAATGTAAGAAAACGGACGAAAACGAACGAAAACATAGGAAAATGGACGAAAATGTAAGAAAATAGGCGAAAACGTAAGAAAACATACGAAAACGTATGAAAACGGACAAAACGTAAGAAAACGGACGAAAATGTATGAAAACGTACGAAAACGTATGAAAACGTAAGAAAACGGACAAATACGTAGGAAAACAGAAGAAAAGATAAGAAAACAGACGAAAACGTAAGAAAACGAATGAAAACGTAAGAAAACAGATAAAAACGTATGAAAACGGACGAAAATGTAAGAAAACAGATGAAAACGTATGAAAACGAACGAAAACGTAAGAAAACGAATGAAAACGGACGAAAATGTATGAAAACGTATGAAAACGGACAATAACGTAAGAAAACGGACGAAAACGTAAGAAAACAGAAGAAAACGTATCAAGACTGACGAAAATATAACAAAACGGACGAAAACGTAAGAAAACGGACGAAAACGTATGAAAACGGACGAAAACGTATGAAAACAGACGAAAACATACAAATAGCGGAAAAAACGGACAAAAACGTATGAAAACTGACGAAAACGAAAACAAAAAAAAATAATAAAAAAAACGTGAAATTAAAAAAAGTGATTAAAAAGAATTCAAATAATGAGAAAATAAATAAGAAAGATAAAAAGAAAAGAAAAAAACATGGACTTAGGTTTAAACATATTAAATCTTAGGTTAATCACCACCATTAGATCAAATTAGATGAAAGGTGGGGATTTATCCCTTAGTATGCAAGGATTTTTGAGTATGCAAAATAAGGTGCCTCTCATTTAGAATTTACTTATAAAAAAGTTTAAAAAACTATGATTCAACACTTGTAATAAAAAAAATTGTATTATTTTTGCTATTAAATCAATACAAGTTTATCTATATATTTTAGGCATTACAAGTAAAAAAACACTATTTACAACTATTTAAAGCACAATTATATTAACACATACAATTTATACACTATTTAAATCACCCACTAACTCAAATATACATTTATCACATTATACAATCTAATCAAGCTACTATTTACAACTATTTAAAGTACGCATACATTAACACATACAATTAGTACACTATTTAAATCACTCAAATAAATAATTTTATCACATTATACAATCAATCAAGCTACTATTTACAATTATTTAAATCACAAATACATTAACACATATAATTAATACATTATTTAAATCACCCCATGATGTCATCAACATACACTTGGACTAGTATCACATCTCCTTTAGTCCTGTAGATAAACAAGATGTTGTCTATCTTTCCTCTGACAAGCTTGTTTTGAATGAGAAAGGCTGAGAGAGTTTCATACCAGGCTTTTGGGGCTTGCTTCAGTCCATAGAGGGCTTTGTCAAGCTTACAGTCATGGCCAGGAAACTCACTGCTTTCAAATCTAGGGGGTTGTTGAACATACACTTCTTCCTAGAATTTACCACTGAGAAATGCACTTTTGACACCCATTTGGTAAACTTTGAAGTTCATGTATGTTGCATATGCCATGAAGATCCTGATGGCTTCCATTCTAGCAACAAGAGAAAATGTCTCTTTATAGTCAATTCCTTTTTATTGATTGTATCCTTTGGCAACTAGTCTAGCTTTGTTCTTGATGACTATTCCATTCTCATCAGTCTCGTTCTTGAAGACCCATTTCATGCCAATGACTAGAACATCTTTGGGACATTTGACTAAAGTCATGACTTTGTTTCTGTCAAATTGTTCTAGTTCAGCTTGCATGGCTTGTAACCAACTTGGGTTGTTCAGGGCTTCTTTGACTGACTTTGGTTCAACATCAGAGAGAAAGTCAACAAACAAACATTCATTGGCTGATGCAACAGTTAACTTAGAAGCCATGCTTCTAGTGAGCATGCCTTCAGTGGGTTCTCTAATGATGTTAACAATTTTAATGTCATGAGACCTGGTCCATTTGTCTTGGGGTCTGGGATATGAGCTTATTGAGGTTTCAAGAGTCTGAAGAACAGCTTCAGTAGTTGGAGATTCATTGATGGTAGCCTGACAATCAACATGGTATTGGGTTTCAGTTTGAACAGAGGGAATCTCAGGTTCTTGAACATTTTGTTCAGTATGATCAGTCCTATTGAGAACTTGTTGACTATCAATGAATTCACTGATGGTTGGTTGGGGAAGGTTGTGAGGAATGATGTAGTAAGAAACATCAGCATCAGCCTGATACTGTGTAGAGGAATTACTTTCAGGATGATATTCATCAAGAGGATATCTTGATGAGTCATCAATTCCTATGTCTTCCACCAAGGTGTTTGAGTAACTGATTGCCTCAGTACTTTCATCAAAGGCTATATGAAAAGTTTCCTCAAATTGTTGTCTTCTGGTGTTAAACACCCTGGATACTTTAGACATTAGTGAGTAGCCTAAGAAATAACCATTATCATCTTTGGCATCAAATTTGCGCAAATGGTCCTTGTGATTGTGAATGAACACTGGACATCCAAATACATAGAAATAACCGATGTCAGGGAGTATTCCTTTGAAGATCTCATAGGGTGTTTTGTTATATCTTTTGACAATTACTGACCTGTTGTGTATAACATGTAGTTTTGACGGTTTCAGTCCAGAAATGCTTAGATAGCACTGAACCATTTAACATGGTTCTTGCAGCCTCAATGAGAGTTCTATTATTCTTTTCAGATACCCCATTTTGTTCAAGGGTATAGGGAGATGAGAAATTTTGGGATATTCCCTTTTCATCACAAAAACACTCAAGCTCATGATTTCTAAATTCAGTACCATTGTCAGTACGAATTTGTTTGACATGGATATCATTTTGATTCTCAATCTTCCTGATGAAGGACATGATTGTTTCAGCTGCCTGACTCTTTTTAGTGAGGAAGTATACCCCGTGTATATCTTGAAAATTCATCTACAATGACCAGGGTGTACTTCTCATGTTGAATAGATCTTGGACTGAGAGGTCCAAAAAGATCCATGTGTAGGAGATGAAGGCAACTTTTAATTGAGAGATTTTGTTTTGTTTTAAAGAAAGCTCTATGATGTTTTCCTTTTTCATAGGCTGAGCAGGGTTTATCCTTTGAAAACGCAAAGGATGGTAGGCCAAGGACTTTGTTCTGTTTGGCAAGGTTGTTTATGTTTTTGAAGTTTAAATGGGATAGTCTTTTGTGCCAAAGCCAATTCATGGTTTCAGTGGTTTTAGTAAAAAGTCAAGTTCCATTTTGATTCAAGGTTGACATGTCCAAAACATAAACATCCTCTCTTCTCGGGGCTATAAGAACAACTTCTTTATTAGCATTGAAGATTGTGCCTTGCTTATCATCAAACTGAACAATGTACTTAGCATCACATAGTTGACTGGCAATTATAAGATTGTATTTGAGACCATTTACATAGGATATTCTGGTAAAAACTATTCCATTATAGTTTATTGAACCATAACCTTCAGTGGTACATGATGAATTATCAACAAATACTACCTTAGGTCTTGGCTCTTCTACATATTTGTGCAGATATTCTTTCACACCAGTCATACTCCTTGAGCATCCACTATCTAGATGCCAAACAGGCTCTCTGGCATATCTCTGCACAAATAGTAAACTGAGTTAGTTTTTCTTGTTAACCCACTTTCTTGTGGGTTTGACCTTGTAAGTTTTTTTAAATCTCTCAATAGATTCATGGTTAGTGGTTGAGTGGACAGTGCTTCTACATGCTTTACACTTGGTGTTAGAAGAATCATTAGACTTAGAGGATTCAGTTGTGGATCCTCTTCTGGCATGAATGATCATGTCATATCTTGAGATGTCATGTGAAGGATCACCACAAATGTAACAACAAGGATACAAAAGACAATCATCAATGTTATGGTCATTGAATCCACAGTGGGTGCAGGGTGGAAAAGGCTTAGCCTTTTGTCTAAGTACTAGCTTGTTTACAGACGCATACTGAAGGGGTTGAGTTTGGGCATATGTTTTTCTGGAATTTGCATGATCTTTTAGAGATGCAATGTATGACTTGTGATCTGATGTTCTGTGATCTTCCTTGTTGCATATCATTCAAAATAGAATCCTATAGCAATCACCAGTTGTGTGATTTGTATAATTGCATAGTTCACATTTTATTGTGGGTTTTGGTGCTGTTTTAGGTTTGGCATTGCTTGAGGAAGCTGGTTTGGATTCTTTAGTATTATACTGAGAAGTTTTTTCAGTGGATTCTAATTTCTCACTTAGCTTCCTGACAAGCTCAGTCAACTGATCAACTTTGAGATTAATGGATTCTAATTTCATTTGAAGGGATCAAAGGTTTGGAAGATTCAGTAGGAACTGAGTCTTTGTTTTTGTTGCTGGATGGTCTTTTCATGATGGTTCTTCCTAGTCCTGATATCTCTTTAGGAGAGTGTTGGGTATATACCAGATGTTTGAGGTCTGAACTGGGTGCGGCTCCATGAAGGACTTTTAGTGGAGGCAAAGGGGTGTGAGATTCTAATTCATACTCATTGATGGACTCAGTTTGACTGGGTTTATCAATGACTCCAAGCATTTCTTTGATAGCTTGACTTTCAGAGATTTTTTCCGTGTTGAAGTTAGGCAACTTACTGTCTGGGTTGACTCTCTCAACTCAGTCACTGGATTTTGGTTTAAATTCTTTTTCAAAGGAAATGCCAACAGGAGTGAAAGCTTTTTTCATTTTGATTGTTACTAGTGGACTCGGCGAGTTGATCTTCTCTTAGGACTCTCTTTTTAGTACTAGAGACAAGATTGATAGACCCATAAAATCTAGGATATTTGGCTGTCCAACTTTCAATAATGAGCTTTTCTTTCTTAAGTTCCTCTTGAAGAGCATGATTTTGTTTTACATGTTCAGTGTTTTGAATTTGAAGTGTGACTGCTTCAAGTTTAGTTTTTTTAAGCAAGAAGTTCATCTCTACACTTGTTTAATTCAAAAGTGAGTTTGTTTTATTTAGAAAACAGATTTAATATTTACTCTTCAACAGACTTAAGATCCACATTAAGGTAACTTAAATTGGATTGCCAATCAGAATCATCATCCATAGATAGTAAAATATTTACATTTCTCATGGTGATGTTGACCCACTCTCCATTTCTAGCATGACTCTTTCCAACAATCAATTTTTCTCCATCTGCAAGTTCTATCACTGACTCTAACTTCATCATCAAAAGAAACATCTTCTTCATCTAAATCAAAGGTTTCAGCAACAAGACCTTTGTTCTTTCCTTGAGAGAGTTTAGAGCTTTGAGTGGACTGAGGGGTTGATGGTGCAGCCTCATAGAGTGCAAGTTTAGCCTTCGCTTTTTTGTACATAGCTTCAAAGTCTTTTTGATCTTTGTAATCAGTTTTGTTTTGAAAATGAGAAGAAGACTGAAGCAGTTTAGGTTGAAAATTGCTAGTTCCTGATGAACTGTTTCTAGAAAATTTATATAAAGGTTTCAAAGTGGTTTTAGAAAAACAGTCTTTTGCAAAATGACATTTTTTTACCACACTTAGAACATTCAATGCTTTCATTTGCTTTGGAACCAGAAAAGTTTGACTTATTTCTTTTGATAAAACGTTTTGAGTTTGCAAGGAGTGCCCTTTTGAAATTTAGTGTGTAAATCATTAAGGTATTCCTCTCTGGTTCTTTCATCGGCCTCATCATCAGAGTTTTCTTGAAAATCCTACATAACACCATTTAAATAAAATGCAGATGATATGGGTGCAATGGCCAGGGCCTTTTTGGTTTCATGAGCCTTTTTTGAATTAGAGTATCTCCTAGAGATTAAGTTGTCTTCATAGACAAATTTCCTATAGATTTCTAGGAGCTTAAGATTTTGAATGTGATTAGCATTCCTAAGACCCTGAGAGAAGCTTAACCACTTCTCAGGGAGACTGTTGACAAAGCCAACATTCATCTCACGCATAGAAAGGGTGACACCATCATTGGATAGCTCATTGACTAATGTCTTGTAACGGGTATAGGTTTCTGAAAGACTTTCAGAATCTTTGACTCTGAAAGTGTTAAACTCAAGTTTCAGGTCCATTATCCTGTTTTCCTTGGTATCAGAGGGACCCTCATAGCTATGAACCAAGTCAGTCCAAGCTTGTTTGGCTATTTTATAGTTAATGTCTGATTCCATTATATCGTCAGGGAGACAAGATATAATGATGCTTTTGAGGTGTTGGTCCTGATTGACCACCCTTCTCTCATCAGAAGTCCATTGAGCTTCAGGATTGGGTAAACCTTCAACAGTTTTGGGACAAATGGACCATCTATAATACATTTAATGTAGTATGGTTCCATTCATGTTAAGTAGCAAAGCATGTGATTTTTCCACTTATTGAATTTTCCAACTTCCAGTCGGGAAGCAACAGTTGAATAGCTGCCTCCCTTTTTGTCGACTAGTTGGGGCACATCACTATCAACCTTGGTAGGATCTTGATTTTAAAAACTTTAAGGACTCTGTGATTAAAAGTTTTATAAACCAAAGGCTCTGATATCACTTTTTATTCCCTTTAGCTTGGTTAGAATTAATCACAAGGTTAATCTACCCAAACTCCATGACTTAGCAATGTTGTTTGAAAAACCATTTTAACAAGTTAAAACGTAAAGTAAATTAGACAAGAGTTTTTCAACGTTTATATTCTTATTAAAATTTAATCAAACAATATATTACTCAAGTGTTTGCGGAACAAAACTTGGGATTGAATGACAATGTATGTTGTACTCCTCACTAAACTTAAGCTAAGCTTAAGTACAACTGTGCTAACCAACTGAGCTAGCCTCAGGGACATAGTTGTATTTTGAGGAGAAAAAGGGCTAATGTTGATAATATTAAATAGTCCTGACTTTTAAGTGTCAATTTCCCCCGATAATGCTCATATTTTTATATCATTTATATGGATTTACGCTTGTATTCTTTTATATTTCACTTTCAGGTATTTTATGAGCATTGGAGCTTATGAGACGCGGATTTGGAGATTTTCCAAACCATTTATGATAGTATGCTAACCGTGAAGAAGCTACGGCTTAACTCTTTCTCTCACATTATGCCGTAGCTAGTGTTTTGACTCAGAAGACCAACTTAACTGCAATTACGGCGTAACTCCCAACTAAGGTTACACCGTAATCATCTAGGTTAAGAAATGTTTTGCGCCTCCATCAACTACGCCGTAACTCCTCACAAGCATTACGCCAAAGTCCACGCAAAAGAGATCTGTATTGAAGATACGGCGTAACCTTTCCCAAGTGTTACGCCGTAACCTACTAAACGAGAGTATTATTTGGAGAATTATTGAAGTTACGGCGTAATTCTCAACTAAAGTTACGCCGTAACTAGGATCGTGCCTATAAATACAAGCCCTAATTTCTGCATTTCAAATCATTCACTCACAACTCAAAGTCAGAGAACGTGAAGAGGGATCCAAAGGCAGATCATTCGGAGCATACGGAGCCATCTCCAAAGGAGGAATCACTCCATATCGATATGCATTAGCCATCATTTCTATCTTTTACTTTCGATTCATGTCTTTCATTATGTTAACCATCGAATTCATTGTTTCTTTTAATATGATCGGCTAAGTACCTTTGGTGCTAGCCTAGTTATGATTCCTTGAACGTTTTGTTTACGTTTTCATGCTTCCTGTAGGATCGTATATTTTATGTTGTTTGATGATTCGGGTGGTCTAGGGAGATGATTATACAAGTATGCCATTGTTAGAGAGATGAAGAGAGTAGAGAGGGTGATTCTAGAGAGATAAACAAAAAGAGAAAAGGTTAGATTATCAAAGAAGCACCACCCCTTCCAAGGATGGAAGGGGTATTTATAGTTACAGACACTACGTCCTCCTGTCGGACTATGGATCAGGCATACAGTGGGTAAAGACTCGTCCTTCCTCCACGGTGTTACTCTAAACTAATCTACGCTAATAACTAACTAATTGACTACTAAATAACATAAATAACGATATGTCTACGAGCTAACTTATGCTTGATAATATATGGGGTGACCGACACTTCACTATGGAATTTCTAATTCCTAACAATCTCCCCCTAAGGGAGGTCACCACATGATTTACATTTTGAATCCTAGCATTCTATTTTGTCTTTAGTCTTGAGCTCGTAGACTTTAATTCTTCAACTTCCGCATCTTTGTGCTTTAGCAGTGACTCTTCAAAGTCCGCATATTTTGTACTTTCAGTGGAGGTCTTTGAACTGATCCACATCTTTGATGATCTTTGAGCTTTCATCGAGATCATCAGCGACAGCAAATCTCTGGATCACCCTTTATTGTGTTGCCATCATGTAATGTTGTGACTTTTGGACCGACATGCTCACACTTTCTGGATCATGACATCTTTTCATCAGAGTAGCGGAAGCATCTTTGTATGTCTTTGATTGTCATGATTTTCTTCAAATATATTGGTGTAAGCTGTGAGCATGCGGTTGTGAATTGACTTCTCAATAACGATCAGCTGCAACCGTCCAATGTTCCTGCAAACAACAGTTAGCACTAACACACACGAAAGTGTCTTTGTTCACTTTCTTTGAATATAGTTTCAAGAACCACGGTTCCCCGTTGATCAGTATAAATACTGCCTGTGATCAGGTAGAGTTTCGAAGAATCTCCTTGACAGGGTTTCGCAGCTGTTCTAGTCGTTCTCAAACCGGAGTGTCCCAAAGAAGACAACACGGAGTGAGTGAACCAGCGAATTGAGATTCACTGATTGATGAAAATTTGATTTGAAAACAATCGTGTATTGCTTAGAAGAAAGAATTTTGCAATACGACGAAGGTGTTATGAGAAAGATCAATTTTCAATAGTAAATACTTTTTGTATTTGAAAAGAGTAAACATTCGATGTGCTAGAGAAAAGAAGATATTCGCACATCGAACGGTTTTTCCAAAAGTATTTTTTCAATCAGAGATACTTTTTGTGTTTGAAAACATGAATACACATTCGATGTGCTAGAGAAAAGTAGATTTGCACATCGAACGGTTTTTCCAAAAGTATTCGTCAATTCATTTCCTAGACCAAGGTTGATTCAAGAATGAATCGCCCCATTGTTTCTATCCAGTTGTCACAAGCTTGATCTTTTGCAAGATCTCACATGTCACCCACCAAGAGCTTTTTAGATGTTGGCTCTAGAAGGATTTCCATCTTCATCGTGAATATCTATCATATCACTCGGATGTTCTGGCAAAATCACAAGGATAATGCGTAGGACTCTTAATATATTCTTACTTTCCACATTGTGTGAAACAAGAAGTCTTCATTAATTTTGTGTCCTAATGAGATATTGTGGATGATCTCTTGGCTCTAGACTCAATTGTACACATTTGGTTTCCTATGCCGGAGACTAGGGAGAGGGTCTCCTTTTCAATATCAACAATCTCTAAGAGAAAGTCGATAGATTATGTAGGTTCCCCGTGAGAATGAAACAAGTCCTTTTAAGAGGAACTTGAGTAGCTTGGGAAGATTAGTGCAGTGCGTCACTGGGTCCATGACGTCTTGTCTTCAATACCGGAGTTACCTTGGTAACCACCAGTAGCATATGTATTGAACCCGGTTTCTGCCCTAAGGTTGAGTTGTTGGAGGGCTATTTTTTTCACCCTTTTTCATATTCAATTCTTTTTCATTCTTCAACCCCTTCAGTGCCTACCAAGACTTCATTACTAGAACCTTGTTGGGTTTATTCCAGTTCTAGCTCTATCTCAGTCGACACTCTTCCCATATTCTCACTTTTCTCCTTTTTTCATCGTGGGAACGAATACCTAACCTAACCATCCTTATAACACCATGCATAAAGTAAATTGGTATGTCTTTTGGTATAGTTCATTCCTTCTCGAAACCAATTTAAAAATCATTTGGAAAATCAATCAAGGTACTTGTGATATAATATCAAAGCATTTTATACCTTAATTGTTTTGATCATTTAGAAATGCACCCCCGCAACATGTGCTCTTATGATTTTGAAATTGTTTAGCACATGGAGGCAAGAGGTCTTAACAATTTCTTTGATCACAATTTCCGTAAAAAAAGCCATTTGATTTTCTTGGTTAATTCTCCCCCTCAAAATGTGCGTTGGTGTGTTAAAATCATTTAACACAGAAAGAAAAGAGGTTTTTGAAGTACTTCCACGATTGCCAATAGAAACCATTCGCTCCCCCTCAATATGTGCATCGATATACGAAAGAGTTTAGCACATATTAGAGAGAACATGCACTTTGAATCAAAACAATCATCATTTATCAAATTTCATATTAAATCACAAATTCTCCCCCCGATCAAAAATATCAAACCCTTTGAGATTTTGGATCCCAAGTGATTTAATAAGGTTTAGAAAACATGGGAGAAAATGTGCCTGATTTAAAAGCTCTTCTGGTTTATGGTTAAATGCTCCTCCACAATCATGTGCATTATGTATTTTAAAATCGTTTGGCACATGAAGGAAGAAGTGCTTTTGAAACAATCACCCTTTAAAACCGATTTGAGATTTAAATCACGATCTCTCTCCCGATCAAAAATTTCAAACCAATTGAGATTTTGGATCCCGATTGATTTAAATCATTTGGAAAATTTTGGGGAAAGACGTGGCTTGATTTAATTTTTGAAATTGACTGATAAGGACCAATTATAGACATTAAAGATTGTTAGTGTCAGGTATGATAGTTTCTAAGAGATCTTTAAGTAAAATAAAACAATTTCACAATCAAACAAGAACAGAAAAAAATTTAAAGATCTTTGAGTTTTAAAGAAAATCATACCATGACATAACATGAAATCTTTAGATCACCACTTATTATTGTACAAAACGGAACTTTTATGAAAAAATATCGTTTGAAAATATTTTATTTTAAATCACTCTCCCACTCAATCGATGACCGTAGTCGATGATTGAGTGACTTAAGTTTTGATAATATGAAGTCCGGTGATTTCCATAATTAAGTCCAATTTATTTTCAAAACCAATATTTTTCCATTTTTTAAAGCAATATTATTCAAAAATTGTTTAAAAAATGGTATCATCACTATTATCCTGCACAAAGATACGTTAGGTGGTTGAGCTGCTTTTGTTGTTGTTACTGATGGTTGGAAGAAAACCGTCTGCTGAAGCAGTGAGACCTCTAAAGTTGCATCTATCGTGCCGACTATCCATGGAGAGATCCAATTAAGCTCCGTTTCTTCTTTTGTCGACCCAAGAAATAGTTGCCCTTTCCTATCAGCATCCAATCATCTTCATTTGTGGGATCCGCATCGGGAACATTCTTATAAACCATCTTATCTGCATATATTAGTGGACATACAAACATATATATGGTGGTCGACAACACCCAAACAACAATCGACTAATAAAAGTTAATCAAACATATCAATCATATCATAGAAGGCATGGGAATAATATGTTTATCAAACATTAATCATCTAATCCTAATGATCATATCCTAGATTCCTAGTCCTTCGACATAGGAAAATATCATTTTTAGTTAAGTACGTAGGATAATTAGATAAACCCGATAAATGATATAAATTTGAAAACATTCTCCCCCTCAATTAATGACTCATTTCATAAAAAGTTTTAACCAAGCTGAATTCATTGATTGGGTTTTGCAAATTTATGAAAGATCTGATTCTGATTGATTTTCAAGCAACTCAATTTCCACCATTTTTGAATACAAAAAATATTTTTCTGAAGAATTTAGACGGAAAAACATTTGTGTAGGAACAGCAGTCTTTCGACATACTTTCCTCATTTTGATTTAGGATAAGTGCACGAATTCATGAAAATCGTTTAAGCGCAGCACTTTCCTTTCTTTTGAAGAGCGGGTTGCTACCTGAAATAATAGCAAACCATAGTTTTAGCACGGGTTACAGTTTGAAATAACTACAAGCCATAGTTTTAGACATGTTTTGAAAACAAATATTTACACCTTCTACTCGAACTTCATCTATTATCCCGTGCCATTATTAAATGACATTTCTAAGACCACAGATGTTATCAATACCAGAAGACATGTCTTGAGAAAACATATTTTTGGAGTTTTTAAATTTTCTGATTTTTATGGATTTTTTGTTGGTTTTCTATTTTTGTATATTGTTTTTGATAAATATTTACAGATAGAGTAGATGATATAGATTAAGAAGATGATGATACGAGTACCGAGATAAGGATATCAAACAGCCCCGTTGTAGAAGATAGAAATCGTCATCTCTTAAACATCCACCACCAAAGCTTTCGAGGCTCCTGAATTGAGAGAAATTGAACCATCTGAAAGTGAGACTTTGGCAGCTTCCCCCCAAACCGAAAATCCTTTTGTTGAGTAGATTCGAAGCTCTATTTCAAGCTTGCCTTAGCCAGGTGCAAAAAGAAGCACACCATTATCATCGATCTTGCTGCTCTTTTTAAGAATAATCATCGTGATTCTTCGTTCGAGGTTATATCATCCAATAGAACAACAACGTGTCATCCTACACATAAAACAATCATCTCATATTTCTTTTCTACTGACGTCTAAAGCGATCCATACCAAAAGGTGTCGAGAGACAACTTCCCCCAAGTAGATGAATTGATGCAGCCAGTCTCTTTAGACTAGAGCTCACGAACCCGACTACACATATACCCGAAGACAGAGAAACTTATATCATCGAAGTAGCAGATTAAGTCCGATAGCCAAAGAATAACCCCGATGTATACTTTTCTCTCACCTGAAGAAAGTGTATGAAGCTCAAGAACCCGAAGTACCCGAATGCTCAAAGAGAGAATAACCGATAACATTGATGAAGCAGGCCGAATCACTGATTATCTCTGCGGATGTCAACTCCGGAATAAGTGTTGGATCGATGTACTCTAACCAAACTAACTTATATAGCTTGTTAAGGGTTTAATAACCTCGGATAAATCCTAAGTTATTAACAATGAAACACTGAGCAAACTCTATTAAGTATGCGGAATTTACTTAACAAAGCTAAGAAGAATTAACTTTTAACTTTCAATGATTTTATTAATAACTCTGAATCTGCTTGTTATACAGATTCTCAAACAACTCTAAAACACTAATATTGAATTCTCTAAAACTCTAATAATGCACGTACTTTAGGATTCTAAAACATATATCTCTAAAGCCAATCTAGGGATCCTTTTATAGGCTTAAGGATAACCCTTGTCGGTTTACAATTCTAATCCTTGTACGACAAGTAATCTAAACAAAGAATATTCTAGAATAACAAAGCTTTCTATAAACGAATATAACAGTTCTTTAACTTTGCAGTACTTTGACTATGACAGTAGTACTTTGACTTTTTCCTTAGCAGTACTTTGACTTCTTCCAGTACTTTGTCATTCTTTAGCACTTTCATATCACAACAATCCTCCCCTAACTTGAATTCTACTTGCTTGACTTCAAGTTTCCTTTGTATCATTATCATTAACTTCTGTTTAGCCTCTTGAAAAGATTGTGTCTTTATCTTCAGATTTGTCTTTGTACTGTACTTGGATTGTCATTATCAAAGTAGTCTTTATTCTTTCAGTAACATTCTTTACATCAACCTTAATCAGTAATCTCTTTTTAGCAACATTCAGCAAGCTCCATCTTTTCAGCAACTCAGCAACATATGACAATATGTACATTAATTCAGTTTAAGTTTCAGTCTATTCTCATCACTTCTAGGTGTGTAAACTCCTGTGAGAGGTGAATCATTGAAATTTTAATGGATTTTGATGTCTCTTTACCAAAGCCATTAACTCTGGAGTAGCCAAATGTTTTGGTGTGTAAGACCATGGTACATTGATAACCATATTATTTTTAGCAAATCATCAGCTATCAACAGATTTGATTTGTCTTTACTAAAAGCTGTACCCTTTTGGACTAGTTAGTTCTTTCATCCATGGTGAACTAATTACCATATAATTATTTTTCCACAGCCTTTACCACAAGCCATTTTCTTGTGGGCTAGCCAACTCTTCACATTTACTGATATGGTGAGTTGATTACCATACAACTTATTAGCAAGTTGTCAACTATAAAACGGATTTGAGATATCTTTACCAGAGCCGTTTGCTCATGGATTAGCCAATCCTTTTGTAACTATGGTGGATTGATAACCTATTGTTGTTACCATCTCAAAACCATTTATTTCTTTTAACCTTTGTTTCAAAATATTTATCACTTAACAAAAGTTTTCTTTTCAAAATCATTAACTAGTTTAAAGCTGCAAGCGATACTTTGATAAAAGTACTTGTTTGATCAGCATACTTTGAATAAAGTACTGATATTTCAAAAATAATTTATTCAATAAAGATTCATGCCAGTTATTCATCATCATCAGCCATAGTTGTCCATTTGATAAACAATTTGATGACCATAAGTGCAGTTTCATTATCTTCTTCAACTTCCATACCATGCTCTAGCATTCTCCTCATAAGATCTGATGTAAGCAGATATCTTCTGTCTGCTAACATGTGGATTATAGTTCCATCTTCTAACTCTAGAATATGTACTCAAGATTCTTCAAAGAATCTCCAGCAGATTATCTCCCAATCTTCTTGATTTTTCCAAATCTCATCAGTGCTTGATTCTTCAGTTTCCCAAATAGTTGTGAGATCTCCAAGCAAGATTAAACCAACACCTTCTGATGGAATGTGTTCAAAATATTCTTGCTCCAAATGTTATAAATGAAATAAATCCTCTCTATCTATTATGTGCAATAGATCCCATAGCATATTAAACACTCTGAAGCTTTCATCTTCTCTATGAAACATCAGATAATTTCCATCCTTTGATTCTACAACTTCAAAAGTAGTTATTGGTGACTTTTTCTTCTTCTTTTCGGCATCTTCTTTAGAATACTCAAATTGTACAATTCTTAAGTAATTCCTTAATTCATCATCTGTATCAGACCTTAACTCAACCTTCTTTGATGGCTGTTTATCTTCAACTTCAGTTGGTCTTTTTATTTTTAAGCTTTCTTTTCTATCATCTTCTTTCTGAGCATCATCATCTTTAAAATCTTTGATACTATCAACACTCTTCTGATAAGCTTCTCTAATAGCTTCATATAACTGTTTCATCTCAACATAATTCAACTTCTGCAATCCAATATATCCTTGACCTTTTAAATAAGCCATCATTGCATTTTTTTCCTTAGCACGATTTGGTCTTCTTGGTAGAGCAGAAACAGGAATAGGTGACTTTAATGGTACAGCAGCTTCAGCATTCAATTTTTCTTGTAATTTCTTAGCTGCTTCTTTATCCTTAGCTTTTTCAATAGCAACTTCAGCATTCAATTCAGCTTGTACCTTTTTAGCTGCTTCCTCATTCATAGCAACTTGAGCAGCCCTTAGTTGTGCTAAAGTGAGTTTCTTCTTCTTCTTCTTTGTTTCCATCATTTTACCTTTCCCTTTATCTTTAGGATCTAACACAGGTTGAGATTGAGAAACTTGAGGTTGTTCTTCAGCAACTCCTGGAATACTCACACCTCTTGGTCTTGATAAATTTTGCAATACCTCAGCTGCAATTTCATCATCACTTGCAGTATGTTCAACCATAGGTGTATCAGCTTCTTCTTTTTGTGGAATTGTTGAAGGACCAGCTTCTTCATCAAAATCTAACACCCTTGGTGTAATTAGTTCGTGTCGAGATGTTCCTTGAAAACCAGTACTTTGATCAGAAGCACCTTGATCATCAGTACTTTGAACTCTAGTGCTTTCTTCCTCAGTACTTTCAATATTAACTTGCACTTCAGTACCTTGAGGTTGAACATCAGTACCTTGAGGTTCAGCTTCTTTATCTGTATATGATGGAGCATCTTCATTCAAATTCTTATCTTCCAATTTCCTCCCCAATTGGAATGAAGATTGCTTTTGAACCTTTTTGCCTGAAGAAGTCTTCTTAAAATGCCTTCGCTTCTTCTTTTCAGCTTTGACCCATAACCTATGATGTTTAACCAAGGGCCAAACAGACTTCTTGAATTTTCTAAACTTGATCTTCAACTGTGCTATATGTGCAGCTTGAGCCTCAGTGGGTTTCTTCAATCTGACTAACTCTCTTGTCAGAACATAATTATCCAAAACTAAACCTTCAGGGGGTATAGTAGCTGTATCTCCTCCAGAGGATGATGAGGGAATAGGAATATCTTGTTCTGGTGACGCAATAGGAGGAGTAGTATGATGTGATGAGGTGGGAGAAAGTGCAGTACCTTCATTATCATCAGTACCTTGTGAAGCAGTACCTTGTGATGCAGTTTCTTAAGATGCAGCACTTTGAGAAGCAATACCTTGCGTGGAAGTAGTACCTTCTCTGTCATCACTCTCTGCAGCCTTATCGCGTAGTGCTTGAACAACCTCCATCATTGAAGCGGTTAATGGAGTGTTCCTACCAGTAAACAGATCACTTTTCCTAGCCATAAATGTGAAAATCTTGGCTGGTTGGACCACAATAGGTAAAAGACTTGACTGCTTTGGGACATCTGAAAGTTCTTTATTCAAGAAGACTTGTATAAATCTCGGATACATTAACCATCGTGATCCATGAGAGATGTGTGAGAGCATTCCATCTAAGATTAGCCTTGAAAAGTTGAACATACGGTTTGTAGCCAATCCTACCAGTGCAGATGCAATGTTTGAACCAAATTGCTCCCAAGAAGTACTTTTAGAGTTGATACAATGAAGAAGAACATGTACTAAGTACTTCCAATGTGGACTGAACAAGGGCTTCTTGAATGTTGTTGTGTCAACCAAAGACCCTTCATATCCAATATCTCTCAGTGTATCCCAAAGAAGCTGTTTATCAAACATAATAGCTCCTTCTGCATCATCAAACAATAAATCTTCACGAATTGATGCTTCAGTAATCTTGATAAGCCTTCCAGCAACTTTAGCTTGAATATAAGATTCATCATTCTCCATATGTGTCCTTGCAGTTGCCCAAAACTGCTGTATCCAGGGCTCAATTATATCAGGTTCCACCAAAAGCGCATAACTGATTAGGGAACCAGTTAAGAAATCAATGATGTCATGGAAGATGACATTGGCTTCAGTTTTATCTAAATTCGTCACCATGTTGTGTTTCGAAACTGTATTACGATTCGCCATTGATGATGTGTTCACAAAGAAAGTGATTTGATGAATAGTAGATGTGAGAAAGAGAGATATGGAAAAGATTGATATTAATAAAGATGAGAGGGAAAATCGGAAGGTAGTTATTTATAGGTGAGATTTAAAAAATCACAGCCCATAATAACAAAGTTACCGTTAGTGTGTTTTACCCCTCAATATTACCGTTGGAACAGTACGTTAATAAGACAAGCAGTTCTTTCCACGTGTGCAGTACTTTCCAGAGCAGTACTTTCATAGGACAAAACAATAGTACTTTTCCATCTTCTTCTCTATAATAACAAATACTCCATGTGGGCATTGAATTGCCTCCCCTTACGCAAAGCACAGGACTGTCTAACTAACTAACCAGTCCTCCCCTTAAATGTAGTTTAATAATTAATCATGCCAATGCTTACCACCAAATGATTAAATCTTGAAACATCAAATCCTTTGGTGAGTAAATCAGCTACATTATCATCCGTGTGAACCTTAACAACATTAATGAGCCTATGCTTATAACAATCTCTGATAAAATGATGCCTAATCTGAATGTGCTTTGTCTTGGAGTGATAAACTAGATTCTTCACAATGCAAATTGTACTCTCATTATCAATGTTGATAGGAGTATTCTTGAAGTTGAACCCATAGTCCAAGAGTTGATTCTGCATCCACAAAACTTGTCCACAACAGTTTGCAGCAGCCACATATTCTACTTTAGTGGATGATGTTGCTGCAATTGTCTATTTCTTACATTGCCATGAGACTAATCTTCTTCCAAGATATTGGCAACCTCCAGTTGTTGATCTTCTATCATAGTTGTCACCTGCATAATCACTATCTGAAAAAGCCTTTAAGTGAAAAGGTGAATCCTTTGGATACCCCAACCCCAACTTAGGTTGTTGTTTTAAATAACAAAAAATTCGTTTCACTGCATTCATATGGGGGACCTTAGGTGAGACTTGATATCTTGCACATAGACAAACAGCAAACATAATATCAGGCCTAGATGCAGTGAGGTACATAAGACATCCAATCATAGATTTGTACAACTTGACTTCAACAGGTTGTCCATCTTCATCCTTGCCTAATGAGTTGATAGATTTAATAGGTGTAGTGACTGGCTTCATAGCATCAAAATTGAACTTCTTAAGTATGTCAGATACATACTTGTCTTGACTTATGAAAATTCCCTCCTTTGACTGCTTAACTTGAAGTCCCAAAAAGAAAGTTAACTCACCTATTGAACTCATTTGAAATTTATTTTGCATCAGCTTCTCAAACTCCTTGACCATAGATTGTTTTGTAGCTCCAAATATGATATCATATACATACACTTGAACCAACATGATATCCTTCTTATCTCTCTTGATGAACAAAGTCTTGTCAATTGCCCCTCTTCTATAACCATGTTGCAATAGGAAAGTAGAGAGCCTTTCATACCAAGCTCTAGGTGATTGATGTAAGCCATAAAGAGCCTTAACCACTTTAGAGACTTTGTTTAGATGTGCAGGATCTTCAAAACCAGGAGGTTGTTTAACATACACCTCCTCTGTAATAGTGCCATAAAGAAAGGCACTCTTGACATCCATTTGATAAACCTGAAATCCCATGTATGATGCAAAAGCAATGAATATTCGGATAGCTTTAATCCTTGCAACAGGAGCAAACACTTCATCATAATCTACTCCTTCTTCTTGTCTATATCCTTGAGCTACTAACCTTGCCTTGTTCTTAATAGCATTCCCTCTTTCATCTCTCTTAACTCTGAAAACCCATCTTGTACCAATTACTTTCTTGCCATCTGGTAGATCACATAGTACCCAAACTTCTTGAAGCTTGAATTGAAGAAGTTCTTCTTGCATAGCTTCAACCCAACTCTCTTTAGTTAATGCTTGAGCAATATTCTTGGGTTCTTCTTGAGAGATAAAACAAGTAAACAGGCATGTTTGATGGTCCTTATGATTCAGCCTGTTCTGTTTATAGACAAAGCTAAGTAAAGCATTATGAGGTTTAGAAAAACTCTTAGCTTTGTGTCTTGTAAGCACTCCAGAGTTAGAAGGTCCAATGATTTGATCAGTAGGATGATTCTTATGAATTCTTAAGATAGGAGTCTGTGGAACTTCATAATTATCACCCAAATTAGTGAAATCAGCATCTTCATTGGAATCTGAGAAAGTACCTTCATCTTCAAACTCATCATCAATATCTTCTAAGCTAGGCATGGTAGGATCATCCAAATCATCCAAAATGCTGTCAACAGGTGCAGCAGTACTTTGGTCGAAAGTACTGTCATCCAAAGTACTGTGATCTAAAGTACTGTGAGAAGTTTCTACAGTCTTGTTCTTTTTCTTTGCTTCTTCATAAGCTCTTCTTTGATCATCATCATAAGAATGTGCTATAACATCTTGAAAAATCATCTGATTGAGTTCATATTGAATAGCTTGATCCTCAGTAGACAATGAGGATTTTGGCTCATCAGTACTTTTCTCCTTCTCAACAGTTTTAGGTTCTTCATCATGAACAACATCAGGTCTAATATGGACTCTATGAACAACATACTGTAAATCTTATCCATTATGTACAGGTTGATTTTCTTCTATAACAGGTACATAGTTCATAGAAGGAGTCAAAACTTCAAGATCAAACATCCAATCAGGACCTTTACCCTTCTGATTTTCTTGATCTTCTAAAAATTCAACATGAAGACAATCTTGAACTTTCTTGGTGACTCTGTTGTACACTCTAAATCCTTTGCTATTGGTGCAATACCCCAATAAGTATCCTTCTGACTTGCCATCAAATTTGCCCAAATTATCAATTGTGTTAAGAATAGTTAGAGGGTATCCAAAAGGCTTCATAAATCGAATGTTGGGTTTGTTTTCCATCAGCAAATCATAAGGTGTCTTCATCTGAGGTTTGGTGACTGATACTCTGTTAAGCACATAGCAAGCAGTACTTATAGCTTCAGCCCATAATTGAATAGGTAATTATGAATCGCAAGCATTGTTCTGGCTGCTTCAATCAAAGTTCTATTCTTTCTCTCTGCAACACCATTCTACTGTGGTGTTCTTGCAATGTTGAACTCCCTCTTGATCCCTTTGTTGGCACAAAATTCATCCATAAGCTTGTTCTTGAATTCAGTCCCATTGTCACATCTAATACCTCTAACCTTGAGTCTCAATTGGTTTTCAAGTGCTATTATAAGATCATGAATAGCATCAAAAGTATCATCTTTAAATCCCAAGAAAAATACCCAACTGAATCTACTGCAATCATCTGTCACAACCAAGCAGTACTTTTTATTATTTAGACTTGTAACAGAAACAGGACCAAACAAATCCATGTGTAACAGCTCCAAAGGTTCTCTAATAGTTCTTTCCTCAAGCTTCTTGCATGAAGCTTTGTGTTGTTTACCCTTCTTGCACGCCAAACAAGAGTGATCATTCTTGTATGTTTTAGAAGGTAAACCTCTAACTAAGTTTCCTTTGACCAATTTGTTGATATTCTTGAAATTTACATGGCCTAATCTTCTATGCCACAGATGTGCTTCTTCAAGTGATGCCTTTGCTACTAAACATGTAGCTCTTTCAGAAGAGTGAAGACTCTTCATATCCAAACTATACACATCATTGGTTCTTGATACTTTCAGTATCACCAAGTTATCATCAGTAAGTTTGAATTCAGGTGAAAGAATGAGACATTCTGTGTCAGTGAATAACACATGGTGCTTTTTATCCTAGATTTGAGAGACTGACAAAAGGTTGAACTTGAGCTCCTTCACATATCTAACATTCTCAAAATCTATACGCCCTGCTTTGATGGTTCCTTTTCCAGTGATTCTTCCTCCATTAGGATCATTCCCAAATGCAACTCTTCCTCCGCAATAAGATCTAAAATCTGACAGAATCTCCTTGTCTCCTATCATGCTTCCAAAGCAACCACTATCCACAATTAGATGATCTTTAAGCTCCTCTTCTGGGTTGCCCTGCACAAAGATAAAAAAGTTAGTGTCTTTTAGGAACCCAAGCCATTACTGACTTGTGTTCCCCTTGTGGAGTAACATAATCAAATTCCTTGAGTATGTAATCTTCACAGTTTTTGTAGACAGAATCAAGAATTATCTTTTGTTTTAAAACTTGTGGTGGATTTTCAGCAAAACTTTCTTTTTCAACAAAAATCTCCTTTTCTTTTTCCATAAAATCATATTTATCAAAAATCTCTGTTTGACCAGTACTTGTTGAAAGTACTGTTTGTTCCTCATCAGTACTTTCTTTCTTAACCCGTTTGGTTTTAACTTCTGGTGTAGAGTCCCTTGATCTAGCTACTCTTTTGGAGTTGTAAAGACCTTCTAGATTGATAGTAATTTGATCTCCTAGGCTTTCCATTCCAAAAAGTGTTTACAATACCTTGATTATTTGAAAATCTAGCAGTACTTTGAGAAGGTAATGCTTGAGTTCTTTGAAAAGTACTTGAAGGTACTAGAGGTTTTGAAAAAGGTATTCTCTGGTGAGGGTACCTATAGTCTTGTGAAAAGTTGCTATGGTTAACCCTATGTGAATGATTCCAAACTGGTTTATTCTCTCTAGGTCTTTGGTTGACAGTTCTGTTCTTTGGGAAGTTGCTTAGGTACTCTGAGTGAAAGTCATAGTGCTTAATCAGATGATCAGGACTATAACAAAAAAAACACAATTTTTGACCCAGACTCCCAAAATTGCTTCCTCTATGTCTATGACCAAACTTATCTTGTCTTCTAAGTGAATGATTAAAACTGTTTTGACCAAAATTATCCCAAAAAGGTTTAGCAGTATTTTGAAAAGGTTTTCTTAAAGGTACTGCTGAAGGTGTAGCAGTACGTTGAGTTGAAAGTACTGCTTGGCTTTTAACATCATCTACCTTAGGTGTCTTAGCAGTTTCTTTTGAGGTTTCAGACCTAGATTGACCAGTAAGCTTTTTCCTAAACTCTAGGTTGTTTACTCCAAAACTAGAAACATCAGGCCTAAGGGGTTGAAAACTTCCAGTGGGATGAGGGACTGCATGATAACCATTGTCTTTCTTAAACTCAGGAGGTGTTTCACTGACTGATTCCTCATTACTAGATGTGTCTACATAATTAATGAGTTCATCATCACTAGTTGTTATATCCTCAAAATCAAGGTCATCCTTATCACTAGGTGGGTTTTCTTCTATGTTATTAAAGTCCATACCAAAACCTAAGCTAGTTCTAATGTAAGCTCTTATCTGTTTTTCAACATAAGTAACATGAGAAAGACCAGATTCTTTCCAGGCACCAAACTTTGCTAACAGTTCATCTCTTTCCTTAGTAAGCTTCTCAATTTTAGAGATTTTACAATTTAATTTCCATTCACTTAATTTTAACTGATAATCCTGTTGTTCATACTTTTCTGCCCAAGCCATTTCATTATTTTCATGTGTTATTATTTTGGTTTCCATAGACTCTAAAGTAATTTGGTAACCAGCTACCTCAGACCTAGCCCTTTGATAATTATCTCTTTTAGTCACATAATCATTAAGTACTTTTTGATAAACGTTATGAAACTTAGAACATACCTCAGAGATAGGGGTGAACTTGGTGAAGTAGCTACCATAGCAAGCAGAACAGGTTCATCTTCACTCTCCATGCTCCAGTCAAAGCTTCCATAACCATCTCTAGACTCCATAGCAGCAAATCCAGGTTCCTCATCTAAAGCTGTGCTCCAGTCAAACTCTTCCACTGATTCCTCCACAGCTACCATACAGTAGGTTACTGGTTCATCATCAAACTCAGCAATCCAGTCAACCTCTGATAGATTCTCTTGAGCAACCAAAGCTTTTGTTTCACTAATAGGAATTTCTTTTAGCTCAAGCTTTGGTTTCTCAGTCATCATGTTTGCTTGATATTTAGCAAACCTGCATTCCCTTGCAAAGTGTCCAGTCTTTTTGACAATTGAAGCATTCAATTTTGGACTTGTCAAAGGTGATTCCCTGTTTTGGTTTGAAGTGAATGCCTCTTCCTGTCTTCTTCATGAACTTCTTGATCCTTGCAGTGATCATAGCAACTTGCCACCTGATATCAATTTCTTCAAGAGCATCTTCTTAAATTTGTGACAAATCTTCTTCATAAGTAACAGGTAGAGTAGCTTGCTGTGCAAAGAATGAGCATACGACTTCATCTGAGTGGATGGTGTTTGTTGGTGTGGCTTGCTGAGCAAAGGTGGGGGTAGTGTACGCAACAATAACTTGAGTAGGAGAAGCAGTACTTTTAGTGGAAGTACTGCCTCTCTTTTCAGATGACAAAAAGGCAATACTGTGAGATTTTGAACTAGTTTGGCCATTCATCTCATGCTCATACACCTTCAGATGATTGTAAAGATCATCAAAGTCCATGACATCCAAACCAGGTTGTCCTCTGATCATTGTAGCAATCACATGCCATGTAGATGGCAAACTCCTTAAGAACTTCAGATTGGCATCTTCAACAGATACCTCTGCCTTGTATAACTCCAGCATACTGAGAAGATTTTTGAATCTGTCATAAGCAGCATCAAGGCCTTCTCTTTCTCCAGCAGTGAATGTTTCAAATTGCTGCTTCAACAGATTTCCGTGCATCTTCTTGGAAGCATCATTACCTCCAAACCTTGTCTTGAGAGCAGCCCAAAGTTGCTTTGCATCTTTAGCATCATGGAACTTGAGTAGATGACCATCTGGAATAGCAAACAACAGTATGTTGAGAGCCTTTTCTTGATTCCTTATTGTTGCTGCTGGTAAGACTGCTTTAGGTGGTTTAGGTTGTCCAGGAATCTCTATAGGTCCTGGAACCACTTCATTACCATTGACAATTACATTCCATAGTGCAGGGTCTGTAATAGCAATGTACTGCCTCATCTTCATGCTCCATAGGTCGTATTCTACCTTCTTAATGATTGGTATTCTTAGTGAGGTGATGGATGGGGGTGGAACAGCTTCAGTCGACATCTTTAGGTTTTGTTGTTAACTAGGTTTTAAGGTTTCTTCTTAGTCAGAGTTTCCACACAAGCTCTGATACCACTTGTTGTATCGATGTACTCTAACCAAACTAACTTATATAGCTTGTTAAGGGTTTAATAACCTCGGATAAATCCTAAGTTATTAACAATGAAACACTGAGCAAATTCTATTAAGTATGCGGAATTTACTTAACAAAGCTAAGAAGAATTAACTTTTAACTTTCAATGATTTTATTAATAACTCTGAATCTGCTTGTTATACAGATTCTCAAACAACTCTAAAACACTAATATCGAATTCTCTAAAACTCTAATAATGCACGTACTTTAGGATTCTAAAACATATATCTCTAAAGCCAATCTAGGGATCCTTTTATAGGCTTAAGGATAACCCTTGTCGGTTTACAATTCTAATCCTTGTACGACAAGTAATCTAAACAAAGAATATTCTAGAATAACAAAGCTTTCCATAAACGAATATAACAGTTCTTTAACTTTGCAGTACTTTGACTTTGATAGCAGTACTTTGACTTTTTCCTTAGCAGTACTTTGACTTCTTCCAGTACTTTGTCATTCTTCAGCACTTTCATATCCCAATTATAAGTGATTATATCTCTGAATCACTGATTAAGCTCTCAAGTGAAACAGCTGAGCGTCCCCAATGTACACAATCTCTCTCCCCTGATGATTGCGATAGCATCGAAATCATCACACACTTGTGTACCTCTTTTATCTTCAGAAACTAACTCTTCCATCTCTTCCCCACATAGTTGGAATAAGAACACTAAACGCCATGAGATAAACATTGAGTTTCTCTGCGGTAATGACATTTGTCTTCCCGGGATTTCTTCAATCACTTAGAAGTATTAAGTTCATCAAGTTTACTAGCGTTTAGATGCGTGTCTCCTTCCCCCTTGCTGGTTTTGACACTTCAGAATCAACAACATATTATAAGCCCAACTACTTGAAATCTTTTGAGAAGATCGCTTGAAGTCTTTGTGAGAATCAACTTGCTGAAGTACATTGTGAGCAAATCTAATTAGGGATTAAATTCAACATTTCACTCTCCCCCAATTAGTGCTCTCCCCTAAGATGAAAATCTTTTCGATGAATGCCCGAGATAAGAAGAAGTCTTTAGATTGTTACATGCAACTCATCTTTAGTCTTCTAACATGTAGCAGAATATGTCGAACAGACTGTAGACTCGACCTTCTTCTAGATTGTCCATTTGGGGAATAGAAAGTTAACATCTTTTTCTCACCAAATGCATTCCCGTTAACTTATATATAGCAAATCCCCTTAACTCAAATCCCTCCCAATCAAACAAGAACAGAAAGATGTTCATCAAGGAAATCCACCTCGCAACTGAACGCACTTTGTTAATAATCATATCAGCGCTTGAGAAGATGTCAACCAACGGCTCTTCTAAGAAACTCTATGTAAAGATGACCCGATAAGAAGAAGCTCGGTTCTTACATTAGTTTAGAGCCTCCCCCTCAAGAATTGCATACGGAGTTGCCATTCTTGATTGAATAAGTGAACATCATCCAAATGTAGTCTATTCACACTTCTCCCCCTCAAAGGTAGCGTATGATGGCTCCATCGTCATTATAATTGAGAAAGTGGAATAAGAGAACAATCAACGGTAGTTCGGTTCACTTGATGATTAAGCGCGCGTTGAAAAAGCATGAAGCATGTTGTTGAGAATGGTCATAAATAAGAAGATTTCTCTTCTTCCGAAGATAATGCGCACTGAAGCGTACACATTTCTTTTCTTTAGAGAACGAGGCTTGAACTGTTGTGTTCAAACGTCATAAATCTCTCTCTTTTCAACATCTCTTGGCAAACTTGTTATCAACCCCATTATCATTCAGTAGACTCTTTGTTGTGATAGCTGATGGAGAAAACCCAATATGATGAATTTAACCCTGAAGTAAAACAACCCGAACTCGTGACTTAAACTTGCACATATGTAACAAAGAGCGGTGCCGAGAATTCATGCCCATTTGAATCTCTAAGTACTCTATACTCTTCAACCAACCAACCATCAAGTATTAGACGTACATCACCACTTGAAAATCCACAATTTAATGTGACACTGAGCACTACAACGTAACTCCTTAAAGTGATAGTTATTTTGTGGTGGTAAGAGCCCAATTCCCCAAGTGGTAAAAGAAAAGGAAAAGTCACCCAAAAATAACTAGATTTCCAAGTCTTCGTTTTTGAAAATATTAAAAGCTCGAACAAGGATCTTGAAGAATCTTCATCCAACCATCCCTGATACCTTCAGATACTAAGTATACTCGCCCGTGATATTTCACTTCAACCTCAAATAAATAATAATGAATTAATGCCGTTGTCACATCTTCTGGTTAACTGCTCAAATCTAGCCTCCTTTGACGTTTAAATGAACTTTGATAATGGTTTCATCCCGACCATGGTTAAAAGCACATAACCCCGTAAAACCTTGTAATAACCAAACTGCCTTGAGGACAATCCAAACAAACATCCAATTCATGAAGTACACCCTTTTATCCCTTCTTCGAAGCAGAAACCGTAGTACCAGAATCAGATAAGATCCCCGAAATACACTTTCCTTTCTCCAGGATAGTTCTATTATCACGGAATTTTACAATTCTATGGTTTAAACTGAGAAATAGTTTCTGTGGAAAACTAGAAGGGGGGGTTGAATAGTTTCACCAATTTAAAACTTTCTTTTAAATATTTAGATCGACATATGTCAATCTATTTGGTTGTTTATGTTGGACGTTGATAGATAGATATATAAACGTGTAATGAAAGATAAAGAGTAAAAAGCACATCACCACGACACAAGTATTTATAGTGGTTCGGCTACAAGGACACCTTCCTTTCCCTAATCCACTCCCCGAGTCACCTACTCGAGAGTTCGTAAGTACTACACCAACTCCTTATGGCGGAGAAGCCTTCACAACGTCGCTTAACCTTTTTCCGGTACAAAGCTAAATACCGAGTTCTTTCACGCCAAGGCGAACCACACCTAACACAACGTCGCCTACCCTTTATACGGTGCTAGGCTAACCACCGGGTTCTTTCACTCCAAGGTGAACCACACCTACACAACGTTGCCTACCCTTTATTAGGTACTAGGCTAAGCACCTAGTTCCATTACCATGGAGGAACTACTACCCATCACAACACAACACCTAATCTCAAGGAGAACTACTCCTTGTTACAACACCATCAAGAATATCACCATCCTTGGATCTAGTACTAGTCTATCTTGTACATCGAAACACACCATATCGATTGTACATCTAAGGCACCTTTCACTAATGCCTTTAGCTAGATCTTCAAGACACCTTTCACTAATGTCTTGTGGCTAGATCTTCAAGAAACCTTTCACTAATGTCTTGTAACTTGGCTTCTAGGCACCTTTCACTAATTCCTACAATATGGACGATCAACACCTTTCACTAATGTCTTCGTCTTGACCCTTGAGACATCTTTCACTAATGTCTTCAACACTACACTTCTTAGAAGAAAGAAAAGAATCATCAACAAGAAGACTTCAGTAACCTTGATGATGAGGAAGCATGGCAACTCTTGGACTTGAGCCTTCTCGACTTCAAAGGTGGTGATCTTGCCTTTAAGAGAAACCTAGAAGATCACACAAAACAAAAGACAAACTACATAGATCTCTTGGATATGAGGTTAGAGAGATATAATACTTGGAGAGAGTATGTGTGAAAGTGGTGAGCTAAAAGGAAGAAATGGCTCACTATTTATAGAAGAAAAACACTACTGTTCCCCGGATCCCTCCCTTGAGGAATCCGTCCAGTGTATTACTGGGGATCCGTGGGACGCTCCCTTTTACCCATGGGTATTTTGGTTATGGGTCATGGGTCATGGGTTGAACCATGGATCTTTAGCTAGATACAATGTATCTTTAAGTGCAATGCACTTGGTCACTTGGGTATGGGTTGATCCATGGGTTATGGATATTATCCATGTATGATATAAGCATGATGTCATGCAATGGGTTATGGGTCAAGCTCCATGGGTCATGGGCTTTGGGTTATACCCAACTACATTCAATGTATTTGCCCAATGGGTTGTGATACTCAAGTTTCTACCCATTTATATTCCCCAATATACTACATACTAGTTATGTGTATATTATACCCAAATATGTAAATACTAGTTGTTGTACATATGTATTTACTAAATCATAAAATCACTTATACTTGTTTTAGTGTTTTATGTGAAAATGTGAATATGTTAGAAACTATTAGTTCAAACCATTTACGTATTTTATTTGTTTCGTTAACATGATTTTAAGTTTGTTATCGAAAAAACATTAGAAGATCGTAAAATATAAATAAACGTTTTTACGGCTTATTTGTATTAACAATCTCCCCCTTTTTGTTGATGACAAAACATAAAATTATTTTAAGGAAAAGCTAAAATTCGTAAAAGTTTGAATTTGTAGTTTTTACTTTCTTCTCCCCCTTTTTGTCGAAACAAAAAGAGTTTCGAAAGAAGGCAACACATTGTTTTTAAGAAAAACATGTGAAAGAAATAAATAGAGAGCAAGTAACGGGAAAGGATCTCGTCTTTACTCCCCCTTGACGAGTCCATCCCTAAGTAAGGGCGTCAAGAAAGTAATTCTAATCTAGTTCATTTGCAACTAAGTTTTGCAAAAGATTTCGTCTATGTGACGGGTGTGCTCCCCCTAGATGATTGCAATTTTGCAAAGGGATGTCATGAAATGTAAATCTAAGATTGCAAGTAATTTTGCAACGTATTGTTTTGACACCAAGCTCCCCTAGCTTTAGGGTGTCAAATTCTTCATGTGTTAATTGAATAACTACAAAACAAAGGTTAGAAAACAAGTATAATGCGTAATTTCCTGCAAACATGACTCAAGTTAGTAGGAAAATAGTTTCCTGTCTCACGGATCCCACGGTTCCCTCCTAGTAGGGATCCGTCTAGCCCAACTAAAGGGATCTGTCTATCTGATGAATAAAATCAGTAAATTGATGTATAACAAATAGTGTTATCACCAAAGTGAGATATGTAACATAAACATATACTCAGAAATATAGCAAGTAGCATGTAATTTCATTTAATAAAACTAGAGTTATGATATACATGACTCTAAAAACTAAGAAAATAGACGATACATGACAAGGAATTTCTAGACAAACTAACGCTTGATGCTAGGACACCGCTAAAATCTTCTAGCTCAAGTTTTGTTTAGGTTTAATCTCATCGAAACATTCGAGGAGATGGTAGAACATGAAACGTTGGTCTTCTCATACTTCATGTGTCAAACTTTCAACATGTTGACAATGATAGCAATCTTTGTCATGGCTAGGTAGTGGTTGTGGAAGAAATGAAATGGCTTGATGCGAAGGATCAAGTGAAGCGGCTTGTGGAGCTTCAAACGATGGAGGGATTGGTGGAGGTGCATTTGAGAATGGCTCGACCAAGAATGATGGTGGTGGTAGAGAAGTGTCAACTTCCATATGGTCGGATGGTTGACTTTGATGATTTCTCATAATCCAAATGGGATTATATGATGGAAACGGCGAAAAGGAAGCCGGAGCAAGTGTTGACTCAACACCTTGATTTTGTATCATTATTCCTCCTAATGAGGAGAATGTTGTCGGTGGAGGCGGATGAGACGGCCTAGGAGGAAAATCTTCTAAATTGTAGAGGTGTGGTGATGAAAGTGAGATGTAAAGGAGATAGCTCTAGGAACCAATGGTGATGGTTTAGTGGAAATGATATTGTTTGGCCTAGGAGGTATGGTGGTGTTTGGCATAGGTAGTTTTGTGGGTACTATCCTTTTAGGAATTGGTTTGATTGGTTGAGGAAAGATCCTAGCATTTGTTGGCTTGACCGGAGATGATTCGGTTGAAGAGATTTCGTGTATAACACGAGCCTTTTTCTTGGGTGGTTCTTTGGTGGATAAGTTACTACATGGAGTTTTCCTCATGATGAGATGATTTCAAGAGGTTTGTAAGGGTTCCTAAAGTGCTGAAAGTTAGGATGAAGGTGATGACTATGGAAGTCCTAACAATGTGGTTTATATAGCAAGAGATTTGGCAAGTGCATTTAAGCCTTAAGCCACTAAGATTCATTGGAATGTGATGATTAACATGCACAAGAGTCAACTTCAGAGTTTGTACTGATCTAGGAACTCATTTAAGATGAGATGGAGTGTTTGAGTTAGAAAGATGAGTTGAAATGATTGTTTTAGCAAGGTTTGACATAATCTGTCACCCGGATCCCACGGTTCCCTCCTCATAGGGATCCGTCTAGGCTAATCCTAGGGATCCAGCTCTCAGCAGCTATGAAGGAGTGGAAATGATGTTTCTTAGATCTAAGCTCTATATCACCTTGAGTGTTTCAGTCCTCCTAAGTGTCTTAAATGAAAAGGTTCTTAAGTACTTGAAGGTAATGAGTGATGTAGCTAATGATTGCCTTTTATGGAAGGAATTGGAACTTTCATGAGTACCAATGAATGAACAAGAATGACACTAAAGATTTTGAGAGTGTCAAGTGAAGCTAAATGATCCTAGAGATCAGATAGTGACTTAGATTAATCCTTTGGAAAATATCCTAGAGGCTTAAGATGGAAAAACTAGGATTTGATCAATTTCGACCAATTTTGTAGTAAGGATGATTATGATTGATTTGTTATAAGCGGTCTCCAACGTTTAGATATAAGTGAAAAATGATGTGTGAGCTTTAAGAGCGGAAGAGTAATGGATTAAAATGAGACGATAGATCTACAAGCGTCTTTGAGTATGATCTAGGTGAGTTATGTGTGAGTAGGAATGATCTACTTAACTTGATAAGGACTTAATTTGCCTTAAGACACTATGTTTGGCTTAGTATGAGGTGTTCTAGAGACATGTTTGAAATACAATAATTGTAATTGCATTGGAGCGGAAATATGGTGAGTTTTGGTGAAGTGATAAATCAAAAGCACCTTGAATGTGATCCTAAGTTAGCTATGAGTGAGTGTGAGACATACTGAGCTTGAGGAAGATATAAGTGATCCTAAAGTATCATGTTTAACTAGTCCAATAAAGACTGGAAGGTTGGATTGATGCAAGCAAGCTAAAAATGCACCTCTGTCCACTCGGATCCCACGGATCCTTCATTTGAGGGATCCGGCTAGTTATAACCAAGGGATCCGGTGTCTGAGACATATTTCCTTAACATAATGGTTGCATAAATTTGCTTTATGTATCGAATTTTGAAACTAATGATTTCTTACAGCAAGCATATATGTATACATGTAAAACATAGCAAAGAGAGCATGTAAGAGTAGCACATAAGCAATTAATATGAAATCTAGCGCACAAATAACATAGAGGATTAACAAACTTAACAAGCACTTATTCAAGAAGCTCAAAACATATTTACGATCTAGATTAGTAAATCGTTTGTATTAACAATGGCATGCAAGGTATGTTGAAGAATAAGATACACATGTATATGCGTCCTTAAGACAGTGAATTGTTTAGAAGGTTGTTTTGATTTAGTGAAGGTAATGAACTAAGTATAGTTATTACGGATGGTGATTAGCGTACAATGAACTTCATCCTTGAAGTATTGTAGCTCTTGTCGATCAAAGCAAGATAATCGCTTGATGAGGCAAGTGGTTGTGATTAACTAAAAGAAAAATTAATTTTACAACTTGTTTGATTAGTAATCCTAAGACAATACAAAGTATTTCCATTGTAAACTTACTTTAGGAAAACATAGGAGTATAAATTTATCAAGTGAGAGAATGAATATGAGACTATTACTAGAGGTGCTCAATTACGGCTAAACACGACCATTTTTACGGGCGATTCCACATACCCAACTTCTATCAAGGAAGCAATTCAACCGTTAGGTCAAATTGAGTTTCTAGTGCAATAAGTTCTCCAATATTCATTCTCAAGTTAGGAAAATTTATATTCCTACAATGTCCTATCGAAGAGTAACAATGATGATACTTTGCTTCTTTTTTATTAATATAATACTTGAAACAACTAAGGTGACGAAGGTGTCAAAAAAACTTAAAGGTTATCCATATGGTGAACAAAAAATGGTTGGATGAGCTAGTTCAACATATGTTGTTGGAAAGCTCGAGTTTGGACTTTCGGATATGAACAATTATATTTGTGTTGCAAAATAATTTACTTGAGTATATTGGATGAAATAATCAAGTTGTCAATCCTACTATGAAGCTTGGAGAGCGATCATGAAAAGGAAAACGAGAGAGTACATCATCAACACAAGTGTAGGTTATGATCCGATGTACATTCTTGTTGTTTTTCGAAAATGATACAAGAAAATATGAAATCAAGAAATCATATAGGCACATAAAACATTAATGTTGTACACATGACAAACTCAATCAAAAAGCCATTTTAGTGTGTTAAATGTTTTAAACATTTTTCAACTTATAAAACTAACATTTTCGACACAACTAGATGTTATCCCAAACACTCCTTCAAGTAGCACATTGATTAGTAGAAAAATACTAAATCGACAAGAAAGAGAGTGAATAGCAAGGTAAGGAAACCACATATGATAATCAATCAAACAAGCACAAAAGCTATTTGAGATAAGCAAATAATCAAGTAATGCAAGGGAAACAATTTATCATTTAGCATAGCATACAAAAGTTCTTTTCATCGCTTTGTGTTAAACATGTATACCAAGCTTGATTAGTTTCCTTTATAAATATGATCAAAACCTTGAGTTCAAAAGAGGACACATTGTTATTCAAAGATGAAAACATCTGTTTCTAATTAGATCAAAAGTTTGTGCAAAAGTTATGACCGAAAAATGACTTTCTATTATAAATCAATGATTCTATAAATTTTTGTTTTAAATCAGTTTATGAAATCATTTTTAAATGAAAGTAGACTCAAATACCTTAAAACGATAGGTGGCACTACTTCTAACGACTTACGATTAATTAGTTATGAATTTTTGAAATTCAGACAAAAAATGTCTTATGTACCACGGATCCCACGGATCCCTTGCTTGAGGGATCCGTCCAGTGTAACTTGAAGGATCCGCGGATCTGACACAGAATTACAAAAATTTACGTTTTGACCCGACGAAAAGGTTTAACCTTTGCAGACTTTTAAGTGAAGTTATATTAACCATTTTTACCTTTATTCAAGCTTGATTAACAAGATATCTAACAACAAAACTTCAAAGAGAAAAAGATCAACAAAAACACTTTTCATTTTATGCTTATTATAAGATAGTAGCATATCTCACCATTTTATCCACAAGCAATTTAGCACGTTTTTTACCAAAAATTGTAACTAAGAAAACATACCTTTGCTATATTCCCTTTTTATGGTTTTAGAAACCATAGACGCGAAATACTTCATGATCTTCTAAGATACCCCAATCCTTTGCTAAATATTCTTTTTAGGGAAAGAAATATTTAGAGAAATTCTTCATGATCTTCTTAGGATGCCCAAATCCAAGTATGGAGAATACTTAACAAGTAAAATGTTAGAACATTCTATCATTGTCCAACAATAAACATTATAATGATATTTAAAACATGACTTGAAAAATCCTTCTTTGTAGTTTTCAAACATACACGGATCGTATCAAGTTTTTAAAGTACAACATACTCTAAGAAACTTGGTAACGAAGCTCTGATGCCAATTGTGGAAAACTAGAAGGGGGGGGGGTTGAATAGTTTTACCAATTTAAAACTTCCTTTTAAATATTTAGATCGACTTATGTTAATCTATTTGGTTGTTTATGTTGGACGTTGATAGATAGATATATAAACGTGTAATGAAAGATAAAGAGTAAAAAGCACATCACCACGACATAAGTATTTATAGTGGTTCGGCTACAAGGACACCTTCCTTGCCCTACTCCACTCCCCGAGTCACCTACTCGAGAGTTTGTAAGCACTACACCAACTCCTTATGGCGGAGAAGCCTTCACAACGTCGCTTAACCTTTTTCCGGTACTAAGCTAAATTCCGAGTTCCTTCACACCAAGGCGAACCACACCTAACACAACGTCGCCTACCCTTTATACGGTGCTAGACTAACCACCGGGTTCTTTCACCCCAAGGTGAACCACACCTACACAACGTTGCCTACCCTTTATTAGGTACTAGGCTAAGCACCTAGTTCCATTACCATGGAGGAACTACTACCCATCACAACACAAAACCTAATCTCAAGGAGATCTACTCCTTGTTACAACACCATCAAGGATATCACCATCCTTGGATATAGTACTAGTCTATCTTGTACATCGAAACACACCATATCGATTGTACATCCAAGGCACCTTTCACTAATGCCTTTAGCTAGATCTTCAAGACACCTTTCACTAATGTCTTGTGGCTAGATCTTCAAGACACCTTTCAATAATGTCTTGTAACTTGGCTTCTAGACACCTTTCACTAATGCCTACAATATGGACGATCGACACCTTTCACTAATGTCTTCGTCTTGACCCTTGAGACATCTTTCACTAATGTCTTCAACACTACACTTCTTAGAAGAAAGAAAAGAATCATCAACAAGAAGACTTCAGTAGCCTTGATGATGAGGAAGCATGGCATCTCTTGGACTTGAGCTTGCTCGACTTCAAAGGTGGTGATCTTGCCTTTAAGAGGAACCTAGAAGATCACACAAAAACAAAAGACAAACTATATAGATCTCTTGGATATGAGGTTAGAGAGATATAATACTTGTAGAGAGTATGTGTGAAAGTGGTAAGCTAAAAGGAAGAAATGGCTCACTATTTATAGAAGAAAAACACTACTGTTCCCCGGATCCCACGGATCCCTCCCTTGAGAGATCCGTCCAGTGTATTACTGGGGATCCGTGGGACGCTCCCTTTTACCCATGGGTATTTTGGTTATGGGTCATGGGTTGAACCATGGATCTTTAGCTAGATACAATGTATCTTTAAGTGCAATGCACTTGGTCACTTGGGTATGGGTTGATCCATGGGTTATGGATATTATCCATGTATGATATAAGCATGATGTCATGCAATGGGTTATGGGTCAAGCTCCATGGGTCATGGGCTTTGGGTTGTACCCAACTACATTCAATGTATTTTCCCAATAGGTTGTGATACTCAAGTTTCTACCCATTTATATTCCCCAATATACTACATACTAGTTATGTGTATATTATACCCAAATATGTAAACACTATTTGTTGTACATATGTATTTACTAAATCATAAAATCACTTATACTTGTTTTAGTGTTTTATGTGAAAATGTGAATATGTTAGACACTATTAGTTCAAACCATTTACGTATTTTATTTGTTTCGTTAACATGATTTTATGTTTGTTATCGACAAAACATTAGAAAATCGTAAAATATAAATAAACGTTTTTATGGCTTATTTGTATTAACAGTTTCTTTCGCGGGATTTTACAAAACCAAGAATAAACCATAAGATAGTTCCGGAAATGCACTTAACTATTACCAGGATATTTCCATTATCATGGGATTTTACAAATCTATGATTTAAACCGAGAAATAGTTTCTTTCGCGGGATTTTACAAAATCAAGATTAAACCATAAATAATGTCAGCTTGAATGTGTTATGACAACTTTGGTTTCGGTGAATAACTGTTTTAGGGGAACATGCAGCGGTTCATCAACGGTTCATTATCCAACATCAACAACATCATCAAAAATTCTTTACCCATATGTAGACAACTTCACAAACCATACTAAGTCGAGTAGTATACACTACTTCCCTCTGGAGGTTGTCTGTAAACCAAAGTACACGTTTCTCCCCCATGATGGTTTCGAACTTTCGGAAGCATCATAATGTGTACAACCATTTGCACGAGAAGTTCTTGTCATAAGCAAACATCTTGAAAGATCATGAATGTTGTTGAAGATTTTTTTAAAGATTTTGCTTAGACTGTGAAGTATCATAGATATGTTGTAGCATCGAGTAACCCATGAGAATTGCTGATCACATCTTCACCGTTAAAAACTTTAGCTAACATATCATTCAAGAATTCTGTCGGCAATTGTTGTGACTATATGGAGAAGTAAACCCGATATACCAAACTTGATCATGAAGAAGAATTCCCTAGATTTGTTACTTAAACTTGTGCTAATCCTCGTGAAAAAGAAACGGTGTACCCAATGTACAAAACCTCTTGATAAATCCTCAACAGCGTGAGACACCAAAGTGATAGCTACTTTGTGGGATAAGTGAGAAAGAAGAAGGGTAGAAATAAAGAAGAAGAAATAAGTAAGCGCGCCCAGAAAACTTCACTTCAAAGCCAAATAAGAAATACCGTACAGAAACCCCGTAGTCAACCTTGTTCAATTATCAATTCAAGCCGTGACGCAATATCCATCGAAAATGTATAACCAAAGTGTCAAACCACATAACACAATTAATCTCATCAGCATACCCAATCTCATCATCAATTCTCATAACCAATCAAATCTCATTATCAAATCTCATATTTATCCAAAGCTTATAAAGTCCAAATATTGAGAAGCTCAATCGCACCATTGAATCTGATCCAATGTAATGACTAAACCTGATCAATTGAAGCTTTATAAGGTCCATGTCCAATTGTGCTCATATTCCGGTTTAATTAATCAAGGTTTATCTCGGTCTAGGTCCAATACATCTCATTCATAAAAACACACAAAAAAAATCGACCCGGTCCATGTAAAGTAAATTCAGATTCAATACATAAGCAATAATCTATAACCCTTGTGTAAAAATCCAATATAACAACAAAGTATTACACAATACTTTGCATCAAATACTCGGCCCAAAACACTCATTCGTCCCACATTTAGAAGAACACAATAGCTTGGCGCATGGATTCACAATATCACAGAGTCCAACAATTACTCGGCCCATACTCATAACCATGTACCCACTTTACCCTAATCTAACGAGTATTTAACTCCCCTTTACTTCACACATATCCCTAATTTTTCGCAACCACAAATCTACTCTGTCTCACTAAAATTATTCTCCTCCAAACCATAATCTTACTCACAAAACTGCCAAACAAAAGTACTCCTCTTATCTCAACCTTTCGACAACTGTGAGTATCATCACACAAATCGTTAGTATCATCTTCATGCCCACCTTGAATTTGCCACAGGGATGGCATGAGTTCTTGACACGGGTAAGATCTTTGACAAAAAAAGCATGGGTAAGATGTTCTTAACTTTTGTATTTTGATTTAATTCACCGAAAGAAAAAAAAATATAGATAAAACAATTTTGTTTTAATCTAAATTTTGATTTTCGAACAGCAAAATAAATCAAGTGAGAAGTAGTACAAGATCTGTGATGATGTTCTTAGGGTTTAAATGCATCTGAAAAGATCTTTGATTTGTCTTTAACCTACGAGAGTCTGATATCTTAAGCACTACTCTTTTTCCGTTTAACCATGAGATATTAAGAAGAAATATGACCGAATCAAATAATCAGGTGTCACATTCTTGTTATAACTCAAATTATTTAATTGTTCGAAAATAAGATGAAGCTCGGTCTTCAAAATAACAAATCTGTGATGAGTGGGTTCAGTGGGATCGAACCATGATGGTCTTGATTAAGACATTGAATATACATGAACCAGTTCTGAGATTCAATTTACTTGTTCATTTCGTACAATGATGAGTCGAGTCTTGGTATGTTTCTGAGATGGTACAATGAATGGTAGTGTCAAGGTGATAAGGTTTTAAAATGTACCTTTTTGAGGGGTTGTTTAATCCCTTATTTGATCTCTTTTGTATCCGTTATTACTTAATATCGTTCCTTTTCACTTTTTAGGTCTCTTGAAGGCAAATTGCTGGAATGACACTTATTCGGACGAAAAGGCGCGAATATACGAAAAAAATGGCCAAAGTCAAGAATCGAGACACTCAAGCTGCTGAAACTTAAGGGGACGGCGTCAGGTTATACTTGTGATGCCGTCAGAACAAGTTTTGTGACGACTCAGTAGCCAAATTGCTTATTTACAAGTGACGGCATCAGGTGTTAAAAGAGTAGAGGCGTCGCAGCTCAGACGGCCTAGATTTGATCCAGACGTCGTCAGAGACTGAAGGAGACGGCGTTACAGGCATAAGGTAACGTCGTCGCAATGCTAACATAGCTAAGACGAAACCCTAATGACGGTGACCCGACGGCGTCACAAATTAAAGGGTGACGCCGTCGCAGTTGTAACCTTATATATAAAATCCGAATTTTTTAGTTTTCAGAGTGTAGTTTTGTGGAGTAAAAACCTAAACCGAACCAATGATGTCTTGTACAGTATTTTAGGGTTTCATACCCTATCTTACATTAAGATAAGTGTTATACTTCATTAATTTAATTATGTCTTCAATTGATTGTGTGTGTGCTTGCATGTTCCCCATGTCCGGCTAATTTACTTGTGTGTTTGCTTAGGTAATATGAAACTTAGTTATTGAATATTGATTGGTTGTCTCTTATCTTAATTGTGATTGACCTAGTATTGCGATAGGTCATTCGTTGTGTTGTTAATGCTTGATTAATCTTTGTTGAACCTTAGTTTATAATCACCTAGAGTAATTGTAGGCTATACATCCAAAGAATACCTTAGAGTTAAAGTTTATAAATCCTAGAGATTTTGTAGTCATTAACCTTTGGTAGCTTCAAAGAGTTAGGGATAAACGCATACCCTACGACCTTAGAGACACAACGCAATTAAGAATAAGGACGTGACAATTCAACCATCAATAAGAGATAACTAGGGAGTAATAAAGCCTAAGCAAATTAATTTTTAATCATCATACGAGCACACAACAATAGACATAGACTACCCTTACCTTAGGATTAGATAATTAGATAAGTAGAGTTATCAGTAGAAATACCAACCCCCAAATCCAAACCCCGAGATTCGTACCTTTCCATTTCCTAAAAAAACATAAAAAGATAAAAAAATAATCTTCCACAACCCCAACCTTAGTGTAGTAACTTCTCACAAGCATTCCTATTCCCCTAGAGAACGATATCAGTTCCCGTGGCTTAGCCTAATACTACACTACAACGATTAGGTTCACTGCCTAGGGTGTTGAAAAACTTGCTCGACGAAAAGGAAGTTCCTTTGACCCCGAACGCGCTGTGCAAGTGTATCAAGTTTTTGGCGCCGCTACCGGGGAATAGAATAGCTAGTTAGGAGTCCACCTCGTTTAGGTTTCCTTGCTTGATTCCTATCAAGTAAGCTTTTTTCCCATTTTTAGCTTCCTCGTAGTCTATCCCCCTTCTTCGTGACCTTTGTTCGTAAAACCTATCACTCACCATGATTCGTGTCTTCCGCCGAAGATTCTTCACACTACTCGCCCCCAATCCTCCCCCCAATCCCGAAATTGAGAACGTAATCCCACAAAACCCTTTACCCGTTCACCACTTTCGAAATCACCTAGGGCATAATGAAATAATTTGGCAACAACAAATTCCTTTCTATGAATCAGATTCCGATGAGGAATTTGATTATGGTGAAGCACTTGACAACGGGGAGGTCATTGATGAAGTTAGTTTTGAAATGGAGGAAGACCCCTCCCAATGTTTTGACCCTAGGTGTAGAATTGAGAAAGATAGTCCCTTTAACACAAGGATATTGAGGCGTCTAATAGAATGACTCCTATTCCATTGCTTAGTGAAAGGGATAAGCAAAATGGACTTAGGTAACCATATGAGAAAACTAAGAGGTATTACAAACAATGCCTCGCGTTAGGAGATGAGTACAAGAAAAGTGAGAGAACATTGGAATGGCTTAGGTATGGGCGTAAGCGTGCACGAGACCACGTAGGGGCACGACTTAGAGTCTAGCTACAAGACTCATAAATAAAGAAAAGCGCTTCGTGGGAGGCAACCCATGCTTAATTGTTTTCTTGTTTGTGTGTCGTGTATCTTTTATTTATTGTTTATTCTCATGTTTAAATTTCTAAAAATGCTTTATTTTGTCTTTAACTTCGTCTTAATTACATATAAAGGTATTTTACATAAGGGATAAGTGTAGGGAGGATTACACAAGTTTTCAAAAGAAACGTGAACATGAGAATTACAATTAATTAAAAGATATACATGTGTGTTTGTTCGAGTCAAATGCTTGTATCGAGTCATAATGGATGTTTTGCAGGAAATTTTTCCAGATTCTAAAGATGTAAATTTTCAAGAAAATCGCAGACCAGTTTCTGTCAAGATAACATGACGGTGTCAGGATCGCAACCTGACGGCGTCAGGAGGAGCAGAAACAGCTTATGACTTTTTCTCGTTTTCTGAGCTACTTATAAATTTTTGGAATTTTCCAGGTCTTAATTTTCCAGAAAATCTGTAAACATCCATTCCACAAGCATTATATCCTAGTTTAGTAGAGTATTATATATATTGTTACTGCTGATTTTACGCGAAGGTTTCATTTGTTTTCTTCAAGTGTGCAGGTTTAATTTACTAAGAAGAAGATACATAAGATGAGAAGGAGCTTTTAACGCAAACGTTCTTCTTGAAGAAAGATGTAACCACCACTTTACACGGATCCTACCGAGCTAATCAGGGGAGTACTAGTTTCTTTCGTCTTTAATTACCTTCCATTATCATAACTTTGATACTTTCGGGTTACATTGGGGACAATGTTCAGTTTAAGTGTAGGGAGGGAAAATAAAATGGGAACTTTGAAACTATGCTTATCCTTGACTATTTACTTTGTCCAATTTCATTTGTGTAATAAACCATGAGAAATATCGGTTAGGGTAATTTTGGCACAAAATTTAAAATTTTTCATGGCATATAGGAGTGGGCCATTACTCTTAATAAAGCGTCTCATGGTTAGGAAATTATATGACTTGCACAAAAACCCTTTACCACTTAAATTCCATCCAAAATGTGAGGATCTCCCTTAGATTTATAGGAATTAAAGCATTCATCTTTAATGCTTAGAGTGTGAACCGGTAGTATAATAGATTCTAAAACTTGTTTTGTGATGCATCCCGTGATCGCTAGTAAGACTACACTTGTGTAGTTAGGAATAACTAAATGATAAGAGGCATTAGGATAACCCTTGTTTGATACTCGTAATATAAATACTTCTTCCACATCGGTTGAGTAATTCCCCCACACCCTTGCGTTGTACTCATCTTTAGTACACGATACCCCTAGTTAACCCCTCAGAGCCTATCCTTTTCGCGGTTCTCGTGATGTTTCGGTTTTCCGGAATATCAATGAAGAGCATTGTTTACAATCCACCCCCAAATGTACACCCAAATAGCCTTAGCCTACCTTGTATGCACTCACTTTTAGTGCATTATTGTTATCACACCAAACCCTTAGTTCAATTATCTTGTTGCTTGCATAAGTTGCTAAGTCGAGTCATATCCTTTGTACACAGTTTTGGGACGACTGGGACTCATGGGAAAATTTAAACTTTATGAAATGACGGGAAGGGAACGTTAAATTCAAATTCCATTTATTTGCGTAATAATGTACTCCAAGTGTTTTGATCTTTTCAATTCGGGTCAAATTAGTGTTAGGGTAATAAAAACTCAAGTGTAGGGATGTGCCTATAAATCCCTATCATTTTAATGTTATCGTAGAGGATGGTAGAGTGATAACGCTACACGCGTCGTTCGGGTTCCTTTTCTTCGAGCAAGTTTTATAACACCCTAGGCAGTGAACCTAATCGTTGTAGTGTAGTATTAGGGTAAGCCACGGGTATTGATATCGTTCTATAGGGGAATAGGAATGCTAGTGAGAAGTTACTACGCTAAGGTTGGGGTTGAGGAAGATTATTTTTTATCTTTTTATATTTTTTTTAGGAATTAGAAAGGTACGAATCTCGGGGTTTAGATTTGGGGGTTGGTATTTCTACCGATTACTCTACTTGTCTACTTATATAATCTAAGGTGTATGTAGTCTATGTCTAATTATTGTATGCTCGTATGATGGTTTAAAGATGTGTTTACTTAGGTTTTATTACTCCTTAATTATCTCCTATTGATGGTTTAATTGTCACATCCTTATTCTTAATTGCGTTGTGTGTCTAAAGTCGTAGGGTATGCGTTTGTCCCTAACTCTTTGAAACTACCAAAGGGTCTCGTCTACAAAATCTCTAGGAATTTTAAACTCTAACTCTAAGGTACTCTTTGGATGGTTTAGCCTACAACTACTCTAGGTGTTATAGTCTAAGATTCACAAAGATTAATCAAGCATTAACTACACAACGAATGACCTATCGCATTACTAGATCATTAACAATTAAGATAAGAGACAACCAATCAATATTCAATAATTAAGTTTCATATTCCCTAAGCAAACACACAAGTAAATTAGCCGGACATGGAGAACATGCAAGCATACACACAAATAATTGAAGACATAATTGAATTAATGAAGTAAAACACTTATCTTGATGTAAGATAGGGTTTGGAGCCCTAAAATACTGTACAAGACAGCCTTGGTTCGGTTTAGGTTTTTACTCCAAAAGACTACACACTGAAAACTAAAAAAATTCGGATTCTATATATAAGATTACAATCGCGATGGCGTTACCTTATGAATTGTGACGCTGTCGGGTCACCGTCATTAGGGTTTCGTCTTGGCCACGTTAGTCTTGCGACGGTGTCACCTTATGCTTATGACGCCGTCCCCTTCAGTCTCTGACGCCGTCTGGATCAAATCTAGGCCGTCTGAGTTGCGACGATCTACTCTTTTAAAGCCTGACACCGTCACTTGAAAATAAGCAATTTGGCTACTGGGCCGTCACAAAAGTGATGCGACGGCGTCGCAGGTAACACCTGACGCCATCCCCTTGTATTTCAGCAGCTTGAGTGTCTCGATTCTTGACTTTGGCCATTTTCTTCGTATATCCGCGCCTTTTCGTTCAAATAAGTGCCATTCCAGCAATTTGCCTTCAAGAGACATAAAAAGTGAAAAGGAATGATATTAAGTAATAACGGATACAAAAGTGATCAAATAAGGGCTTAAACGACCCCTAAAAAAGGTACATTTTAAAACCTTATCATAGAGTAAAAGTGTATGAAAAAAAAATCGAAAAAAACATAGAAAAATGAGAAAAGAAAAAAAATAGTGTAAAAAAAAATGGCTACCATCCTACATCTATCTTTAAATTTATGTTTGTTTATTTCAGTTATCTAGTGTTTAGAGTGTCGAGTGTTGGATTAGCAACGCCATTCTTCGCATGCTTGTAACATAAAGATTTTTGACTTGCCACCACTAAATAGCCTATCCCACCAAACCCTTTGTTTCCCTACCTTAAGCCTATCATTACAACCCTTTAAAAGACCTCTTGGATAGTCTTTCCTAGGTGCTTACGCCAAAGCGATGGAGGTTTGATCTAGTCTCAAGCCTATGGTAATCTATGTACTAGGACCGGTTAATGAGTGTTTATCTTCCATTTCCAACTTGTTATATTTCATATGCACCCGAGAGATGTGAGTATCCAAACACCCCATGTGAGGTGCTAGTATGTAATTTACGTGCTTGTTATGACTTTTTCGGGGCTTATATGTGTTGTGGATCGTTCTAAACTAATGCTTCATGACCCCTAACTTATAAATTAATTCGCACACTAAGCATTAAAGATGAATGCTTTAATTCCTACTAATCGAAGGGCGATCCTCACATTTTGGGTGGAATTTAAGTGGTAAAGGGTTTTTGTGCTAGTCATATAACTTCCTATCCGTGAGACGCTTTTGTTAAGACTAATGGCCCACTCCTATATGTCATGAAAAAGTAAAAATTTGGTGACAAAATTACCCTAACCGACATTTTCTCATGGTTTATTACACAAATACAATTGGACAAAGCAAATAATCAAGGATAAGCATAGTTTCAAAGTTCCCATTTTATTTTCCCTCCCTACCCTTAAACTGAACATTGTCCCCAATGTTACCCGAAGGTATCAAAGTTATGATAATAGAAGTTAAATCCTTTTCAAGAAGAATATATGCGTGAAAAGCTCCTTCCAATCTTATGTATCTTCTTCTTAATAAATTAAACCTGCACACTTGAAGAAAACAAACGAAACCTTCGCGTAAAATCGGCGGTAATAATATATATAAGACTCTACTAAACTAGGATATAATGCTTGTGGAATGGATGTTTACAGAATTTCTGGAAAATTAAGACTTGGAAAATTCCAAAAATTTATAAGTAGCTCAGAAAACGAGAAAAAAGTAATCTGTTGTTTTTACTCCTTCCTGACGCCGTCAGGTTGCGATCCTGACGCCGTCAGGTTATCCTGACAAAAACTGGTCTGCGATTTTCTGAAAAAAATTCTGGAAAATTTACATCTTTAGAATCTGGAAAAATTTCTGCAAAACATCCATTATGACTCGATACAAGCATTTGACTCGAACAAACACACATATATATCTTTTAATTAATTGCAATTCTCATATTCACCTTTCTTTTGAAAACGTGTGTAATCCTCCCTACACTTATCCTTTATGTAAAATACCTTTATATGCAATTAAGACGAGGTTAAAAACAAAATAAAGCATTTTTACAAATTTAAACATGAGAATAAGCAATCAATAAAAGATATATGACACTAACAACCAAACAATTAAACATGGGTTGCCTCCCACGAAGCACTTTTCTTTATTTATGAGTCTTGTAGCTAGACTCGTAGTCGTGCTTTTACGTGACTTCATTACCGTCATCTCCTTCTAAAACAATATCTTCATCGTTCACCATGTCATTATTATCCAACTGATAATGTTTCACACGTTGTCCATTTACGGTAAATTCCCTTCCATCATGATCTAGTAGCACCACAGCTCCATTGCTCATCTGCTTCTTTACTGAAAAAGGTCCATACCATCTCGATTTGAGTTTTCCTGGAAATAATCTCAGTCTTGAATTATACAAGAGCACCTTATCTCCTTCCAAAAACTCTTTAGGTTGATCATGCCATTTTGTTTCCCTTTCTTTGTATGTGATCGGCGATTCATACGCTTCCAGCCTTAGTTCATCCAATTCTTGAAGCTGTAAGAACCTATTTGACCCTGCTTCAGAATAATCCATATTACAGGCCTTAAGTGCCCAATATGCTTTTTGCTCAAGTTCAATAGGGAGGTGGCACGCCTTCCCGTATACTAAGCGAAAAGGGGTTGTTCCGATAGGCGTTTTGTAAGTAGTTCTGAATGCCCTGAGTGCCTCATCCAGTTTGAATGCCCAATCTTTTCTATTCTGGTGGACCATTTTTTCAAGTATCCGCTTTAATGCCCTATTTTTGTTTTCTACTTGTCCATTCGTGTAAGGATGATATGCAGTAGAAAATCTATGTGGAACGCCATACTTCTTCATTACCTTCTCCATTTGAGCATTGCATAAGTGGGTTCCTCTATCACTGATCAATGCCTTGGGAATCCCGAATCGTGCGAAGAGCTTTTTAAGAAAATGAATAACTACCCTCGCATCATTAGTTCTAAGGGCTTGAGCCTCTACCCATTTGGATACATAATCAATAGCTACGAGAATGTATTCATTTCCTCCGGATGATGGAAAAGGTCCCATGAAGTCTATACCCCAAACATCGAATATTTCGCAGACTTGGATATAATTCTGAGGTGATTCATCCCTTCGCGAGATGTTTCCCGATCGTTGGCATGCATCACACGTTTGAACTAATCTCTTAACGTCTCGAAAAATAGTAGGCCAGTAGAATCCGGCATCGAAAACCTTTCGTGCCGTGACATTTACACCGTGATGTCCTCCAGATGGTCCCGCATGGCATTCTTTCAGAACTCGATCAATCTCCCTTCCGGCCACGCAACGTCGAATGATTTGATCGGGGCATATGCGGAATAGGAAGGGCTCATCCCAGAAGTAATGTTTCAGCGTAGTGAAGAATTTCCTTTTATCTTGCTTGGTCATGTAATTTGGCAAAACCCTACTGGACAGATAGTTAGCATAATCCGCATACCATGGCTCAATTTCCTTAATGGCCATTAGCCGTTCCTCGGGAAAAGAGTCGCGAATCTCGGTATGATCGAATTTCTCAAGATCAGGGTTTTCCAAGCGTGACAGATGATCAGCAGCAAGATTTTCAGCCCCCTTTTTATCTCGAATTTCAATGTCGAATTCTTGAAGTAATAGAATCCACCTAATTAGTCGGGGTTTCGCATCTTGCTTGGAAAACAAGTAGCGCAAGGCGGAGTGATCAGTGAAGACGACAGTCTTGGAAAGAACGAGATATTGCCTGAACTTGTCGAAGGCAAAAACCACAGCTAAAAGCTCTTTCTCGGTAGTTGTGTAATTTTCTTGCGCTACATTCATGGTTTTGCTAGCATAGTAGATTGGTTGAAAATGCTTCTCTTTCCTTTGGCCGAGCACGGCGCCTACAGCATAATCACTAGCATCGCACATGATTTCGAATGGCTGAGACCAATCAGGGGTGACCATTATAGGCGCCTGAGTAAGATCCTTCTTTAGTCGGTTGAATGCTTCTTTGCATTCTCTAGAAAAATCAAAAGGGGCATCCTTAACAAGAAGCTGTGTCATTGGTCGGGCAATTTTCGAGAAGAATTTAATAAACCTTTGATAAAAACCCGCATGACCTAGAAAGCTACGAATGGCTTTGACGGTGGTAGGATAGGGGAGTTTGGATATCACTTCGATTTTCGCTCTATCGACCTCAATTCCATTTCCAGAGACTTTATGCCCTAAGACAATTCCTTCTTTTACCATGAAATGACATTTTTCCCAATTTAGGACCAAATTAGTTTCTTCGCACCGTTTCAACATATTCCTAAGGTTGGAAAGACAAAGGTCGAAGGAATTTTCAAATACTGAGAAATCATCCATGAAGACTTCCATGCTGTCCTCAATTAATTAATGGAATATGGCCATCATACATCGCTGAAAGGTTGCAGGTGCGTTACATAACCCGAAGGGCATTCGCTTGTAGGCAAACATCCCGTATGGGCATGTAAATGTAGTCTTTTCCTGATCTTCAGGGGCAATGGGAATTTGAAAATATCCTCAAAAACCATCAAGGAAACAGTAGTATTCATGCCCGGCTAATCTTTCGAGCATTTGGTCAATGAATGGCAGAGGAAAATGATCTTTCCGGGTGGCATCATTTAACTTTCTGTTGTCGATACAAACACGCCAACCAATAAATGTTATTTGTGGCACTAAATTACCATTTTCATTCTTTACAACCGTCATTCCTCCGTTTTTTGGAACCACTTGGACTGGGCTGACCCATTGGCTATCCGAAATGGGGTAGATAAGGCCGGCATCGAGGAGCTTGATGACCTTTTTCTTTACTACCTCCTTGATGTTAGGGTTGACCCTCCTCTGCGGCTGAACGGTTGGTTTGTAATCTTCCTCCATGAGGATTTTATGAGTACAAAATGTAGAATCAATACCCTTAATGTCAGCAACACTCCACGCGATCACCCCTTTGTACTCTTTTAAGACTTCCAAGAGCTTCTCTTTTTGTCCAGTGGTCAGCGACGAGCTTATGATGACAGGGAGTTGGTCCTTTCCTTGAAGGAAGGCGTATTCTAAATGGCTCGGGAGATATTTTAGTTCTAAGGTAGGGGGTTCCTTGACTGATGGTTTTAGCTTGTTTTCTGGCTTTTAAAGCTCAAGGGGTTCAATTTCTTCCTTACGCGGGTAAAAGGAAACAACTCCAACCATCTGAATTTCTTCGTTGTCGCCTATTGTGTTGTTATCATCATTTATGAATTCATTTAATAGATACTCGTCAATGCAGCCATCTATGTCATCAACAAATTCATCAACTTCCTCAACAAAATAAATAGGGTGATCGTAGGAGGAGGAGTGACTCATAGAATCCTTGATGTCGAAGGTTAAGCTCTCCGACCCCACTCGTAAAGTGAGTTTACCATCATGAACATCGATAATGGCACTAGCTGTAGCCAAGAAAGGTCTTCCAAGGATTATCGGGACTGAGTTATCTTCCTCCATTTCTAAAATCACAAAATCAACTGGAAACTTGAATTCTCCTACCCTTACAAGAACATTTTCACAAACTCTAATGGGATATTTGATTGATCGATCAGCTAATTGAATACTCATCCTGGTTGGTTTCAGCCCTAAATATCCGAGTTTGAGGAACAGGGAGTGAGGCATCAGGTTAATGCTAGCCCCAAGATCCGCCAAGGCGTTTTTCATAGAGAGCGCCTCTATAGAACAAGGGATGGTGAGATTTCCTGGATCTTCTTTCTTCTTGGGCAGGCCTTTCTGGATGATAGCCGAGCATTCCTCTCCTAATGATATCAACCCTTCAAATTTCTTTCGATTCGATATTAACCTCTTGAATTATTTGCTATGTTTAGGGATGTGATAGAATACGTCAAGAAGTGGTATGTTGACGGAAGCTCGTTTTAAATAAGACAATATTCTCTCATTGTCTTCTTCAGCCTTTTGATTCTTCAGACGAGAGGGATAAGGAATCCGTGCGAGAGTTGGTCGCTGGGCAGGTGCTGGTGTTTGTGGAGGGGGATCGTGAGGAGTTGAAGGAGGTTCAGGAATTGCTTCATTTCCTAACACAGGTTCCCTGGTGGTGGGATTCCGGTCAGGATGCGGGGGATCCTTGGTAGTAATTCCTGATCGAGTAGTGATGGCGCAAGTTGGATCGTGATGGGCTGGGCCAGATTCGCTTATTCTTTTGTGGAGGTTGGCGAATTGACTCTCTAATTCAGCTTGCTGCTCTTGAATAAACCCCTCAAGACCTTTTAAGAGTGTGGCCCCTTCTATGGTAAACTGCCCGAGTTCTTCTTCAAAGTCATCACGGATGGTGTATTCAGATCCCTCCTTTCCTTCAGTTTTCCATTTCAGATTGCCCCAAGGGTTGCATTCATCGTTTTGATAGAATGTGAGGAGTGAAGGGTCATCATAAATATCATGATTGGAAAGGAAGACGCTCTCTTGGCGTGTGTCATCACACTCATCACTCTCGTGTGGCCCTCCACAAATGTCGCATATAAGGTATGGGTTAAATAACCTTTTTGGTTCTGGCGATTTTGTGAGGTATGCAAGCTTCTCTTATGCTTTCTTAATCCGATCATCGAACGATGATAAATTTCCATTCGAGAAAGTAGAGATACTTTTTGCGTTTACTGGCTCATTCCAATGGTTGTCTTGGTATTGAACGTATTCCTCAATGCGGTTCCACCCTTCTTCCGCAGTGAGATTAGAAATTCGTCGGCCAGTTGAGAAGTCAATCCCTTTTTGATCCTTTCGGGAGACATTGTCGTAAAAGATTTGAACAAGCAACCAAAGGTTGATACCATGGTATGGGGCTTGTTGAATAAGATCTTTGTAACGATTCCAGGAGTTAATGATAGATTCTCCATCTGTTTGATGGAAGTGAAGGATTTTGCTCCTAATTAATGCAGTTCTTCCAGAGGGAAAGAACTTCTTGGTGAACTTGGTTGTGAGTTGTTCCCACGTGAAAATAGACTTTGGAGGAAGCTTATCGAGCCACTCCTTGGCCTTTCCTTGAAGAGAAAATGGGAAAAACCGGAGTCTAGATGTCTCCTTGGATGCCCCGTCAGCATAGATAGCATCAACAATTTTTAAAAATTGTTTGATGTGGTGGATTGGGTTTTCGCTGTGGGATCCATGGAATTGACATGCATTTTGGATAAGCCAAATGTCAGAGGCATGCAATACCTCATTGACTTGCTCTGAAGGGTAGACAATGGCACTGGTAAATCCAGATGCAGAGGGGGAAGAGTATTCCCCGAGGGATTTTGCTTCAGGAGGATTGATGGGTCCATTGACCGGAGTGGCGGGAATTTCCTCACCATGTTGGCTCAGATCGTCAATGATGATGGTTTCAGGGGATTGTGGGGAATGAGAGGACTCCTCGTCAGTTGTGACTTCATCAAAGTTGATGGAAGTGCCTTGAGGTTCCGAATCATGGAGAGCTTTTCTTCGCCTATTGAGCTCCCTTTCGGGTTCTGCAAAAGGTTCAAGAAGGGTTTTGGTGGAACTGCGGGTTCTAAGTTGTCTAAGGGGGTTGGTAGGGGGAAATGGCAGTTGGTTATCACCTTCAATGATGAAAAGTGATGGGGTTACGAACAAAGGTCATGAAGAAGGGGGATAGACTACGAGGAAGCTAAAAATTGAGAAAACATTTTACTTGATAGGAATCAAGCAAAGAAACCTAAACGAGGTGGACTACTAACTAGCTATTCTATTCCCCGGCAGCGGCGCCAAAAACTTGATAACGCTACACGCGTCGTTCGGGGTCAAAGGAACTTCCTTTTCTTCGAGCAAGTTTTATAACACCCTAGGCAGTGAACCTAATCGTTGTAGTGTAGTATTAGGGAAAGCCACGGGTATTGATATCGTTCTCTAGGAGAATAGGAATGCTAGTGAGAAGTTACTACGCTAAGGTTGGGGTTGAGGAAGATTATTTTTTATCTTTTTATATTTTTTTAGGAATTAGAAAGGTACGAATCTCGGGGTTTGGATTTGGGGGTTGGTATTTCTACCGATTACTCTACTTGTCTACTTATCTAATCTAAGGTGTATGTAGTCTATGTCTAATTATTGTATGCTCGTATGATGGTTTAAAGATGTGTTTACTTAGGTTTTATTACTCCTTAATTATCTCCTATTAATGGTTGAATTGTCACGTCCTTATTCTTAATTGCGTTGTGTGTCTAAAGTTGTGGGGTATGCGTTTGTCCCTAACTCTTTGAAACTACCAAAGGGTCTCGTCTACAAAATCTCTAGGAATTATAAACTCTAACTCTAAGGTACTCTTTGGATGGTTTAGCCTACAACTACTCTAGGTGTTATAGTCTAAGGTTCACAAAGATTAATCAAGCATTAACTACACAACGAATGACCTATCGCATTACTAGATCATTAACAATTAAGATAAGAGACAACCAATCAATATTCAATAATTAAGTTTCATATTCCCTAAGCAAACACACAAGTAAATTAGCCGGACATGGAGAACATGCAAGCATACACACAAATAATTGAAGACATAATTGAATTAATGAAGTAAAACACTTATCTTGATGTAAGATAGGGTTTGGAACCCTAAAATACTGTACAAGACAGCCTTGGTTCGGTTTAGGTTTTTACTCCAAAAGACTACACACTGAAAACTAAAAAAAATTCGGATTCTATATATAAGATTACAATCGCGACGACGTCACCTAATGAATTGTGACGCCGTCGGGTCGCTGTCATTAGGGTTTCGTCTTGGCCACGTTAGTCTTGCGACGGCGTCACCTTATGCTTGTGACGCCGTCCCCTTCAGTCTCTGACGCAGTCTAGATCAAATCTAGGCCGTCTAAGTTGCGACGATCTACTCTTTAAAGCCTGACACCGTCACTTGAAAATAAGCAATTTGGCTACTGAGCCGCCACAAAAGTGATGCGACGGCGTCGCAGGTAACACCTGACGCCGTCCCCTTGTATTTCAGCAGCTTGAGTGTCTCGATTCTTGACTTTGGCCATTTTCTTCGTATATCCGCGCCTTTTCGTCCAAATAAGTGCCATTCCAGCAATTTGCCTTCAAGAGACCTAAAAAGTGAAAAGGAACGATATTAAGTAATAACGGATACAAAAGTGATCAAATAAGGGCTTAAACGACCCCTAAAAAAGGTACATTTTAAAACCTTATCATAGAGTAAAAGTGTATGAAGAAAAAAAATCGAAAAAAACATAGAAAAATGAGAAAAGAAAAAAAATAGAGTGTTATATATATATATACGGGCTACCATCCTACATCTATCTTTAAATTGATGTTTGTTTATTTCAGTTATCTAGAGTTTAGAGTGTCGAGTCTTGGCTTAGCAACGCCATTCTTCGCATGCTTGTAACATAAAGATTTTTGACTTGCCACCACTAAATAGCCTATTCCACCAAACCCTTTGTTTCCCTACCGTAAGCCTATCATTACAACCCTTTAAAAGACCTCTTGGATAGTCTTTCCTAGGTGCTTACACCAAAGCGATGGAGGTTTGATCTAGTCTCAAGCCTATGGTAATCTATGTACTAGGACCGGTTAATGAGTGTTTATCTTCCATTTCCAACTTGTTATATTTCATATGCACCCGAGAGATGTGAGTATCCAAACACCCCATGTGAGGTGCTAGTATGTAATTTCCGTGCTTGTTATGACTTTTTCGGGGCTTATATGTGTTGTGGATCGTTCTAAACTAATGCTTCATGACCCTTAACTTATAAATTAATTGGCTAAAAGCACATTTGCTTGAGCACAAGCAAATACCAAGTGTAGGGATATATGATAAGGTTTTAAAATGTACCTTTTTGAGGGGTCGTTTAAGCCCTTATTTGATTAATCTTGTATCAGTTATTACTTAATATCGTTCCTTTTAACTTTTTAGGTCTCTTGAAGGCAAATTGCTGGAATGACACTTATTCGGACGAAAAGGCGCGAATATACGAAGAAAATGGCCAAAGTCAAGAATCGAGACACTCAAGCTGCTGAAACTGAAGGGGACGGCGTCAGGTTATACTTGTGACGCCGTCGGAACAAGTTTTGTGATGACTCAGTAGCCAAATTGCTTATTTACAAGTGACGGCATCATGTGTTAAAAGAGTAGGGCGTCGCAGCTCAGACGGCCTAGATTTGATCCAGACGACTTCAGAGACTGAAGGAGATGACGTCACAGGCATAAGTTGACGTCGTCGCAATGCTAACGTGGCCAAGACGAAACCCTAATGATGGCGACCCGACGACGTCACAAATTAAAGGGTGACGCCGTCGCAGTTGTAACCTTATATTTAGAATCCGAATTTTTTTGTTTTCAGAGTGTAGTTTTGTGGAGTAAAAACCTAAACCGAACCAAGGCTGTCTTGTACAGTATTATAGGGTTCCATACCCTGTCTTACATCAAGATATGTGTTTTACTTCATTAATTTAATTATGTCTTCAATTGATTGTGTGTATGCTTGCATGTTCCCCATGTCCGGCTAATTTACTTGTGTGTTTGCTTAGGTAATATGAAACTTAGTTATTGAATATTGATTGGTTGTCTTTTATCTTAATTGTGATTGACCTAGTATTGCGATAGGTCATTCGTTGTGTTGTGAATACTTGATTAATATTTGTTGAACCTTAGTTTATAATCACCTAGAGTAATTGTAGGCTATACATCCAAAGAATACCTTAGAGTTAAAGTTTATAAATCCTAGAGATTTTGTAGTCATTAACCTTTGGTAGCTTCAAAGATTTGGGTATAAACGCATACCCTACGACCTTAGAGACACAACGCAATTAAGAATAAGGACGTGACAATTCAACCATCAATAGGAGATAACTAGGGAGTAATAAAGCCTAAGCAAATACATTTTTAATCGTCATACGAGCACACAACAATAGACATAGACTAACCTTACCTTAGGATTAGATAATTAGATAAGTAGAGTAATCGGTAAATGTCACACCCCCAAATTACCTGTTTTGCAGCTGAATGGAATTCCTGGGGATTGGCTGTCATAGCATCACAATCACAGTTACATTGAACGACCTAAAGTGTCGTTTTAGAAACACATCGTTTGATATTAATTTAAAACATTCAGAGTTACAAGATAGGTCCCAAAAGTTGATAAAGTTTGCGGAAATAAGTTTATTACAAGTCCAAACGATGTTTTGAAAATGCCATAATATACAATGAGACGCGTCGACGCCGCGACTCTATAAGGGTTCCTTATTCATGCCATGATGCGAATGTCTTAGTTACCTGAAAATACATTGCTAAAACGGTCAACAATAATGTTGGTGAGAAATCATAGGTTTATGAAAAATGATTTATACGACCACACAAGTATAGACCATGTATGACAAATATGCCACATAAAACGTTACAATTGCTATAAGTCCATGACACCGAAACTAGACTGATCATGATGTTCGCCCCAACAGAGTGTTTGCCAAACAACTCAAATAATGATATTAAATGAAATGCATCCGTTTAACCAGTTGGAATCCACCAACCCGGATGGAGGAGTCACCCTCGATAGATCTATCCACTCACCCTCGCTTCTATGAAATTAACGGTTCATGTTATATAATGGGGACATTCAATTGGCATGAGGTAACTTAAGCAATGTAAATGAATTTGATATACTTGGTATCGTAATAAAAATGATGTGCAATGTATTCTCCCCCGTAGGTTTGAAAATAAGTATAAACGTATACAACGGGGCTATGAAAACTCACTTGATGAATTGATGCGATGACAAAAGTGAGTACACCGAAATGTAGCATGAATCTCAAAACTTGACCTATTATGAATGATATGATACGTAATAAGTTATGATGTAATGCTATGCATGCAATTCGGATGATATTTATACCACTTATGAATTTTTGAAAATAATACTTTTCGTCGAAAATATAATCTTTTAACGTCTTGACCATTTTTAAATTACTCCACATGTAATTACGTTGAAATGATATCCGACGATAATCATTTAGTGATTTATTATGAAATTATAACTTTTCGTCGTAAAATAATGTTGTTGAAATTTTCATGAAAGTGACTAAATGGCCTCTAAAAGCTAGTCGTAAAATGGTGCACGTCGAGCGTTAGGAAACGAACTCAACGGTTTGGGGAAGCTTGTATCATTGTCTCAAAGTTTTAGTATTTAAGATTTCATCCTAGAGGTCACGAACATAAAGAAAAATATAGGTTAAGTATGGTACTTGTGTCCAAAATATAGTTTAAGGATGGTTTTCGGCAAAATTTAAGCAACCGTATATAATTCATTACAACTCCGCTAGAAAAACGGTCGGACATTTTGAAAAATATGCTTGGCGAACTTACTTTTACTAGAAGACATCACTTTATAAAAAGTTCTACATCAATGTTAAAAACGACCTTCAACATGGTCACTTATTGACGTAAGTTTTGTCTAATAGAAATTTAATAGTTTTCCTTATATAATAAAGTTACGACAATTTTGTGTAAACGTGTATAATTTAATCGTTACAAACCCGTTTTCTACCTTTTATATGTCCTTAGCTTTGTATCAAAGTATACTAGTATATTTTTGATAAGTCGACACAATTTATAACGCCTAAGCCTCATTTTTGACTCGTACAAAATAAACGTAACATGCTGAAATTTTCAGAATTTATAGTTTCCGTCGCTTAACTTGAAAAATTCATAACTTCTTCGTTATAGGTCCATTTTAATCCGTTCAAGTGGCCACGTTTTCGTTTTAAAGTGTATTTTCTAAATATTTAGGCCAAAAATTTTTATCTACTGTCGAATTTTCCTGATTTCGAAAATAAGGACAAACCCTTTAGAAAACTTGCGAAATGAGTTTTTCTCGCGCCAAACCTATTCTAACCAATTCAAAACAACTCCGAAGCTATTCTAATCCTACCATACACCTTCTTAGGGTGTCATGGGTTCCTAGACATCACCAAGAGTGATATATTACAAGGAGTAATTATAGGATGACATATATATATTTATAACTCTTTAAAAACAATGAAAAAGTGGTATAAACATCATATGACTTGCATGTTTTCTCAAGCTTAATGAAATGAACATAAAAATGAATATGAAATATGATCATGAATATGGATGCTTACTAGTTAACTTGATGAGGTTATAAGAACAAAGGATTTTTCCTAACCACCTAAGGTTTTTATTGCACAACCTTAATAAAGAGTGATACTAGAGTGTATAAAAGTTGTCTTTAAAATATTTGATGATCCCTTCTTGGTCCCTTGGTGTGGCCGGTTCTAGCAAGAGGAGAGGAAGAGAGTGCTTATGATTTTTCACCTTTGATATTTTGAGGTGTATGTGTTATGTATGTAGTATAATACAATATACTTAGTGTAGATATTATGCAAATTAAGTGACTCACCCCCTTGTGTCGACAAGGGGGTATTGTCATCTCTTTAATATATATATATATATATATATATATATATATATATATATATATATATATATATATATATATATATATATATATATATATATTTTAAATTATGTATAAGTATAATTATATGTAAGTTAATTGAAGACATGTGGTAAATTGTATACACATTTGAGTATTTAGGGTAGCGTTATATAAAAATAAATTTTAATGGGTCAAGATAAAATATATTAAGATCATAAAAATTATAAAAGTACCTTTCTTGCAAAATTTGAATGAAATAATAATTATCGTGTAGTTTTTAAGAAAACCGTCGTAATTATTTAAATATAACAATTTATATACGAAATAAATTTAAAACACTGGGTAAACTAATAATAATATTTTTATAAACTTAATATGAGTATAAAAATATATTGGGATAATTTTAGAAAGTAATTGATCAAATGTTCAAAATAATAAATTACGCGATAGCGTTTATTTAATATGAAATTATACGTTTAATGTAAAATGCAAAACCATGCATGAACTAATATGATGCTAATGATGCTAATGATATGCAGACTAAACCTAGTCTAAATCGAATGTCCTTGATGATTGTTCATGAATTCACAGCTAAACCATTAAGGTTACGCGAATTGGATACTCGTAAACCTAGTTTACGATAAACGATGAATGGTGAAGCATGAATAATGTTTTGAAAAATGACCTGAAAGTACGAGTTGTCACAGTAAAAATACCAACCCCTAAATCCAAACCCCGAGATTCGTACCTTTCCATTTCCTAAAAAAACATAAAAAGATAAAAAAATAATCTTCCTCAACCCTAACCTTAGTGTAGTAACTTCTCACTAGCATTCCTATTCCCCTAGAGAACGATATCAATTCCCGTGGCTTACCCTAATACTACACTACAATGATTAGGTTCACTGCCTAGGGTGTTGAAAAACTAGCTCGACGTAAAGGAAGTTCCTTTGACAGTAGTAGCTTCGGCTTCATTACAGACATCATATCAGTCGTGTTAGATTAAACAATTAGGTTCGAATTATGTGTAAGACCGATGATGGCTGTAGGCGATGTTTGTGATAATTTGGATTGTGTGGATTCGTGTACAATGTTTCTTGTATTGATGTTTTGATTGTTATGATTGATTGTTGTAGAATGAATCTCTTAATGTAGTAAGATCTGATGTTTGATGTTGTTGACGTAGAAGTTAGATGGACGATTAGAATAGGTTGTGATATTTGAATGAAGTTGTTGTTTGTGATTGTTATGATATATGATATGCTACTGGTTGTTCTTAGATCAATCTTCAAACTCTGTATTTGATTTGTTCAAACCGCATACCGTTTTAGCTTATCAAAATGCTTCATTTTTTTTTCTTTCACAAATCACTTTGACCCATTTTGACAAACCGCTATTGACCATTTAAACTCATAAACCGCATAACCAATATTTTGACAAACCGCATCCTTGAAATGATAAACCGCTTCCAGATAAGCGTCAAAACGCATTTGACTTTTGTAGAACAACCGCATAATGTTTTAACAGTCAACAAACCGCAGTTGACTCAAAAGTCAAACTGCATATATGACAAACCTCATTTGGTACATCGAATCTGGACAGTTTTTGATAACAAATCACATAGAAGAATCTGAGCACAAACCGCACATAGTGTCACACCCCCAAATTACGTGTTTTGCAGCGGAATGGAATACCTTGGGGAGGACTGTCATAGCATCAAAGTTACAGTTATATCGAACGACCTAAAGTGTCGTTTAGAAAATACATCGTTTGATTAATTAAACTAATCAGAGTTTACAAAATGTAGGTCCCAAATGAAAATCAATGTATGCGGAAATAGGTTTGATACAAGCCAAACGATGTTTTTAAAGTGTATAAATCCCATGTGAGACGCGTCGTCACCACGACTCTATGATGTGTCCATATGCATGCCATGAAGTGAATGCCTTAGATACCTGAGATAAAACATGCTAAAAGTGTCAACACAAAGGTTGGTGAGTTCATAGAGTTTGGTTAACAAGTAAAGCCTTAAAAGAGTGCTTATGTAACAAGGGCAAAGTTTTTGGTTATATAGAATAGTTCGCAAAGCAAAGGCATCGTAAATCCACTCAGTTCCAAGTCCCGCCCATACAAAACTTGCAACCTGTGTGTTTACAACCCACTGCTAAAAATAGTATGTCAATCATGTATGTATATATATCATAGTAGTAAAAGTATATGTGTCACCACAAGGGTCTTCCAACACTCGTGTTGGGATGTTTGTAAATTAATAGCCTTCCAACAACTTAATTTGGAGCCACTAATTCTTGTATGTAGCCAACTGAACCTCTTGACGAGTCTAACTTGTTTGTTGTGTTGCATTGAATAACAGATTATATTCACCCCAGGTCGCGTCATCAAGGACACAAGGGTGGGGGCGTCAGCCCGATAGTACTATCAATACCTCTCTGCCGGCTCCCGCAGGAGTTAACCAGTTGCTAAAGTTTGTATGTTGATGCATAATTGAAAACTAGTTTAGCACATTAAGGCACATATCGCAATAAACCACACATAATGTCCAAAGTGTATAAAAGTATATTGTAACACAATTGTATAAATGGCTTGAGTATTCGCAAGTGTGAAACAAGTATTTAAGCATGTATCTCCCCCAAATAGTTTGTAAGAGTTTAAACGAGTAAAGGTGGGGTATGAACTCACAGTAGTATGTAAAAGTTTAAAGTACTTGTGAAAGTAAATGAAAATAGTTTGAGCATGTATCTCCCCCAAAAGTAATTGAAAATGTATAAAAGTAGGGGCTATGAAAACTCACAGTAATATGTAAAAGTTTAAAATATTTGTGATAGTAAAAACAAGTAGTTGAGCATGTATCTCCCCCAAAGAGTTTGTAAGACAAATAAGTAATAGAAAGTGGGGCTACGAACTCACCTGGTGTGATTGATATGCTAACAAAATGAAGTGCAAGAAAATGAGGCTCGGAAACTATCCGCGACCTAAAATGAATGATATGATACTTAATGAGTTATGATGTAATGTCATGCATGCATTTCATATGATATTTATACCATTTGCGAGTTTTGAAAATAATACTTATCATCGAAAAATACTCTTTTGACGTCTTGACCATCCAAAAATCACTTTACAAGTATTTACGTCAAAATGTCATCCTACAACGGTTTTATAATAATTTATAGTGAAATTATCACTTTTCGTCGTAAAACAATGTCGTCGGAAATTTTCATGAAAGTGACAAAAATGGCTTCGAAAAACTAGTCGTAAAATGGTGTACGTCGCACGTTAAGAAACGAACTCGACGGTTTTGGAAAGTTTGTATAAAAATCTAGAAGTTTCAGTTCAGGAGTTTTTGACATAAAGGTCTCGAACATAAAGATAATAAGGGTTAAAGATGGTGATTTTGTCCAAGTGTTGTGTAAAAAGTGAGTTTCGGCAAAGTTTAAGCAACCGTAAATAATTTATTAAAACTCCGCTATACAAACGGCTTGTCGTTTTGAAAAATATGCTCGGTGATCTTGATTTTATTAGAAGACAATTCGTTCCAAAAAGTTCCACATCATGGTTAAAAACAGCCCTCAACATGGACGTTTCAGCTACCGTAACACTTGTCTCGTAAAAATAATATAGTTTTTCAGAAAATAATAGTTACGGCAATTTTATGAAAACGTGCATATCTTTGTCGTTTCAAATCCGTTTTCTACGTATTATACGTCCTTAGCTTCGTATCAAAGTATACTAATAGATTTTTGATAAGTCGAAATAATTTGTAAAGCTTAAGGCTCGTTTTTGACTCGTACAAAATAATAATAGTATGCTGAAATTTCTGAAAATGTATATTTCGTCGTCAAACTTGTAAAATCCATAACTTCTTCGTTATAACTCCGTTTTATTCCGTTCAAGCGGCCACGGATTCGTTTTAAAGTATATTTTCTAAATATCAAGGCCAAAATTTCGTACCTACTGTCGGATTTTCCAGAAAAACAAAACAAGGACAGAACACTTTTTATACTTATCGAAAATAGTTTTTCTCGTACTAAACCTATTCCAATCCCTTCAAATCAACTCCAAAGCTAATCTAATCCTACCATACACCTTCTTAGGGTGTCATGGGTTCCTAAACATCATCAAGACCAAAGTATACCAAGGGGATAATTATAGGATGACCTTATATATATATAACTCTAAAAATCATGTAAAATGGTATAAATCAACATAAGTCTTGCATGTTTGTTATGAAAATGATAAAATACATATGTAATGATAAGAAAAGATGAAAAAATGATAGAAACATGCTTACAAGCTATTATGATGAGGTGCAAAGAACAAGGTTAGCCTAAACACCCTAGGTTTTTATTTCAAAATCTTAATGAGAGTGTTATCTAGATTGTTTATTAACTTGATCTTGCAAAATTTTTGTGATCCCTTTGTATCTCCTTGAAGGCCGGTTATGGAGGAAGGAACAAAAGAGAGAAACACTTTTACTTGTCTTGAATTATTTGAGTTGAAATGTGAAGTGCATGAATGAGATAATGTGTATATCTATACATTTGAAAATTTTTACCACAACAATAAATGCCAACCCCCCATAGGGCCGGTTTTTAGGGATCTTTGTCAATAAAAATATATATATATATATATATTTTTTTTTTTTTTTTTTTTTTATATTGTGTTGTGTAAATACTTGTAACAATTTGTAAGAAAAAGTGTAAGTACATGTGTAGTTAAATGTAACTTGTAAGGTAAATGGTAGTTTTTAGATACAAGTAAATTTTTAATAGGTTAAAGTAGGGTATAATGAAATCATAAAAATTGTAAAAATACATTCCTTGAAAAATTTGAGTGATATAAAAATTTTCGTGTAGTTTTTAAGAAAAGCGTCGTAATAATATAACTTTAACGATTTATATACAAAATAAATTTAAAACACTAGGTAAAGTCAAAATATAGTTTTTATAAACTAAATGTAAGTATAAAAATATATTGGGATCATTTTTGGAAGTATCGGATTTAATTTTCAAAGTAATAACTCACGCGATAACGTTTATTTAATATAAAATTTACGCGATTAAAGTGAAATGCAAAAATCATGAATGAATCGTTATGAAATGATGAATATGGAGTATGAGAAATGACCGGAAAATGAGAATTGTGACATTCTTCCCATGTCAGCGGAATCACGTCCTCGTGATTCGATTAATGATACTATGGCCCAAAACGCGACAAGGGTTCGAAAAGTTTATGCTCATGTATGGTCTATATGATTATGTCAATGCTCATGCATATGAGTTACCCGCCCAACAAGATGCGTTCCCGTGCTATCGTGAGAAATTCCCGTCCTAAATACATGCTTTCTTATGATTAGGCTCGATAAGACAAGCTTTCCCATTCTCAAGCAAAATTTTTAAAAGACTTTTTGGTAACCGATTTTTACTTAATCCCACAACTCATCAAACAAGAACTGTCATACGATTAGGCTAAATCGGTTTAGGTAACGACTTGTTTCTAGCTCGATCTTTGCAACTCATCAAACAAGAACTGTCGCTCGGATCAAACTGGAAACAAGTGGTTTGAAGAAAATCTTTTAAAAATTTGGCTTGATTACGGAATTGCTTACACATATGTGACTACTACTCCCTTCATTGCATGATTCTTCCTGAATTAGACATAGGTGATCAGGCTATGTATAATTTAGGAGTAACTATGCAATGCTTGGACTAATCGACTCATATGATGTTTGGTGTTGAGTCATAAGTCCGCATGTATAAAGAACGTGCACTTATAATGATATGATGAGATGCTATGATGATGTGGTTATAGTCTAGGGTCAATGATGCAACCTAGTTCTCTATAACCGACGCTCTGATACCAATCTGTCACACCCCCAAATTACGTGTTTTGCAGCGGAATGGAATACCTTGGGGAGGACTGTCATAGCATCAAAGTTACAGTTATATCGAACGACCTAAAGTGTCGTTTAGAAAATACATCGTTTGATTAATTAAACTAATCAGAGTTTACAAAATGTAGGTCCCAAATGAAAATCAATGTATGCGGAAATAGGTTTGATACAAGCCAAACGATGTTTTTAAAGTGTATAAATCCCATGTGAGACGCGTCGTCACCACGACTCTATGATGTGTCCATATGCATGCCATGAAGTGAATGCCTTAGATACCTGAGATAAAACATGCTAAAAAGTGTCAACACAAAGGTTGGTGAGTTCATAGAGTTTGGTTAACAAGTAAAGCCTTAAAAGAGTGCTTATGTAACAAGGGCAAAGTTTTTGGTTATATAGAATAGTTCGCAAAGCAAAGGCATCGTAAATCCACTCAGTTCCAAGTCCCGCCCATACAAAACTTGCAACCTGTGTGTTTACAACCCACTGCTAAAAATAGTATGTCAATCATGTATGTATATATCATAGTAGTAAAAAGTATATGTGTCACCACAAGGGTCTTCCAACACTCGTGTTGGGATGTTTGTAAATTAATAGCCTTCCAACAACTTAATTTGGAGCCACTAATTCTTGTATGTAGCCAACTGAACCTCTTGACGAGTCTAACTTGTTTGTTGTGTTGCATTGAATAACAGATTATATTCACCCCAGGTCGCGTCATCAAGGACACAAGGGTGGGGGCGTCAGCCCGATAGTACTATCAATACCTCTCTGCCGGCTCCCGCAGGAGTTAACCAGTTGCTAAAGTTTGTATGTTGATGCATAATTGAAAACTAGTTTAGCACATTAAGGCACATATCGCAATAAACCACACATAATGTCCAAAGTGTATAAAAAGTATATTGTAACACAATTGTATAAATGACTTGAGTATTCGCAAGTGTGAAACAAGTATTTAAGCATGTATCTCCCCCAAATAGTTTGTAAGAGTTTAAACGAGTAAAGGTGGGGTATGAACTCACAGTAGTATGTAAAAGTTTAAAGTACTTGTGAAAGTAAATGAAAATAGTTTGAGCATGTATCTCCCCCAAAAGTAATTGAAAATGTATAACAGTAGGGGCTATGAAAACTCGATGAGGTAACTTAAGCAATGTAAATGTTTAAAATATACTTGTGATAGTAAAACAAGTATGATGTGCAATGTATTCTCCCCGAGTTTGTAAGACAAATAAGTAATAGAAAGTGGGGCTATGAACTCACTTGTGAATTGATATGCTAACAAAAGTGAAGTGCAAGAAAATGAGCATGCTCGGAAACTATCCGCGACCTATTATGAATGATATGATACTTAATAAGTTATGATGTAATGCTCATGCATGCATTTCATATGATATTTATACCATTATGATTTTGAAAATAATACTTTTCATCGAAAATATAACTCTTTTAACGTCTTGACCATAAATTCACTTTCCACAAGTATTTACGTTCAAAATGATCATCCTACAACGGTTTTATAATCATTTAATTTATTAGTGAAATTATCACTTTTCGTCGTAAAACAATGTCGTCGGAAATTTTCATGAAAGTGACAAAAATGGCTCCGAAAAACTAGTCGTAAAATGGTGCACGTCGAGTGTTAGGAAGCAAACTCAACGGTTTTGGAAAGTTTGTATAAAAATCTAGAAGTTTCAGTTCAGGAGTATTTGACATAAAGGTCTCGAACATAAAGAAAAATATAGGGTTAAAGTATGGTGATTTTGTCCAAGTGTTGTGTAAGGACTGAGTTTCGGCAAAGTTTAAGCAACCGTAAATAATTCATTAAACTCCGCTAGAACAAACGGCTTGTCGTTTTGAAAAATATGCTTGAATCTTGACTTTTACTAGAAGACAACTTTTAAAAAGTTCTACATCAATGGTTAAAAACAGCCCTTCAACATGGGTTTCACTTATTGACCGTAACACTTGTCTCGTAAAATAATAGTTTTCCTTAGAATAATAAAGTTACGGCAATTTTATGAAAACGTGCATAATCTTTGTCGTTTCAAATCCGTTTTCTACCTTTTATATCGTCCTTAGCTTTGTATCAAAGTATACTAATAGATTTTTGATAAGTCGAATAATTTATAACGCTTAAGCCTCATTTTTGACTCGTACAAAATAATAACCTAGTATGCTGAAATTTCAAATTTATATTTCGTCGCTTCAAACTTGTAAAATTCCATAACTTCTTCGTTATAACATTTTAATTCCGTTCAAGCGGCCACGATTCGTTTTAAAGTGTATTTTCTAAATATTTCAAGGCCAAAATTTTTATCTACTGTCGAATTTTCCAGAAAAACAAAATAAGGACAGAACACTTTTTATACTTATCGAAAATAGTTTTCTCGCCTAAACCTATTCTAATCCCTTCAAAATCAACTCCAAAGCTTATTCTAATCCTACCATACACCTTCTTAGGGTGTCATGGGTTCCTAAACATCATCAAGACCAAAGTATACCAAGGAGATAATTATAGGATGACTTTATATATATATAACTCTAAAAATCATGAAAAAGTGGTATAAATCATCATATGAGTCTTGCATGTTTTCTCAAAATGAAATACATATGTAATGATAAGAAAAGATGAAAATGATCAGAATACATGCTTACAAGCTAGTTAATGATGAGGTTGCATAAGAACAAAGGTTAGCCTAAACCACCCAAGGTTTTTATTGCACAACCTTAATCAAGAGTGTTATACTAGAGTGTATATTAAGTTGATCTTTGCAAAATATTTGATGATCCCTTTGTATCTCCTTGAAGGCCGGTTATAGGAGGAAGGAAGAGAGCTTAAACACTTTTCACTTGTTTGAATTATGTATGTAGTTGATAATGTGTAGTGCATGAATGAGATCATGTGTATCATCTCTAATACATGTATAAGTATAATTATATGTAAGTTACCAATTGAAGACAATAAATGTATACAACATTTGAGTTTTAGGGATCTTTGTCAAGATAAAATATATTAAGATCATAAAAATTATAAAAGTACCTTTCTTTTTGAATGAAATTAATTATCGTGTAGTTAAGAAAACCGTCGTAATTATTTAAATATAACAATTTGTAGAAATAAATTGTAAAACATGTGTAAAGTTAATATTTTATAAACTATGTAAAAGGTAAATTGGTAGATTTTTAGAGTATCAAATGTACGCGATATTATTTAATATGAAATTAAACGTAATAATGACCATGCATGAACTAATATGATATGAAATGATATGACTAAAAAGTCTATCGAATGTCCTCATGAATTCACAAAAATAAGGTTGAGTGATACTCGTAAACCTAGTTTACGATCGCATGAATAATGTTTTTGACCGAAGTAAGAAAAGCGTCGTAGTGTAGTAATCACTAATTCCTTTAACGATATCAATTCCGCTTTATACTACACTACAATGATTAATTTAAAACAAAAGGAAGTTCCTAGGTAAAGTCAAAATATAGGTTTTATAAGACCTAAATGATAAAAGTATAAAATATTGATTGCGATCATGTTGTTGGAAGTTATGGACGATTTAATATTTCAATGCTCTGGTTGTTCTTAGATCAATCTTCAAACTCTCAAACCGCGATACGTTTTAGCTTTAATCATTTTTTTTTTCACAAATCACTTTGACCCATTTTACCGCTATTGACCATTAAACTCATGCATAACCAATATTTTGACAAAATCCTTGAAATGAATCGCTTCAGATAAGCGAAATGCATAATGAATATGACTCAAAAGTCAAAGCATATATGAGAAATGACCAGCTTTTGAAACATAGAGAATTGTGACACATAGGAGCATTCGAATTAGTGCAAACCGCATCAAAGAACATGAACTTTTAACAGCACAAACTGCATATCCAAAATCAAAGAAACAGATGCATAACATTACTCTTAACAGCATAAATTTGATACCAACATAAAACTGACCAACTGATGAAATCAAAACTGGTTATAAAACAAGTTAAAAGCAGTTTGACCATATCAATTTTAAAACCAGTAAGCATAATCGAGACCAGTTAACAACTTATCAACAAAATCAACCAACAGCATCAACAACACATCAAACCGCATACAAGAGTCACAAAAACCGCAAACAAGAATGCTCAAAGAACCATTCGAATCAACACAAACAACAAAACCTAGGCTCTGGTACCATTTGTAGGATCATATATTTATGTTGTTTGATGATTCGGGTGGTTTAAGGAGATGATTATAAAAGTATGCCATTGTTAGAGAGATGAAGAGAGTAGAGAGGGTGATTCTAGAGAGATAAACAAAAAGAGAAAAGGTTAGATTATCAAAGAAGCACCACCCCTTCCAAGGATGGAAGGGGTATTTATAGTTACAGATACTACGTCCTCCTGTCGGACTGTGGATCAGGCTTACAGTGGGTAAAGACTCGTCCTTCTTCTACGATGTTACTCTAAACTAATATACGCTAATAACTAACTAATTGACTACTAAATAACATAAATAAAGATATGTCTATGAGCTAACTTATGCTAGATAATATATGGGGTGACCGACACTTCACTATGGAATTTCCAATTCCTAAAACTTCCGTATAATTGTTTCTAGTGTATGCATGCATAGTTCGTTGGTAGTTACCCTATCTTTGGTAGTTTTGAAATGAGGTCGTATCTAGTTGCTTAGGAGAATTGACCAACTGACCCTAAGTAGTTAGGTAGAGTTGGAAAGGGTAAGAATTGACCAACTGATGACCCTTCCTCGCTTGTGCGAACTGACCAAATGATTACCGGTCGTCTGGATGAATTTAAGAAGTTAGGGATGAGTGTCTAAGATGCTAGCGTCCGGATGAACTTAATGACTTGTCTTAGGCGACTAAAAACCGCTCGACTCTCAAGGGGTAAACCTTTGATCTCGGGTAGGAGCCTTTGATGATAGGTTAGGACGAATTGGCCAAATGTTGTCCTAGCGACTTAAACCCCGAATTGAAACAATTGGAAGTAATAAAACATGAACATTACATAATAAGATGAGTAATTAGGTTAGCACACTTTTCCTCTATTGATCACAACCTCTATTTACTTTACGCATTTATTTCTTGTTTATTAGTTAATTAATCATTTCAAACTCAAACCAGTTAAAACCAGTGACATTAGACTTAATTACAATTCGCTCACATAGCTCTTGGGATGACCTCGGTTTTACCGATCAGTACACTACACATGACCGGGCACACTGCCCGTGAGTGCATAAGGTGGACCATAGGTAAACGAGACAATTATAAATATTAAAACCTGGTCAGAAATCCTGCATCAAGTTTTTGGCGGTGCTGCCGGGGAGTTATATTAGGATTTTTGTTATGTCTTTTATTTTTGTTTTTTGTTAAATTTTTGTGGGGGAATTACATACATCCCCACATACACACCAATATTTACATATTTCCCCAAATACAAGTTTTTGATGCATGATATACAAGCCTATTAAAGCAATGTTTAGGAAAATATGTAAATAGTGGTGTGTATGTGGGGATGTATGTAAATGCCCCAATTTTTGTTTTCTCATGATTTTCTTTAAGTTTTAGGTACCATGGCAGTTGTGGACATTGATAACCTCACTCTCAAGGAGTATCTTGCTATGACTCGAGATGAACAAGGGTCGGGGCTCGTTAGGCCAGCAATTGGGGAAGATATTGATTTCGAGATAAGACTGCAATTCATGAGGGAATTAAGAACAAACCCTTTTTCTAGAAATATTACAGATGATGCTCATGAGCACACTGAAAATATGGAATACATTACTAGCCTGTTTAATATACCAGGAGTCTCGAAGGATGCGGTTATGCTCCGAGTCTTTCCTATCACACTCATTGGGGCTGCAAAAAGATGGTTGATAGACTACCTGCTAGGGCAGTTGATACATGGGCTCTCCTTAAAAGATACTTCATTCAAAGATATTGTCCGCCTTCAAAAGTATCAAATCAACTCATGGAAATTCATAAATTTATACAAGAAGGCGATAAGACGTTGTATCAAGCTTATGATAGATATAATGATCTGCTTTACAAGTGTCCCACTCATGACCTAAACAGCCAGCAAAAAGTCAATATTTTCTACGAAGGTATCAACATTACTACAAGATAAATGCTGGATAATCAGGGACCGATTCCTGGGATGACCCTACTCTAGCCATTGAAGTTATTCAAAAAATAGCCGACCACTCTCAGAAATGGCACGAAGGGGGAAACAATAGAGGAAGGGAAAACAACTTGGATGGCATTGAGGCCATTACTAATAAGATTGAAAACCTTAGCTGAGATATAAAGAAACTGCAAGAAAATGTGCATGCTATTCGAGTAGGATGTGACACATGTGGAGGGGGCCACTTAGCCAGAGATTGCCCTTTGGAAAATGGCAATCCCCAAATCGAAAAGGTTAAGTACGGAGATGGAAGACCCTTCCGACGATATGATGAGAGATTCCGCTATGGGGGAAACCAAACTCCTTACGATGAAAGTAAATCTTCACTTGAAGAATCGATAAATAAATATTTGGAAGAAGATGCCAAGCGACAGGCCGATAGGGATAATTTGTTCAAGAACTTTCAAGTGGAAACAAAAGCCAATCTCCTAGCTCACTATGAGACTTTAAAGAACACCGAAAGAAAACTTGGGATTTTGGCAAATGAAATTCATAAAGGCAACTCAAAAAATGACGATAGTTCTTGCAAGGCCATATTTTCCAATAACGGGAGACCTCTCTACACTCCTTTCAGGTACTCGGAAGAAGAAGTTGCATGTCTCTCCAATCAATCAAAAAGGGATGATGACAATATGAACACTCAGAAAGTTGAGCAACATACTAACGAAGAACATGGTGCGACCGTGGAAAATGAAGTAAAGTTAAATGCTAGATGTTCAACTATTGTCCTAAATCAAATCCCTCTAAAGGAGAAAGAACCAGGAAGTTTTATTCTCCCTTGTTCTATTAATAATTTACATAATATTAATTCTTTAGCCGACTTGGGAGCTAGCATAAGTATCATGCCATTTTCTATGTGCAAAAGACTAAATCTTGAGGCTATCAAACCCCTTTGCATGACCATTGAAATGGCAGATAGGACAATTAGCATACCTCGGGGGGTTGTTGAGAATGTGCTAATTAAGTTTGATAATTTTACTCTTCCTATCGATTTTGTAATTTTAGACATGGAAGAAGATCTCGACATTCCACTAATATTACGTAGGCCTCTTCTGGCTACCGCGCGTGCAAAAATTAATGTCTTTAAAAAAGTCACAACTCTAAAAATCAATGATAGGAAGTTTACTATCAACATGGATGATGTAGGAAAATGTCACCCTATTGAAACTGTTTGTGTTGTCAAAAAAGGGAAAAATAAAGTTTTTCCTAGAACCATCACACACGAGCACTATATTACTAATAGTCATCATGTGCTGGAAATTGAAGCTGAAAGACGCAACAGTGGCAGGTTACGCCGTAACCACTCTACAAGGTTACGGTGTAACAATAATTCTGACCGAAAACCTGGACCTAAAAATGATTGGCCTGAAATTCAGAACGCGGATCTTAAGTACCTATCTAAAATGAAATACCGTTGGTGCAAAGCTATTCCGGTGGACAATGACAAATGGTACGACCTTTGGGCTTCGTGTAACCCCTATGATGACATTTATGATGGGGGAGATGACAAGGAAAAGGGTAAAAAAAACAATAAGTACCTGTGGTCTTCAACTAATGATGGGACTATTACATTCGATGCATGGGTACATATTGTTTATGGCGAGATTGACAATAACGCTAAAAGAAAATTTTGGGTTGATCTTAGCCGCAATGTTAAATGTGAAACCCCCAGTATTGAAACAATTCATAAAATTACGAACAAGTCAATCTCAGATTATGGAATTATTGATAATAGCGACACCAACGACAAGATGGTTCGGAAACATTGGTGTGAAAAGGTGAAAATCGTTGGTGAAGTATTTTGGGCTTCTTGTAACGGGGGGAGTAGCATAGCTAGAGTTGGGAATGATGAATTTTTGTGGACCTCAACCAATGACGATGAGAGAACGGAACTACCTTGGTTAGATAAGTTGGGATTTGACGATTGGATTAAAATCAAGTATGGAAAAGTGGACACTTTCACTAGGAAAAAATTTGGAAGGGGTGCATGAGTGAAGAAGATCCAAGTGAAGAGATTCCCAACGATACTAGTGAAGTGATGAATGAGGATAGCAAAGATACATGGGGTGATGAAAAAGAAGAGTGCAAGCATGTACTTATTGAAGAATTACTAGATGACGAGTGGTTTAAGGGAACTGAGTCCGATGATGATGATATTAAGGGAATTATGGACTACCTTGAACTACAAGGTCATGACGGGTTTACTGACCCAGATGATAAGGCATGCGAACAACGGAAGTGTAAACCTTTTGGTATTCCATACAAAATGCCGCCACCAATTATAGCTGAAAATTTTGAAATTACAAAGTACCACTTAGGGCCAGAATTTTTCAAGATTCGGAAGATTGAGACAAAGGAGTTTCTTCGCACCGCTACTAATGTCGTATAGGTCAGACACAACCTGATGAAAGAGATGGAAGAAGTTGGCCAGGTTCGAAGGCCACCATAAAGCCCCATGGCTTTGAGTCTAACTTAAAGACTCGTAATAAATAAAAGTGCTCTTTCGGGAGACAACCCGAATTATCCTTTTTATTTTATTTTCATTTTTTGTTTGGTTTTGTGTTTTTAACTTTTTTGCAGGAATTGGTCACAAGTGATTGAAACGGGGGCCTGTTCTATCCTGACATTACGGCGTAACTCATACCTATGGTTACGCTGTAACATCTCCTCAGTGCTGATTCTCTCCAGGTTATAAACCATTACGGCGTAATCCCATTCTATGTCTACGCCGTAGCAAATCCCCAGTAGCTGTTTTCCAGGTTTAACAACAATTACGGCGTAACTCCTATAAAAGGGTTACATCATAATTCTTCTGCAGTTAAAAATTTTCCAGTATTAATGCATTGACCTTGTATTAGTTTTTAAATGAACTTTGTGGGTATGTTCCCTATAAGCCCCCACAAGACTACACTCATCCACTTGGGACACCAAGTGGTTTAAAAGGCTTGTTGCATATGCTAAATGCAACCGTAATTCCTGCGAAAGTGAGTTAGACTTCTTTTTGTTTTTCTTTTTCTTTTTTAGAATTATGCTTGCTGGTTAGTGTAATTTCAGGGATTGAAGTTTGCTCGTGGATGCTTAAGCAAAGGAACGATTTTCTTCGTGGGCCTTCTTTCTTTTTAAGAGCGAATTTCAGGGAAGTTCTCGCCTCAATTCTACTTTCTCTTTACCTTTATTTAACGTTTAGTACAAAAGGGACTTTATACATCTCAAGTGGGGGGACGGGAGTAGAATTATTACTTGAACTTAATTGCCCTCGCTTTTCTAGTTTATTTTGAAAAATTATGCCATTTTTAAAATTTTGACATGTTTTTCTTAACCTAACTAGATTAGACCTTACCTGAGCACATTATAACCCTTGATATTTTATGGTGAGATTAGCCTTATCCATTTCCACTTATTTACCCAAATCCACCAAGTTATGAGTGTGTCATTAGCTTGTAAACTTTAGAACTTGGCCTTTGCATCATTTCGAGACCATAAACGATGTATGTTGAGTTCGCTTAATGTATATTGATAACGCTACACGCGTCGTTCGGGGTCAAAGGAACTTCCTTTTCGTCGAGCAAGTTTTCCAACACCCTAGGCAGTGAACCTAATCGTTGTAGTGTAGTATTAGGGTAAGCCACGGGTATTGATATCGTTCTCTAGGGGAATAGGAATGCTAGTGAGAAGTTACTACGCTAAGGTTGGGGTTGAGGAAGGTTATTTTTTATCTTTTTATGTTTTTTTGGAAATTGAAAGGTACGAATCTCGGGGTTTGGATTTGGGGGGTTGGTATTGCTACCGATTACTCTACTTATCTAATTATCTAATCTAAGGTGTATGTAGTCTATGTCTAATTATTGTGTGCTCGTATGATAGTTTAAAGATGTGTTTACTTAGGTTTTACTACTCCTTAATTATCTCCTATTGGTGGTTGAATTGTCACGTCCTTATTCTTAGTTGCGACGGCCTACTCTTTTATAACTTGACGTCGTCACTTGAAAATAGGAGTTTTGGCTTCTGTCCCGTCACAAAATCCTCCGACGGCGTCGCAGATAAGCAGTGACGCCGTCACCTTGTATTTTCAGCAGCTGGAGTGTCTCGATTCTTGACTTTGGCCATTTTCTTCGTATATTCGCACCTTTTCGTCCAAATAAGTGCCATTCCAGCATTTTGCCTTCAAGAGACCTAAAAAGTGAAAAGGAACGATATTAAGTAATAACGGATACAAAAGTGATCAAATAAGGGCTTAAACGACCCCTCAAAAAGGTACCTTTTAAAACCTTATAAAATATCCCTACACTTGGTATTTGCTTGTCCTCAAGCAAATGTGCTTTTAGCCAATTAATTTATAAGTTAGGGGTCATGAAGCATTGGTTTAAAACAGTCCACAACACATATAAGCCCCGCAAAAGTCATAGAAAGCACGGAAATTACATACTAGCACCTCACATGGGGTGTTTGGATACTCACATCTCTCGGGTGTATATAAAATATAACAAATTGGAAATGGAAGATAAACACTCATTAACCGGTCCTAGTACATAGATTACCATAGGCTTGAGAATAGATCAAACCTCCATCGCTTTGGCGTAAGCACCTAGGAAAGACTATCAAAGAGGTCTTTAAAGGGTTGTAACGTTAGGCTTACGGTAGGGAAACAAAGGGTTTGGTGGGATAGGCTATTTAGTGGTGGCAAGTCAAAAATCTCTATGTTAAATGCATACGAAGAATGGCGTTGCTAAGCCAAGACTCGACACTCTAGACTCTAGCTAACTGAAATAAACAAACATAAATTAAAAGGATAGATGTAGGATGGTAGCCCGTAGGTTTTTTCAATATATTTTTTTTCTTTTCTCTTTTTTCTTTTTTTTTTCGATTTTTTTTTCATACACATTTACTCTACCATCCTCTACGGTAACATCAAAATGATAGGGATTTATAAGCACATCCCTACACTTGAGTTTTTATTAATCTAACACTAATTTGACCCGAATTGAAAAGATCAAAACACTTGGGGTACATTATTACTCAAACAAAGGGAATTTGAATTTAACGTTCCCTTCCCGTCATTTCATAAACTTTAACTTTTCCCATGAATCCCAATCGTCCCAAAACTGTATACAAAGGATATGACTCGACTTAGCAACTCATGCAAGCAACTAGATAATTGAACTAAGGGTTTAGGGTGATGACAATAATGCACTAAAAGTGAGTGCATGTAGGCTAAGGCGATTTGGGTGTATATTTGGGGGTGGGGTGTAAACAATGTTCTTCATTGATATTCCAGAAAAACCAAAACATCACGAGAACCGCGAAAAGGATAGGCTCTGAGGGGTTAACTAGGGGTATCGTGTACTAAAGATGAGTACAACGCAAAGGGTGTGGGGGAATTACTCAACCGAGGTGGAAGAAGTAATTATATTACGGGTATCAAACAAAGGTTATCCTAATGCCTCTTATCATTTAGTTATCCCTAACTACACAAGTGCAGTCTTACTAGCGATCTCGGAATGCATCACAAAACAAGTTCTAGAATCTAATATACTACCGGTTCACACTCTAAGCATTAAAGATGAATGCTTTAATTCCTACTAATCTAAGGGCGATCCTCACATTTTGCATGGAATTTAGGTGGTAAAGGGTATTTGTGCTAGTCATGCAACTTCCTATCCGTGAGACGCTTTTGTTAAGACTAATGGCCCACTCCTATATGTCATGAAAAATTAAAAATTTGGTGCCAAAATTACCCTAACCGACATTTTCTCACGGTTTATTACACAAATACACTTGGACAAAGCAAATATTCAAGGATAAGCATAGTTTCAAAGTTCCCGTTTTATTTTCCCTCCCTACACTTAAACTGAACATTGTCCCCAATGTTCCCCGAAAGTATCAAAGTTATGATAATGGAAGGTAATTAAAAACGAAAGAAACTAGTACTCCCCTGATTAGCTCGGTAGGATCCGTATGTGAAGTAGTGGTTAAATCCTTTCCAAGAAGAATTTATGCGTGAAAAGCTCCTTCCAATCTTATGTAACTTCTTCTTGATAAACTAAACCTGCACACTTGAAGAAAACAAACGAAACCTTCGCGTAAAATCGGCGGTAATAATATATATAAGACTCGATTTAAAATAGGATATAATGCTTGTGGAATGGATGTTTACAGAATTTTTGGAAAATTAAGACTAGGAAAATTCCAAAAATTTATAAGTAGCTCAGAAAACGAGAAAAAAATAATCTGATGTTTTACTCCTTCCCGACGCCGTCAGTTGCGATCCTGACGCCGTCAAGTTATCCTGACAAAAACTGGTCTGCGATTTTCTGAAAAAAAATTCTGGAAAATTTACATCTTTAGAATCTGGAAATATTTCTGCAAAACATCCATTATGACTCGATACAAGCATTTGACTCGAACAAACGCACATATATATCTTTTAGTTAATTGTTATTCTCATGTTTACGTTTCTTTTGAAAACGTGTGTAATCCTCCCTACACTTATCCCTTATGTAAAATACCTTTATATGCAATTAAGACGAGGTTAAAAACAAAATAAAGCATTTTTACAAATTTAAACATGAGAATAAACAATCAATAAAGGACATATGACACTAACAAGCAAACAATTAAGCATGGGTTGCCTCCCACGAAGCGCTTTTCTTTATTTAAGAGTCTTGTAGCTAGACTCGTAGTCGTGCCCCTAGGTTGCCTCGCTTTGCATTCTCAATGAGAATTCTATCATGTTGACAAAATTTTCATCGACTTTATACATAGGCCCTAGGGTCAAGAAATCCTTATAATAATGCCTCCTTCTTTCCCACATAAATTTATAACCTTTTTCAACATCATCCTTGCTTTTGTCCTCAAAAGCTTTGATGTTGTCTCGTTCATAAATGGGCAGGTGGCCATATTCATTTGTTTTCCAAGGCATCCTATAAGTGATCTCATCGGTTCCTTCCTTAAACCTAACCGTTCCATCATGCTTGTTATGGCTCATTTTAGATGTTTCAACAAACGGTTTCCCTAGCACTACTTGGGATAAGCTATAGTCTATGACACATCCTACATCTTCTAGGACCATAAAATCAACTAGGTAGGTGAAATTTCCTATAAAGACATGCACATCCTTGACTCTTTCCACAAAGTTGCAAACTCCACCTGGATACTTAGGGTCTCTCCTAATATTAAGTCGCTCATTCATAATGTCATTGTAGACAGCAGATGACATCACATTAATGGGAGATTCCATATCTATGTAAGTGTGGTCGACACTCCTATATCTGATCATACAAGGGATTTTTAGGTTCCAGGTATTTCCTCTCCTAATCTTTGGGCATATCCTAATGATAGGTGAGCGTGGATTATTGATTATGTATTGATGGTAAGAAACCTCTTCCTTAGTGGAGTAAAGATTGAAGTAAGCACTATCTTCCACATTCACATTTTTGTTCATCATGCCATCTTCGAATTCTTGTAATCATGGAGCCAACTACGAGGTGACTACTTTCTCAACAACTTCCCTAATTGTACTATCGAATATTTTCTCGCAAGTCCGAAGGTCGGTGTTTCTACTCACATAACCGGCGGTTGTGTTGGTCATTGGTTTGGGTTTTGAGTGACAGTGATTTATTTGGTGTTGGGTTATCGAGTGGTCGTTGGTTATCACCTTCCATGATGAAAAGTGATGGGATTACGAACAAAGGTCACGAAGAAGGGGGATAGACTATGAGAAAGCTAAGAATGAGAAAATTTTACTTGATAGGAATCAAGCATATAAACCTAAAAGAGGTGGACTACTAACTAGCTATTCTATTCCCCGAAAGCGGCGCCAAAAACTTGATAACGCTACACGCGTCGTTCGGGGTCAAAGGAACTTCCTTTTCGTCGAGCAAGTTTTTCAACACCCTAGGCAATGAACCTAATCGTTGTAGTGTAGTGTTAGGGTAAGCCACGGGTATTGATATCGTTCTCTAGGGGAATAGGAATGCTAGTGAGAAGTTACTATGCTAAGGTTCGGGTTGAGGAAGATTATTTTTTATCTTTTTATGTTTTTTTGGAAATTGAAAGGTACGAATCTCGGGGTTTGGATTTGGGGGGTTGGTATTGCTACCGATTACTCTACTTATCTAATTATCTAATCTAATGTGTATGTAGTGTATGTCTAATTATTGTGTGCTCGTATGATAGTTTAAAGATGTGTTTACTTAGGTTTTACTACTCCTTAATTATCTCGTATTTGTGGTTGAATTGTCACGTCCTTATTCTTAGTTGCGTTGTGTGTCTAAAGTTGTAGGGTATGCGTTTCTCCCTAACTCTTTGAACTTACCAAAGGGTCTCGTTTACAAAACCCACTAGGGATAATAAACTCTTACTCTAAGGCACTCTTTGGATGGTTTAGCTTACAACTACTCAAGGAGTTATATTCTAAGGTTCACAAAGATTTAATCAAGCATTAAGTACACAACGAATGACCTATCGCATTACTAGATCATTAATCAACTAAGATAAGAGACAACCAATCAATATTCAATAATTAAGTTTCATATTCCCTAAGCAAACACACAAGTAAATTAGCCGGACATGGAGAACATGTAAGCATACACACAAATAATCAAAGACATAATTGTATTAATGAAGTAAAACACTTATCTTGGTGTAAGATAGGGTTTGGAACCCTAAAATACTGTACAAGACAGCCTTGGTTCGGTTTAGGTTTTTACTCCAAAAGACTACTCACCAATACTAAAAAATTCGGATTCTATATATAAGATTACACATGCGACGGCGACACCTTATGTTTTGTGGCCGGTCGCAATGTCGCCGTCATTAGGGTTTCGTCTTGGCCACGTTAGACTTGCGACGGCGTCACCTTATACTTGTGACGACGTCCTCTTCGACCGGCGCCCTGATTGCATCTAGGCGCCGAGTTGCGACGGCCTACTCTTTTATAACTTGCGTCGTCACTTGAAAATAGGAGTTTTGGCTTCGTCCGTCACAAAATCCTCACGGTCGCAGATAAGCAGTGATTCCGTCACCATGTATTTTCAGCAGCTGGAGTGTCTCGATTCTTGACTTTGGCCATTTTCTTCGTATATTCGCACCTTTTCGTCCAAATAAGTGCCATTCCAGCATTTTTCCTTCAAGAGACCTAAAAAGTGAAAAGGAACGATATTAAGTAATAACGGATACAAAAGTGATCAAATAAGGGCTTAAATGACCCCTCAAAAAGGTACCTTTTAAAACCTTATCATATATGGAATAATCAGTTTGAGAAGGAAATATTTTTAGTATTATCACCCAAATAGCCCATCCTTGTGTGTCTATCGACTAGTCTCCTAGACTTTTCGACCCTCATGTTAAACCTTTTTGTTGCACTCACCTTTACTGCAAGATACCCCTAGATACACCCGTCTGAGCCATTCCTTTCATTTTGTTCACCCAATATATTTTTTTTGTTACACCCATTTACCTTAGCCTACCGTGTAATCTTAATTTGTGATCGGGAAGTCATTGTTTGCCTAAGTTCAAGGTTCAAGTAGAGAGGTTTGGAAATCACGTTTGCGTCAAAGACTTATATTTGAAGATCATGGAAGTCCCCCCAGATTCTCATTATATGTTCATCTCAAGTGGGGGGATGTTATGTTTTAGCTATGATGTAAAAAAAAATTATGATTTGAAAAAAATAAAATAAAAAATATAGTAGTTTATTGATTATTGTAAAGTGCTATGTTATAAGCACTATGATTGGAGCTCATCAAAGATTAAGCATCGAGGAGGCCACCTCGGTCACATTTGAAGAATTGAGTTGGTAATTATTGCGCCAACAGTTCAAGAACAGGTAATGTGCCCATCATGACGTCCGCTAATGGCACATCTACTTGTCATATCATGATCCAGTTTCTTCACCTTAAAGCTTGAACTTTGGATGAACGGTAGACGGTGACAACTTGGTTATAGGTTAAGACTATTTGCTTTGTTACTTTTATTTTACACCAATTATTTCCGATGTCTTATCCTACCCTTTAGTCATGAAGCGTGTCTAGGTGATGAAGCGATCAATCTTTGGTGTCTTGGAAATGGATTTGGTCATGTATCATTGATTTTGTCCACTTTGCCATGACACGTTAGTAATGACATTTCACCCTTAACCCATGTTGTGTCTTCCCATATTGCCTTCAAGAATTTTTTAGTCCTTAACTATAGTGGTGGAGATTTGTGTAACCGCCAAGCTTATGATAGAATACATTCTATGACTGTGCTTTGAGTGATTACCCCGAAATTTACACTTAGACTAGATGAGAGAATGTGAGTGTTTTGTTCCAATTTAGTGAGGTGTTCGGCTTTGATTTATTCTGGCATAACGGATTTTTAAACTCATATCTTCCAGGTAATGGGGGATATCTTTTTAGAAAATTTTCCAATAAGGTCTACTTGAGGGCAAGTAGAGTTCAAGTGGGGGGATATTTGATAACATCAAATAGTCCTGAATTTTAAGTGTCAATTTCCCTCGATAATGCTCATATTTTATATCATTTATATGGATTTACGCTTGTATTCCTTTATATTTCACTTTCAGGTATTTTATGAGCATTAGGGCTTATGAGATGCGGATTTGGAGATTTTCCTAACGATTTATGATAGTATGCCAACTATGAAGAAGCTACGGTGTAACTCTTTCTCTCACATTACGTCGTAGCTAGTGTTTTGACTCAGAAGACCAACTTAACTGCATTTACAGCGTAACTCCCAACTAAGGTTACGCCGTAATCATCTAGGTCAAGAAATGTTTTGCGCCTCCATCAACTACGCCGTAACTCCTCACAAGTATTACGTCGTAGTCCACGCAAAAGATATCTATATTGAAGATACATCGTAACCTTTCCCAAGTGTTACGCCGTAACCTACTTAACGAGATTATTTGGCGAATTATTGAAGTTACGACATAACTCTCAACTAAAGTTACGCCGTAACTATGATCGTACCTATAAATACAAGCCCTAATTTATGCATTTCACATCATTCACTCACAACTCAGAGTCAAAGAACGTGAAGAGGGATCAAAAGGCAGATCATTCGGAGCATACGAAGCCATCTTTAAGGGAGGAATCACTCCATATCGATAAGCATTAGCGATCATTTCTATCTTTTACTTTTGATTCATGTCTTTCATTATGTTAACTATCAAATTCATTGTTTCTTTTAATATGATCGGCTAAGCACCTTTGGTACTAGCCTAGTTATGATTCCTTGAATGTTTCGTTTATATTTTGATGCTTCTGTATAATTGTTTCTAGTGTATGCATGCATAGTTCGTTGGTAGTTACACTAGCTTCGGTAGTTTTGAAATGCGGTTGTATCTAGTTGCTTAGGAGAATTGACCAAATGACCCTAAGTAGTTAGGTAGAGTTAGGAAGGGTAAGAATTGACCAACTGATGACCCTTCCTCGCTTGTACGAAGTGACCAAATGATCACCGGTCATCCGGATGAACTTAACAAGTTAGGGATGAGTTTCTAAGATGCTAGCGCTCGGGCACTCATTATTTGGAATCTTGCATGTAGGGTACTTAGTGACTTGGCTTAGGCGACTAAAAACCACTCGACTCTCAAGGGGTAAACCTTTGACCTCGGGCAGGAGCCTTTGTTGATAGGTTAGGACGAATTGACCAAATGCTGTCCTAGCGACTTAAGCCCCCACTTAAAACAATGGGAAGTAATAAAACATGATGTAGGATCGATAAAACTAATGATTTATGTGGTTCGGGGGGTCGGGGAAGCTCAAAGAATGAATAAGACATGGTATTGTTTTTATTGATGTAAAGGGAAGATGTGTGTGTTTCTAGAAGAAGAAGAAACCACACACACCTTATTTTACAAAGTGAACTTCCTACCCTCCTAGTTGGGACTAGGAGGGGTATATATACATCAACAAGCCTAACTTAGCACTATTGACTAAACTAGTCCTTGTGAATGAGTAAAGAAAGAAACTAATGCAATTCCCGTAATGACTTCACTTTAGCGAGGCTAACAATCTCTCCCCAAGTGATGTCATACGGGAGTTGCTTACAATGTTCCCTACAAGCAAAATCAAATACAAAACATAAGCGCAGCTGCTCCAAGAGTGTCTTCATAGTCTTCAAACTTCATGAATCTTCTCAGCTGCCATCTCTTTACTTGCAGAAGAAGAATATGAGCAAATCTAATTAGGGATTAAATCTGGCCTTTTTGCTCTCCCCTAATTAGTGCTCTCCCCCAACTGACAACCTTCGATGAATTTCCTGAATTCGAAGAAGTCTTTTGATAATTAAATTAGAACCGTCTTTAGTCTTCTAACACGCCGCGGAAAATGTAGAAAAGACTGTCGACTCGACCTTCTTCAAGATTGTCCATTCGGGGGAATAAGATATCAACATCTTAATCTCACCAAATGCATTCCAGTTATCTTTCATATATCAAATCAACCTGGCTCTGATACCAATTGTAGGATCGATAAAACTAATGATTTATGTGGTTCGGGGGGTCGGGGAAGCTCAAAGAATGAATAAGACATGGTATTGTTTTTATTGATGTAAAGGGAAGATGTGTGTGTTTCTAGAAGAAGAAGAAACCACACACACCTTATTTTACAAAGTGAACTTCCTACCCTCCTAGTTGGGACTAGGAGGGGTATATATACATCAACAAGCCTAACTTAGCACTATTGACTAAACTAGTCCTTGTGAATGAGTAAAGAAAGAAACTAATGCAATTCTCGTAATGACTTCACTTTAGCGAGGCTAACACATGAACATTACACAATAAGATGAGTAATTAGGTTAGCACACTTTCCCTCTATTGATCCCAACCTCTATTTACTTTACGCATTTATTTATTGTTTATTAGTTAATTAATCATTTCAACCTCAAACCAGTTAAAACCAGTGACATTAGACTAAATTAGAATCCGCTCACATAGCTCTTGGGACGACCTCGGTTTTACCAATTACTACACTACACACGACCAGGTACACTTCCCATGAGTGCCTAAGGTGGACAATAGGTAAACAAGACAATTATAAATATTAAAACCTGGTCAAAAATCCAGCATCAAATGTCTAAGCATTTAGTGCACAAGATTATACTTTTTACTCCACCTTATGACTCCTATTTATACAAGTATGAAATACACTCATTTTCCTAAAAGACAAGACTGACACAAAATTCAAATGACAAAATACCTTACATATTTTGTCTCTGTTACACCACATTATTTCTAGTAGGGGACATGTTCACTTTCTTAGTGTTAGTGTTGACACACTCTTGTTCTTTTATTCATTCAGGGTAAGTTGACGTTTGCAGATAAGGACACACTCATATCCTTCAAACTTATCCCGCCTTTACTTCAGTCTTCAAGTCTTCAGGCTTTAAGTCTTCAGTCTTTATAGTAAGTAAGGAGTCTGGGGATTCAGTAAGCTATTTTCATCACTCACTGAATCCATCATCTTCTTCTTTGGCTCCTGTATCATTCCCTGAGTCCCGCCTCACTGAATGGAAAACCCTTCTTTTTAGGCTTGTCCCGAGCTTCTTAAAGATGACTCACTAAACAACTGTTCATTCAGTGACTTGCAAATGTTTAAGGTTATTAAACACTTAGGTTATTTTATCTTCAAATCCTTGTTCCAGGAAGTTTAGGAATTCACTGACCCAACACAAGGGTGTGTTTTTCATGATGAATTAACATGAGACTGACTGGTCCAAACAAATCCATATAAAGAAGGTGAAGACAGGTTTTGATTGAAAAGTTTTGTTTAGTTTTGAATGAAGCCATATGATGCTTTCCTTTTTCACAGGCTGAGCAAGGTTTGTCTTTTCTAAACACAAAAGAAGGTAAACCTAGGACCTTGTTTTGTTTAGCAAGGTTGTTAATGCTCTTAAAGTTCAAGTGAGATAGCCTCTTATGCCATAGCTAATTTATAGTTTCAGTGTCCTTAGCAAACAAGTGTGTTCCATTTTGCGAAAGTGATGATATGTTTAACACATATACATCTTCTCTCCTAGGGGCTACTAACACTACTTTTTTGTTAATACTCAAAATTGTTCCTTGCTTTTCATCAAACTGAACAATATATTTAGCATCACATAGTTGACTGAAAATGATGAGATTGTACTTTAGACCATTTACCTAAGCTAATCTATAGAAAACTATTCCACCATAGTTAACAGAACCATAACCCTCAGTGATACAAGATGAGTTATCACCAAATACTAACTTAGGTCTTGATTCTTCCACATATTTGTTCAAATAGTTCTTCACATCAATTATACTTCTAGAGGAACCGCTGTCTAGATGCCAGATTGGTTCCCTGGTATGCTTCTGCACAAATAATAAGCTATGTTAGTTTCTCTTATAAACATATTTCTTCATGGGCTCATGTGCTTTGTTAGCCTGATTCTTGTTGAACCTATCAACAATTTTATGATCAGTTGTTGTGTGAACAGAACTTCCACAAGTCTTACAGCTTGGTATAAAGGAGGATTCATTGGACTGAGAGGATTTCAACAATTTTTCCTCTTCTTGTGTAAATGATTCTGTTATGACCTATAGTATCATGATCATAACTTCCACAAATGTCCCATTCAGGGTATGCAAGACAATCATCAAAGAGATGATCATTGAATCCACACTTAGTGCATGGTAGGAAAGGTTTTGGTTTAGGTCTCTGAGTTTGGGTTGATGGTGATGCATATTGATGGTCTTGGGTTATGTAATCAGTAGCAACTTTCAGATACACTGTGTGTGAAGTGTGATCAGAAGTTGTATGGCAATGTTTTTTTTACATATCAAGCAAACTAGAACTCTCTAGAAATCAATAGTTAAGTGATTTGTGTAATTACAAAATTTACACATCTGTTTTGGTTTAGGTAGATGTTTTGATTCTCTTGAGATTTTTTTGAAGAGTAACTTCAGTAGGAACTAAATCAGTAGAGTGCTCAATAGGAACTAAGTTACTGGTACTGGAAGTGTCTAATGTGTTAGAAATATCATGATCCATTCTTCCCAACCTAGGTTATTTTCTTGGAAAGTGCTCAGAATAGACCAGAGGTTTATATTCTGAGCTAGGAGGTTCTCCCTAAAGGATTTTTAGGGAAAAGTAGGCGTGTGTAAGGTTCTGATTCAGATTCCTTGGTAAACTCGGAGTTAGAGTGTATATTATGTTAGGAATTAGAAAATTCCATGTTAAAGTGTCGGTCACCCCAATTATAAGTCTAGCATATGTTAGCTCGTAGACGTGTCGTTTGTTAAGTTATTTAGTAGTTTATTAGTTAGTCAGTAGCGTAGAATAGTTTAGTGTAACACCGTGGAGGAAGGACGGGTCTTTACCCACTGTATACCTGATCCACATGCCGATAGGAGGTCGTATTTCTTGTAACTATAAATACCCCTTCCATCCATGGAAGGGGTGGTGCTTTCAATCTAATATTCTATAATTTGTGAAGTAACTCTCTACCAAGAAAACACCCAACTCTCTAACTTTCTCTCTCTAATGGCTAACATGTATTTTGATCATCCATGACCACCCGAATCATCAACACAATAATATTATGGATCCTAACAATTGGTACCAGAGCCAAGGTTGTGTTGGTTTGTTGATTCGAATGGTCTTTTATACGGTTTGTTGTGTGTGGTTTATACGGTCTCTTGATGGTTGGTTGTTTTGATGTGTTTTGATTCGTGGGTTGTGTTCTGATTTTGTTGACTGTTTTAAGAATGTCACACGTTGTTTTTGTCATGAATCTGGTTTATGCAGATTTGGTTAAAACTGTCTTGTTAAACATTTGTTGAATCCATATCAATCGTTATGCAGGTTTTAAAGTTGAAACTGTTTTTACATGGTTCTTGATAGCAACTTGTGTTCATGTTTCTTAACAGCGACTTGGTATTAACATGTCCAGATTCAGTGTTCCAGCAAGCGAGTTATGTAACAGATATGGCTAGCGACTTGTCCATGTTTTCTTACTAGCGAGTTGAGTATGTAATACTATGTAGCGACTTGTTATTTAACAAGTAGCAATTTGTGTAATAGTTAGCGACTTAACTCCATGCTAGCGACCTGATTTCAGTGCTAGCGACTTGGTGAAAAATGGGTAGCGACTTGACTTTGGCTAGCGACTTATATTTATTAGTTAGCGATTTGGGTGTTTCAAAACGGGTAGCGACTTACTGTGAGAAGAATGGGTTAGCGACTTGACATGATTAAAAGGACCTAGCGACTTGACCTCAACACCAACACAACAAGACTCGACTTCAGGAATGTCTCACCATCATCAGTCCATCATTAGTTCATTACAATAACCATATACCCCATGAAACAACACTCAATCCCTAACAATAAACATTATTAAATCAGAATCAACCTCAGATGTGTTTCATGTTTATTCGATGCCTAATCAAGACGACCATGGGTCTATCACATGAAACCACAACATCACAGACCCAAGAAAACTGATCAAGACAAAGACACTTCTACATCTAAAATTCTACTCAAATAAAACGTGATCTCAGATATGGGTCAAAAGGGTTATAAGTTTTTTTTAAAAAAACTTCAACTATGTTCGACCCATTATCATCAAAGAATCAATATCTCACCCTCATTGAATCAAAAAGAAAAAAACATGCTTCGATCTCAGCCTTGTACCTTATGTGAATGGTTTGTCAAACACATAGATCTCAAACGATCTATTCACATAAGCACATATGCCTCATAGATCTAGGTCTTATTGATAATATTCGAAATATTGAAGAAAGAACAAAACCTAAAGGGGTTTCATCCTCTCTTCAAGATTCAGTTATTTGGTAATCTATTCACATAAGCACTTATAAAGGAGTTAATTAAGAAACCTACCCGAATATCCTGGAAACTCTTCGTTATCACCAACCCTGTGGCATTGATAACATGCTCAAGCCATCCCTGTGGCGAGCTTGTTCGATTGGTTTGATGGAGGCGTTATGATGTAATGATTAAGAGGATATTGGATTTGATTCTGTTGTTGTTATAAGCTGCGTTGAGATGAGATGAAATATGTGGGAGGCGGATGAATGAGTTACTGTGATTAGGGTTTGACTGAGATTATTTTTGAGTGGTGAAGTAGTGTTTGTCTGCACATAATTGTAGTGAGATTAGGTTAATGTGAGGATATGTGGTTGTGTTTTATACCCGCTATCTTAGGGCATCAATTGTTATGGACTTTTTATGTCATTTCATGGGCTTTGAGTTTACATCGTGCACTGGGCTGGTGAGTGTATTTCGTTGAGCTGGAGGTAATCTTGGGCTGGTATATATTTTTGGACTTCAAGTATTAAGAGCTGATCGTATGTTTGATCTATATGGTTAAACTTGAATATGCTATTCACAAATTTGTGTAATCCTATTATTTGAGATATAAATGTTTGGATACAAAATTTTCTAGTAAATCAAATGGGTGGCATTTTTGATATAAGAGTGGTATTTTGGCATGATGAAACTTAACAGATAATATTGGCCTGAAAGTGATGTTGTATTTGGAGGTGAATTTCTATCTTGGAGTTGGACTATGCTTGGATATCACATTTGGGTGAATTTGCAATTATCATGGGCTTTTTTGAATGCATTATGTGATAATATGAGATTTGGATTTCAAGAGTTTGATACTTTGGTGTATATATTTTCACGAAGAATATTATGTCTCGGCTTGAGTTGATGGTTGAACAAAGTGGACTTCGGGGTTGTTTGTTCGGTATTTCTTATTTGGACTTGAAGTGAGGTTTTCCGGGCGTGTTTACTTATTTTGTCTTCTTTCTTTCTACCCTTCCGCGAAGATGACTTGTTTGGGCGTTTATTGAGTGTGATAAAGACTTGGCTATTTAGTTACGGTTGTGATTCTTTCTTGTTTAACCCACAAAGTAACTATCACTTCGGTGTCTCACGCAGTTGAGGATACGTCAAGAGGTTTTGTACATTGGGTACACCGTTTCTTTTTCACAAGGATTAGTACAAGTTTAAGTAACAAATATGGGGAATTTTACGTCATGTTCGAGTTTGATATATCGGGTTTACTTCTTCATATGGTCACTGCAATTGCCGACAAAAATTCGTGAATGATGTGTTTACCAAAGTGTTTACTGGATGGTTGATGATATGGATGATGTTGGATAATGAATCGTTGATGAACCGCTGCATGTTCCCCTAAAACAGATATTCACCGAAACCAAAGTTGTCATAACACATTCAAGCTGACATTGTTTACGGTTTTGTCTTGATTTTGTAAAATCCCGTGAAAGAACCTATTTCTCGGTTTAAATCATAGACTTGTAAAATCCCGTGACAATGGAAACATCATGGTATTAGTAAAGTTGTAAAATCCCGCGAAAGAAACTATTTTTCGGTTTAAACCATAGAGTTGTAAAATCCCGTACTGATGGAACCATTCTGGAGAAATGGAAAGTGTATTTCGGGATCTTTTCTGATGCTGGTGCTACGGTTTCTACTTCGAAGAAGGGATAAAAGGGTGTACTTCATGAATTGGATGTGTGTTTGAATATTCGTCATGGCAGTTTGGTTATTACATGGTTTTACGGGGTTATGTGCTACTAACCATGGTCGGGATGAAAACCATTATCAAAGTTCGTTTAAATGTCAAAGAAGGCTAGTTTTGAGCTTGTAATCAGAAGATGTGACAACGGCGTTAATTCAGTATTATTCATTTGAGGTTGAAGTGAAATATCACGGGCGAGTGCACTTAGTATCTGAAGGTATCGGGGATGGTTGGATGATGATTCTTCAAGATCCTTGTTCGAGCTTACTATCAAAAAACGAAGACTTGAAAATCTAGTTGTTGTTGGGTGTCTTTTACCTTTTCTTTTACCACTTGGGGGAATTGGGCTCATACCACCACAAAATAACTATCACTTTAAGGAGTTACGTTGTAGTGCTCAGTGTCACATTCAATTGTGGATTTTCAAGAGGTGATGTACGTCTATTACTTGATGGTTGGTTGGTTGAAGAGTATAGAGTACTTAGAGATTCAATGGAGCATGATTTCTCGGCACCGCTCTTTGTTACACATGTGCAAGTTTAAGTCACGAGTTCGGGTTAGTTTACTTCAGGGTCAAATTCATCATATTGGGTTATCTCCATCAGCTGTCACTACAAAGAGCCTATTGAATGATAATGGGTTGATTACATGTTTTGCTAAGAGAGCAGAAAAGAGAGAGATTATGACGTCTGTTCACATCAGTTCAGGCCTCGTACTCCAAAGAAAAGAAATGTGTACGTTTCAGTGTGCATTATCTTCCGAAGAAGAGAAATCTTCTTATGACGTATGAACACAACATTTCATGCCTCGTACTCTAAAGAAAAGAAAGGTGTACGTGTCAGTGCGCTTTATCTTCTGAAGAAGAGAAATCTTCTTATTATGACCATTCTCATCAACATGCTTCATACTTTTTCCATGCGCTTCAGTCATCAAGTGAACCGGGCTATCACTGATTGTTTTCTCATTCCACTTGCTCGATTATAATGAAGATGGAGACATCACGTGCTTATTTTGCGGGAGAGAAGTGTGAATAGAACATTTGGATAATGTTCACTTATTTAGTCAAGAATGGCATCTCCGTATGCAATTCTTGAGGGGGAGAAGAAGTGTGAATTTTTTGCATTGTTGATTGACATTTGAGAATATTAATGGTCATACGGCTCTAAACTCATGTAAGAACCGAGCTTCTTCTTATCGGGTCATCTTAACATGGAGTTTTTGCTGTTGGTTGACATCTTCACTCGGATTGATGAGTTTATCGACAAAGTGCTTCCGGTTAATGCTTCACGTGTACAACAACATGATGATTCCGAACAATCTCTATGTTCTTGTTTGATGTGATTGGTAGTTTGGTGTTACCATCTTGTGTGTTCGTTGCGGCCTGATTGCTGATTTCCTTGATGAACATCTTTCTGTTCTTGTTTGATTGGGAGGGATTTTAGTTAAGGGGATTTGCAAGATGTAAGTTAATAGGGATGCTTTTTGGTGGGATGCTTTTTGGTGTGAGTTGAAGATGTTAACTATCTATTCCCCAACTGCACAATCTTGAAGAAGGTCGAGTCTACAGTCTGTTCTACATTTTCTGCTACATGTTAGAAGACTAAAGACGAGTTGCATTTAATGATCTAAAGACTTCTTGTTAATCTGGGCATCTATCAAACAGATTGTCGGTTTAGGGGAGAGCACTAATTGGGAGTGAGTTATAAGTCAGATTCATTCCCCAATTAGACTTGCTCACATTCTGCAGCAAGTTGATTCTCACAGATACATATGAGCTAATAATGTTCTTCTCAAATGATTTCTAGTACACGGGCTTACAATGAGTTGCTGATTCTGAAGTATCAAAACCAGCAAGGGGGAAGGAGACAAGCATCTAAACGCGAGTAAACTTGATGAACTTAATACTTCTAAGTAATTGAAGATATCCCAGGAAGACAAATGTTATTACCGCAGAGAAACTCAAGGTTTGACTCATGGCGAGTAAACTTGATGAACTTAACTCTTCAAAGTGATTGAAGATATCCCGGGAAAACAAATGTCATGACCGCAGAGAAACTCAAGGTTTTACTCATCAAGGCGTTTAGTGTTCTTATTCCAACTACGTGGGGGAAGAGATGTATGAGTTAGTTTTCTGATGATGAAAGAGGTACACAAGGGTGTGATGATTTCGATGTTATCGCAATCATCAGGGGAGAGAGAATTGTGTACATTGGGGGCGCTCAGCTGTTTCAATTGAGTGCTTAATCAGTGATTTCGAGATATAATCACTTATTCCGGAGTTGAAATCCGCAGAGATAGTCCTCCGCAGAGATAATCAGTGATTCGGCCTGCTTCTTCAATGTTATCGATTATTTTCTCTTTGGGCATTCGGGTAATTCGAGTTCTTGAGCTTCATACACTTTCTTCAAGAGGAGAGAAAAGTATACATCGGGGTTATTCTTTGGCTATTGGACTTAATCTGCTACTTCGATGGTATAAGTTTCTTTGTCTTCGGGTATGTGTATTCGGGTTCGTGAGCACTAGTCTAAGAGACTGACTGCATCAATTTCAACTACTCGGGGGAAGTGGTCTCTTGACACCTTTTTGGAATGGATTGCTTCAGACTTCAGTGAAAAATAAATTTGAGAAGATTATTTATACGTGGGATGATACGTTGTTGTTCTTGTTGATGATATAACCTCGAACGAAGAATCACGGTGATTATTCTTAAATGGAGCAGCGGGATTTATGATAATGGTGTGCTTACTTGTGCACCTGGCTAAAGCAAGCTTGAAATAGAGCTTCGAATCTGCTCATCTTAAGGATTTTCGGTTTGGGGGGAAGCTGCCAGAGTCTCACTTTCAGTTGGTTCAATTTCTTTCTTCGATTCAAGAGCCCTGGAAGCTTTGGTGGTGAATGTTTAAGGGATGATGACTTCTATCTTCTACAACGAGGCTGCTCGATATCCTTATCTCGGTACTCGTATCATCATCTTCTTTAACTATATCATCTACTCTATCTTTGTATATATTTATCTGAAAAACCAAATACAAAAATATAAAACCAGCAAAACAAAATAGAAAAATATAAAACCAAGAAAAAGAAAATAGAAAAATATAAAACCAACAAAAACCCATAAAAATCAGAAAATTTGAAAAATTCCAAAAATATGTTTTCTCTAGACATGTCTTCTGGTATCGATAACATCTACGGTCTTAGAAATGTCATTCAATAATGGCACAGGACTTTAGATGAAGTTCGAGCAGGAGGTGTAAATATTCTTTTTCAAAAACATGTCAAATCAAATGGCTTACAGTTAATTCAGACTGTAACCCGCGCTTCAAATATGGCTTACAGTTATTTCAGACTATAACCCGGGCTTCAAATGATGGCTTGCAGTTATTTCAGACTGTAACCCGTGCTTAAATCATGGCTTGCTATTATTTCAGATAGCAACCCGTTCTTCATGAAAGGAAAGTGTTGCGCTAAACCAATTTTTCAAATATTTCGTGCACTTATCCTAAAAACAAAAATGAGGAAAGTATGTCGAAGGACTGCTGTTCCTACACAAATTTTTTTCCGTCTAAAATTCTTCAGAAAAATATTTGTTGTTTTAAAAAATGGTGGAAAATGAGTTGCTTGTAAATCAATCAGAATCAAGTTTTCATAAAATTACAAAAACTCAATCGATGACTTCAGCGCTTTTAAAACTTTTCAAGAAAAAGAGTCATTGATTGAGGGGAAGAATATTTTCATATTTACATCATCTAACGGGCTTTCTTAATCATCCTACGTGCTTATTTGAAAAATATAATTGCCTATGTTGAAGGACTAGGTTTCTAGGATGTGACTGTTAGGTTTAGATGATTATAAATTGATGAATATTATTCCCATGCCTTATATGAACTGATTGATATGTTGGATTGACTTTTATTAGTCGATTGTTGTTTGGGTGTTGTCGACCACCATATATCTGTATTTGTGTTCTCTAACGTATGCAGGTATATTGGTGTAAAAGAATGTTCCCAATCCGGATCCCACAATTGAAGATGATTGGATGCCGAAAGGAAAGGGTAACTATATCTTGGGTTGACAGATGAAGAAACGGAGCTTAATTGGACTTCTATGGAGAGTTGGCATAAATGCAACGTAAGAGGTCTCACTGCATCAGCAGTTGGTTTTCTTCTAAGTGATTGAAGAAACGGAGCTTAATTTGACCTCAGTTGGCATTCAAAATGCAACGTAAGAAGAAGTCTCACTGCATCAGCAGATGGTTTTTCTTCCAAACCCTACAGCAACAACAACGGAAGCTTCTCTACCACCTAACGTATCTTGTGCAGGAAAAAGTAGTGATGATACCATTTTTCTAAAACTTTGAATAATATTGTTTTGAAAATGGAAAAATATTGTTTTGAAAATTAATCGGATTCAAAGTTTTGAAATCAACCGGACTCTTATTTTGTCAAATCTTAAGTGATTTCAAATTAAATATTTTCAAACGATATTTCATCTATCAAGTCCGTTTGTACAAATTAAAGTGGTGATCTAAAGATTTAATGTTATGTCATGGTATGATTTTCTTTAGAATCAAGATCTTTCAAAATGAAATTTTTTCTGTTCTTGTTTGATTGTGAAATTGTTTTATTTTACCTAAAAGATCTCTTAAAACAATCATACCTGACACTAACAATCTTTAATGTCTTAAAATGGTCCTTATCTGTCATTTTTCAAAATTAAATCAAGCCACGTCTTTCCCCAAAAGTTTTCTAAATGATTTAAATCAGTTGGGATCACAAATCTCAAATGGTATGATATTTCTGATCGGGGTATAGATCGTGATTTAAATCTCAAATCTATTTTAAATGGAATTGGTTTTAGTCCTTTAAAGGCACTCCTGCCTCCATGTGCCAAACGATTTCAAATACACAATGCACATGTTGAGGAGGAGGATTTATCCAAAAACCAGATGAGTATTTAAACAAGGCCACATTTTCTCCCATGTTTTCTAAACCTAATTAAATCACTTGGGATCCAAAATCTCAAAGGGTTTGATATTTTTGATCGGGGGAGAATTTGTGATTTAATAATGAAATTTGATAAAAGGTGATCGTTTTGATTCAATGGTGCAGGCTGCTCTCTCGTATGTGCTAAACGCTTTCGTATCTCGAAGCATATATTGAGGGGGAGCATTTTAATGGAAAATAAACTATCGAGGTACAAAAGCTTTTATGTTTTAACATAAAGTACCTTGATTGAGTTTTCAAATGGTTTTCTTAATGGTTTTTGTGATCGTGGATGTGCTTCAAAAGAACTCTTGCCTCTATGTGATAAAATGTTTTAAAATATCCTATGCACATATTGAGGGGGAGAATTTTACCAAAGAAATTCAAATGGCTTTTTCTAAGGAAATTGTGATCAAGAAATTATTTCAAAGAACTCTTGCCTCCATGTGCCAAACAATTTTAAATCATATGCACATGTTGAGGGGGAGCATTTTCTAAATGATCAAAACTATTAAGGTACAAAATGCTTTGATCTCGTATCACAAGTACCTTGATTGGTTTTCCAAATGATTTTTCAATTGGTTTCGAGAAGGAATGAACAATACCAAAAGACCGACCAAATTTACTTTATGCATGGTGTTATAAGGATGGTTAGGTTAGGTATTCGTTCCCACGATCCCGCCAGAGCCGGAGGGATCTACCCAGGGACAATCCACTAGATAGTGTAGAGTCCTTAGGTATGATGAAAAAGGAGAAAAATGAGAATATGGGAAGAGTGCGGACTGAGACAGAGCTAGTACTGGAATAAACCCAACAAGGTTCTAGTTATGAAGTCTCGATAAGCACTGAAGGGGTTGAAGAATGAAAAAGAATGAATGTGAAAAAGGGTGAAAAGAAATAGCCCTCCATCAATTCAACCTTAGGGCAGAAACCGGGTTCAATACATATGCTACTGGTTGTTACTAAGGTAACACTGGTATTGAAGACAAGACGTCATGGACCCAGTGACGCACTGCACTACAACTTCCCAAACTACTCAAGTTCCTCTTAAAAGGACTTGTTTCATTCTCATGGGGAACCGACATTATCTATCGACTTTCTCTTAGAGATTGTTGATATTGAAGAAGGAGACCCTCTCCCTAGTCTCCGACACAGGAACCAAATGTGCACTAATTAAGTCTAGAGCCAAGAGATCATCCACAATATCTCGTTAGGACACTAAATTCATGAAGACTTGCTGTTTCACACAATGTGGAAAGTAAGTATATATTAAGAGTCCTACGCATTATCCTTGTGGTATTGCCAGAACATCCGAGTGGTATGTAAAAGTATTCACGATGAAGATGGAAATCCTTCTAGAGCCAACATCAAACAAGCTCTTGGTGGGTGACATGTGAGATCTTCTCGTAAGATCAAACTTGTGACAACTGGATAGAAACAATGGGGCGATTCAGTCTTGAATCAACCTTGGTCCAGGAATGGAATTGACGAATACTTTTGGAAAAACCGTTCGATGTGCAAATCTTCTTTTCTCTAGCACGTCGAATGTGTACTTATGTTTTCAAAATTCTAAAAGTATCTCTGATTGAAAAATACTTTTAGAAAAACCGTTCGATGTGCGAATCTCTTCTTTTCACTAGCACGTCGAATGTGTACTCATTCTCTAATACAAAAAGTATTTTGTTTGAAAATTGATCTTTCTCATAAAACCTTCGTTGTATTGCAAAACTCTTTCTTCAAGCAATACGCGATTGTTTTCAAATCATTTTTCATCAATCAGTGAATCTCAATTCGCTGGTTCACTCACTCCGTGTTGTCTTCTTTGAGACGTTCCGGTTTGAGAACAGCTAGAACAGCTGCAAAACCCTGTCAAGGAGATTCTTAGGAATCCCACCTGATCGCAGGCAATACTTGTACTGATCAACGGGGAACCGTGGGCCGTGTACCTCAATTCACGAAAGTGATCAAAGACACTTTCGTGTTTTATTGCTAACTGTTGTTTGCAGGTACATTTGGACGGTTGCAGTGATCGAATTGAGGAGTCAATCCAAAGCCGCATGCTCACTGCATCCACACTTAATCTGAAGAAATCATGACTGGTGCATATCTACATAACCTGGCTCTGATATTTCTATACTAAGATTCTGCTACGCTGCTGCAAATATCATGAGCCAGTAAGGCTTCCGCTACTCTGATGGAAAGATGTCATGATTCAAAAGTGTGAGCATGTCGGTCTGAAAGTCACAACTTCACATGATGGCAACACAACAAAGGGTGATCCATAGATTTATTGTGGCTGATGATCTCAAAGAAAGCTCAAAGATCATCAAAGATGTGGATCAGTTAAAGGCCTCCACTAAAAGTACAAATCTATGCGGACTTTGAAGAATCGCTACACAAGCACAAAGAATGCGGAATTTGAAGAATTGTAGTCTACGAGCTTGGAACTAATGACAAAGATAGATTGCTAGGATGCAAAATGTATTTCATGGGGTGACCTCCCTTAGGGGGAGATTGTTAGGAATTAGAAAATTCCATGTTAAAGTGTCGGTCACCCCAATTATAAGTCTAGCATATGTTAGCTCGTAGACGTGTCGTTTGTTACGTTATTTAGTAGTTTATTAGTTAGTCAGTAGCGTAGAATAGTTTAGTGTAACACCGTGGAGGAAGGACGGGTCTTTACCCACTGTATACCTGATCCACAGGCCGATAGGAGGTCGTATTTCTTGTAACTATAAATACCCCTTCCATCCATGGAAGGGGTGGTGCTTTCAATCTAATATTCTACAATTTGTGAAGTAACTCTCTACCAAGAAAACACCCAACTCTCTAACTTTCTATCTCTAATGGCTAACATGTATTTTGATCATCCAAGACCACCCGAATCATCAACACAATAATATTATGGATCCTAACATATTAGGATATAGTGTTTGATATGATGAGCGCCCAGGTGGTGGAGGCGAGAGAGGCCGTGACTGACTTCACTCAGAGACTTGAGATCGTCAGCCAGGATGCCAGCATTCTGAGAGAGACTGCTCAAGGTCGAGAGAGAGTTCTAAACCACGAGCTTGCATCTATTCATGCTCACACCGCCATATTGGAGCAGAGGTTAGACGACCTCGAGGCTAGAGACCGAGCTTGAGAGCAGCAGTTCCAGGACTTATCAGCTATGGTTGAGGAGTTACGCCATCGTCAGGAGGACGCATCAAGCGATGCATAGATCACGGTCATCCTTATTGTAGCTTTGTATCATAAAGCCCGCCATGTGTGGCATTAAGGCTTGTATCTTTTGGTTGTAAAACTATGGAACAAGAAATATTTATGTTGTAACATTTGGTTGTGAACATATGCTATGTATCGATGTTATCATGGTTGTATTCCTATATTCATGTGTTGTGATTTCATCATTCATCGGTTGTATATACCGAGCCGATCATTATGTTCTTATATATGTTATGATTTTGTTGTGACAAATCATGATTCACTTATTCTTGTTTATAACGATATCATTTCATTGATTTAAAGTGATGATCTCGACTATTATGATATTTATAATATGTAATCACTTGTATTATTATCGACGATTCTTAATTCTGGTGTTTATCTTTTGGTGATTTTAGAAAAATGGTCAAGAAGAAAGCTACCTCATCCACCATTACTCCAACCGCTGTTCGAAAGATGTTTACTGACAGTGTTAGCGTTGCCATTGCCAAGCATGCTGCTGACGCTGCTAGAGCCGAAGCTGCATGTATTGCTGAAGCCGAACGTGTTGCCCAAGCGGCACGTGAAGTTGAAGCTGCTGCAAGAGAAGTTGAGATTGTAAGAGAAGCTGAGATTGCAAGAGAAGCTGAGATTGCAAGAGAAGCCGAGATTGCCCAAGAAGCAGAGATTGCTCCAGAAGCTAAAGCTGAACGTGTTGCCCAAGCAGCACGTCAAGCCGAGGCTGCTCGTCTTGCTGAAGAATTTCGCACGTGTTGCCGTAGCAACACGTGTTATTGAAGTGGCAAACTCGAATGAAACCAACACTCCAACAAATCAAAGTGAGTCCTCCGTAGCCCATAAATATAGCTACAAGGGATTCATGAACTGCAAGCCTACCTTTTTCAAAGGCACTGAAGGTGCTATTGGCCTTCTTCATTGCTTTAAGAGATCTGAGACTGTATTTCTTCTAATTGATTGCATGGATGATTGCAAGGTAAAGTTTGCAACTGGAACTTTGCTAGAAGATGCGTTATCTTGGTGGAAAGCTTATGCCCAACCAATTGGAATGGAAGAAGCTTGCAGATTTCTTGGTCTGATTTGAAGCAACTGCTGAAGAAACAGTATTGCCCAAGAACTGAGATAAAGAAGCTGGAGGATTAATTTCACCACTTGTTTGCTAAGGGTAATGACCTCAAGACATACTTCAAGAGATTCCACGAGCTAAGGGCCATATGTCCTAATATGTTCCCTACCAATGAGAAGCTTTTGGAGAGTTTGATCGGGGGTTTACCCCGAAGCATTGAGGGAGATGTCATCGCTTCTAACCCAAAGACTGTAGAAGAAGTTGTCATTGTATCCCACCGCTTTATGGAGCCGATACTGAAACTTAGAAATGCACAAGGCTCGAATGACAACAAAAGGAAGTTTCATGACCGAAGGAACATGACCCCCAACCATCATCAGTCCAACAACTCATCACAATTCAACAACAACCGTAACCACAACAACAACAACAATCGGAACAACAACAACCAGTCCACCAAAACAGGAACCAACATCACAACCAGCAGAACCGGAGAAAAGAAGCCGTAAGGGCTTATGCTGCACCCAGTGCTGGTAGAGGATATGCCGGAACCCATCCCCTGTGTCATAGATGTTTGTTGCACCATTCTGGACCCTGCACTGTGAAGTGTGACAAGTGCAACAAAGTGGGTCATCAGGGTAGGAATTGCCGAAACCCTACAAATGGGAACAACATGTCATTAGCAAATATGAGTTGTTATGGATGTAGAGAAAAAATCATTTAAAGAACCAATGCCCGAAAAGGAACGCCGCTCAACCGAACAATGCACGTGCAAGGGCGTATGTGCTAGGAGATGGAGATGTGCCGTTGAACCCTGATGTTGTAACGGGTACGTAACTTCTTAACAATCATTCTGCAAAAATCTTATTTGATTCTAGAGCCGATAAGAGTTTTGTATTTGCTACCTTTGCACCATTACTTAAAATCACCCCAATTGCCTTAGACACAACTTATGAGATAGAGCTACCGGATTGGAAGATAATAGGATCAACACCGTAATCCGTAATTGCCCTATGATTTTACAAGACCAACTATTCCTCATAGATATTTTGCCGATCAAGCTTGGTAGTTTTGACGTCGTAATTGGCATGGATTGGTTATCTAAACACCATGCTAGGATTGTTTACGACGAGAAAACTGTTCACATTCCAATCAATGGTAAAACCTTGGTTATCTACGGGGATCAAAGTAGAAGTACTTGAGCATCATATCCTGTGCCAAGTTGATAAAGTACATGGAGAAACGATGTTATGCCTTCTTAGCTCAGGTAATGGAAAAAAAGTCGGAAGAGAGATGACTTGAGGATGTGCCTGTAGTTCGACAAGTCAAATTTCAAATCGATTTTGTACCTGGAGTAGGGGTAAGCAAACGACCCGAACGGACCGGACCGACCACATTCGGTCCGGTCCTCGGTCTAGGCTTTTGGGCTAATTCGGTCCTCGGTCCGGTCTGGTCCAGACCACAAACCGACTATTTTGGCCTTGTTGGACCGGACCAACCGACATACCGGTCCTCGGTCTAAGCTTTTTGGCTAATTCGGTCCTCGGTCTTGGAGGTCCGGTCCCCTAACCTGGAGCTACACCCGTAGCACCATACCGTTTAGCACCCTCTGAAATGCAAGAGTTGTCTAAACAACTACAAGAGCTGTCTGACAAAGGATTCATTAGACCGAGTTCCTCACCCTGGGAGCACCGTTTTCTTTGCCAAGAAGAAGGATGGATTATTTCGGATGTGTATCGATTATAGAGAATTGAACAAGCTCACAATCAAGAACCGATATCCCTTGCCAAGAATCGATGATCTGTTTGAACAGTTACAAGGATCGAGTGTATACTCGAAAATTGACTTAAGATCTGGATACCATCAGTTAAGGGTGAAAGAAGAAGATATTCCAAAAACCGCATTTCGAACTCGCTATGGTCACTATGAATTCCAAGTAATGCCATTCGGTCTAACCAATGTGCATGTTTTATTTATGGACATCATGAATAGAGTCTGTAAGCCTTACTTGGATAAATTCGTCATTGTGTTCATTGACGATATTCTCATCTACTCTCGTGATAAAGAAGAACATGCGGAACATCTGAGAACTGTCCTAAAATTACTCATGGATGAAGAAATGTATGCTAAATTTTCCAAATGCGACTTTTGGATCGAGACAGTCCAATTTCTTGGTCATGTGATTGACAGTAAAGGTATTCATGTGGATCCTGCAAAGATCGAATCTGTTAAGAACTGGTCCGCACCAACCAACCCCACCGAGATCTGTCAATTTCTAGGTCTTGCCGGTTATTGCCGGAGATTCATCGAAGGTTTCTGGAAAATAGCAAAACCATTGACGGAGTTAACCTAGAAAACCAAGAAGTTTGAATGGGGAGACGATCAAGAATCAGCTTTTCAACTCCTTAAGCAAAAGCTTTGCGTAGCACCTATCTTAGCTACCCGAAGGAGTAAAAGATTTTATGGTATTTTGTGATGCTTCACACTTGGGTCTAGGTGTTGTTCTAATGCAAAGGAACAAAGTAATTGCTTATGCATCCCGTCAACTCAAGACTCAGGAGAAGAACTATACCACTCACGATCTAGAACTTGGAGGTGTTGTATTTGCTCTCAAGTTATGGAGACACTATTTGTATAGAACAAAGTGCATATTGTACACTAATCACAAAAACCTTCAACACATCTTGGATCAAAAGTAACTGAACATGCGTCAACGCCGTTGGCTAGAATTGCTCAGTGATTATAACTGTGAGATCCGCTACCATCCCGGAAAGGCGAATGTCGTTGTTGATGCCTTAGCAGAAAAAATCATCCTAAGCCACTTAGAGTGAGATCATTGGGAATGGTAATCAATTCACCCCTGTCATAAAAAAAATTTGAAGCTCCTATTGAAGCTCTTAAAGAAGAAAACAGGTTGAATGAGAAGATTTATGGCATGCCGGAGAACGAGAATGGATTTGTGAAAAGATCAGATGGAGTATTGTGTTTCAAGGATCGAAGTTGGATTCCACTTTACGGAGGTATCCGTGAACTCATCATGCATGAATCACATAAATCTTAGTATTCCATTCACCCCGGCCCCAACAAGATGTATCAAGATCTAAAACTTCTATACTGGTGGCCAAACATGAAGGCCGATATCGCCGAGTATGCTAGCAAGTGTCTGACATGCCTAAGAGTCAAGGCAGAGCATCAGAAACCATCAGGATTGTTAACTCAGCCAGAACTTCCCGTTTGGAAATGGGAAAGAATCACAATGGACTTCATCACTAAATTGCCGAGAACTTCTAATGGTTTTGACACCATCTGGGTCATTGTTGACCGTCTCACGAAATCAGCTCATTTCCTGCCTATCAAAGAGAACGACGAGATGATTACACTCGCTCGGTTGTACCTTAAGGAGATTGTTTCTCGCCATGGTGTACCGATCTCTATCATATCTGATCGAGATAGCCGATTCACCTCAAGATTTTGGCAAACACTCCAAAACGCTATGGGTACCAAATTAGATATGAGTACCGCTTACCACCCTCAAACAGATGGACAAAGTGAAAGAACAATCCAAACTCTGGAAGACATGCTGAGAGCATGTGTGATCGATTTCGGAAAAGGATGGTATAAACACTTACCTCTGGCAGAATTCTCCTACAATAACAGTTATCAAGCCAACATTAAAGTCGCTCCATTTGAAGCGCTTTATGGAAGAAAATGATGATCACCCATTTTTTGGGCAGAAGTTGGAGAAGTAAAACTTACCGGCCCTGAAATTGTCCAAGAAACAACTGAGAAGATAATGCAAATCAAGCAACGGCTACAAGCAGCTCGAGATAGACAAAAGAGCTATGCTGATGTCAGAAGAAAACTAATGGAATTCCAAGTGGGAGACCGAGTAATGCTAAAAGTGTATCCCTGGAAGGGAATGGTCCGATTTGGCAAGAGAGGAAAACTTAAACCCCGATACGTAGGACCGTTGAAAATTCTACAAAGAGTTGGTCTAGTAGCGTATAAGCTCAAGCTTCCGGAAGAGCTCAGTCGAGTACACGATACATTTCACGTTTCAAACCTTAAGAAGTGTCTATCCGATGAAACCTGTATTATATTGGTTTTCATAAACACATCACATAACACAATATGGTTTGAATAGTTTAATTTTCTAGAGAGAGAAAGTGGAAGATGGGAGCCTTTCTAGAGAGAGAAAGTAAACAAAAGAAAGAAGGTTAGATTGAGTGAAAGGTCCAACCCTCTACCTTGGGAGGTAGAGGGTATTTATAGTTACATACTACACGTCCTCCTTCAGACTGTGGATCAGGCATACAGTGGGTAAAGACCCGTCCTTCGTCCACGGTGTTACTCTAAGCTAAACTAAGATAATAACTAACTAATAAACTACTAAATAACGATATGTCTACGAGCTAACATATGCTAGACTATAGTTGGGGTGACCGACACTTCACTATGGAATTTCCAATTCCTAACAATTTCCCCTAAGGGAGGTCACCCCATGATTTACATTTTGATTCCTAGCATTCTATTCTTGACTTCGTTCTTGAGCTCGTAGACTTCAATTCTTCAAATTTTGCATTCTTTGTGCTTTAGTAGTGATTTCTTCAAAGTCCGACTGCTTTATACTTTTAGTGGAGGTCTTTTGTTGATCCACGTTTGGTGATTCTTAGCCAGGTTAGAGATCATCAGCTACATCAAATCTCCAGATAACCCATTATTGTATCGCCATCATGTGAAGTCGTGACTTTAGGACCGACATGCTCACATTTTGGATCATGATATCTTCTTATCAGAGTAGCAGAAGCTTTTTGTTAGTTCATGATATTTGTATCAGAGTAGCAGAAGCATGGAATGAAAAATATCAGAGCCAGTTGATGAAGATATGCACATATCATGATTTCTTTAGATGTGAACGAAATGTGTGAGCATGCGGCTATGGATTGACTCCTCAATTCTGATTAGCTGCAACCATAGGGTGTTCCTGCAGACAACAATTAGCAATAAAGCGAACGAAAGTGTCTTTGATCACTTTCGTTTAATTGAGGTACACGGCCCATGGTTCCTCGTTGATCAGTACAAGTACTGCCTGTGATCAGTTAGAATTCTTAAGAATCTCCTTGACAGGGTTTCATACTAATCAAACCGTTGTCAAACTGGAACGTCTCAAAGAAGACAGCACGGAGTGAGTGAACCAGCGAATTGAGATTCACTGATTGATGAAAAATGATTTGAAAACAATCGTGTATTGCTTAGAGGAAAGAGTTTTGCAATACAACGAAGGTTTTATAAGAAAGATCAATTTTCAATCAGAAATACTTTTTGTGTTTGAAAACATGAATACATATTCGATGTGCTAGAGAAAAGAAGATTTGCACATCGAACGGTTTTTCCAAAAGTATTCGTCAATTCATTTCCTGGACCAAGGTTGATTCAAGAGTGAATCGCCCCATTGTTTCAGTCAAGTTGTCACAAGCTTGATCTTTTGGAAAGATCTCACATGTCACCCACCAAGAGCTTGGTTGATGTTGGCTCTAGAAGGATTTCCATCTTCATCGTGAATACTTTACATATCACTCATATGTTCTGTAAATACCGCAAGGATAATGCGTAGGACTCTTAATATATACTTACTTTCCACATTGTGTGAAACAGCAAGTCTTTATTAATTTTGTGTCCTAATGAGATTTTGTGGATGATCTCTTGGCTCTAGACTCAATTGTGCACATTTGGTTTCCTATGCCGGAGACTCAATTACTAGAACCTTGTTAGGTTTATTCCAGTTCTAGCTCTTTCTCGGTCCGCACTCTTCCCATTTCTCACTTTTCTCCTTTTTTCATCATACCTAAGGACTTCTACACTATCTAGTGGATTGTCCCTGGGGTAGATCCCTCCGGCTCTGGCGGAATCGTGGGAACTAATACCTAACCTAACCATCCTTATAACACCATGAAAAAATTAAATTGGTCGGTATTTTGGTATTGTTCTTTCCTTCTTGAAACTAATAGAAAAAATAATTTGGAAAATCAATCAAGGTCTTGTGATATAATATCAAAGCATTTTGTACCTTAATTGTTTTTGATCTTTTAGAAATGCTCCCCCTCAACATGTGCATATGATTTTGAAATTGTTTAGCACATGGAGGCAAGAGTTCTTTGAAATGTATTCTAGATCACAATTTCCGTAGAAAAAGCCATTTGAATTTCTTTGGTAAATTCTCCCCCTCAATATGTGCGTAGGATATTTGAAATCATTTTATCACATAGAGGAAAGTGTTCTTTTGAGGTACATCCACGATCACAAAAGCCATTAAGAAACCATTTAGAAAATCAATCAAGGTACTTATGTTGAAACATAGAAATCTTTGTACCTTGAAAGTTTGTTTTCTTTTGAAATACTCCCCCTCAATATGTGCTTATAGATTCGAAAGCGTTTAGCACATATGGGAGAGCAGCATGCACTTTTGAATCAAATCGATCATCATTTATCAGATTTCATAATTAAATCACAAATTCTCCCCCGATCAAAAATATCAAACCGTTTGAGATTATGGATCTCAAGAGATTTAATTAGGTTTAGAAAACATGGGAGAAAATGTGGCCTGGTTTAAATACTCATCTTGTTTTTGGATAAATGCTCCTCCTCAATCATGTGCATTATGTATTTGAAATCGTTTGGCACATGGAGGCAGGAGTGCCTTTAAAGGACTAAAACAGATTTGAGATTTAAATCACTATCTCTCCCTGTTAGGATTTGGAAAATCCAGTAGTTAAAGTGTCGGTCACCTAAAGTATATGTAATCGTTAGAAAGCTCGTAGTCGTAGTTATTTAATGTTAAGTAGTATTTAGTTTTGTAACACCGTGGAGGACGGACGGGTCTTTACCCACTGTATGCCTGATCCACAGCCCGTTGAGTGGCGTTTTATGTAAGACTATAAATAGTCTCTACCTTCCAAGGTAGAGAGTTGGAGCTCATAATAATATTTTTCTTTCTCTCACTAAAGTTCCCTAAACCTCTAACTTTCTCTCTCTAAAACACATTATACGCCTATTTGATCTTATGGTTTAGTGTGTTTGTGAAATCTAATATGTTACAAATGGTATCAAGAGCCATGGTTTGATCATCTCTTACATATCTTTGGATTTCTAGTGACTTTTAGGTGGTTTTAGAGTTTGAAAAAGTTTAGTGGTTTTTGCATCATTTGGATCATTTCTAGTGTTAAAGTTTGAATCTTGGGTGTAGTTTTGTGTTTAGAATCATTGTATGTGCTTAGGTTTTGATTTGGTAACCTTGAATCATCGTGGTTGGGTTGTTTTTGGATTGAAAAGTTATGTTTATGTGTTTTTTCTAGCTAGAGACTTAAGCCACGGATAAGTTGTCTTGGTAGCGACTTGCTTTGTAATTTGGTAGCGAGTTGCAGTTGAAGTTCTTAGCGAGTTGAGCTAGCGACTTGTCTATTGAGACAAGCCGAAAAACAGTACACTTAGTGGATTCTCCACTACGAGTAGCGACTTGGTGAAAGTTCGCGACTTGTACTTAAGTTTGTTAGCGACTTGGTGTTAGCGATTTGGTGCTTAGCGAGTTGCTCTTTAGCGACTTGACAACTTAGAGATTTGGTGATTAGCGAGTTGCTCTTTAGCGACTTGACAACTTAGCGATTTAGTGCTTAGCGACTTGCTTTCAATATTTTGCTAGCGACTTGGTGCTTAGCGAGTTGTTATTTAGCGACTTGATTGTGTCTTAGCGACTTGGTGCTTAGCGACTTGGTTCAGTTTTCTTAGCGACTTGGTTGACTCTGTCTGTAATACGGTTTTCTCTTGATTTAGTAAAATCCCGTGAAAGAATCTATTTCCGGTTTAATCATAGAGTTATAAAATCCCGTTTAATCTGTCAACATGTCTACTAACGTTCCTACAATCATCTCCACTGTTGCCGAGGATGTTCAAGCAACTGGTTCAGATACTCTTCCACCCATGCTTGACAGAACTGACTACGACTCTTGGGCTCAACGAATCAGATTGTACTGTCTTGGAAAGGAAAATGGAGTCAACAATCTCAAATCCATTGATGAAGGAACGTATAGGGTTGAGACTACGAGAGACATAATTGATACAGCTGAAGATAGAACAATGATATATGGAATAGACAGACCAAAAACGTATGATGAGCTCAATGATAAGGAGAAGAAGAGATTCGATACGGATATCAGGGCTTCTAACATCATATTACAAGGTCTTCCAAAAGACATCTACAAGCTCATCAATCACAACACTGAAGCAAAGGCTGTATGAGATAATGTCAAGATGCTTCTCTCAGGTTCTAAATTAACTATGGAAGACAGAGAATCTCAATTATATGATGAATTTGAACACTTCAAGATGAAACTAGATGAGAGTGTCTATGAGTATTATGTGAGATTCCACAAGCGTGTTAATGACATGAGGAACATCAGAATGACTATGCCAAACATTCAATTGAACTCAAAGTTTGTGAACAACATGAATCCCGAATGGCACAAGTTTTTCACCTCTGTGAAGCTAACCAAAGGATTGAAGAATACAAACTATGAGCAACTCTATACCTTCCTTCTTTAGAATGAGAGACATGCCATGTTTGAAAAGAGGATTCTTGAACAATTCAAAACAAATCCAGGAGAGACAAGCTCGTCAAATGATTCAACTGCCTTCTACTCAAAAATTGGAATTACCACCAAAGCATCTCAAGTTAATCACAAACTCATTCTCGATCCAAGATTCAAACAAGTTGATGCTGATGCAACCGTGGGACACTTCATTACTCAACTGGCCCTTCTGGTTAAACAAAACTTGACTCTCAGTCCACATACCAACCGTCTTCACACCAACAATGAGATCAGAACTGCATCCAATCTTCACAATCATGCTCTAGTCAGAGATGGGAAAGTTATGGTGCAACCAGTTCAAGAAAGGCAATACGAACAAGGAAGAGGTGGAGTTGGTAGATGCTTTGTGACAAATCAGAATAGGGGAAGAAATGGAAATCAAGGACAAGTTAAGACGATCAAGTGTTACAACTGTGGAGGTGAGGGACACATTGCAAGGAACTGCACATCGCCAAAACGCCCTCAAAATGCTGAATACTTCAGGGATAAGTTGTTGCTTGTTCAAGCCCAGGATAATGGTGTAGCGTTGGATGAAGAAGAGTTGTTATTTCGCTGAGGAAATGCCAAGACGTATGATGCAGATGTGGATGAGCAACCAATTCAGGAGATAGGCCATAATCATCAGAATGCCTTTCAAGTAGCTGATTGTGATGCATACGACTCAGATGTTGATGATGAACCTACTGCACAAACCATTTCATGGCTAGCATTTCTCCAATGGTCTCTCCTAAAGTCTCTTCATCACCACAAGCTGGTCCATCCAAAGACAAACACATTTCTGAGGTACTAAAACTATATGATGATGCGATATGCAAAAGATGCATGACAAAGTACAATCAACTGAAACTATTGAGTCAAATATTGAAGATATGGGTAATATCAATGTTGTCCCATATGATCAATATGTGAAACAAAGTGAAAGTGAAGTTGTACCAAGTGATGCATCTTCTGTAGTCAACAATGACTATGTTTTTTATGAATACACCGCATGTGCCCCTGATGATTCTGTTATCTCTGAACTTAATGCCTATAAAGAACGAGTTGCCATTTATGAACAACGTGCTAAGTTTGAGCTAACTACTCGTGAGCAGGAGTTGGATAACCAAATGCGTACAATTATGAGAAAAAGTAATTTTATAGAAGAAGTGTTAAAACAAGAGTTAAACTCCTTACAAGAAAAGCTTTCAAAAACTGCTAAGCAAAAACAAGAACTTCAAGAAAATGTTAAAGTGCTTAAGCAGGAATTTCATTCTAAGAAATCAAAACTTTTAAATGATTTTTCTAATCTTAAAACTTTGAAGAACAAACTTGAAAATAAGTTGAACGTACAAGGGAACACCATTCAGACTGCCCACATGGTCACTAAGCATAGAGTCTTAAGCGATAAGCATAGCATTCCCCTTGTTGAGGAACCAAATCCAGAGGTCATTAAAAAGGCTAGAAATGCTCATAAGGTACTTTATGATGGCAATGAAATCCTTAAACCTAGACAGAAACCTAGTTGTGCTGAGTGCACTGAGGAAGATAAGAAATCTGATGAAGTCACTAGGGAAAAGATGAACTAGAAGTTAGATGATCCTAAATGTAAAGAGAAGAAAATAAATATCACACCCCATGATTACAAGAAGGAGAATTGGATTTCCTTGAACATGTTTAAGCCTCAAACATTGTTAACACCCGAACAAGTGTTCTGGAAAAAGGATTTAGATAAGCAAAAAGCAGAGAATCTTGTTGAAACGAACCCCCCCTTAGGAAAATGCCTTCACGACTGTGTATCCTCCCAATACACCAATGCATTTAGTTCCTAGGACTATTGCCACTAAAAGCAAGACCTTAATCAGTCAACATGTTATTTTTCAACTATTTGTCAATTTTGAGAAAACTTGTAAGAAAAGGATCACACCCACTGGGGTAACTGAAGGGGAAAGGGGTTTTGAGCAAACAAAAGAATGCTATCTAACTGAGGTCATGCCTTTCTTTAAACTACTAAAAGATCATTTTGAGAGTCTTAAAAAGGGGATAGATTCAGGTATTAAAGGAATGGAAAAGGAATTTGATGTAATGATAGTTGAGGTTAGTGACTATGACCGAGCTTTAAAATATAATGAGATTGAGAGGAAGAACTTGCATACCTTGAATGAGAATCTTATTTCTGAATGTATTGCTCAAGATGTGTTTTACACTGCTACTAATTGCTCCATTAATGCTTCTCAATTTCATGAATTATCTGTTGCTCTGAAAGTCTCTCATGATCGTGTCATTGAGCTTGAAAAGATTAATTCGAAACTTAATGAGAAAATTGATCAGGATGATCACGATAATTTGGTAAAGCATCTTTCTAAACTAGAAGTTGAACATTTTGATTTACAACTAAAATATCAACATCTAAAAGAAAATGTTAAAACCTCAAATATCAAGACATCCTTGGATGCTCCTGAATTTGATGCAATTTTTGAAATTAGCAAACGTGATGAACAGATTCGAGCTCATTGTAACACGATCAAAAAGTTGAAAGCCCAAACTTTTAGATTCTCAGTACTCTCAAACTTTTAGATTCTCAGTACTCTCAAACTGGATCCCAAATGCCTCCTCCTTCAGATTCTCAGTACTCTCAAACTTTTCATCTTCAAAACTTAGTTAATGCCTTACAAAAGGAAAACGATAGTTTTCTAGAAGAAAATGAAAAAGTTAAACGACACTTTAAAGAGTTATATGATTCAATGAAAGTCACCCGTGACCAAAACAACGAAAAAATAACGTCATTACAAAAGGAAATTGAGAATCTGAGAAGTCAGGGAAATGGGAAACTGCCACTTGTTTTTAATAAGAATGTGGTTTCAAAGTCACCCTTAGACTGCAAATACACTGTGACGGTTAAATATATTCCCCCTCATCTTAGGAATAATGAACCTGCGTTTCATGACTATTGTGCTTACCTTAAGGATAGTCTAGAATGTCTCCGTGAGATTGTCGAAGAGGATTTCATTAACAAACCTCTTGATAGAGAAATTAGGTTTGCTTGCCTCCAGGCCAAACGATCTCAAGAGCTGCTAGAATATGTAATTGCAACATGTCCTAAATCCTTAGGTGCAAAAGGCAAAGCTGTGATGCCTTGTTCTATGCCTAGTGCCAAGCATTCAAACCATTCTAGGCCCAGTTTTAAGAAAGTGAACATCAATGTGTCGTCTAGTAATACAGATCCTTGCACGTCTAGTTCAGGAATGCAAAAAGTAGATCAACCAACTAATGTTCCCATAATTCCCTCTACAGGAGTAATCAGTGACATTAAAGCAAGCAGGTCAAAGTCTCAAGACAATACAAGGAATGATAGGACCTCGCAAGCTAAAAATGTGCATTGGAAAAGAGTAGAAGACCAATCTAGGAACTTTAAGTTTGAGTCGAATAAAATGAATCGTGTTGATTCTAGTATTAGCCATAGGCGTACTGTAATTAATTCCAATTCTGATACTATTTGCAAACCTTGTAATGATGTCTGCTTGAATTCTGTTGCTAATCATGAATGTGGTGTGAATGCTTTGTCTAATGCTGTCAAATGCCCAGTTAAAATTGTTAATGCTAATAATCGTGCAAAGAAGGCTAAAAGGCAAAGACGAAAGATTGTTAGAAAACAGTGGAAACCCACAGGAAGAACATTTATAAAGATAGGTTATTATTGGATACCTTTTGGCCATAAGAATAATCAGTTTTGCCCTCAAACTGCTAAGACTATGCCCACTAGAAAATGGATGCCTACTGGTAGAACTATTCCCTTAAGAAGTGAACATACTTTGAATAGGTCAAATACAAACACCAGCATTGCACCTATTCCCAATGATTCCATTGCTTCTACTTCTGATATGGATGTTTCTATTTCTGATGTGGGTGTTCCAATTACTGTTACTAACCAAGTGGAACCCATTCTTGCATGGGGATCCCAATTATCCAGTTATCCATTCTTGTCTGTGTTCAACTGCAGATCGTTTAAATCGTTCTATGGTACTTGGACTCAGGCTGTTCCAAGCATATGACTGGAGACCGGTCGCAGCTCATGAACTTCGTGAGCAAATTCATCGGGACTGTTAAATTCGGAAACGACCATTTTGGAGCAATTATGGGTTATGGTGACTATGTAGTTGGCAAAAGTGTACTCTCCAGGGTATATTATGTGGAAGGTCTTGGTCATAATTTGTTCTCTGTTGGTCAATTCTGTGATTCCGATCTAGAGGTGGCCTTTAGAAAATATACTTGCTTCGTTAGACAACTTGATGGTGTGGAATTATTAAGAGGTACTCGAGGTTCTAACCTATACACCATTTCTATCGAAGACATGATGAAGTCTTCTCCAATCTGCTTGCTGTCAAATGCTTCTAAAACAAAGTCATGGTTATGGCATCGTCGTCTCAATCACTTGAACTTCGGCACCATAAACAACCTTTCCAGAAAGGATCTTGTCAGAGGCTTACCCAGATTAAAATATGAAAAAGATCATCTTTGTTCATCTTGCCAACTGGGAAAAAGCACGAAATATGCCCACAAACCAAAACCCACAAACTCTGTAATGGACGTCCTTCATACCCTTCATATGGATCTGTGCGGCCCAATGAGAGTTCAAACTATTAATGGGAAGAGATATGTGTTAGTAGTGGTTGATGACTACTCCAGATTCACTTGGGTTAAGTTTTTGAGGATGAAGGATGAAACTACAGATGTCATCAATAAAATCATTAAACAACTTCAGATCCGACTCAACAAAACAGTTCGAATCGTCCGTACTGACAATGGAACTGAGTTTGTAAATAAAGAACTCAATGAATTTTATGGAAATGTTGGAATCAATCCCCAAAGAAGTGTCCCTCGAACTCCTCAACAGAACGGTGTAGTTGAAAGACGAAATCGAACTCTTGTAGAAGCTGCAAGGACAATGCTGATTTACTCAAAGGTTCCAATGTTTCTATGGGCTGAAGCTATTGCCACTGCTTGTTACACTCAAAATCGATCTCTAATTCACACTTCTCATGGAAAGACTCCTTATGAACTTGTCCACAATAGAAAACCTGATCTATCATACCTTCGTGTGTTTGGTGCTTTATGTTATCCAACTAATGATGGTCAAGATTTAGGAAAACTGAGAGCTAAAGCGAACATTGGAGTTTTTGTAGGCTATGCACCAAACAGAAAAGGTTACCGAATCTACAACAAGAGAACCCGAAATATCATGGAAACAATTCACGTTACGTTTGATGAGCTGACTGGTCAAATGGCTCCTGGACAATCCAGTTCTGGACCCGCACTTCAAAACAGTCCCATTGGTTCATCTCTTGTACCAAACTCATCTCCAGCAACTCCATATGTACCTCCATCAGAAGATGATTTAAAGAAATTGTTTGATCCAATGTTTGATGAACACTATGAACCGAATGCTGATGAAATGTCAGTCCCATCAACAGAGGCTGCTCCTATCCCTGTGAATGAAGTGAACCCTTCAGTCTCAATATCATTAAGTCAAGAAGCTCCTGCTGCTGATCACTCTGTCTCATCAACAAATCATCTATCATCAAATGTACATCATGGAAGTGTTTCTGGCATCAATGATGAAGTTAATCCCTTTGCTACTCCCGAAGAAGCTCCATTTGAAAATATCTTTGCTCCTGAATCATCATCAGAACCATCTTCATCCGGAGACATCGACTCTGCTACTTCAGTTCCACAACAACAACCACATGAACACATTAGAAAATGGACACCTGATCACCCATTGGACAACATCATTGGAAACCCCTGTCGCCCAGTATCCACACGGAAACAACTTGCAACCGATGCCTTATGGTGTTTCTTCAACTCCGTACTCTCTAAGGTAGAACCAAAAGACATTAAAACCGCCATGAATGAAGACTGCTGGTTCAATGCCATGCAAGAAGAAATTCATTAGTTTGATCGACTTGATGTATGGGAGTTAGTACTTGCTCCAGATTGTGCTATGATCATTGCTCTGAAATGGATTTTCAAAGTGAAACTTGATGAGCATGGTGATGTCCTAAAGAACAAGGCTCGATTGGTTGCCAAAGGATACCGTCAAGAAGAGGGTATTGAATTTGTAGAATCTTTTGCTCTTGTTGCTCGAATAGAGGCAATCAGAATCTTTTTGGCTAATGCTGCAAGTAAGAACATGATAGTCTATCAAATGGATGTAAAGACGGCATTTCTAAACGGAGATCTTAAAAAAGTCGTCTACGTCAGCCAACCTGAAGGATTTGTGAATCCAGAGCATCCTACTCACGTGTATCGTTTGAAGAAGGCGCTTTACAGGTTAAAGCAAGCCCCAAGGGCATGGTATGATACGCTATCAAAGTTTCTTCTGTCTACCGGATTCAGCAAAGGAGCAGTTGATCCTACATTGTTCACCCGGAAGTCAGGCAAACATTTAATTCACGTTCAAATTTATGTAGATGATATTATCTTTGCCTCGACTGACCCCAATGAATGTGATCGTTTTTCTAATGAAATGGGTTCCAAATTCCAAATGTCTATGATGGGACAAATGTCATTTTTCTTGGGATTACAAATTTCACAAAGTCCCGGAGGCATTTTCATAAATCAATCTAAATATGCAAATGAGATTTTAAAGAAATTTGGATTTGTATCATGTGACACCGTTGACACTCCCATGATTGAACGAACCAAGCTGGATGAGGACCACTCAGGGATCATGGTAGATCAAACGAAATATCGTAGCATGATTGGATCCCTGATGTACCTCACAGCTAGCAGACCAGACATCTTGTTCGCTGTGTGCATGTGTGCTAGATATCAGGCTAAGCCTACTAAAAGCACCTTGAAGCGGTTAAACGGGTCTTTGGTTATCTCGAAGGAACCATCAATATGGGACTTTGGTACCCGAAAGACACCGGTATGTCACTAACAACCTATGCAGATGCTGATCATGCAGATGTCAAGATACTCGTCGAAGTACGTCTGAAGGCTCTCAGTTTTTGGGTGATAAGCTTGTAAGCTGGTCTTCAAAGAAGCAAATGAGTACTTCTATTTCCTCTACAGAGGCTGAATACATAGCCATGTCATCTTGTTGTGCTCAAATTCTTTGGATGAGATCCCAATTATCTGACTATGGCTTTGAATTCAACAAAATCCCTCTGTAGTGTGATAATAAAAGTGCTATTGCTCTCTCATGCAACAACGTTCAACACTCAAGAGCAAAACACATCGACATCCGACATCATTTCATCAGGGAGCAAGTGGAAAACGGTGTAGTGGAACTCTATTTTGTGAAGTCAGAATACCAGTTAGCAGACATCTTCACCAAAGCTCTTCCAAGAGAACGTTTTGAGTTTATTCTTCCACGACTTGGATTGAAAAGCCTTCAACCAGAAACACTCAAACGTTTTCAGGAGGAAGACGAGGAATAAATGTCTTTCCTTCATCTATATCTTTGTATATATTTATCCAAAAAATCAAATAGAAAATTATAAAACTTTCAAAATCCATAAAAATGTGAAAAATTCGAAAAATCCTCAAAAATATTGTCATTTTGTCATGCTTTTCTCGATTCGATAACATCTACGGTCTTAATGCTGTCTTTCAAAGAATGATACGGGATTTTAGATGTTGTTCGAATGTTTAAAAAAAAAAAAATGGGAGAAAGAGAAAAAAAATGGTTTATTGTCATTTCAGGCAATAACCCGCTTTTCAAAGATAGAACAGAGCCATACTTTATATTGGTTTTCAAATTCCTTGCTCTGATTCTTTAAACTAATCTTTACTATCTAATGAAAACTGTTTGTTTTGAAAAATAACTCGGACTCTATTTTTGATAATCATCAGGACTTAAAAAACTTGTCAAAACATCTATCTCTCAATCAACAACTTATGTCATTGATGGAGGGGGAGAATGATTTCAATTAAATCAAAAAAGTTATTTGTCATTGATTGAGGGGGAGAATGATTTCAATTAAATCAAAAAAGTTATTTGTCATACAATTTTTTTTTTCAAAAGATAATCATGCATGTTTAATCATTGGAGTTTAAAGTCTCAAAATCGATCCTTATCGCTTAAAACGCTTTCACAAATCAAGTCACAATTCTCCTTAAAAGATCTCAAAATCAATTTAAATCTACAGAGATCACAAATCTCAAATGATTTGATAATTGTGATCGGGGAGAATTTGTGATTTAAATTGGATTTAAACCGATAGTTCGATAAATGGTTTCATAAGTGTTTAGCATGTTTGCCTCCCCACATGTGCCGCAAGTGTCAAATGATTTCAAATTTTCCATGCACATGTTGAGGGGAGCATCTACTTTAAACCTCAAATTATTGAAACGTGTGATCAATTGTCTCTAGTAGTGTTCCTCTAATATGTGCAAAATTCTTTCAAAATTCGAGGCACATATTGAGGGGAGCAAACTTTTGAAAACCTCATCCTTCCTCAAAATGTTTTATCTACTCAAATTGATTGGGAAGTGATGATGATCATTTTAGAAAATATTAATCAAAAGATTGACCTTTTCACTCTTAATCTAACGATTTCAAAGATCTCTTGCCTCCATGTGCTAAAACAATTTCTAAAATTTTATGCATATGTTGAGGGGAGCATTTCTAAAATATCAAAACAATTAAGATACAAAATGCTTTGATTCTATATCACAAGTATCTTGATTGATTTTCAAATGGTTTTCAATTGGTTCCTATGGTAGATGAACGATACCAAAAGACCGACCACTTTACTTTACTTTATGTATGGTGATATAAGGATGATAAGGTTAGGTTGAGGTCCCGTGATCCGCCAGAACCGAGGGATCTACCTGTGGACAATCCACTAGATAGTGTAGAAGTCCTTAGGTATGATGAAAAAAGGAGAAAAGTGAGATATGGGAAGAGTGCGGACTGAGACTGAGCTAGTATTGGAATAAACCCAACAAGGTTCTAGTAATGAAGTCTCGGTAAGCACTGAAGGGGTTGAAGAATGAAAAAGAATTGAATGTGAAAAGGGTGAAAAGAAATAGCCCTCCATTTATTCAACCTTAGGGCGAAAACCGGGTTCAATTCATATACTACCGGTGGTTACCAAGGTAACATCGGTATTGAAGACAAGACGTCATGGACCCAGTGACGCATTGCACTTCAACTTTCCAAACCACTCAAGTTCCTCTTAAAAGGACTTGTTTCATTCTCACGGGAACCGACATTATCTATCGACTTTCTCTTAGAGATTGTTGATATTGAAGGAGGAGACCCTCTCCCTAGTCTCCGATATAGGATCCAAATATGCACAAATTGAGTCTAGAGCCACGAGATCATCAATAAATCTCATTAGGACACCTTCAATGAAGACTCTCTGTTTCACACAATGTGGAAAGAGAGATTATATATTGAGTCCTACGCATTATCCTTGTGGTATTGCCGGAACATCTAAGTAATATGCATTCATATTCACGATGAAGATGGAAAGCCTTCTAGAGCCAACATCAAACAAGCTCTTGGTGGTGGTGTGAGATCTATCCAATAGATCAACCATGTGACAACCGATGAAACAATGGAGAGATTCAATTTTTGAATCAATCCCGTTCGTGTTATGGATTGACGGATACCTTTGAAAACCCGGTCGTTGTGCTTAAAAACTTTTTTCTTTAGCACATCGACCGCGGTACTTATTTCTCAAAATAAAAGGTGTTTATGATTGATAATTGATTTTCTTTAAAACCTTCGTTGTATTGCAAAAACAATTTCTATTGAGCAATACACGATTGTTTTTCAAATTTTTTCATCAATCAATAATCTGCTTCGCCGTTCACTAATTCGGTTGTATTCTTTGAGACGCTTCGGTTTGAGAACGCTAGAACAATTTGCGAAACCCTCAAGGAAATTCTTCGAATTATACCCGATCACAGTAAGATTTGTATCGATCAACGGGAACCGTGGGCGGTACCTCAATTCAACGGTGATCAAAGACACTTTCGCGGCGATTTATTGCTAACTATTGTATGCGTACCGACGCTTGTAGTATGATCATAATGGAGCGGTCAATCCATAGCCGCATGCTCACACAACACATTCATATCTAAAGAAATCATGATTGGTGAATCAACGACTCTGATATTTTCACTCCATGCTTCGCTATCACGCCAATATCATGAATCAACGAAAGCTTCCGCTACTCTGATAAGAAGAAATCATGATCCAAAATGTGAGCATGTCGGTCCAAAAAGTCACTACATCACATAATACCAACACCACAATGGATGAGCCAGAGATTTAATGTTGCCGATGATCTCAAAGCGGCTCAAACTCAGAGATTCAAAGGATCGCTTAAAGACTCCCTATCAAAGACTACGAAAGGCCATGCAACAAGAATCCAAGAACAATCTCAATGATATATTTGTTTTGTTTTCTAAGTAATTTAAATGTATGTTTGAGGTGACCTCCTTAGAGAGATTGTTAGGATTTGGAAAATCCAGTAGTTAAAGTGTCGGTCACCTCAAGTATATGTAATCGTTAGAAAGCTCGTAGTCGTAGTTAATTAATGTTAAGTAGTATTTAGTAAAGTAACACCGTGGAGGACGGACGGGTCTTTACCCACTGTATGCCTGATCCACACCGTTGAGCATGCTTTATGTAAGACTATAAATACTCTTACCTTCCAAGAGTGGAGCTCATAATAAGATTTTTCTTTCTCTCACTAAAGTTCCCTAAACCTCTAACTTTCTCTCTCTAAAACACATTATACGCCTATTTGATCTTATGGTTTAGTGTGTTTGTGAAATCCAATATGTTACACTCCCCCGATCAAAAATTTCAAACCTCTTGAGATTTGTGATCCCAATTGATTTAAATTATTTAGAAAATTTAAGGGAAAGACATGGCCTGATTTTTAGATCACCACTTATGAAAAATGACATATAAGGATCAGTTTTAGACATTAAAGATTGTTAGCGTCAGGTATGATAGTTTTAAGAGATCTTTAAGTAAAATAAAACAATTTCACAATCAAACAAGAACAAAAAAAATTATTTTGAAAGATTTGAGTTTTAAAGAAAATCATACCACGACATAACATTAAATCTTTAGATCACCACTTATTTTGTACAAACGGACTTTTATGAAGAAATATCGTTAGAACATATTTTATTTGAAATCACTCTCCCCCTCAATCCAAGACCGTAGTCGTTGATTGAGTGACTTCTGTTTAAAATGAAGTCCGGTTGATTTCCAAAATTTGAGTTCAGTTTATTTTCAAAACAATATTTTTCCATTTTCAAGACAATATTTTTCAAAAATTGTTTAAAAATGGTATCATCACTATTATCCCTGCATAAAGATACGTTAGGTGGTCAACCTGCTTTTGTTGTTGTCGTTGTAGGGTAGGAAGAAATCCGTCTGCAAATGTAGTGAGACCTCTGACGTTGCATCTAACGTGCCAACTATCCATAGAGATCCAATTAAGCTCCGTTTCTTCATTAGTCGACCCAAGAAGTAGTTGCCCTTTCCTTTCGGCATCCAATCATCTTATTTTCTAGGATCCGAATCGGGAACATTCTTTCATACCATGGTATCTGCATACGTTAGTAAACATACATACAGTTTTATGGTGGTCAACATCACCCAAACTGCAATCGACTAATACAAGTCAATCCAACATATCAATCAGATCATGTAAAGCATGGGAATAACATGTTTATCAAACTATAGTCATCTAATTCTAACAATCATATCCTAAATTCCTAGTCCTTCGACATAGGCAACTATCATTTTTAGTTAAGCATGTAGGATAATTAGATAAGCCAGATAGATGATATAAATTTGAAAACATTCTCCCCCTCAATCAATGACTCATTTCATAAAAACTTTTAACCATGCTGAAGTCATTGATTGGGTTTTGCAAATTTATGAATATTCTAATACTAATTGATTTTCAAGCAACTCAATTTCCACCATTTTGTTAAAACAAATATTTTTCTGAAGAATTTTAGAAGGAAAAATATTTGAGTAGGAACAACAGTCTTTTTGATGACATGCTTTCCTTGTTTTGTTTTTAGGATGAGTGCACCAAATTTTTGAAAATTGGTTTAGCGCAGCACTTTCCTTTCTTGAAGAATGGATTGCTATCTGAACTAATAGCATACCATAGTTATGAAGAACGGGTTACAGTCAGAAGTAACTGCAAGCCATATTTTGAGACATGTTTAGAAAGAAATATTTACACCTCCTGCTTGAACTTCATCTAAAGTCCCGTGCCATTATTGAATGACATTTCTAAGACCGTAGATGTTATCGATACCAGGAGACATGTCTTGAGAAAACAATATTTTTGGTATTTTTAAATTTTATGATTTTTATGGGTTTTTGTTGGTTTTTTTTTCGATAAATATATACAAAGAGGATGATATAGTTTAAGAAGGATGATGATACGAGTACTGAGATAAGGATATCGTACAACACTTTGTAGAAGATAGAAGTCATCATCTCTTAAACTTTCACCACCAAAGCTTTCGAGGCTCTTAAATCGTCGTCAAAACTTGAGCCTTCTGAAAGTGAGACTTTGGTAGCTTCCCCCCAAACCGACAAACTAAGAATAAAAATCATTTCCCCAAGAAGTAGAAATGAAGAAGAACGGTCTCATTGAATGAAGTTCAGCACCCCGAAGAACACGAGAACACTGAAGTAACAAGTTGAAACATTCATCGCTCTCAACGTTATCAAACCGAATAAGCGATTAAGTCCGATCACATGAACTGGCAGCGTCCCGATGTATACATTACTCGAGATTGACCAGTTGTCTATTCAGGGAACAATACATCAACATCTTCATTTTACCAAGTGCATTCCAGTTATCTTCCTTATAACCACTCAGCCCATAATGTACACAAGTACCCAAAGAAGAAAGTAGAGATGATGCCATCCAAGTAACATGTTGTGTCATTGATTATTTACGCAGATGTAAGCTCCAGAATATCTGATTAAGCTCGATCATGTTTGATGTCAACTCCGAATTTCCTGATTAAGCTCAATCATGTGAACATCTGTGTCCCGATATGTACACATATCTCTCCCCTGATGGTTGCGATCTCATCAAAATCATCATTACATTGTGTACATGAAGCAATAACCGGAACCACTTTATCATAAACCATATAGAAGATGTCGATAAGCAATATCATCTCACGTTCCAAATATTCTTCTCACATTTTCTTCCAATGAACACTAAGTAACACATACCAAAGGTCTCCAGAGACCACTTCCCCAAAATAGGTGGAATAATACATCCTTCTCCCAAATAGTTGGAATAATATATCCTTCCCCCAAATAGTTGGAATAATACACCGGACGCCACGAGTTAAACACTGGGTTTCTCTGCGGTTATGACATTTGTCTTCCCGGAATATCAACAATCATAAAGTTCATCACATGTACTCATTGAGCATTTAGATGTATGTCTCTTTCCCGCTTGCTGGTATTGAAACCTCAGAATCAGCAAAACATAAAATATCCATAAACTCAAAATTTTGTGAGAAGAACTCATATATCCCAAATGAATCATGTGAGAATAAACTGCTACGGAAACTCTCCCTGACTATCTTTACCAACCCATATGTGGACAAATTGAACTGACCAGTGATGAAGCAAACCCGATATACCAAACTTGAGCCTAAAGTTAAATTCCCCACATTTGTATCTTAAGCTTGCACCTAATGATTGAAGAACGGTGTCGAGAATGTATGCTTCAAGCAAATCTCAAAGTACTCACTACTCAAACAAAGTGTTAATACAAATAAGCCTTAAAAACGTTTATTTATATTTTACGATCTTCAAATGTTTTGTCGATAACAAATGTAAAATCATTTTAACGAAACAAATAAAATACGTAAACTGTTTGAGCCAATAGTTTTCTAACACACTTACGTTTTCACATAAAACACTAAAACAAGTATAAGTGATTTTATGATTTTGTAATACATATGTACAACAACTAGTGTTTACATATTTGGGTAAATATATACTTAAACTAGTATATACTAAAATGGGTATAAACTAACAAATGGTATTGACCCATAACCCATGGTTTTATCCAAACCATTTGACTAGGTACATTAAACTCATGAGATACATTGTATCTAATAAGAAACCCATGGATCAACCCATAACCCATGACCCATAACCAAAATACCCATGGGTAAAGAGGAGCGTCCCACGGATCCCTATCTTTACGCTAGCCGGATCCCTTGTGGGAGGGATCTGTGGGATCCGGGGAACAGTAAGTTTTCTCCTCTATAAATAGTGAGCCATTTCTTCCTTTTTGCTCACCACTTTCACACATACTTTCTCCAAGTATTGTACCTCTCTAACCACTGATCCTAAGGGGTCTTTCTATGTAGTTTATCTTTTTTTTTGTGATTCTCTAGGTTCCTCTTAAAGGCGAGATCACATCTTCTTAAAGTCGAGCAAGCTCAAGTCCATGAGTTTCCATGCTTCGTCATCATCAAGACAACTGAGGTTCTCTTGTTGATAGTTCTTTCTTCCTCCGTAGAGATGTTGTGTTGAAGGCATTAGTGAAGGATGCCGAAAGAATCAAGACGAAAGTATTAGTGAAAGGTGCTTAACGTCTGTGTCAAAAGCATTGGTGAAGAATGCTAAAGGTGTCAAGACGAAGGCATTAGTGAAAGGTGCCAAGCGTTGTGTCAAAGACATTAGTGAAGGATGCCTAAGAATCAAATCAAGTGGTATTAGGGAAGAATGCCTAGGTCGTATAATCGATGAGGTGCATCGTTATACATAAAAGCATTAGTTTATTTCCAAGGATGGTGATATCCTTGATGGTGTTGTAACAAGTAGTGGATCTCCTTGAGATTAGGTGTTGTGTTGTGTTGGGTAGTAGTTCCTCCATAGTAATGGAACTAGGTGCTTAGCCTAGTACCTAATAAAGGTTAGGCGACATTGTGATAGGTGTGGTTCACCTTGGAGTGAAAGAACCCGGTGGTTAGCCTAGTACCAGAAAAATAGTAGGCGACGTTGTGAAGCCTTCTCCGCCATAAGGAGATTGGTGTCGTGTAGTGTTTACGAACTCTCGAGTAGATGACTCGGGGAGTGGAGTAGGGCAAGGAAGGTGTCCTTGTAGCCGAACCACTATAATACTCGTGTCGTGGTTATGTGCTTCTTACTCTTTATCTTTCATTACACGTTTATATATCTATCTATCAACGTCCAACATAAACAACTAAATAGATTGACATAAGTCGATCTAAATATTTAAAAGGAAGTTTTAAATTGGTAAAACTATTCAACCCCCCTTATAGTTTTCCACAATTGGTATCAGAGCTTCGTTACCAAGTTTCTTAGAGTATGTTGTACTTTAAAAACTTGATATGATCCGTGTATGTTTGAAAACTACAAAGAAGGATTTTTCAAGTCATGTTTTAAAAATCATTATAATGTTTATTGTTGGACAATGATAGAATGTTCTAACGTTTTCCTTGTTAAGTATTCTCCATACTTGGATTTGGGGTTACCAAGAAGATCATGAAGAATCTATCTAAATATTTCTTTTCGCAAAAAGAATGTTTAGTATTGTCCTTCTCACACATGAATCTGGAGATTCCAAGAAGATCACAAAGCATCTCATCTAAATATTTGAAAGTACAAGAATCTTGGATTAAAAAGTGTAAAAAACAAGTTTTGAAACGAACCAAAGAACACGTTATCTTTACTCGTAAGACCCAAAACCAAAAAACTTCAAAACAAAAGTGTACACCCAACTATTTGGCGATTGATACCATTGTTAGGTCACAAGGTTTACCACACAAGCTTATATGAAAGATAGAAGCGATTGAACAAGAAATCAAACACACACACACCATAAAGTAAGACGGTTATGCGAGGTGATATGTGAAAAGAAAACTTGAACAACCAACCTTCAAATGAAGGTTAACATAAGGTATTTATAGGAGGAAAGCTAGGGCAACACTCCTAGTTTCCATCCTTTCCTTAATGGACTAAGGCCTAGGCTTATGGGCCTTCTACATAAGCCTAAGGCTAATTGCAAACATAAAGGCCATAGAAAAGCTAACTATTACATATTAATTACAAACACTTGATTATGGTTTAGGAGTGATTCCAACAATCTCCCCCTCAAGTGTTGGTGATGAACGGTGAAGGAGTTGATGTAATAGTAGCGTTGACGTCTTCTGACATTCTTCTTTCTTGTGAGAAGATTAGCCTTGATTTGAACAATCTCCCGGTGTAGAGAAATTGTTTTCTTTAAACGGTTCTGCTTTGACGTCATCTTTAATCTTTGTTCTTTGATCATTGTTCTTTGTGATGAAAGTGATAGTATGTTGTTGTTGTCGCATCAAGTCTCCGCCTCAGTCTCCTTTGCCGCTACAAGTGTCTCCACGCCATTCTTCAACATGCTCACACGCTCTTTGACGTTGGAATTCAGATCTTGATGAAGTTCTTTAAGTCTTTAACTTTATAGATTCTTTGATTTGATGAAGAATCATTCGATCTGTTGTGTTGCTTTTGGATAGAACTTCTATTAGTAATGATGTTGGCGTGAGCATGAGAAGAATCTGCACGATCACCCCGCCCTCGGAGCTTCCATAAGAAGAAAACATTTAAACGGTTAGTAATAAGCGGATTCCGCACTTACAAGTTTGAACTTCGAGAGTGTTAACAACATAGTGTGAAAACACAACTCTAATTCTTACAAAGGCCGCTCCTGAATCGGAGTCCCACAAGTGAGATAACACGATGTATCAAGTACACCTACGATTCGGATGAGTCACGAGGTACACCGAAGCATCACCTCACTTGTAGACCGCTTGAGACCACTAAGCGAATCCACGGGAGTTACCGGTGACCTGCCGTGGCCGCTTGATTTGACCCCGGCAGAGTTTCCATTCAATCACCGAGGATCACAATGTGAACCTCTCATAAATGTTCTCGCATGATTGCTAAGATCCGTGAAGGACTCGATAATGTATCACCGAAATTCTTATTGTTGAATGTCAAGTGATGAAATGTCAAGTGTACCTAAGAGATCTTTTGATGAATCTCGTGGCTCTAGACTCAATAGTGCGTTTTGGTTTTCTGAGCGGAGACTAGGGAGAGGGTCTCCTTCTTCAATACCAGCAATCTCTAAGAGAAAGCCAATAGTTTACGTAGGGTTCCCTGTGAGAATGAAACAAGCTTCTGTTAAGAGAAACTTGAGTGGATAAGAAGGTTTAGTGCATGCGTCACCGGGTCCATGACGACTTTTAATCTTCAATACCGGCGTCACTAAGTGACAACCAATAGCATATGAATTGAACCCGATGTTCGCCCTAAGTTGAATAACTGAGGAGGGCTATTTCTTTTCACCCTTTTCTTTGCATTTCTTTTAATTCTTCAACTCCTTCTTTCTCCGATTCTCATTTTCCCTTTTTTATAATCATACCTAAGGACTTCTAAATACTAACTATTTGTGGTGTCCTTGGGTAGATCCATCCAGCTATGGCGGATCATAGGACGGTTATTCCTAACCTTAGTCAACTTATAACTTCATGACTAACCTATGTTGCCATTAAAACCACTCATGTGAAAAATCTCTCAAAGTGTTTGTGAATGAAAAACATTTGAGTACCACTGTTGAGATAAGATTTTGCATAAATACTCTCCCTCCACATGTGCTTAAGAGTTTTAACGGTTAAAATGCACAGTGAGGAAAGAGCGCACATTTTGAATTGATTCACTCAAGATAGACAATCCCCCGCGAGACACGGTTACGTAGCATAGTTAAAGAGTTGCATTGTCAACTTTTAGGTGACAACTAGCTCTAATAACTACCTTGAAGGTGTAGACAATCCTCGAAAGGTCGTCAAACCCGCCAGAGTTCATGTCTACCAAGAGTTTCTCGAATGGTACATTCTACTCTGACAAGTCCTTTCGAGACACGCTTTACATCACTAGTGAACTAGCTTGAAATTATTACCCGTCCCGGACAAGTCTTTTCGAAGTTACTAACAGCTTAAGATCTCGTCAATTCATGGGTTAAGTCTATAGCACAAAGATTCATTTGCATTGACACAACATATTTCTTATCACTTATTTTCTCCCCCTCAAAAATGGCATATACGATGTTATTTTTGAAAAGTTGAGAATAAATATGACCATTTCGAGTGTTGCGGGGAAGAATGACCACTGTGAACAATTTTTGAACAAAGTTTTAATTCAAGTACTCCCCTCAACGAGTGATATAAACGGTTGAGGTTTTGAAAATCATAAGGGAAAGTACTTGTTCTTTTGAGCAAAACCTTGAAAAAGAAAGGTTTGATAGGTTTTACTCAAAAGTAAGAAGCTTTCGCTCCTTTTCTAAGGATTGTGGCACTGAGGCGTACCACAGGTCCTTTATTTACAAGTACGGGTTGTACACTGTAATGTGTGCACAAGCCATATACATAATCAATCAAACATCCAAAATTATATGAAGGAATCAATTCAAGGGGTACCTGAAGTGCGGTGATGTTCCTGTGAGGTGTGCAGGCGTTGAAAGCCGGTTATGTTAATCCTGGTTCGACCACCGACATAACTCTCCAATCGTCTGAATCGATCCCTTCAAACAACCGCTCATCAATCATTGTGATGATCCGTCTCACATCCCTCCTTTCCCGAGAATTCCAGCGCTTAGGAGACCCAATTTTCTCGGCATATATCCTTCAACCTCAGATGCCATTCCATCCCTAACCAGCTTCAAAGTATGATCCCCGAACTTGTGGAGTTCGCTACACGCCATTAAGCAGTTGCTTTGAAGTTCACTACGGTAAACAACGCCGAAAGGTTTGCTGATGAGTGTATATTGAGATAGCTGGTGGATATCGGGAAGATCAAGCTTTAGAGGAGTGAAGTTGACACGCCGTCTCGATAAGATTCAACAAACCACCGAGATCTTCTACACGTTCCTTGATGACAATGCGCCTTATGAAGATGAGAAGTGACTTGATAAATTCGCGTTGTACTTCAGTTGAGAATTGTCTCATGCGACCCTATACTTTGGCAAGGTACATGTCTTTGATGTCATTAAGAGACAAATTCTCAAAGTCAGCTTCAGAGAAAGCATAGTCCCGTTCATCTTGTCATTTGACTACGATCTTCTTTAGGAATGTGTAGTCCCACTTAGACGAAAGGTCAACGTGTATGATGGCAACGATATCCTTAGAACTATATGCAACATGTTGAGACTTACGACCCCAGCTTCTATAGTAGATTCGATTACGCTCGCCAATGATGAATCCCATACAATGCATCTCGGTCAGATGCTTCCACCTGTGTTGGAGAACAAGTGATTGGCACGTTCCTCAATGGCTATGCGGTTTGAGTAGATTGCTTCGGGAATGGAAGTGTCAACGATGTAGCGTATTTTCTTGAATCATCGCCACCGTGTAGAAGAAAATCCAAGTCTTTGTTGAAGAAATATCCGAAAGGAATCCTTGGTTCAGCTGGTTGGCCAATTGTTGGTAGAGTTTTGGTCCAATCGATGTAGTATGGAAGGTTGTCCCTGGGTGTGAAGTCAATGTTTGCTTCCGGGTTGAGCAATCCATGTTGTTAGACATAGCTCGAGCAATGTTTTCAAGGTGATATTCGACCTCGAGGGCACTTTCCGAGCTGTCTTTTAGAAGTTGAAACGCTTCATTCTTGATTCGCTTCAACTCCGATTTCGTCATTTTCTTCACATGGAACTTTTCTTGCAGAATTTTTGCATGCTCCAATGTAGAACCGTCTACCAAATCTTGACCTTCTTCAGGGTAGGGAGTGTTGTTAACAAGAGTAGCAAACCATTCAAATTCCTCTGTTTTATCGTCATTTAGCCATGATACGACGCCGTCGATGAGGCGTCTTCTTCTTCTTCTTTTTTGAAGGCCTAGATGATGATTCTGGTTTCTGAACTTGTTTGGGAGAGGTGGGTTGTTGTAGGGCTCAAGGACCTCTTCATCGTCACCACCCGTATACTCAAAGTGATCACCGGTTTTCGAGTCGGGGTGGTAACTTCGAATCGTCCGAGGTTTTTCAAGTAGAAGAACGAGGAGGAGATCTTTGTTGAGCAGGAGGCCGTTGGGGAGGTGGAGGCACAGAAGATGATTCACCGACTTCTTCGTCGCTTAGCTTCATCATTCTTATCCCGATCCTTATCTTCATCATCTCTAGGACGCTTAGACTTTTCACGAATCTACATGCTTCTTGAAGTTGGTAGTCCAAAGAATGCTTGAAACAACTTTCCTTCATCGAGTAAATGTCCTGCATCGCAGACATTTGTGTGACAAGCTTGGCCACCAATTCATTATCCGAAAACTACGGATCCGATGGATTGATTGTGACGGTTAAGGGTGTTGATCTTATAGTTTGCTTGGCTATCTGCATAAGATTTGGATATAGTTGTTCCGGTAAACATCTCCTTTGTGACTTTAGGAACGATATCCGTAAGGTACTTGTGAGTGTAGCCTTCATCATTCTCGCCCATCTTCCCGTAGATCATCCCGCATGAGCTTACGTACAATGTATTCCCTTTCATTCTCAGATCTTGTCATTCTCATCATGTAGATATCGCATTTAGTTAAGCAAACCAATTCAGTTTTCTGTAGAGCATGTCCTTCTTTCTGACTTGTTTGACAGCTTTCACAATTCTTTCATGAGTTTGAGAAATCCAAGATCGAGGTGGCTTCTTCATCGACGGATGATGATTTGGTTGATATTTTTGATGGTGGTGGTGAAGAGTGAGAAGAAGAATCTGATGATGATGTGATGTGAGGAGACTCCGGATCCTTTGGAGGTGCGAGGTTTCTTCCTTTGATCGCGGACTATCTAGAAAAACGTATCATACTCAACATCTTCTTCATTGCCATTCTTAGCTTGTTCATCGCCTTTGGCTTTGACCGCTTCGTCATCACTTTAATCTTCTCAGCTTCGATTCGGTTCCTCAAAATCAAACTCAAGAGTATCTTCGACACGTGTATGTTGTTGTACCAAAGTGGTGGCACGGATCCCTTATCGGGTTGATTAACCGCATCGATCCGTGAAGGTTGAGCTGCACCACTTGATCCTCTGGGACCACCCATTTGGTCTTTAGCAAATTCTTCAGCTTTGTGTTGGTGTCTAAGGAATTTGAACTTCTTCCTGTATGAGGTATCCAGTTGCTCTTCATCACTTTCTGAGCTTTCATCATATGGCACAAGTACATGAGTCTTTCCTTTGCCATGTTCAGCTATTGGACTAGGAGGTTTTGGTACTGATGGAGAGTCATCCTTTGCGGTTTCAGAGTAGTGGACCTCCTCGTCTGATTGTGTTTCTTCAGAGCTTTAGTCCAATAGCTTTCTTTGCGGTTCAGGTGTAGGAATAGGAGCGGCCTCCTTGGAGGGAACTTTCTTCTTTGGAGTAGGTTTCCTCTTTGGGACCTTCCTTTGACTCTCTTTGCTTATTGCACTTCCAAAGATCCTTCCTCTGGTCCTCCGAGTAGGTGTACCATAAGATTTTTCATCAAGATGACCAACTTTGCCTTCTTTTACGGCTAACCGATACCTTTTGTATGTTTCAAACTTTTTGATTTCGGTAGTCGAAGGTGATCGTAATACCGCACTGTTTCTTTGTTGACGATTCTTTGATTCCGACAAATAGTATGGGTTCACCAATATGTCGTGATTATCTCGGGTCATTGAGCCTCATGGGGATATCGATGAAGTCCAAGTGCTCTCGATCAACATTTTGGTGTATCGACATAGGGAATCTTGGAGCCAAGCTTCTTGTGAAATAGCATCATGTCCTCCCATATCCGTGCTTCGATTTCAATGTCCTTCTTGTTGATCAACGACCAGAAAATTTGCAGTTCCATGAGCTTGGGATGCTCATAGCCACTATCACGCACCGAGACCGATTTGGTGATGATCATGTAGAGTGTTCTCCATGGTTGAGGAATATTCTTCAGCTCCACGTGAGAGTGCTTAGTAATGATTCCTCAAGCTTCATCATAACCAATATCTATCAAGAATTTCAGACTGCTCTTCAGAGGGGTAGCAAAGAAGTCGGTTGGAGCGATGTCAGAATGATGAGAACAGTACCCGTAAGTCAGCAGGAGTGATAGTGACTTGTTTGTGATTAAGTGTCACATCACTGCACTTTGACCAGTGATCCTCTGCATAGAATCCCAGAATTGTTGAATGTAGACCTCGAACTCGTGGCAGAGTGTGAGAGCATGTTCGGTAGGGATGATTCCCGAGAATATCCCGCAATGAGACAAGAAGATTCCGAGCATGTGAGGGTGTCAAAGTCAACCCTAAGGTTGTTCTTTCCAATCTTTCTCGTATAACCATCTGGAAAGATATCAAGAATTGTAAGAACTTTGATGCATCCACATTCATTTGTTCACCATGTCGTGATCGAAATAACATTAGCCAAAAGAACCAACATATCGAAAGACATAATGTTAGTCAACCGAAGGTCTTATTGTCTAGTTATTGAATGTACAGTGTCAATGATTGTTACGAGTCCTAAGTCACTTGTTTTTCTAATAGTCCAATGGCGCGTGAAATGTTTCGTGAGTTAGTTAACTTTAAGTTTTAAAGTTTATGTTATCACTTATTGTTCACAACATATCAAACGACTAAGTTTATTAGTGACATTATTGGATTCGTGACGTTATGATTAGTTTATTAACAAGTTTGTACACGTAACAATTCATAATGAAGGTCAATCAAGGCATAGGCGTAGAATTGGCAAAGTTAAGCGTAAACAGTAGGATCTTAACTTACGCGTAAGAAATGTTACGCGTAGGAAAAGGGGACCTTAAGCGTAGAGCTTACGCTTAGCGTAGGCAAGATATTTATACCTTACGCGTAAGGCTTACTCGTAAGAGTAGACCTTATGCGTAGTGGTCACTGTTTACGCATATCCTTCACAGGATACGCGTAGTCCCATTGTAGAACCTTACGCGTAATAGTTATGCGAAGGGTAATCCTTATGCGAAGAGATTCAAATGACCTTGATTCTGAATATTACGCGTAGCAAAGCCTGAAATAAATTCATCAACTCATCAATATTAACACAAAAATTCATTTTAACAACAAATCATGGCATGAACATTCGTTAAATAGTTATGAGTAGAAAGTCATATGCAGAGGTCAAAACCCTAAGGGTTAAGAATTACGCTGCATGAATTTTAACCATAGGATTTGCACCATACATTTTCTGGTAGTTTAAGAGTGTTGTGAGAGTCTTTAAACCAAGTATTAACATCTAGTTCGAGATGAATCAAAAATACCCAAACTTTAGAACTTTAAACCCTAATTCCTAATTCAATCAATTAGGTTTCGGGTGGTTATAAGGCATGGATATCATCAATTCAACATCATATAAGCATACCACAACAATCTTTTTGACCAAAACTCTTCACATTTGAAAACACCCAATTCGACTCAAGAACCCTAATTATCAAAAATCATCAATTCGTGTTTTTGGGTGGGTTTTGATGGTTAAAATGTTATCATTTATGTATTAGGAACGTTTTGACACTATCCATTTAACCACAAACACACACACAATGATTGTGTGTTCATACGCTTATGCGTAGAACACATAATCACGCGTAACAAAAGTTTTAGCCGTAGGATTTACTAGAAATTCAAAACCTTAGCTTGTATTATTGTTAAGATCATGAAAACACTTACAAAACGATGATCTAAAGCACGGATTTCTTGAATGAATCTTAGGCGTAGGATGTTTAAGGTTGAAAGTAATAAATGTGAAGTTAGAAGTAGGTGGGAGGTGTTTTATTTAAAGTAACTTTAAGATTTTGACCATTTTGGTCCCTCCACCTTTTCCTTTTTCAAACAAAGCCATTTAACTTCCATTTTGGTTACCAAACAAAGGTTTTTAAGAAAGAAACATGAAAAATTTTCCCTCAACGACACTCCTCGACTTAGGTAAATGATGAAAGGTTATAAATTTTAGTCCGGAGTGTCATTTAACCGTAAAAGTTTACCACCATTGATAAAAGAAACAACCGGGATATGATAACATGCAAGTACAGTCTTGTTTGATGTTTTGAAACAGGTTAAGTGAAAATTTTTCCCCTCAACACTTGATCTGAAAGGAAAAAATCTTGAATTTTGAAAGATTAGAGTGTTGACAGAAGAAATGTACTTGCCATGTTGAAAGAAAATTAGATTAGAAGAATATTTTTGTTGTTTTATCAGGTTTTATATTTTTGTATTTTGTTTTTGAAAAATTATTTACAAAAGAGATTTTGGTGTTTGACAGGTTTTTAAGACTATTTTAGGAGTTCATCCAATTCCTCTTGAGTCAAACACCTCATACCAATCCGGTGGACCAACTCATTAAACCTAGCGGGAGGCAAGGCTTTGGTGAGAAGATCTGCCAATTGGTATTCTGTACCCACAAAATATAATTCAACAGTACCTTGTTCCACGTGATCCTTGATGAAATGATATCCAAGATCGATGTGCTTTGATTTCGAGTGCTGAACTGAGTTGCACGAGATCGCAATGGCACTCCGATTGTCGCAAGACATCGGGATTCTGTCAAATACGTAACCATAGTCTTTGAGTTGTGTTCTCATCCAAATGACTTGAGCACAACACGCGGACATGGCTACATATTCGGCTTCGGTTGATGACAGCGATGTACAATCTTGCTTCTTTGATTGCCATGACACCAGTTTATCACCAAGAAATTGTAAAGCTCATGAAGTACTTTTCCGTGAATCTAAGCATCCTGCGTGGTCGTCTCCGAAAAAGCGATTAGTTCAAAACCAGAATCCTTCGGATACCGGATCCCCAAGTTAATGGTTCCCTTTATGTATCGGAGGATTCTTTTAGCCTCAGAGGTGGGTTTCAGTTGGTCGCGATAACGAGAGCAAAGATATACGGCAAAGACAATATCAGTCCGCTAGTCTGTTAGATACATGAGAGACCCAATAATACTACGGTATTTTGTAGGGTCCACCAATTTCCCATGTAAATCAGCGTCTAGCTTCTTGGTATGAGCCATTGGTGTGGCATAGGTGTCTCAGGTTTTCATTCCAAATTTGTTTAACAATTCAAGGGCATATTTGGACCGACTCAGGAAAATACCACGGGGTGATTGATGAACTTGCGGTCCGAGAAAGAACGTGAGTTCACCCATCATGGACATTTCAAAATTTTTCTTCATTAGTTTTGCAAAAGCGATTGAAAACTTTTTATGTGTAGACCCAAAATGATGTCATCCACGTAAATTTGAACAATTAAGATATGTGCCCCGTGATATTGTATAAAAAGAGTTGGGTCAACCGAACCTTTGGTGAAATTATTAGCAATGAGGAAGGATGATAGCTTATCGTACCATGCCGAGGAGCTTGTTTGAGACCATACAGAGCTTTGTTCAGTTTGTAGACGTGATTCGAAAAATCAGGATCAACGAATCCATCCGGTTGGTGACATAAACCGTTTCTTTAAGTTGTCCATTGAGAAACGCAGTTTTGACATCCATCTGATAGACCGTCATATTCATATGAGCCGCGAACGCGCGAAATATCCGAACAGCCTCAAGACGAGCAACCGGAGCAAAAGATTCTTCAAAGTCAATACCCTCTTCCTGACGATAACCCTTAGCCACTAGGCGTGACTTATTTTCGATAACATTTCCTTCAAACATCCAATTTGTTTTTCCAAATCCATTTGAGACCAATGCGTAGACTCTGTTGGTCTTTCAACCAGTTCCCATACTTCAAGACGTCTGAATTGGTTGAGTTCTTCTTGCATGGATTCAATTGGTTGCGTCTTTGATGTTTTTAGGTTCAGATTGGCAGACAGTGAGTGCATAAATGCAATGTTCACCATCCGAGTGAAGACGTTGTCTTGTAACGACTGGTTGATTCGGGTTGCCAATAATATTTTCCAGAGGATGGTCTTTTGTCCATCTATGTGTGGAGGGTTGATGTTGGTATACATTGTGCAGTTTCTGAGGATTCAAATGGTTTGTTGAAGATTCGCGACATCGGTGCGCAGCGGTCTCATTAGCAAACGGGTTGAAGAACGCATTTGGATCAAAATCTGCAGTTGGGGGTACTTCATTCGAATATCATCACGCTTCATCATTGTTGGAAGCGGTTTGTTCAACTGTTAAAGTGGAGTCAACTGGTGGTGCATCTTCAACAGATAGTTGTTGTAGCGTGTATCGGGTATAAGAGTATTATCGTTGAGCAGTGAGAAACAGCGGATACACCTGGAGCACGTTCATCAATATCGTCACTAAACAGTGGAGCAAATAACCTTTCCATTTGTTGACGAGTAAGGTGGGGGCTTTGTTCACCGATGATGGGGTTTGGGGAAGTTTAAGCGGTTGTGTCCGGGTTCCAAGCTGGTATACTCATAAGCCATTTCCGTAAGTTCATCAAAATGAGCATGAATCGTTTCCATCACCTGTTTTGTACGACGATTCCAGATTCGGAAACCTTTTGAATTATCACAATATCCGATAAAGACTCCAATGTCAACTTTGGCTTTGAGCTTTCCAAAGTCATCACGATCATTATTTGGATAGCAAAGAGATCCAAATACATGAAAGTGTTTGAGATTCGGTTTTCTGTTGTGGACAAGCTCAAAAAGTGTTTTGTTGTGGCGTTTTGTAATCATAGAACGGTTTTGAATATAGCATGCAGTAGATACGACTTCGCCCATAAGTAATCTGGAAGTTTAGCATTGATTAACATTGTTCTTGCAGCTTCCACTAACGTTCGGTTTCTTCTTTCAACAACTCCGTTTTGTTCTGGTGTACGTGCAATAGATGTCCGATGTCTGAATTCCCACTTTCTCATAGAATTCACGAAGAGTTTGATTAACAAATTCAGTGCCTCTATCGTTCGATTAGTCGAACGGTGTTTACGTGAGCTGAACTTGTATTTTCGTGAGAAAGGTGATGATCATTTGTGGAGCTTGATCTTTGCTTCCAAGAAAGTAGACCCAAGTCCAGCGTGAATAGTCATCAACAATTACTAAGATGTAGCGTTTGCCATTGATCGTTTGCACGCGCATCGGGCCACACAAATCCATGTGAAGAAGATGAAGCACATGTTGAGAGTCGTGTTCCACCTTTGAAGGAAAATGAGCACGAGTGCTTTTGCCTTGTTCACAAGCCGAGCAAAGGTGATCTTTAGAATACCGAAACCGTGGGAGTCCTTCAACTAGTTTGTGTCGAGCAAGGTTGGTGATGGTTTGAAAGTTTAGATGTGAGAGACGACGGTGCCATAGCCTGGATTTTGTTGATGTTGCCTTTGAAAGTAAGCAGATGGGAGAAGAAGCAACCATGTCTTGCATAGAGATAGTGTAAAGACTTGAATTACGCGAGCCGGACATAAGATCATTTCCTTGTAGATCACGAATGAAACAAGTTTTCTCCCTGAAAGCAACCTCCAAATCTCCATCACAGAATTGACCTACTAAAAACAGATTGTGACCGAGGCCTTCCACATAATAAACCCTTCTTATTTCGATGTTCCCATTAATGTAGTCTCCGTAGCCCATGATAGCTGCGAAGTGATCATTCCCGAACCTAACAGTGCCAATGAACTTTGCAATAAAGTTTGATAACAGTTTAAGATTGCTGTCATGTGTCGGGAACATCCGCTATCAACAATCCAGAGAATGATCAGTATCACCGCATTACACACGAGGCGACACAGATGGAATAGAAGTAGATGTGGAACCCGAAATGTTAGAGGGTTCCGTAGCACTTATAGTAGATATACACACATCAATAGCTTTAGGTATCCACTTAAATCCTAGTGTGTTATATATCCATTTCCGCCATCTCCAACTAGTATTTGCTTTAGTCTTAGTGAATGCACTAGGTGGTACTACATTCCTAGGAGGTGAAACCGGAGCTACAGGGACAACAATGCGTTTCTTAGAATCTAAAGAAGGCGGTCTACCAAGCAAGGACTTAGAAAGATTAGTGGGCCTAGAGGTATTCCGGTTCTTAGGATTCCTTAAAAGAGAGATGATAGCTTTAGCAACACATTTATCATGACAATCAGAATTCATACTTTTACGACAAAAATCACAAGGTGCATCGGTGAATATCAAAAGTACTTAAAGGTTTAGCATTCGTTACATCACTATTTCTATTACATGTGCCCGACGCAATATCTATAGTGGAAGCAACGTGAGTCTTATTCATAGTCCTAGGGTGTTCTTCTACTTTAGCATTCCTGATTGATCTTTTCTTAGGTCGCGACTTCCTATTCTTCGATGTAGTGCTTCCAGGCTGTGAAGTGCGGACATTTGGAAAAGACGCAACTATTCCTGTTTCAGAGAAGGAGGCACGCGTTAGCAACTTGTGATTTGGCATAGGGATTCTAGGTTCATGAGTACTAAGTGTTACTCGGGCTAATCTCTTAATGATGGTTGGCGGAAGTTGTTCATACTTTCCTAACATTTCTCTTAACTTGAAGATAGTGTGAATCAGATCTTGATTTTCAGACCGAACATTTCCCACAAAATGCATAACTTCTTTAGTGTGTGCAAGATAATGATCAAGTTCATTTGATGCTTCATCACGAGTCTTTTTGAGTAAATCAAATATGACACCATATTCCTTTTAACTTTTACAAGTTCTTGTTCATATTTTGAGATTTGACACTTAAAAGACACGCTTTGATCATCCAGTTGCTCAATTTTAGGATCAGAAGATTTTGCACGCAATCGGGCGATTTTGTGTTGAAAAGCAAGTTGTTGATCGTGAATATCTTTTTGACACCAATTAAGACGACGTATTGCATTTGAAAGTTCGTTTGACAATCGTTTGTTTTCAACTTTTAAGAACTCGACCTGAAGCACATGATCAGTGTTCTCAACATTTATCACAGAATCAACGGTATCAGCAGAGGTATGATCAAATGCATATGACAAAGAATTCAATAACACAACATTATGGACATCAGCACGGATGACATCTTCCAAGAGTCGATCAACATCTTTTCTCAACAGTTTCTTTTACGTTTAGTATTAGAAATAGATGTTTCGTTTTCTCAAAACGACCTTCATTAATCCAAGTTCCTTATGAAAGTCCCTTTCCCAAGACAATGCACAACTTTTCAAATTTTTAACATTTGGTAAAAGATTTTTCTGAAAAATGTCTCTTTGTTCTCTCGCTAGAGGCGATTGAAAGTGTTGAACTTTGATTTCAGAATGATATTCTATCTCATGTTGTAAAGTTTTGAGGTCAACCATGAAAATGTCAAAATATCTAAGAATTTTGCGATTTTCAGGTTTTGAGTTTACTTCACCGATGGAAGGTAAAGGACCATAAGTTTGTGCATAATCTGGTTGGGGATTAACATTAGAAGACTCAGGTGTTTTTATGATTATCCTTGGTGTGTTAGAAGAATCCGTTGGTGTGACGAAAGTGACCGCTTTTGAATAGTTAAAAGGTTTGTTGTAAACAACTTTTTCTAATTTTGATCGACTCTCGTCTTCTGCATCTAATTCCTCTTGACGATGATATTCAACAACACTCATATCAGAATTATCAACTTTATATTCTCAGACCTTTGGAAACTTCAGATTTGGTTTGAATGCTTTGGTTGAAAGCTTAGGTTTGTAATCAGCAAGATTCGGTCCATATCCATTTGGATTGGGTTTTAAAGTAAACTTTTCAATGGCTGTGACCGACTCGCCATGTTTGTAAACAACAGTTTTAAACTCTTTAAGTTTGTTTTGCAAGCCGATGATTTCTTCAAGATGATCATCTATTCGTTTCGTTGAATGCTTTTTGTATGCAGAGAACAATTTTTGACAAGTTAACAACTCAGCCTTAGCTTTTTGATTTTCCAAGGTGAGAGCGTTAATTTGCTTTTTATGTTCATGTTTCAGTTGTTCTATTTCAGAAAACAAAGCATTCTTCGGCTAGATCACGCATCTGTCTTTCTAAATATTTTTCATTTTGATAAGATTTGGCAAAGGCTGCTTCAAAACCGTTTTCACCTTTTTCTTGAGTTTTGAAAAAGTTGAGTTGCTTTTGTAAACATTCAAAATCCTTGGTTAACAGTGCATTTTTGCATTTCAAGTCCCGATTAATGGCATGACATTTTTCCACTATGGTCTGTTGGTCTTGTATTAAACGAGCAAAATCCGGATGAGGCAAAAGTTCGGCGTGTTCAACGTGAGTCTCAACATGATCATTTCTGAGATCCTCAAGTATAACCACGGAGTCAATTTGATTATCAAGGGAAACCGTTTGGTCATCTTGATCGCCAAATATAACTACGGGGTCTAGTTGAAAATCGTCGGAATTAGATGTGGACGACTCATTTTGAACATTCTGAGCCTTGCCGATTCAGATGTTGGCGGAGATATGAGATCAGAGATAAATATGGTTTGTTCGGGTACCCGAGACAAGCCATCGATGTCATATACGGGCCTGTGTCACTCATGTGTAACTCATGCATATTAGCCATCAACATAACAGTTGCATTGGCCTGCAAGTCATCCATATCATCATCTCGAGTCAAGCATTTGCCATAAAGCTCTGTTCTTTGTCCGTGAGAGTTCCACCAGCTTCATCCTTAAGAGCCAAAAGAAGAGCCTCTTTGAAATAAGCACCGCCCCTAGTCCTTGGCTTTGGGCATGCATTAGCCAGGTGTCCCTTCTCATTGAAGTTATAGCATCGAAGACCATTCAACCCATTCGAGCATTTCCCTGTTCCACCACTGGAGCTCGATTGTTATTCCTACCCACAGCATTAAACCCTTGACCACCGCCCATCTGACGTCCATAACCACGAGTCTGAACTTCAACGCGTCCATTGTTCACAACAGCTTGATTCCTTGTATTAGATGAGGAGCGTATACGATTGTTGGATTTGTTGGTATAACGGCTAAAGGCATTAGCAATCATAGCAAATCCTTGTTGCAGTGCTTCAAACGGATCAGATTCCTCATTAGCTTCACTGACAAGGGCTTGAGCATTGTTGTTGTTATATGGAATCAATTGAGTTTGTTGAGATTGAGGTTGTGAAGGATCATGTGGTGTGATTGTAGCAGTTGGTTGAGTTGCTGGTTGAGGAGAATAACTGTTTTGAGCATATAAGGCAAGTTGTTGATTTTCCGGATGTGTCGGTGGAGCAATTTGAGCACGGAGAATCCTTTCCTTGTCAACTGCCTTTTCATGAGGTTTCAAGTAATCGTACAATAATCCATAGGTAGACTGATGCACGTTTTTCGCTTGACGGAGGAAAATGACATACTTCTCCCATTCAGGACCAAGACTACTCAGGAACTTAGTATTCACTACAATTCTTGGCATGATGATGTTGTGTTTATCCAAATCATTGATGATGTCTGAAAATCGGTGATGATAGGACTCTAGTGTCTCTCCAGGTTCAATCATGAAGTGTTCATAAGACAAGTAAATTTTGGATTCCAAATCTTCCTGATTGAGTACAGATCCTTCCATAAGAAGACGAATATGATCCCACATTTTCTTTGCAGTCTTTTGAGCATCAACACTACGAAGAATTGGGTTTGGTAATCCTAAGAGGATATATTCCATTGCAAGCTCATCTGCTTCATAGTGTAGAAGTTCTTGAGGATTCAAGTCTGCAACAGTAGCAATGTTTGTTTGTTCATCTCTTGGTGGAATGGCATTTGGATCTCCGGGTACAATGACAGTAGGCATCTCAAATGGACCTTCCAAGATAATCTTCTTTAAGAACTTTCCATGTGGCTTCTTTAGATCACAAAACCTAAAGAACCTTATCACCCATTGATCGTAGTTTCCTGGAGTGAGCATTGGAGGTCTATCAAGTGATCCAGCCTCATGAATTGATTGTTGGCTGCTTAAAGCTTCAAACATCTTTGCAAACCAAGTGGGTTCCTTCATAGTGTGCCTTGATGGATGTTGATTGAAATCATTTGTGTACGGTTGAACTTGAACACTTGGTGGTGGTTGAACCATTTGAGGTTGTGGAGTTGCAGCAAGTTGTGGAGTATGTTGTTGATTAAATTGTTGTTGATAAATTGGTTGTTGTTGATTCCATTGTTGATGTTGTGGACTTAATTGTTGTTGACGTTGAGGATGAGGGTAAGTGTAAGGGAAATAGTTAGAGTATGGTGGTTGTGACATGTTGATAAACTTGTGTTGGTAAAAATGGATCTTTGTAGTCGAATGAACCTTTGTTGATGAAGTATCCTTAGGCGTAGAAATCACAATAGCCAAGTAACACTTATGCGTAAAAACACCAAAGTTACGCGTAACAATAAGAAGTTACGCGTAGAATTTAGCTTACGCGTAAGTAAGGAAAAGACGCTAAAGTTATGCGTAGACAAAAGTTAGGCGTAGGATTATCTTATGCGTAAGACTAGGCTTAGGCGTAAGAAAAATCTTATGCGTAGGATTTCTACGCGTAAGCTTATGCTTATGCGTAATTTTAGGGTTTTATCCCAAGTGATCTTTTACACTTCACAGTGCAAAAGATATCCAAAGTCGACGTATTTTCAGACTTATCCAAGTAAGAAAACACGGAGTAAACCACGAAAATGAAGATCAAACCAAGGAAAGACTTACGTGTAGTTTTAGGGTTTCACTACGCGTAGGTTTACTCGTAAATTTGAGATTGCTCAAAGATGTTTCTAAACCAGTTTTTGTGTGATGAAATAGCTTCAAGATCACCAAATAACACAAGAATGTGAGATTTGATGAACCAAACCTTCTAAAACAGTTACGCGTAGAACTATAGCCACGAATAAAAACTAGCTCAAAAACAACGATCCACGCATAAAGTTTGAAACTTTTTGCCAAAAACAAGTATTTTAACACCTTAAAACGTTGAAAGTACAAGAATCTTGGATTAAAAAGTGTAAAAAACAAGTTTTGAAACGAACCAAAGAACACGTTATCTTTACTCGTAAGACCCAAAACCAAAAAACTTCAAAACAAAAGTGTACACCCAACTATTTGGCGATTGATACCACTGTTAGGTCACAAGGTTTACCACACAAGCTTATATGAAAGATAGAGAGGCGATTGAACAAGAAATCAAACACACACACACGATAAAGTAAGACCGGTTATGCGTAGGTGATATGTGAAAGAAAAACTTGAACAACCAACCTTCAAATGAAGGTTAACATAAGGTATTTATAGGAGGAAAGCTAGGGCAACACTCCTAGTTTCCATCCTTTCCTTAATGGACTAAGGCCTAGGCTTATGGGCCTTCTACATAAGCCTAAGGCTAATTGCAAACATAAAGGCCATAGAAAAGCTAACTATTACATATTAATTACAAACACTTGATTATGGTTTAGGAGTGATTCCAACAAGTATTCTTCGAATGATTTGTATAGACTACACTACCAACTCGTAATAATGATATCTTGGTTATTCGATAGCCTTAATCATTATCCATCACAAAGGAATCACTGACACTCCATCTATGTCAATAATTTTCCATGTGAAAATTCTTATATTATGATAAAATGGGATTTAATCATAATCTTTTATAAACCTTCCAAGAATTGTGATTAATTCTTAAAAAGGGAACCACGACTAGTAGGATTAGTACTAAACCTTCAAAAACTCAAATCACAAGTTATTGAGCTTAAACATCAAACTCTAGGAGATTTTAGAACTTCCAAACCAAATTATCAAGGAATGCTTGAGCTGATTTTTGCTGTCATGCCGGATCCCTGCGTTTACACCAGCCGGATCCCAAATGAGAGGGATCCGCGGGATCCGTGCAACAGAAGACAACATAAGTTATTAATGATCACTGTGGATGTTCCACAATTATAACCACTTCAAAGACTCACGAACAAGAACACAGCTACTGTTCAAAGGAGCAATTTGATCATTTCTCTCAAGCATAACAATCACTGGTGTAAGTATAATCTTCACTACATTGTTAATTTAATACCTTGATTTCTAGGATTATAATTTCTTCATCTTTAAGAGTTGGGTTCAAATGGGTTTATCATAATTTGTCACCACATTATTTTCTAAGATAATCTAAATCAAAGAATTAACATTGTTAATACAAATTAAACACATTTCTTGAATTCAACAAAGATGATGAGAGCAAAATTGTGATCAAACCCTCTAGGTTACTATTCACAATTAACGCCACATTGTGGTTGTATTGTTTAGGAACAATCATGCCAAGCAACAAACAACAAGATTACCAAGACACCGCTCATAACATACCAATGTTTCATAGAAAAGATGGACTTAGTCCCGAAGATAGGAAAGCTTATAAAATGCTTTAAAAGAGACTTTTTCAAGAAGGTCGAGTAGTAGAACCATCATTTCTTGCCAATACCGACATAAGAGAAGTTTTTGGAGCTAGTGGGTTTGATTGTTTATTGGACATAAACGAACAAATTTGCCTGGTCTTCGTACTCGAGTTCTACAAGACAATGAGGATAGTTAGAAATGATGATGGGTCCATCTCAATTGAATTCACCATAAATGGACATGAGTACACTCTTTCGCTTGTGGAGTTTGGAAGAATAATAGGGGTTCCATATCAAGGTGTTTGCATGTATTCTAATGAGTGGTCGTTGGAGGAGATACACTCTATGGTTGATCATCACGAAATTTATCACATGTTAATCCCGGAAGCAACCACGGTGAGGGACACCGTGTTTATGCCAAGAGCATCCCCATCAAGGGTTACTAGGAAGTCGAAAGTGATCTATAGGGATCCTTTCCAAATGGAGCTCTTCGAGATGTACGGATTGTATAGGAAATGGGAAGATGTGATAAGGGAGAATGTGGTGTACCTAGTAGGAAACAAGGATCACCCCAATGCATGTCTAAGTTTCATGATCTATTTCCTAGTGACCGAAACTCGCTTTAACCTTGCCTACTACATGATCAAGAGAATGGCAAGTGTAAGAAGCATGGACAAGATGGTGCTCCCGTATGCAATGCTCCTAACCCGTCTTGCTAAATTCATCTTTGCATTAGATCCTTCTCCACAAACCTATGACCATAGCTTTTGCAATAAGGTTATGGTATCATTGACCGAGGGAAGAACCACAAGGATTATGGTAGATGGCAAAAGGCCTCACCCACCCACGGATTCCTCGGAAGAAAGGGAGAGGCAAAGAGAAGGTGAAGGAAGTAGCAACCCACTCGGAAATACCGAACTCGACCCCTTGGAATACATCAACCAATTGCCGGATGTTCCTGGTGCATCACCCGAATGGCAACAAACCAATGGAATCTTCAGGTGTTTCGCCAACTTCTTGAAGAAAAAGAAGTAGAGGTGGTATGATAAAGAGTGGAGGACGGGTGAAGACGGGAAGTGTTAGGATTTAGTAAATCCAGTTATTAAAGTGTCGGTCACCTCAAGTATATGTAATCGTTAGAAAGCTCGTAGTCGTAGTAATTTAATGTTAGTTAGTATTTAGTTCTGTAACACCGTGGAGGACGGATGGGTCTTTACCCACTGTATGCCTGATCCACAGCCCGTAGGTGGCGTTTATGTAAGATACTACAAATACCCTCTACCTCCCAAGGTAGAGGGTTGGAGCTCATAATAATACTTTTACTTTCTCTCACTAAGTTCCTAAACCTCTAACTCTTTCTCTCTCTAAAACCTTATAGTATACGCCTACATTTGATCATGGTTTGATGTGTTTGTGAAATCCAATATGTTACAAATGGTATCAAGAGCCATGGTTTGATCATCTCTCTTACATGTCCTTGGATTTCTAGTGGTTTTATATGGTTTTTGGGTTTGAAAAAGTTTAGTGGTTTTTGCTTCATTTGGATCATTTCTTGTGTTAAAGTTTGAATTTTGATTGTACTTTTGTGTTTAGAATCATTGTAAGTGCTTGGGTTTTGATTTGCAAAGCTTGAATCACTGTGGTTGGGCTTGTTTTGGATTGAAAAGGGTTGTGTTTAAGTTTTTCTTGCTAGCGACTTGACTCTCGGATAAGTTTTCTTCGTAGTGACTTGCTTCGTTAGTTTGCAGCGACTTGTTGTTGAAGTAGTAGCGACTTGAGCTCTAGCTACTTGTTTATTGAGACAAGGCGACAAATAGTACAAAGTAGTGGAGGTACCACTCTGTCAAGCGACTTGTTCAACGTAGCGACTTGTCTTTATTATCTTCAGCGACTTGACTTTGTTGTGACTAGCGAGTTGCTCTTTAGCGACTTGGCCTCTTAGCGAGTTGTTCCTTAGCGACTTGGCCACTTAGCGACTTGGCCACTTAGCGAGTTGCTCTTTAGCAACTTGTCAGCTTAGCGACTTGTGTTTAGCGATTTGGTTCATAGCGACTTGGTTCATAGCGACTTGAGTTTTTTAGCGAGTTCTTACTTAGCAACTTGGTGATTTAGCGACTTGTCTTCAAGGTTTATAGCGACTTGGTTGAACTATTGTTTCTAATACGGTTTTCTCTTGATTTAGTAAAATCCCGTGAAAGAATCTATTTCCCGGTTTAATCATAGAGTTATAAAATCCTGTGATATCTGTAAACATGTCTACCAACGTGCCTACAATCATCTCTTCTGTAGCTGAGGACGTTCAAGCAGCTGGATCAGATACTCGTCCACCCATGCTTGACAGAACTGACTATGACTCATGGGCTCAACGAATTAGGTTGTATTGTCTGGGAAAGGAAAATGGGGTAAACATTCTCAAGTCAATTGATGAAGGACCTTATCAAATTGAGACTACCAGAGATGTTCTTGAAACTGCTGCGGATGGTACAGTGATCTTAGGTTTGGACAGACCAAAGACGTATGATGAGCTCAGTGATAAGGAGAAAAAGAGATACGATGCTGATATCAGGGCTTCAAACATTATACTTCAGGGTCTTCCAAAAGATATCTACAAGATGCTTCTCTCGGGTTCTGAATTAACTAAGGAAGACAGAGAATCACAACTGTATGATGAATTTGAGCACTTTAAGATGAAACCAGAAGAAAGCGTCTATGAATATTACGCGAGATTCCATAAACTTGTGAATGACATGAGGAATATCAAAATGACCAAGCCAAATATTCAGCAGAACTCAAAGTTTGTGAACAACATGAATCCCGAATGGCACAAATTTGTCACCTCTGTGAAACTAACAAAAGGATTAAAGAACACCAACTATGAACAACTGTATGCCTTCCTTCATGCTATGTTTGAACGAATGATTCTTGAACAGTTCAAATCTAAACAGGGAGAAACAAGTTCGTCAAATGATTCTTTTACACCAATGGTGGAATTACCACCAAAGCCTCTCAAGTCATACCCACATGTAATGGTAATTACAAGCTCATTCCTAATCCAACATATAAGCCTCCAGACTCAAACACACTCATGGAAAACTTCATCAATCAACTGTCTCTCATGGTTAGTCAAAATATGAATTCCTCTTGATATGTGCTTAAACACATATAATTTCTTTATCAAAACTGACCCAAAATAACCAAGAAAGAGCCGTTTATGCTTAATATTTGCGTGTTTCTTGAGTTTATGAATGTGCAGGTACGGATATGACAAAACCGACAAAAGAAAGCCAAAACCAAAGAAAACCGAGCACGAGAGAAAGAAGAATGCTAAAAGCCGAGGCTGGGAAAGGAATTTGCGAGTTTGGACGAATTCTCAAAATGGCAGCTTTAGTCCCTGAAGATTCAGATTTGTCATGTTTGGTCCTTGGAATTTTCAAAAACGGCAAATATGGTCTTTGAATTAATGAAGATTATCAAGAAAGGCCCTTGGATAAATTTCAGAAATTACAAGTTTGGTCCTTGAGAAATCAGATTCTTCACCTTTAGTCCTTATGTTAATTTTTGGATCCAATACTAGTCCTAAACTAATACTATCACAACTTGAGGCCCAAAATAAACCAAAGCCCAAACCATACCCACCATTTACCCGGTCCAGCTAATCAAATACCCATCCCATTTCCCGGTTTATTTACCCGGTTTACCCACTATCCACACCCAAGTCAAAGAAAAATAAAAAATTACTCTTCTTCCCTCTTTAACCCAAGGCGCGCCATTTTCACCTTCCATTCACCCACACCATTATTACCATGATCCCAACCTCGTACTAAGGATCTCCTAGAAAGCTTCTAGAAAAGCTGACACAGCAGATAAGGAATCACACGTGGCCACTTCAAGCTCTCTTATTGGTTGAGACACGTCTCATGGTGAAATGGAGGCTAATGATTGGAGGAAGTGACTCAGAGGATTTGTGTGGCTGAGGATAGCATTCTAGGCTCTTCCAATCAAGAATCCCAAGCTGCTTGAAGGCTATAAATAGGACCCTTTGCTTCACATTGTAGTCGTGCATTATTTTCCTTAAAATTCAGTTTATGTATTTGTATTTCAGTTTATTAAGTAGCTTATTAATGTTCTCTTAAAGTTTTTATGTAACCTCAGTACTTATTATAATCAATTTCAGTTTTAATAAAATTTCCAAATTTCCACTTCAATCTTGCATTTTTGTTACTGAATAACCTGTTTTCAATGTTTGAATAAGCTCATACAAACTTTGTCATAGCTTATGTGAGCTTATTTGGTGTTTACAACCGTTTCATTGCATTTACTATATTAAAAGCTCATTGGTCAACAAAAGTCAACTGGTGCTCTATTTTGGTTCATGAATGGATTTGGGTTGATCTAGTTGCTGGATTGGGTTTTTATTTGGTGTGTTATGTTGGTTTGGTACTATTATGCTGCCCAAATTATGCTAGAAACAAAGTAAGCCTTAATAAAAAAAAAAAAAAAAAAAAACACCTTTTTATAAGCTGTTATATTGCAGTCATGAATATGATCAATTGCTTGTTATTGATGCTTGATTTGATGTTATTAGAATATTAGTAAATATCTGTTTTGATCTCTGTCACTATGGAATAGGATAAAGTAGTTTAACATGCTTATTAAGTATCTTACAGGGGTGTTTGGATTAGGCTTTAAAATTGTGCTCTAGTGCTTGTTAGAGGTATAGTTCAGTTGATTTAGCCTTGATTAGCCATAAATTAGTCATCTCAAGTCTTAGTTTTGTACATGCTTGCATAAATAGTCAAAATCATTCTAAAATCAATCTAGCTTAAGAACCGTTAGGAGTAAATTAGCAATAAGCTCTAGATAGGTGTAGAATCTGTAGGAGTGGCTTAATTTGTTCTTATTACATCTTATAACATTGAAATCATTCCATAATTTGCATTTAAAACTCACAAAAGTCAAAACTCACAACTGTCATGATTTTGGTCAAATATTGAAAAATCAGTTTTTGGAAAACTTTGTTGAATTTTCATGCCTTCATTTCTGAACCAAAGTTTATGAGACTGGGATATGTTTTAGATTGGTTGGTCAAGATATTGAAACTGATTTTTGTCAAATTTATATAAAGCTTTTGGATAGTGAAATAAGCTCTTGAACAAGCCTGGTTTTGCCCTGTAACAGCAAACTGTGGTTTTTTTACAATCTTGCAGACAAGCTAGTTTGTTCATTTGAGTTCATTAGGAGCTGATTTTTGGTCCATGTGTAGTCTGCTAGGTGATCTTGAAAACCCAATATCTTTTTTTCCCCTTAGCTTATTAGGATTGCTTATGCATGTGCTTAAAGGTGCCCCCATGAATGATGTTTGGATTGTATTAATCCCATAAACTCAGATCTAGTTTAAGCTTTTTTAGTGATCATGAGTACTGTTAATTAGTTAAGTTAGGCTTATTTTAGCATAATTCAGCTTGTTTGATCATTTGGCTTATTCCTGTAGCTTTTAGCTTATTCTAGTAGCTTATTTAGGAGCTTTTACACTACAGCTTCATATTTCCCCACATAAGCCCGTATTTTGATAATTTTTATAAGTTTAGAATAAGTTTTTAGAATTTCCCTGAATTTTTCATAATTTTCCAACTTTGTTTGCTATTTTTCTTGATTTAAACTAGTTTTTAGGACTTTTTAAATAGCATTTAATTCAATTAATTCAGAAAAGGTTCCAAAAAATAATTTTTCAATTTTCCTAGATTAAGAAAATTATAAAAAGCAAAAAAATAATTTTTCTAGATTTTTCCTACTTTAATTTTTAATTTTTAGAATTTAAATTAGTTTAAATTAGTTTTTAATTCAAATAAATTCCAGAAAAATCATAAAAATTAGTTTTAATTCTTAGTTAATTTTCTAATATCATTTTTAGTTAGAAAGTAATTTTAGATTATTTTTAGGACTTAGAATAGACGTAGTTGCATTTTATTTACGTTTCTTTTTATACGTTTTAGTATAATTCGCGTATTTAGGATTTCCCGTAGTGTAATTTCCCTTAATTGTTTTCCCATTCCCCGTAGTTTTAATATAATCAAAAATCCAAAACATCGAGCATTTTAATAACGAACCAATAACGACGTTGCCCATTCACACCTCGTTGGGAAACGACTCGGATTTCCTGATCCGTATCACTATCACTCACGGGTTTTGATTCATTATCCTTTTTCCTAAAGGGATTTTAAATCATTACTTGTGGTTATTTTTGATATCGATATTGTGGTTTTATCCATACACACACACCCCTAAACCTCAACGAATCAAATTTTGGCGCCGCTGCCGGGGAGGTTGTGTCGCGACAATATCGTTAAAGGTTTGACGATTAGTGACTCGAGATCCTTCCTTTGTGAAGTTACTATTTTTTATAAAAATCAAAAAAGTAAAAAAATATTTTCCTTTTTCTTTTGTATATATATATATATCATATTAAAAATACAAAAAGATTTTCTCTTTTGTTTTTGAGCTAAAATAGAATACATCAATTATATAACATTCTCAACGGAGGTGTTATCATTAGTAAGTTCCCGAACCAAAGATCAAAAACTTGCCTTTGTGTCGCTTGTGAGTCGATTTATTTCTATTTGATAAACAAACTGTGTGGTGGGTATAAGGACGGCCTGACATTAAATTGCGGCTGAAAAGAAGCGGGTTTTTAATAAGCTTCGCGCTGACCTAAAAAGCTTCTCCGCTCGCTTGTGCGTTTGTCTTATAGAAGTGATTTATTCACTTGGGATTATTGGTTAAGTTCACTGTGTTTTCGAATACCGTTCGTTTTAATTTCCTTGGTTTTTGAAAGTGCATGCGCACTCGTTCCAATAACTACAGACCGATTCGTGAAGCCGCTACAATTCCGAGAAGGCGAAATAGACGTGCTCCATTAGTCGAACCCGAGATTCGAACTAATCCGACTCCGCCCATTATCGAAATGGCGGAGGACAACCGATCCATGCTAGAGCAACTCCAAGCACCCACCGAGGGTTATGGAGAAGCCATCGTCGTCCCGGCAATCGTTGCCGATAACTTTGAGCTTAAACACGGATTGATAAATTTGGTTTCGTCAAGCCAATTTTACGGATTTGAGAGGGACGATCCTCACTCTCATATCCGACGATTCAACAAGCTCACATCTACGATCAAGTACCGTAACGTTCCGGAAGAGGCTATCAAGCTACTACTCTTCCCGTTTTCACTTGAGGGGGCCGCCCGGATTTGGCTCGAGAAACTACCCCCTCGATCGATAACCACATGGGAGAATTTAGTGTCAAAATTCGTGAACGAATTCTTCCCACCGTCTAAAACAACAAGCTTAAAAAATGAAATAACGAAATTCACACAAAGATTTGATGAATCATTTAGTGAGGCATGGGACCGATTCAAAGATTTGCTTAGGCCATGTCCCCATCATGGTTTTACGGAATTACACCAACTTGATACGTTCTATAACGGTTTGAATGAGACTGATCAAGACTCTCTCAATGCCGCCGCGGGTGGTAATTTGTTGACCCGATCAACGAGAGATGCCTTGTTGATTATTGAGAACAAATCTAAAGTTCGTACCTCACGTAGCAAATCGGTTGCTGCCCGAGTGAGTGTTACACCATCGTCCTCGTCTTACGAAAATACGTCTAGCATTGATGCTAAGATTGATAAGCTTACGGATACGATTCAGGCTTTGGTTAAGATTAAGACCGCTAAGGTTAATTCTTCTCCACCCGCTCAAGTCAAAGCGGTGGAAACGACTTGTACTACTTGTGGTGGCCCGCATGCCTACTACAATTGTACCGCCACCGATGGAAATCCTTTCGAAGCTAATGCCGTAACCGGAGGTAACCAATACCGTCCTCAAGTTGAACCAAACCCTCGTGTTAGTAATCAAATGGTACCTCCGGGATTTTCTCAATCGAACAATCAGACTCGTTTTAATCAGAATCAAGTTCGTGGACCAAATGTTCAAAACCAATTCAAAGCCCCACCAAATCAATACCCGAATCAAGGAGTCAATTACAATCAAGGATATCAAAATTCAAGTTATCAAGCTCCACCTTTGCCTTCAAATGAATTCACGAATTACGTTCAACACAATAATGCTACCATCCAAACCATGCAAACTCAGATTTCAAGTTTGAGAAATGAGTTTCAATCTTCGTTGACTTCAGAACAACAAATTGGATGCTTCGCAGAATAAACTTGAGAACATGTTGAATGCTGTTTTGTGCAAGATAAGTCAACCCTCGAGTTCGGGATCTCTTCCAAGTGAAAACATTCCCAACCCGAAGGGTGAGTTAAAAGCTATAACCACAAGGAGTGGTAAGGCTTATGATGAACCATCGTTTCCTACTCCGCTGGTGAGGGAGGAGGAACGAGAACCCGTGGTTATTGAAGAAAATGTGCAACCCGCACCCGTCCCACCTCCGGTCGTTCAGACTCCGATTCCGGAACCCGATGTTCCGAAGACTACTTTTAAACCCTCACTTCCTTATCCGTCTAGACTTCAAGATCAAAGGATTCGTGATAAAACCGAAAACCAAATGGAGAAATTTGTTGAGATCGTTCAATCCTTGAATTTTAACATCAGTTTCACCGACGCTTTACTCCTCATGCCGAAATTTGCTGCCATGATCAAAAATTTAGTGAGTAATAAGGAAAAGTTGGCCGAAATTGCAAAAACACCGTTGAATGAGAATTGCTCGGCGGTGCTCCTCAAGAAACTTCCCGAAAAGTTAGGAGACCCCGGCAAATTTCTTATCCCTTGTGAGTTTCCGGGAATTGTGAAATGCTCCGCCTTGGCCGATCTTGGTGCGAGTATTAACTTAATGCCTCTTTCGATTTATAACAAGCTTTCTCTCCCGGATCTCACTCCTACTAAGATGACTCTTGAACTCGCGGACCGCTCAACCTCTATTCCGAAAGGAATCGCCGAGGATGTCTATGTGAAAGTCGGACCACTACATTTTCCCGCCGACTTCGTTGTCGTTGACTTTGATGCTGATTCCCGAGTGCCTCTTATTCTCGGGAGACCTTTCTTACGAACGGGCCGTGCGATGATTGACGTTTATGAAGGAGAAATTACTTTACGATCTCATAAGGAAACCGTTTCATTTAACATTAACCATCCTTCGAGATACTCCTCCAATTATGATGATGCTTCTATTAATCGAATCGACGTTCTTGATATTGCTACGGAAGAGTATGCTCAAAAGCTTCTTGATTTTATGGGTGGCAATCCCACCATTACTTCTGAAAATGTTGAACCATCTTCTGAGCCTATAATTGCCGACTCTTCTCCCTCTCTTACTCCATTCGAGGGAGGTGATTTCGTTTTGGAAGAGGTCGATGAGTTTCTTGCTACTGACGAATCGATTCCACCGGGAATTGATGATGGTGTTTATGATTCGGAGTGAGATATTCTTTATCTTAAACAATTGCTCAATGAAGATCCATCACCGTCACTCCCTCTGAAAGAGATTACGATTGAAGAAATCAAATCCGTACAAACGTCTAATGAAAAACCTCCGGAGCCCGAGCTCAAGGATTTACCTCCTCATCTTGAATACGCTTTTCTTGAAGAACCAAACAAGTTTCCCGTTATCATTGCTAAAAACCTAAAAGATGAGGAGAAAACCGCACTTTTGGATATTCTTCGTAAACATAAGAGTGCCATCGCTTGGCAAATTTCTGATATCAAAGGCATAAATCCTCGTTTTTGTACTCACAAGATCTTAATGGAAGACGATTGCAAACCCGTTATTCAACAACAACGTAGGGTTAATCCGAAAATTCATGAGGTTATCAAAAAGGAAGTTCTTAAACTCCTTGACGCCGGAATCATTTATCCAATCTCAGATAGCTCATGGGTTAGCCCTATCCATTGTGTCCCGAAGAAAGGTGGAATGACCGTCATTGCCAATGAAGATAATGAATTGATTTCCACACGCCTCGTCACCGGATGGAGGGTGTGTATTGACTACCGAAAGTTGAATGATGCTACACGGAAGGATCATTTCCCGCTACCTTTCATGGATCAGATGCTTGAACGTTTAGCGGGGAATGAGTTCTATTGCTTTCTCGATGGTTTTTCCGGTTACTTTCAAATTCCGATTGATCCGCATGATCAAGAGAAAACGACTTTCACGTGCCCTTATGGAACGTTTGCTTACCGACGAATGCCATTTGGTTTATGCAATGCTCCCGGTACGTTCCAAAGGTGCATGATGGCTATTTTTCATGACATGATCGAGAAGTCTATGGAAGTTTTTATGGACGATTTCTCGGTTTATGGAGATTCTTTCACGTCTTGCCTCTCTCATCTAGACCACATGCTTAAACGGTGTGAAGATACCAATTTGGTCTTGAATTGGGAGAAGTGCCATTTCATGGTTCGAGAGGGCATTGTCCTCGGCCATAAGATTTCAAAATCTGGGATTGAGGTCGACCAAGCTAAAGTCGACGTTATAGCTAAACTCCCTCATCCCACTACCGTCAAAGGTATTCGGAGTTTTTTGGGTCATGCCGGTTTCTATCGCCGTTTCATCCAAGATTTCTCTAAGATAGCCCGCCCTCTGACCCATCTCCTTGAAAAGGATGCTCCGTTTATCTTCACCAATGAATGCGTTGAAGCATTTAATTTTCTCAAAAAGAAATTAACTGAAGCTCCGATCTTAGTTTCCCCCGACTGGGATTTGCCCTTTGAACTCATGTGTGATGCAAGTGATTACCCAATTGGGGCAGTCTTGGGGCAACGTAAATCGAAACATTTTCAACCCATACACTATGCGAGTAAGACACAATTACATGACTACTGAAAAGGAATTATTGGCCGTTGTTTATGCTTTCGAGAAATTTAGACCCTACCTTGTCTTATCGAAGACCATAGTGTATACCGACCATTCTGCCCTAAAGTATCTTTTGGCAAAGCAAGATGCTAAGCCACGATTACTTCGGTGGGTTCTCCTCCTTCAAGAGTTTGATGTTACTATTCTTGACAAAAAGGAGCGGAGAACCTTGTTGCCGATCACCTTTCTAGACTTGAGAATCCCCATCAAAGTGTGCTCGAGAAAAAGGAGATCACGGAAACATTTCTTCTTGAGACACTTGGGATGATTGCTAAGAAAGACCCAAACACCCCATGGTTTGCCGACTTTGCAAATTACCATGCGGGCAATTTCCTCGTGAAAGGGATGTCGTCCCAACAGAAGAAAAAGTTTTTCAAAGATGTTAAGCATTATTTCTGGGACGATCCCTACTTGTTTAAGATTTGTGCGGATCAAGTAATCCGGCGGTGTGTTCATGGCCAAGAGGCCCTTGATATTCTCAATGCTTGCCATAACGGACCCACTGGTGGCCATCATGGTGCAAGCTACACCGCTAAGAAGATTTTTGATTCCGGATTTTATTGGCCTACAATATATCGAGATGCTCATGATTTAGTTAAGTCTTGTGATTCTTGCCAACGTCAAGGGAAAATTTCGCAAAAGGATGAAACGCAACAAAATGCTATTCAAGTTTGCGAGATTTTTGACGTTTGGGGCATCGATTTTATGGGACCATTTCCATCATCTAAGGGTAATAAGTATATCCTCGTGGCCGTCGACTACTTGTCAAAATGGGTTGAAGCGAAAGCGCTCCCCACCAATGACGCTCGAGTGGTTGTTAAGTTTCTGAAGAATTTGTTTTCCCGATTCGGAGCACCTCGTGCTATTATTAGTGATCGCGGTACCCATTTCTGTAATGAACAATTTGCTAAAGTTATGGCTAAATATGGAGTTACCCATCGTCTTTCTACCGCGTATCACCCGCAAACGAGCGGACAAGTTGAGGTCTCCAATCGTGGTTTGAAAAGGATTTTAGAAAGGATCGTAGGAGAAAATCGAGCTTCATGGGGCGATAAGTTAGATGATGCATTATGGGCTTTCCGCACCGCATACAAGACACCCATCGGGTGCACCCCATTTAAGTTGGTGTATGGAAAAGCTTGTCACTTGCCCATCGAGCTCGAGCATAAGGCATTCTGGGCCTTGAAACATGCTAATTTTGATCTTAAGACCGCGGGTGATCACCGGAAAGTTCAATTGAATGAATTAAATGAGCTTAGGGATCAGGCTTACGAGAATTCTTTGATTTTCAAAGAGAAGACTAAGAGGATTCATGATTCTAAAATCAAAAATCGCGTTTTCAACGTTGGTGATCAAGTTCTCCTCTTTAACTCTCGCTTGAAGATATTCTCGGGAAAACTCAAAACCCGTTGGTCCGGACCATTCACCGTTGCTCAGGTTTTCCCGTATGGAACGGTGGAGCTTTCTCAGCCCGATGGCCCAAATTTCAAGGTGAATGGTCATCGTGTGAAACATTATTTTGGAGGGGACATCCCATCTATGGTTGTCCCGGATCTCCAAACTTTCCCTAAGGACAACTGAATTCGGGGATCGAGTCAAGCTAGCGACTCGGTGACCAAAAACAGTAGCGCTTCGTGGGAGGCACCCCATGCTTATCTCTATCTTCTTTCTATTTTCTAATAAGTGACGTGAAGGGGTTAGCCTCTTCTATTTCTCGTGTTTGGTTGTTTGTGATGTTGTGTAGGATTTTCCCGATATGAAGACTCTCGTGCTCAAAGTTTGTCTTTTCTCTACTCGAGTTTCATGATCGTTGCTGATGGAAATCCGATATCCGAAATCTTATCGACTAACGTTTATCTTTGAGCATACTTCATAAACGGCTTTTAGATTTTCGTTGATACCCTTGCTTTTAAACATTGAGGACAATGTTTCGTTCTAGTCTGGGGTAGGGTAATCTTCGATTTGATTTGACCGCACTTGCTTACTTTTTGTCGTATACTCTCGCAACCCCATTTTTCCTTAGAAAATGAAAAAATTGTGCAAAAATGTGAAAAATTTTAAAAATTTTAAGCTTTTGTTAAGTCTTTTTGATTGAAAAGTTTGCTAGTCTCTTAGACAAGAAGCTATAAAATGCGAATTCTAGCTCACAAGGCCAAGATTTTGCAAGTTTCCCTGAGTGATTTTAAATATGCATGACTTGAGATTATTTGACGAAGCATTTGCTAAGTTAATATATGTTTTGACACCTTGTTGACTTTCCGCTGGTGAGAGTAGGAATAGAATTCTGACTTGACCGGGCGTGTTGAGCCCTAGCTTGTTCCCTTAACCATAGATAATCTAAAAATTATCGGCTAAGCATCCGCGGATCTCATTATTTGGGATTTTAAATTTGCGGAGATCGAGAAATGATAGAGTTACTTATGAGTTTAGATGCTAAACGTGGAGTAGTTGGTTCTCTTTTGAGCCCATCGAAGGTACTTATGGCTTTTTGTTCCCACAAAATTGTTTCGCCCCATATTTGTCAAATAATAATTAGAGATGTTGAGTTTTTGGCGATAGTTAGTTCTTTGTCTTCTTTAGAGAATCTTTGCCCATGAGAATTGGGTACACATCGAGGTACTGTCAGTGTTACGGTGTAATAGACAACTGATTCCTGATAGTTTGTTGCTATCGTTTCTATTGTTATAAAAGCCGTAGGGTTTGGAGTTTGGCACAAAAATTAACATGAAATAAAGCCCAAATGTTTTAAAATTAAAAATCCAAAGCTATAAAAGTTGTCATAGACTTCTATAAAAGCAGAGGAAAATCCAAAGTCATAATAAGACTTCTGATAAAGCGGTAATCCCGTTGAGTTAGTAGTTTAAAAGACCAAGGGCCTAAAATGCAAAAATGCAAATGTGCTGAAATAGTGTTAAGCCAAACTTCGGATCCGGGAGATGTCTAAATAAAGCTTCTGTCTCTGGACTCGTAGATGAGTTGTCTCGGTCGCCATAAAAAGGATATTCTCCCTAAATCGTGTGAAATTAGGACCTTGATGTGGACCTCATTCTTGTGTGCAATGGTTTTCGAGGGAAGTTAGATAACTAATTAGCGACTTAGCTTTATATCTTTATCTGAATAAAAGTTATCGAAACGAGAATTATGAAGAAATTCATGTCTCACAAAAATAAAAAAATCTAGAGGAAAATAGGAAAATGGGAGCAAAAGGTAATCACACAAGTAACTTCCATGGGTAGTGTTAGCATCTAGAATCATATGTAACAATGATTTCGATTTTACGGTTAGTTTGGGGACTTGTGAAAAATCAGGGACGATGTATTCTATCCGTATGGTCACTTCACGCTGTGTTGTGTTTTCTACTCCGTGATCCTAACATGTCATTTGAAAAATGTTGGAGTTATTGATCGACATGAAAGTTCAGCAAATCGTCACTCATAATCAGAATGTGCTTAATCGTAATATCTATACATGTGAATTAAAGGTAAATGGGGCGTTTTTAGAATTAAAGGTTCTTAATCTCTTTTGAGGAATCTTTGCTACTTCTTCATAGGTTTAGTAGAAAGAGATTGAAATCCTTGGTTTTATAAGCGTGAGTTGATTGCATTGCGTGGGGACACGACAATGGTCTCGTCTGGGGTATTTTGATATGTGCTTAAACACATATAATTTCTTTATCAAAACTGACCCAAAATAACCAAGAAAGAGCCGTTTATGCTTAATATTTGCGTGTTTCTTGAGTTTATGCATGTGCAGGTACGGATATGACAAAACCGACAAAAGAAAGCCAAAACCAAAGAAAACCGAGCATGAGAGAAAGAAGAATGCTAAAAGCCGAGGCTGGGAAAGGAATTTGCGAGTTTGGACAAATTCTCAAAATGGCAGCTTTAGTCCCTGAAGATTCAGATTTGTCATGTTTGGTCCTTGGAATTTTCAAAAATGGCAAATATGGTCTTTGAATTAATGAAGATTATCAAGAAAGGCCCTTGGATAAATTTCAGAAATTACAAGTTTGGTCCTTGAGAAATCAGATTCTTCACCTTTAGTCCTTATGTTAATTTTTGGATCCAATACTAGTCCTAAACTAATACTATCACAACTTGAGGCCAAAAATAAACCAAAGCCCAAACCATACCCACCATTTACCCGGTCCAGCTAATCAAATACCCATCCCATTTCCCGGTTTATCTACCCGGTTTACCCACTATCTACCCACTGTCGACGCCCACACACCCAAGTCAAAGAAAAATAAAAAATTACTCTTCTTCCCTCTTTAACCCAAGGCGCGCCATTTTCACCTTCCATTCACCCACACCATTATTACCATGATCCCAACCTTGTACTAAGGATCTCCTAGAAAGCTTCTAGAAAAGCTGACACAGCAGATAAGGAATCACACGTGGCCACTTCAAGCTCTCTTATTGGTTGAGACACGTCTCATGGTGAAATGGAGGCTAATGATTGGAGGAAGTGACTCAGAGGATTTGTGTGGCTGAGGATAGCATTCTAGGCTCTTCCAATCAAGAATCCCAAGCTGCTTGAAGGCTATAAATAGGACCCTTTGCTTCACATTGTAGTCGTGCATTATTTTCCTTAAAATTCAGTTTATGTATTTGTATTTCAGTTTATTAAGTAGCTTATTAATGTTCTCTTAAAGTTTTTATGTAACCTCAGTACTTATTATAATCAATTTCAGTTTTAATAAAATTTCCAAATTTCCACTTCAATCTTGCATTTTTGTTACTGAATAACCTGTTTTCAATGTTTGAATAAGCTCATACAAGCTTTGTCATAGCTTATGTGAGCTTATTTGGTGTTTACAACCGTTTCATTGCATTTACTATATTAAAAGCTCATTGGTCAACAAAAGTCAACTGGTGCTCTATTTTGGTTCATGAATGGATTTGGGTTGATCTAGTTGCTGGATTGGGTTTTTATTTGGTGTGTTATGTTGGTTTGGTACTGTTATGCTGCCCAAATTATGCTAGAAACAAAGTAAGCCTTAAAAAAAAAAAAAAAAACACCTTTTTCATAACTGTTATATTGCAGTCATGAATATGATCAATTGCTTGTTATTGATGCTTGATTTGATGTTATTAGAATATTAGTAAATATCTGTTTTGATCTCTGTCACTATGGAATAGGATAAAGTAGTTTAACATGCTTATTAAGTATCTTACAGGGGTGTTTGGATTAGGCTTTAAAACTGTGCTCTAGTGCTTGTTAGAGGTATAGTTCAGTTGCTTTAGCCTTGATTAGCCATAAATTAGTCATCTCAAGTCTTAGTTTTGTACATGCTTGCATAAATAGTCAAAATCATTCTAAAATCAATCTAGCTTAAGATCCGTTAGGAGTAAATTAGCAATAAGCTCTAGATAGGTGTAGAATCTGTAGGAGTGGCTTAATTTGTTCTTATTACATCTTATAACATTGAAATCATTCCATAATTTGCATTTAAAACTCACAAAAGTCAAAACTCACAACTGTCATGATTTTGTTCAAATATTGAAAAATCAGTTTTTGGAAAACTTTGTTGAATTTTCATGCCTTCATTTCTGAACCAAAGTTTATGAGACTGGGATATGTTTTAGATTGGTTGGTCAAGATATTGAAACTGATTTTTGTCAAATTTATATAAAGCTTTTGGATAGTGAAATAAGCTCTTGAACAAGCCTGGTTTTGCCCTGTAACAGCAAACTGTGGTTTTTTTACAATCTTGCAGACAAGCTAGTTTGTTCATTTGAGTTCATTAGGAGCTGATTTTTGGTCAATGTGTAGTCTGCTAGGTGATCTTGAAAACCCAATATCTGTTTTTCCCCTTAGCTTATTAGGATTGCTTATGCATGTGCTTAAAGGTGCCCCCACGAATGATGTTTGGATAGTATTAATCCCATAAGCTCAGATCTATTTTAAGCTTTTTTAGTGATCATGAGTACTGTTAATTAGTTAAGTTAGACTTATTTTAGCATAATTCAGCTTGTTTGATCATTTGGCTTATTCCTGTAGCTTTTAGCTTATTCTAGTAGCTTATTTAGGACTGCTTTACACTACAGCTTCATATTTCCCCACATAAGCCTGTATTTTGATAATTTTTATAAGTTTAGAATAAGTTTTTAGAATTTCCCTGAATTTTTCATAATTTTCCAACTTTGTTTGCTATTTTTCTTGATTTAAACTAGTTTTTAGGACTTTTTAAATAGCATTTAATTCAATTAATTCAGAAAAGGTTCCAAAAAATAATTTTTCAATTTTCCTAGATTAAGAAAAATATAAAAAGCAAAAAAATAATTTTTCTAGATTTTTCCTACTTTAATTTGTAATTTTTAGAATTTAAATTAGTTTTAATTAGTTTTTAATTCAAATAAATTCCAGAAAAATCATAAAAATTAGTTTTAATTCTTAGTTAATTTTCTAATATCATTTTTAGTTAGAAAGTAATTTTAGATTATTTTTAGGACTTAGAATAGACGTAGTTGCATTTTATTTACGTTTCTTTTTATACGTTTTAGTATAATTCACGTATTTAGGATTTCCCGTAGTGTAATTTCCCTTAATTGTTTTCCCATTCCCCGTAGTTTTAATATAATCAAAAATCCAAAACATCGAGCATTTTAATAACGAACCAATAACGACGTTGCCCATTCACACCTCGATAGGAAACGACTCGGATTTCCTGATGCGTATCACTATCACTCACGGGTTTTAATTCATTATCCTTTTTCCTAAAGGGATTTTTAATCATTACTTGTGGTTATTTTTTATATCGATATTGTGGTTTTATCCATACACACACACCCCTAAACCTCAACGAATCACCTCTCCACACACCAACAATAACCTCAGAACAGCATCCAATCCATACAATCAAGCTACTGTCAGAGATGGTAAGGTAGTGGTGCAGAATGTGCAAGGAAGACGGTATGAACAATGGATGATTGGAGCAGGTTATGGTAATACTGGAGTAGGTGGAGGATATGTGGCTAATCAGAATCGTGGAAGAAATGCCAATCAAGGGCAAGAAAAGCCAATCAAATGCTACAACTGTGGTGGTGAGGGACATATTACGAGGAACTGCACATCTCCAAAACGTCCACAGAATGCAGAATACTTCAGAGACAAGATGTTGCTTGTGCAAGCTCAGGATAATGGAGCATCTTTGGATGAAGAGGAGTTGTTGTTTCTTGCAGAAGGGAATACTAAGACATATGATGCTGATGTAGATGAGCAGCCAATTCAGGAAATAGGTCAGAATCATCAAAATGCCTTTCAAGTTGCAGACTGTGATGCATTTGATTCTGATGTCGATGATGAACCTACTACCCAGACAATCTGCATGGCTAGGATCTCACCTATGGTCTCTCCAAAGGTCTCATCACCACAACAGGCCAGTTCCTCCAAGGCATCAATCATCTCTGAGGTATTAAAATTATATGATGAGATTGATGCGCAAAAGATACAATACAAAGTACAACCAACTGAAATCTCTGAATCAGATAGTGAAAATATGGGCAATAGCAATGTTGTCCCATATGATCAATATGTGAAGCAAGATGAAAGTGAAACTGTACCAAGTAATGTATCATATGCAGTCAATGATGATTATGCTTTCGATGAATTCACTGAACGTGCCCCTGATGATTGCATAGTTTCTGAACTGAATGCCTATAAAGAACAAGTTGCCATTTATGAACAACGTGCCAAATTCGAATAGGCTACCTGTGAGCAGGAGATGGATAACCAAATACGTACAATTATTAGAAAAAGTAATTTTAGAGAAGAAGTGTTAAAACAAGAGTTAAACTCCTTACAAGAAAAGCTTTCTAAAACTGTTAAGTAAAAGCAAGAGCTTCAAGATAATGTTAAAGTGCTTAAACAAGAATTTAATGCTAAGGAATCAAAACTTTTGAATGACTTTTCTAATCTAAAAACTTTGAAAAACAAGCTTGAAAATAAGTTGTACGTACAAGGGAACACCATTCAGACTACTCCCATGATCACTAAGCATAGAGTCTTAAGCGATAAGCATAGTATTCCCCTAGTAAAGGAACCAAATCCCGAGTATTGTAAAAGAGATAAAGCTTTCCATAAGATTGTATATGATGGTAATGAGATCCTTAAGCCTATGCAAACACCTTCATGTATTGGAAGCACGGAAGAGGATAGAAAATTAGAAGATGCCTCTAGGGAGAAAATGGATAAGAAACTAGAAGATCCTAAGTGTAAAAAGAATAACATAATGATCAAGCCCCATGATTACACAAAAGAAAATTGGATCTCCTGAACAGGTTTAAGCCTCAAACTCAATTAACCACAGAACAAATTTTTTGGAAGAAAGACATGGATAAGCAAAAAGAAAACGTACTCGTTGAAACAAACACTCCCCTTAGGAAAGTTCCTGTAGCTACTGTGTATCCTCCGAATACACCAATGCATTTAGTTCCTAGAACTATTTCCACTAATAGCATGACCTTAATCAGCCTGTATGTTGTTTATCAACTACTCGTTGATTTTGAGAAGACATGTAAGAAGAGAATCACACCTACAGGGATAACTGAAGGGGAAAGGGGTTTTGAGCAAACTAAAGAATGCTATTTAGCTGAGGTCATGCCTTTCTTTAAACAATTAAAAGGTCAATTTGAGAGTCTTCAAAAAGGGACTAACTCAGATATCAAAGAAATGGAAAATGAATTTGATGCAATGATAGTTGAGGTAAATGATTATGAACAGGAACTCAAATATAATGAAATTGAAAGGAAGAATCTGCATATCTTAAATGAGAACTTAGTATTAAGTTGTGTGGCTCAAGATGTGTTTTATATTGTTACTAAGCATTCTATTACTGCTTCTCAATTTCATGAATTAACTGATGCCTTGAAAGTTTCCCATGATCGTGTCATTGAGCTTGAAAACAAGAACTCAGAACTAAATGAGAAAATTGATCAGGATGATCATGATAATTTGGTAAAACATTTTTCTAAGCTAGAAGTTGAACATTTTGATTTGCAACTAAAATATCAACATCTCAAAGAAAATGTCAAAACATCAAACATCAAGACATCCTCAAATGTTCTAGAGTTTGATGCACTTTTTGAAATAAACAAACGTGACGAACTGATTCAAGCTCATTCTAACATGATCAGAAAGTTGAAAGCCCAAATTTCACAATTAAAGGGTGAAAAGAACAATGTGACTGGCTCCCAAATGCCTCCTCCTTTAGATTCTCAGTGTTCTCAAACTTTTAATCTTCAAAACCTGGTTAATGTTTTACAAAAGGAAAATGAGAGTTTTCTAGAAGAAAATGAAAAGGTTAAACGACACTTTAAGGAGTTATATGATTCAATGAAAGTCACTCGTGACAAGAACAACAAAAAAATAACGTCTTTACAAAAGGAAATTGAGAATCTAAAGAGTCAGGAAAAAGGGAAAATGCCACTTGTCTTTAATGAGAATGTTGCATCAAAGTCATCTGCAGATTCTAAATATACTGTGACTGTTAAATACATTCCTCCTCATCTTAGAAATAACGAACTGGCATTTTATAACTATTTCGTTCACCTTAAGGATAGTCTAGAATGTCTCCGTGAGATTGTAGAAGAGGATTTCATAAATAAGCCACTTGATAGAGAAATTATTTTGCTTGCATTCAGGCCAAACGATCTTAGGAGCTGTTAGAATGTTTAATAGCAAAATGTCCTAAATCCTTAGGTGCGAAAGATAAAGATGTGATGCCTTATTCTATGCCTAGTGCCAAGTATGCAACCCATTATATGCCCAGTATTAAGAAAGTGAACTCTAAAGTGTCTTCAAGTAGTTCAGATCCCAACACTTCTAGTTCAGGAATGCAAAAAGTAGCCCAACCAACTAATGTTCCCATAATTCCCTCTACAGGAGTAATCAGTGACATAAAAGCAAGCGAGTTAAAGCCTCCAGGCAATACAAAGCAAGATAGGACC
>OU343220.1:163384381-163602740 GCA_910596185.1 Chrysanthemum makinoi
AATATTATATTACTATATATAACTAAAATGCGGGGAATCGATCTCCACACGACACGTGTCCAAGAATTAATTGCAAACTTCAGCAAGTTGGCAAGAATGGTCCTTGAGGTTCGTGTGGCGTTGCAGGTTAAGTCCTCAACATTAATTGCTAACTTTTGCAACTTGGCAAAAATGGTCCCTAAGGTTTGTGTGTCGTTGCAAAGTTAGTCCAGGTGTTTGCAACATTTTAAACTGTAAAAATGGTCCCTCAAGTTTAAGTGTCATTTGTAAAGTAAGTCCAAACATTAAATGCAAAGTTAACTTTCGTAAGTTGGCAAGAATGGTCCCTCAGGTTTAAATATTGCCAAAGTAAGTCCAAGCATTAAATGCAAAGTTTCACAACTTGCAAGAATAGTCCCTATCAAATTCACGGCTACAAAACCAATCCCATTTTGTATGAGGTTTCCTACTCGTTTGTAACTAAAAGAAAACGTAAGAACACATATTTTGAAAAAACATACTTTTATTAACAGTATAATTGTTACGGAAAATGATTGAGATGCCTAATTCATGTGACTAATTTTATGCCTAATTTATTCATTTTAATGACCATGTATTTCACATTCTCACTTTCCTTTTTATTCTGGTGATTTTTCTTAGTATGTTCCAGATCCTTGTTAAACATCAAATTAAGCACATAAATTAGTCATGCCAATCACTACTTAATTGTTACCAGTGCTCGTATATTATAGGTCAAACTCGATAACTTTGGCATCGTTATTACACGGCTTCATCAGAACCCAAGATTTAGATTATCCTACATATGCACTAGTTTTGTTTTTGTAACATGTGTTATCAAAAGTAACTTTATTTTGTAGCTATAAAATAATAGATGTTTTTCACCTATAAAAACTCGCGTGCAAAATTATTTTGTTGTATTGCTCGTATTTGGTTAAATTAGTTTTTTTTTCTAATTATATTTTTATTCGTAAAATTGCTACGCATCATTAACCTCGTCGGTTAATTTTCATTGCTTAATGATATTAACACTAATCATTAATCTTAATAATTACTTTACATTAGAAAAGTTATACATATTTATATTGTGGTTAAAGTTAAAGCTAACTTTTTTATTACTCCAAACAAATAAATATAGAACAACCAAAAAGTGACAAACAGAACCTTCTTTCTCTTTTTGGTGAATAGAATCGATTAGAATGATCCAACGTTATGACTTTAGTATTTTTGTAAGACAAATCACATAAAATTAGGTGAATAAAACCATATATGTATATGTCTTTATATCACGTTAATCTTATTTGTGTGCATAGTTACCTATAATCAAAATGAGTCCAGATTCATTCATGCATGAGACGTTGGTATGACCTAATCTGATGCTGTATTTTTAGCTATTACATTGAGTCCAAGAAAATATATACTAGATCCAAGGCCAGCCTCGATGGGGCATTTGAAACTTTAAAAATGTTGGAATAAGCTCCTGGCCCAGATTCTGAGTGTTAGTAATTAATATGTAATAGTTAGCTTAATTAGGCCTTTATGTTTTATTATTAAGGCTTATGTAGAGGGCCCATGTTGTACCAAGCCTAATAAGAAAAGGAAAGGGAACTTGCATGTTGCCTCTAGTTCCTTCCTATAAATACCTATGTAAACCTTCCTTAGAAGGTTGGTTGTTCACTTTTCTCATTCACTCTAAGCATAAACCTTTCTTCATTATATTCGTGTGTTTGGCTAAAGTGTTCATTCGATCTCTCTTACCTTATTTCTTATATTGATACTTGTGTTACATAAATAGTGACCTAACAGTGGTATCAATCGCCAAATAGTTGGGTGAAAACGATTTTGTTTTTGAAGTTATAAGCTATACGCGTAAGTCTCGGGTTTAAAACTTTCAAACGCATAAAAACTCATTTTTTTTCACTTTCAAATCTAAGATTCTTGTACTTTCAAGGTTATTAGGTGTTAAAGTTTAAGTTTTTGGCAAAAAAGTTTCAAACTTTACGTGTATTTTATTGTTTTTAAGCTTGGTTTTTGTCGTGTGTTCATTTATACGCGTAAGGTGAATACGTGTTTTGAATCATCAAGTTTCACACTATTGTGTTCTTTTGGTGATATTGAAGCTGTTTCATCAACAAAATATGGTTTAGAAACACCTTTTGGCTGAAATTTCAGTTTTGGCAAAAGTTGGCAATTCCTACGAGTAACTAAACCCTAGTTATACGTGTAAGATATCAAAGTCTACGCATAAGGTTTTCCTTGGTTTGATCTTCTGCTCTTTGTTTACTCAGTGTTTTCTTGCTTGGATAAGCCTGAAAACACTTCGACTTTGGATATCTTCTACACTGAATAAGTGTAAAGGATTTTTGGGATAAAACACTATTTTTACGCCTAAGTATAAAAGCTTATGAGTAAGAAATCCTACGCCTAAGCATTTCCTACGTATAAGCACGTCTTACGCCTAAGGAAATATTACGCATAAGTTTCTTACTACTAAGTCTTTAGTTTACGCATAACCTAAGGTTTAATCAAGTTTACGCTTAGGCTATCACTACGCGTAAGTTTATTCTTTACGTGTAAGGATTGGTTTTTACGCATAAGCTCTTCTTTACGCATAAGCTGTTTTCTTCGCCTAAGGATACTTCATCAACAAATTTTCATTCGATTACAAAGATCCATCATCAACACAAGTTTCAAGATGTCTCAACCACCATACTCTTGCTATTTCCCTCATGTGTATCCTCAACAACAACAACAACAACTCAATCAACAACAACAACAATTTTATCAACAACAACAACAACAACAACAACAATTTCAACAATAAATTCCTCAAGGAGCAATTCAACCACAAATGATTCAACCACCCGCTAGTCTTCAAGTACAACCTTACACAAACTTTCACAATCAACATCCATCCAGTAATACTATGAAGGAACCGTCTTGGTTTGCAAAGATGTGTAGCTTAAGCGCCAACAATCTATACATGAAGTCGGATCACTTGATAGACCTCCAATGCTCACTCTCGGAAACTATGATCAATGGGTGATAAGGTTCTTTAGGTTTTGTGATCTAAAGAGGCTACATGGAAAGTTCTTAGAAGTTGTTATCCGAAGGTCCATTTCGAGATGCCTCATCCGTCAATGCGTGAGATCCAAATGCTAATCCACCAAGAGATGATGTCACTAACATTGCAAGTCTTAGTGACCTTACTACTGATGAACTTCTACACTTTGAAGCCGATGAACTAGCAATGCAATACATCCTTTTAGGATTACCCAATTTGATCCTTCAAAGTGTTGATGCTCAAAAGACTACTAAAGCAATGTGAGAACATATTCATCTTCTCATGGAAGGCACTGAACTCAATCAAGAAGACATGGAATCCAAAATCTTCTTGGCTTATGAACACTTCATGATTGAACCAGGAGAGACATTAGAGTCATATCATCATCGATTCTCAGATATCATCAATGACTTGGACAAACATAACATCATTATGCCAAGAATTGCAACAACACTAAGTTCCTAAGTAGTCTTGGTCCCGATTGAAAAGTATGTCATATTCATCCGTCAAGCAAAGAATCTTCATCATGCTACATACGGATTGTTGTACGACTATTTGAAGCCCTATCAAAAAGAAGTTGACAAAGAAAGGGTTATTCGGGACAAAACTGTTTCACCTTCACTTCCGGATAATCAACAATTAGCTTTGTGGGCTCAAGCGTGTTATCCTCAATTTCAACTCTACAACACTCTTCACAATCCTCCTCAACCAATCAAGCTACAATTACCCCATATGATCCATCACAGCAACAACCTCAAGAAACTCAATTGGTTCCATACAACAACAATAATGATCAAGCACTCCACAAGGAATCAAATGAGGATAAAGAAGCTTTTGATGCATTGCAACAAGGGTTTGTTATGATTGCTAGAGCTTTCGGCCGATACTCCAACAAATCCAACAATCGATTCATACTCATCAAACACAAGGAATCAAGCCGTTGTTAACAATGGACGGTTGAAGTTCGAATCGTGGTAATGTTCATCGATGGGCTGGTCAAGGGTTTAATCAAATGGGAAGAAATAACATGGGGGCTCCACAACAATAAAGGGCTCAAGTGGTTGAACAGGGTAATGCTTAGAATGGGGTTAATGGTCTTCGTTGTTATAACTGTAATGAGAAGGGTCATCCGGCTAATGCATGCCCAAAGCCAAGGACAAGAGGCAACGCTTATCACACAGGCTTTACTCTTGGCTCTTAAGGATGAAGTTGGTGGAACTCTTACGAACAAGGAACAAAGCTTCATGGCAAATGCAGATTCCATGATGATACGGAGGACTTTTGCTAATGCGTGCAGCTTATGTTGATGGCAAACATGCACTAACTCCACATGAGTGACATGTGCCCAGCAGTATGACACGGACGGCTTGTCTCAGTACCGGATCAAACCATATTCATTATGATATGATATCTCCGCCAATTCTTGTATCATTTAGGATCGAAGTGTTCAACATGAGCCTTCTACATCTCATTCCGATGATAATCAAATAGATCCAGTAGTTATATTTGACGATCAAGATGACCTTATGGTTACCATTGATAATCAAATTGACCTCGTGGTTATACTTGAGGATCCACCAATGATCATGTTGAGACTCACGCTTGAACAAGCCGGAACCTCCGTCCAGCTCATGACCTACTTAAAGACCAATAACTCGCCTGCAATATGCAAGGACATCAATAAGCAATTAAAAGACAAAAATGCAATGTTAACTAGGATATTGAATGATTAAAACAACTCAACGTTTTTAAAACTCAAGAAAACATGAAAAGGTTTTGAAGTCGCCTAAATCTTACCAAAACTAAAAATCATTAGAACAACAGATATGATCTAGTCACATCCAAGAATGCTTTGTTGTCTCAAATAGAACAACTGAAATATGATCATAAACAACAACTTAACGCTCTCACTTTGGAAATTCAAAAGCCAAGTCCGTTGTTAACTTGTCAAAAACAGTTATTCGAGTACAAAAAGCATTCAATTTAAACGAATCGATAACTATCTTGAAGAAATTGTCGACTTACAAAACAAACTCAAAGAGTTTCGAAATGTTGTTTATAAACACGGCGAGTCAATCACAACTATTCAAAAGTTTACTTTTAAACCAAATCCAAATGGATATGGACCGAATCTTGCCGATTACAAACCAAAGTTTTCAAATAGAGCATTCAAACCAAACCTCAAGTTTATAGTGCGTAACATAGAATTGATGATTCAATTATGAGTGTTGTTGAATACAATCGTCAAGAGGAATTAGATGCGTAGACGAGAGTCGGTCAAAATTGGAAAATGTTGTTTATAACAAACCATTTAACTATTCCAGCCATTACTTCGTACACAACAGGATTTTTCTAACACACCTTGGGTTATCACACCTAATTCTGAGTCTTCTAATGAGGGTCCCTTTCCACCCTCACATGCAGATTAATGGTCCTTTACCTTCACTGAAATAAAGCTATTAGTCTAACAATGTAGGGTTATAAAATATTTTGAAACATTCATATCCGGACAAAACTTTTGGAACGTGAAATTGAAATCAATTCTGAAATAAAAGTTGAACATTTTCAATCGCTTCTGCCGGAGCCCAAAGAGATATTTTTCGTAAAAGAATTTTACCAGATTTCTAAGTTTGAAAAAATTGTGCAATATATTGGGAAAAGGGATTTTCACAAGGAACTTGGACTTATGAAAAGAGTTTTCGAACAAATGTAAAACATCGATTTCAAATACTAAACGTAAAAAGAAAAAGTTAAGAAAAGATGTTGATCGACTCTTGGAAGATGTTATCTGTCGATATCAATAATGTTGTGTTATTACATTGTTGTATATGCATTTGATTATATCTGGCCGACTAAGATTCCATTGCAAATGTTGAGAATACCGACATCAGGTCGAAATCACAATTTTAAAAGTTGAAAATGAGCGATTGTTAAACTAACTTTCAAATGCAAAACGCCGCCTTCAATGGTGTCAAAAGATTGTCACACTCGTGAACTCGCTTAGCAAAACCAACTCCACCCAAATGCATACCAAAACTCTTAATCCAAAGCTGAGCAAATCGATGATGAAAAGTGTCTTTGAAGTGTCAAATCTCAAAATATGAACAAGAAATTTCAAAAGTTAAAAGGAATATAGTGTCATATTTGAGTTACTCAAAAGACTCGTGCTAAAGGTCAAAAGATCTTGATGATCATCTTGTACATTAAAGATGTTTCATTTACGAAATGGTCTCACTCTGCTCAAAATCTAGATTTGTTACACAAAATCCATGATCTAAAGCGAGTTGGTGAAACTTAAGCAAGAGGGATAGTAAATAATCAGAGTAATCATACCTAAGCATGTGATTCAAATGACTCTAGAACATCTAATGACAAACCACAAGAAACTAATGTGTTTCCCATCAAACAGAATAGTTGCCTCTTTCCCAACGCCACACTTCACATTTAGGAGCAATACAAGGAAGAATAGAAGTTGCGGCGTAAGAAAAGAACAATAAAGAATGTATGGTAGAAGAACACCCTAGGACTTTGAATAAAACTCAAGTTGCACCCACTTTAGATATTGCTGCCCGACAAATGTAATGAACAAAGTGATGTAACGAATGTCAATCTTTAAGTACTTTTAATGTTTTGTTTGAAGCCTCTGTGTTGGTTGTCGAAAAGCATGTTTTCTCGTTGTCATGATAAATGTGTTGCTAAGGCTATCTTGAATCATAAGTGGAATAATAGAAAACGGAATACCTCTAGGCCCACTAATGCTTCTAAGTCTGTGCTAGGTAAACCACCTTCTAGAGTTTCGGCTAAGATCATTGATGTACCCATAGTACCCCCTTCACCTCCTAGGAAGACCTTATCACCTAGTGCATTCACTAAGACCAAAGCTAAGACTAGTTGGAGATGGCATAAATTGTTACATAATACACTTGGCTTTACATGGATACCTAAAATCATGAACATGTATGTTTCATCTATATCCGATCGGAACCCTCTAACTCTTCGGGTTCCACATCTACTTCTATTCCATCCAGGTCGCCTGTGGTGTAATGCGGTGATACGATCATCCTCTCGGTTGTTGATAGTGGATGTTCCTGGACATGACAGCAATCTCAAATCAAGTTATCAAACTTTATTTCAAAGTTCATTGGCATCGTCAGTTCGAATGATCACTTCGCAGCTATTATGGGCTACGGAGACTACATCAATGGTAACATCAAATTAGCGGTGGTTTATTATGGAAGGTCTCGGTCACAATCTGTTTTCTGTTGGTCAATTTTGTGATGGAGATTTGGAAGTTGCTTTAGGGAGAAAACTTGTTTCATTTGTGATCTACAAGGAAACGATCTTATGTCCGTCAACGCGACATCAAGTCTCTACACAATCTCAATGCAAGACATGATTGCTTCATCTCCCATCCGTCTACTCTAAGGCTACATCTACAAAAACTCGCTATGGCACCTCGCCGCTCTCACATTTAAACTTTCAAACCATAACCAATCTTGCTTGATACAAACTTGTTGAAGGTCTCCCAAGATTTTGGTATTCTAAAGATCACCTTTGCCTAGCTTGTGAACAAGGAAAAGCACTCGCTCACTCACTTTCCTTCAAAGGTGGAACACGTACCACAAAGATGTACTTCATCTTCTTCACATGGATTTGTGTGGCCCATGCACGCGGCAAACGATAAATGGCAAACGCTACATCTTGGTAATTTTAGATGACTACTCAAGATGGACTTGGGTTTATTTTCTTAGAAGTAAAGATCAAGCTCCACAGATGATCATCATCACTTTCTCACAAAATTCAAGTTCAAATTCGAACATGTACAATCGTAAAAGACAAAGGAACTGAATTTTTGAATCAAACTCTTCGTGCATTTTATGAGAAAGTGGGAATTGAGCATCAAACATCAATCTACGAACACCGAACAAAACGAGAGTTGTTGAAAGACTAAACCGCGACAAGTAGTGGAAGCCGCAAGAACAATGTTAATAATGCTAAACCTCCAGATACTTGTGGGTCAAGTCAGGTCAACCGTGATGCTACACTTCAATCTCAATGATTACCAACGCCACAACAAAACACCTTATGAGCTTATCCATATCCGAAACCAATCTCAAACACTTTCATGTATTTGGATCTCTTTGTTATCCAATAATGATCGCGGATGACTTTGGTAAGCTCAAAGCCAAAGTCGACATTGAGTCTTTGTAGGATATTGTGAAAATCTAAGGGTTTTGGATCCGGAATCGCTACAAGGGAGATTATGGAAACGATTCATGCAAATTTCGATGAGCTTACAGAAATGGCTTATGAGCATAACAGCTTGGAACCCGGTCATAACCGCTTAAACTTCCTCAAACCCCATCATCACCGAACCTAGTTTACAACTAACTCGACGTCAAATGAAATACTATTTGCTCCTGCTTTGTGATGATATTGATGAACGTGCTCCATTTGTATAAATGCTCCGCTGCCAACCCGGACAACATCCAATACCCGATACACCTCAACAAACAATCATTGAGGAAGCACCACCGTTGATTCTACATCAAAATTTGAACAAACCGCATCCAACGACGCTGAACCATTGATGATATTCGAACAATGAAGTACCCCCACTCGCAGATTATGATCCAAATGCGTTCTTCAATCCATTTGCTAATGAAATCGCCACACCATGTTGCGGAATCATCAACAAGCCATTTGAATCCTCCCAATCTGCGGCATGTATATCAACATCAACCTTCCACACATCGTCGGACGAAAGACCATCCTCTTGAAAACATTATTGCTAAACCGAATCAACCAATGTAACTAGACAACGTCTTCACACAGACGTGAACATTGCATTTATGCACTCACCGTCACTAATCAACCTAAAACATTAAAGATGCAATGACCAAAGACAACCTGATTGAATCCATGCAAGAAGAACTCAATCGCTTAAACGCTTGAAGTATGGGAATTGGTTGAAAGACCAACAGGGTCTTTTCATTGGTCTCAAATGGATTTGGAAAACAAATTAGATGTCAAGGAACCATAATCAAATAAGCGACACCGTGGCTAAGGGTTATAGACAGGAAGAGGGTATTGACTTTGAAGAATCATTCACTCTGATTGCTCGTCTTGAGGTCAGACGGATTTTTCTCGGCTTCGGCTCACATGAACATCACGGTCTTCAGATGGATGTCAAAACCGCTTCTCAATGGACAACCGAAAGAAACGGTCTATGTTAGCCACCCGTATGGATTCGTTGATCCAAAGTTCCCTAATCACGCCTACAAACCAAGAAGGCTCTACTTGGTCTCAAACAAGCCCTGGTGGTATGATAAGTTATCATCCTTTCTTATCACGGGGCACACATTTTAATCATTCAAATTTATGTGGATGAAATCATTTTTGGGTCAACACATCTAAAGTACTCAAACGCTTTTTCAAAACTAATGAAAAAGCATTTTGAAATGTCCATGATGGGTGAACTTACGCTTTTCTAGGACTTCAAGTTCATCAATCACCCTGGTATTTTCCTAAGTCACCCAAATATGCCCCTTGAAATTTTAAACAAACATGGAATGACAAGTTGTGATACCTATGCCACACCAATGGCACACACCAACAAAATGGATGATTTATAGGGAAATGTTGACCCTACCAAATACCAAGTATCATTGGGTCTCTCATGTATCTAACAACCAAAGACTGACATTGTATTTTCAAGATATCTTTGCTCCCCGCTATCAGTAAGACCAACTGAGAAACACCTCTCTCGAGGCTAAAAGAATACTCCAATACATCAAGGGAACCATTAACTTGGGGATCCGTATCCAAAGGATTCTCGTTTTGAACTAATCACCAGACTGATCACGCAGGTGCTGCTTAGATTCTAAAAGTACTTCCGTGTGCTCTACAATTTCTTGGTGATAAACCGTGTCATGGCAATTGAAGAAGCAGGATTGTACATCGCGTCTCCAGAAGCAGAATATGTAGCCATGTCGGCGTGTTGTGCTCAAGTCATTTGGATGCGAACACAACTTAAAGACTATGGTTACGTGATTTGATACGTAATCCTGATGTATCGCGATAATCAAGTGCTATTGCGATCTCGTGCAACTCGCTCAACATTCAAAATCAAAGCACATTGATCTTGATATATTTCTAAAGGAGCATGTGGAAAAGGGTAATGTTGAATTATATTTCGTGGGTATGAATACCAATGGCATCTTCTTCTCACCAAAGCCTTAGCCCTCGCTAGGTTTAATGAGTTGGTCCACCTGATTGGTATGTGTTTGACTCAGAGGAACTGATGAATTTTAAAAGAATCTTAAAAACCACCAAACACCAAAACCTCTATTGTAAATATTTTTCAAAACAAAAATATAAAAATATAAAATTTATAAAACTCAAAAATATTCTTCTATTCAAATTTCTCTCAACATGGCAAGTAAAATCTTCCAATCAACACTTTTCACTTTAAAAATTCAAAGATTTTTCAGTCAAGTATTGAGGGGAGAAAGTAAATATTTTTCTCGTTTCATAAAACCTTGTACTTGCATGTTATCCATTACCTGTAGTATCTTTGATAATGGTGGTACATGTCCGTTTATCAGCCACTCCCGGCTCAAATTTATAAAATCTATTATTTCTTAAGTCGAGGGGAGTGTCACAAGTTCTTTCCAAAACTATACTTCATAACGTAACCTAAGTGGAACTTATGGCCGTGGATGAAAATGGTTGGTGGAGGACCAATATTGTCAAAAGTTTAAACTCATTTTAATAAAATCTCTTCACCTAACATTCTTAACACATTTATTACTTCAAACCATCATCCTACTTAGAACTAAACCCATACAATTCCCGTTGCTTTAATCTCCTGATTTGTAAGTGGTTTTATGATCTTAACATGTTTACAAACATAGGTTTTTAATTTCATTAACATCCAATGGTTGAAACTAGTGTTTGGATGATCTTTGTGTTCCACGCCGCATATGCGTATGAACACAAAATCATCACTTGAGTGTTTGTGATGTTTAAAATGATGTTAAATGTCAAAATCATATACCATAAACATTTCCAACATAAATTTCTACCCGGAAAAGTTTTAATAATGATTCATGAATTAGGGTTTGCGAAATTTGGGTGTTTTCATTTGAGAGTGTTTTTGGTCAATTAGTTGTTCTTATGAGGTTGTATACATGTTTATTTAACCAAAACCATGCTCAAATCTTACCTAAACACTAATTCTGGTGATAATTATGAATTAGGTTTATGTTCATACTAATTAGGTATTCTTGATTCATGAAGGTTTTGATGTTAAAACTTGTTTAAGTCAACTCATTAGGCCTCTAAGATATCACGAAAAGATGGTGTCAATCCTATGGCTAGATTTCATACTCGTAATCTTAAATCCTAGGGTTTAAGTTTCTACGCGTATGCATATCCTACGCGCAGCCAGTGTTAATTGGTGAATACCATGATGCATTCTATAAGAGGTTTTGTTATATAGTCGTTATGCAACGATTGGCAATGAAAAGTATTCTTATATATTAACTTTACGATTTCTATGTTTAGATAAGTACTCAGTGTTATATTTTATTCTTAATAATTTGCAAACAATGCTGGCAGAGTTCTTAGTGAACCATCCAATGCACACATACTCTTATGCGTTGATGAAACACCAAAATGTTGAATACACGATGAATATAAAGATGGAGTTTCACAAAGAGGAACCAGAAAGGACAAATCATATTAACATATTCTATGGCATGGATGAAGCTTATTTGAAGAATGTCGATTCGAGTATGACAAGATGATACGCCAAGTACATGTATCTACGCTAACATATTTGGATGGAGAAAGGAGGAGCAAATTCCAGTGTTTCATGTGTGTTAAAGTATCCTGTCTTATGAATGTTTGAAGTTTCTTTGGGCGTTAGTATGTATATACTAACTCTCGCATCTTAGTAGACTATGTTATGTGACCATTGTATAAATATTACGTGGATTGTAAATGATGGTAGAAGGATTGTCATTTACTTTTTTTGAACTTATGCCTATGAAGGATTCTTAACTAAGTATGTAAGAATATTAGTATGAAAGCTAATGCAGTGGATTCTATTATGGTTAACATAAGTTTTATTAAGAATATATATGCTTTAGTTTGACATATTTTTAATGTTGCTTATAGTTGGTCTGTAACCAAAACAATAAGGATTAATTATATAAATACAATGCAAACATTTGTAAACGACAACCGCAAACTTATCATATTGATTACCAAAAATTATAAGTTTTAGAAACTGAGAATATAAAACAAAACCAATAACTGAAAAGAACTTGTGAATGAAGTATCAATCACTTATCGACACAAACTTCAGCATCAACACCCTTGTGAATAGAGATCGATTTGTCCTGGTCATAATCATGATCAAGAGTATGGTTGTGGTGTTCATATTCTTGGTTGATACACTTCCAGATATCATTTTGATCATCTTCAACACACATCATCAACATCATCATCAACATACTTTTTTAATACAATGTTTTCTTCGTTGTAAACATGGTATTTACAATGAGTTATGCTATTTTGACCTACAAACACGCTTAAATATATACCTAATGTATAAATCACTTGTACAATTGCATTAAGTACTTTCTCTCTCTAAATTCTCACCAATCATTTTTTTAAATCAACCAATCAAATCGTTAGGTTCATTTGTAGGCATGATTAGTAGGTCCAACAATGATTTTTCATTTACAATATCGGTTGATACAAATCCATTCCTCCTCCTCATCATCATAATGTACATTACTATTAATGTATCGGCTGCTTTTGTGTAACTATTTGCATTTTATTTGTTGGAAGACAATCCTATAATGAAAAAAAGGGATAGACTATATAAGTGAGTTAGTAATATTTTGTTATAAGTAATATAAAGTCATACCAATTCATCATCTGAAATTATTATGATAGGTGGCTCTTGCATCCAAAAATCATTTGCAAACTTAGAGTCAACTTCTTGCTGGTTATAATAAAACATACGAATGTTAAAACGATGTATTTCCATCTACATTTAAGTTCACAATAAAAATCATGGAAAATATATAAACTAAAATACAAAAGTGTATTCACCTTTATTGCATTACGTTGATGATGATCCATGTGATATTGTTCTTCACAATAGTTTGACAAAATACTCATAAAATTTACTTTTTAGATGATAGTATATATAGGCATGTAAAACAAACTAAATTTGGGCAACGATATGCATATAAAAAATATATTTAAAAAGTAAGACCTTGAATATTAAAGTTTTTAAAAATTAAGAACAATAACAGTGTAAATTTGGAAGTTAGTATGTATTTTCGTTTTTTATTACATTTATTAACTATTATATTTTATTTCTTAAAACAACATATGTAAATGTCTATGAGTTCTTATGTATTTAAGTATTAACAATTAATGTTGTTTACTCCTGCCACAATTATATATTATGTAACAAAAATTAAACGATTCTTCTATTTATTGAAATGATTTGATATATATTGTCCAAAAGATTATTCTTATGCCATGAATTATTGTAGTTAGGTTTACTATTCATAATTGTTAATGTTATTTGGAAAAAAGTGAAAGTTTAGTAAAGTAATTGTTGTTTTAGACGAGTTACTAAAAAAATATGCATATTCAAATTTATATTTAACTAACAATAAAAGGACAACAATTTATAATACGATGTAAAAGATGATGTAATGGAAAAACATGAATATTCTCCATATTGATTAAAGCTGATAATGAATAAAATTAGACAAATTAAAGGAAAACCATAAACTTGTATATTTTGGCATTTAATTTTTTGCAAACAGCACATTTTTACACAAATTTTGTAAATGAAATAAAAGAAGAGAAGAGTTAAAAATATGCATAAACTAAGAGGAGATGAATGAAATTGAACTTTTTTATATCATGTTTCCGAGTAAGGAGAGAAAAGATGAAATAACAGATAATTTGACAATTATACCTTGGGAGAAGAAAAAAGTTATGGTTTATATTAAGTCATTTAAGTATCTTTATCTATTTATAGCTTCATAATATAACTTCAATCCAAATCATCCCACTTTTGGAGAGAAAGTTTTAGAGAGAAGTTTAGCCAAATTTACTCCCCTATTTTATTTTCTTCTCTCTTTAAAAAAACTCAGAAACACAAATTTATTTTGTTTTCTACCCACTGCTTATTATATGTTAAAAATAAAACTCGAGAAGCACAATTGGAGAAGCTCTTATCACACCATAAACTTATATCCAATAACATAATCATATTCAATACATAAACAAATGTCATATAATAATTTATTATCTCATTGTTTAGTTGATATATTAATGGAACATGTTTACTTTCTTCGTTTTTATTTTATCTCATTTCTCACAAGTTCGAAAAATAACTACTTCAATGATCAAAGAAAAATGTGATGATACACAACTTATAAAGGATGAGATTCGGGCAGTATTTTACTAATTTAATTTGTAACATAGTGTATTTTATTATTAGATTACCATCATTTTGTAAGCTACAAAATACTTATTTTAAAAGTTGTATTTGTGGTATTAGTGTATGTTTTAAAACAATGGTACATAATAACAAAAGCCAAATATATTTGTTCTAACAATGCATATCATCATTGCTAAAAGAAGTTGATATTCGTGTATAGAGAGATTATAGCTATGATTTAAGTCTCCATTATAGACCCAAATACTTTTCATTTACTACTATCCATCAAATCAGGTTCTCCTTCTTCTCGAATACTCTATCTCAATAACAGGTTTGGTGTGTCTTATGTTATTTTTTTTTTCTTTTATTGTTGTTGTTGTTGGTAAGTTTGTTACTCTTGTACACCTATTTGAACGATTATCTCATTGTTAGAATAAAGATAAAGTTGATCTAAAAACTAACCAAATGATGTGTCGATTTAGAATGCATGTGTAGTAGAGTTGTAGAGTTAAAGAAGATGGTTATGATATTGCGACCTTTCGATCATAAGAAATAGGGTTTATAGTAAAAGTAGGCATGATCAATTTATAAGTTAACATAATCGCTTAAATGTATATGTATGGTGAATTTAGTATTAAGAGTAATCATATTCTGGTTGATCTTAGGATTTTTTTAGAAAAACTTGTTTATTGGACTATATAATTTTAGTTTATGCATATAAGATATTTTGAAGGATACTCACTTTGTGGCGATATTACATTTCTTATTAGTATCATCTGTTAATGATACATGTTTCATGAATATCGGCTTATGGTAATGGTCTTAGATGTTTCATATGGTAATTGTGAAGTAAAAGTAATGTTTATTCTTAGTTAGTTTTTTTTTAATGAAACAGAGTAGCTCATTGATATAAGTTAGAATAAGATTTCATATACTTATTTGTAAAGGTAAAAGGTCAGTCGTATTGCGTTAATACAATGAAAGGAATATAGATAAAGTATAATACGATGTCAGAATATAGATTTCGTAAACCACGTTGGAGTATGATAACGGTTCGAAACTTCTATGGCAGAATAATACTTGTGTTAGTAGGCTTTTTTTGTGAATGAATAGGAAAATGGTTATTTAGATTAAAAGGGCAATATTTAGGAATAACATTCTAGCTTAACATAACTTATTAAAACAAACATGTAGGTATGCTAAGTTTTTGAAAATATGTAAGTTATTTCTCATACACGTTTCCTTTTTTTATTAAATAGAATGACGACTCAATTTATCGTGGAGGCAAACACATGAAACTTTCGAACATTGCAAGTAATTTGCAACCCTTGTTACCTATAATAGATTTGATACTAAATTTCCAAACATGGATATCAGAAACCGAAAAAAAGTAATTCTTCAGTAATACGTTTTAATGAGATCCTTCTGCATGTGTTTCTGGGATGAGCTCTCTCAGAAGCAAAAGAAATCGTTATATTTAATTCATACCGCATTTATGAACAATGCACAAAGTATGGCTTAAGAAAGTAAGTGGTAAACGTTATGCCCACGCACTTTCGTAAGAAGAATGGAAGGAATTTGTTAATAACGCAATTACGGAATGTGGCAATTCTACATTTTATTCGTCAAGGAGAAGACATGTACTACGTCCTTATGACAATCTTTGCAGAAATTGGTGGATATTTAAATGATCAGAGTATAGGACCTCATCGAAGAAGATGCTTTGGTACTTTGGGAAACCTTAATTGACCAATCGATGTAACTACTTCATCATTAATCTATCGATGGTCATAGTTTAATGAAAATTGCATATACTATGATTAACACGTACTAACAAATATCAACATTATATTTACCGTTCTGCAGCTCCTTCCTCATCAATTTCGCGAGAATGAAAGAGTCGAAGTTATGGTTGGTGGCGGTACTTGCGACGTAACATAGCGTGCATTGCTCTTCCGGTAACACGCCATGTTTTTTAGTGGAACCGGATGGAATTTCTTTGGTTTTTGAAGGCCTAAAGGTTGGATCGCTATGGTTGTTAAATTGAGGAAGGCATCAGTGCTGTCTCGATGATCTCATTTTCTGATGCTGGCTTAGGATCACGTTTTGAAAATGTACCGCGAATAATTTTGAATGAAGAAACTTCGTTCAAAAAAAGCACAATAGACAAAGGTATTTTTATTATATTTTAATTCAACATGTGTTTCGTTGTTTTTAAAGATTATAAATAATGTAGTTGCATCTTATAATGTCATTGCAATATTTAAATTGTAGATCCTCGCATGAAACATAAATGTGAATGGTTTAATCACTCTGATCATGATGATGAGAAAGACTGCTTTTATCAAGACGTTCTGGATTACGTAACTGGAAGAGGACGGCTGGTAAGAATATCGTATTTTTAATGTAATAGTATCGATAGTAATTTATAGTATGATATTTTCCTGGATAGTAGATGCATTTACTTATGTTGCCTATTCGACATTGATTTGTTGAATGCAAACCATACCACATCATTTTGCGGGACCGTATGAAATGTATAAGTACCATAACGCATTTCTGATATACAATGAAGAGTCTTTCTATGTGAACGTGGATTGGGAAAAACATAAAGATAGGTCTGAGAGCAAAAATCATGTTACCATAAAAACTAATTGGAAGGACGTTGAGAAGAGGTGTGAGTGGGAGAAAGACAAAACGGTAAGGTTCAAACTTATGAGGATGGTCAAAGATGATCTGAACGGTTGATGCATGGAACTGGTGATGATTCCATTGTTCCATATGTGTTAAACGAATCTACTTTGGGTATTTGATGTGTTTTGGTACTCTCTCAGCCGAAACTGATATGATAAAGGCTTGGAACATCTTGAATTACTTGTTTTATTGGATGATTTAGGATTAATTTCAGTGTGGTTGTGAAATTGACAATAGTGTTTTGATTCACCGTTCTCGTAAAGCAGTTAGAAGTTAATGTGTCATATGTTTGGGACGTAATATTTCAGTATGGTTTCAAAATGGCCACAGACATTATATTATGTACCTGGATGATCCATACTATTATGTATCAACTTTCTATTATGTATCTGGATCCGTACTCTTAAAGAAGTTGTAGTTCACGTTACGTTATAACGTGATATGTGATTTATATTATGAATAATGCACTTATATAAATAAGTTTGATGAAAAGCTAATACACATATTATTTGCATAATTATATCAATCATCATTATGAATGGATTTATTGATGATAAAAATTGAAATAGCTACTTTGAAAACATGAAAGTGGACATGGAAGTTTAAAGCAAAATGTTGGTTTTATATAGAAACGTTAATTAAGGGATTTAAATGATTTATATCTAATGTGCAATATTTTTTTATTAATGCTAACATTTACTGGCGATTATCATTGACGATTTCATTAATGGTAATATTGAATGACAATAAATGTAGATTTCATAACAACAGAAAGAAATTTATAACATAAAAACATTTCATATAGCAATATGCAAAATATCATTCAAAGATCGTGTTACATAAACGTAACTAATGAAAATAAATCTGTGGCCGAATACATTTATTATTGAAAATGAACGAAACTAAACTTGCGATGAAGAATGATGCGATATTTCAATCATCATCGCTAAAGAAGTTTAGATCCACAACGTAGTCATCAGTTAACTCATGACCCATTGCGCGTATGTCATTAATCATAGCATTTTTTTTTAGGATCTTTGACTTAACACTGTTGAGAACTTGTTGACACTCTTGAGGATCTCCAACATTTACTTTAAGCCAATTGAGAAAAATTGATTCGTCTAACTCATCTGTTAAATCAAAACAACATGAAAGATCATCTTAATATGAAAACATATTCCTGTATATAAATCATAGTACAAATATTATATGCGATACCATTATTATTTTGAGAAGATGAACCTTCTTCAAATAATGAAGCAAGAAACCTCAAAGCTTCATCGACTTTACTATTTGCCAATTGACTGTGTTGATCACGTACTCCATCCTTATTCTTTGGTTGAGTCACTTTTTGTTTCTCATCAACGAACTGATGATGGGACTTTGAATCAGATTCAGGCGAATGTGGTTTCGCATCTTCAAAGGTTTTAGGGTTTGATGAAGCCATGTGAAGATGATATGTCGTAATATGTTATTCAACTGGCCATTATATGATGATTGATTCAATTAAGTGGGCTTTGTTTGGGTTGATGGACATATTTTAATTGGCCAGGTTTTTTGTACATTAAACTAAGATGGGTTTTTGAACAACTCTAAGTTGTAATTGCTTTTACTGGACTCGTCTTGTAGGGGACGGGTTTTGGAAATTTCGAAGTATTAGTTATTGTTATTAAAGATATCAGAAGTAAATTGAATGAAAAAAATGAAATGATGCACATTGAAATTATTCAAAATTGATTTCATTACGAAAATTGTATTAAAATTATAAACGTTAATGTTGCCATAAAAATACACTGTTAAGCTATATTTGCATAAGTAGAAATAAATTAACAAATAACCACGGATATCCGGATTTATCTATAATTCTTATACAAAAACAAAAGGACACAATCTATTATTACGATATTGGCACACATCAATCATCATCTGTAGAAACAAATATTATTGAATAAACATAAATAATTTTGTTAACATGATTGATTGTTTTTGGTATATAAAAAATGTATTTTCCACAACTAATGTTGCAACATAGTTTGGATATCTTAGTTTATTAAATACTCCCTCCGTCCCAAAATTACTGTCCTCCAACAAAAAAATTTCATTTTATGATTTGTATATTTAATGCTATTGTTCCTGTACAAAATGTCACATTTGCCCTCACCATTAAAACATTTTTAACTTGCCATATTTACAAAACCAAATATTCGTCCATATCAATGTATTTTATGGCTTAAATTATGCAATGAGTTTCCCTCCATTTTAAACTAGGCTACTAATTCTCCTTATGAACCAATGTTTTACAGTATTAAAATTAACGGAGGGAAAATTCCCACCTAAACTTTCATGGACACTAGTGAATGAAATATCAAAATTTTTGAAATAATTCATCTCTTTAATTCACTAATGAAACAGGCGATATTTACTACGTATATATATATGGGCCACATATTGCCATACAGTAAAATCAATTTACTTCATTCCATGCAAAAGAAAAAAATACAACACACATATAACCAAAGTTGTTGAAGATGGATCTCTCTGTTAGTTCATCAACAAAAAAAACTTAAGCGATATCGAACCCGTCAATCTATTTATCAACGTTTATTGCAAAAAAGTGTTAATGGAAAAACAAAAAAAGGATCCATAAGTGAAACAGCAAGTTAGTTTTCGGTATCCCCACAAACCGTATGTCGTATTTGGCATCGAGCTCATCATCAAGTCCGCCATGGAGTAATGGTTGATGTATCGTCAAAGATGCCAAAGGTGGTTGGGCGGAAAAAGGTTCAAATCGACTTGACTCAAGTTTCACAACTTCCATTACGCCGTCGAGGAAACATACGTTGTCTTGCGAAATCAATCGGTGTTCCAAAATCAACTTTACACAGGCGAATTAAAGAAGGTGCTCTCCGGCCACATACCAATGCTATCAAGCCGGAATTGACCGACACAAACAAAGAACAAGGTTAGAATTTTGTTTATCTATGGTTAATCCACCATTATCAAATGGCATTCGTACCTTTGGTGATATGTTTAACATCGTTCACGTCGATGAGAAGTGGTTTTACATGTCTAGGGAATCAAAATGTTGCTATCTTGTTCCCGGGGAGACTGAACCATTGAGAACATGTAAAAGTAAATAGTTTATCACAAAAGTCATGTTTTTAGCGGCGGTCGCACGACCAAGATATGATGTTTATGGAAATGAATTATTTAGTGGTAAGATTGGTATTTTCCCGCTCACAACATTAGAACCGGCTAAACGTTCTAGCAAAAACCGTGTTGCAGGTATGTTAGAGACAAAGCCTATTTTGTCACTTACTAAGGACATAACAAGATTATGGTTGATAGAAAAAGTCCTTCCGGCTATTAGAGCAAAATGGCCAACAAGTCACACAGGTCCAATATCTATCCAACAAGACAACGCAAAGCCTCATATTGCTGTTAATTATAGCGAGTTTGTTGAAGCAGCATCTCGCGATGGATTTGATATTCGACTTCGTTTTCAGCCACCGAATAGTCCAGATTTAAATGTGTTGAATCTTGGTTTTTTTCGAGCAATTCAATCACTGCAGGAACAAGAGTCTCTTAGGACAATTGATGAATTAGTTTCTGCCGTTCAAACTGCGTTTGAAAATATGCCATCACATGATCTTAACAATGTGTTTTTAACTTTACAAACATGCATGAAAGAAATCATGAATATTCGCGGGGGAAACAATTATCAAACGCCACATATAGGTAAAGGCAGGTTGGCACGACAAGGGAATTTACCATTACAAATCACATGCGATGAAAGCTTGATGCAAGAAGTGGTTTCTTATATGGCTTGTTAGAAAAAAAATGTGAAAGAGAACGAAGTATTTGCATGATGATAGGCAAAAAGTTCTAATGTGTCTTTTAAAATTTTGCTATGATCGATTGTTGTTTTTTTGGTTAAAGAATAACGTGATGGATCTTTTGTTTCAGTGGAGAAGAAAGCTAATTTTGACTTTCATTTTTGTCTTTATGCCTTATTAATTGTGAGTATATGTGACCTATTTAGAAAATAAATACATTTCGTCCATAGTAAATGATGCATGGGTAGAATAGGAAAATACACAATAATAACTATCCGTTTTTAGTTTTTGACAATTTTTTTGGGACATGTATAAATAGAAATAAGGCCAATAAAAGTGGGACGGAGGGAGTAATTTGTTTCCATTTATGGCTATAACCAATTCACAAAAGATGGAAAATGTTGAGATAAGTAAAAAAACTATTTAGTCAATTCATTTAAGTAGGAAAACAATTGTTGATCATAAATTAACTGAATTCAAGAATAGCATAAAAATGTATTTGTGATAAAATCATAAAACACAAAACAAACTGTTTCCAAACCATAAAAAACAAAAAACAAACTGGAACAATTGTCTTTAATCCAACAGAAACAATTTGAAATAAACATTATTCAAAATTTATTGGGATGCTGAGATGCGAAGGAGAATGAGAATCAGTCATCCTTGCCATTGACCACTTCAACCACATCAATACTCTTAACTTTCTTTGCAGATGCATCCTCCTGCACAGAATCATCCAGAACAATCGCATCACGTTTTCTTTTTCTAGAGCTGCCACCTAACACCTCAGCATTTTCCACCTCTTTATTCACTTCTGGAGTGTGCTTTGCTTTTCCAGAGCTGCTACCTAACACTTCAGCATTTTCCACCTCTTTATTGACTTTTGGAGTGTGCTTTGCTTTTCCAGAGCTGCCACTTACCAATTCCTGATTTTCAGCTCCCTTCTTCACTTATGGGGTGTGTTCCATGTTGAACGGAATGTTATCAGCATAATTGAACTTGCTTGTGGTAACAGCAGGGGTAACTGGAGTCTGCATTTCTCCATCATTTTCCTGTGATAAATGAGGTAAGAATGTATTATAGAATATTAAGGTATACTCATAGAGAAGACTTGTAAGGGATTTTTTTTAAAACGCATTGATGAACCCATGTTTAAAAGTCTTTATCATATTTGCATCATCTGAAATCATCTTGACTTGGTAAACATGGTTGTCGTTGGTTATATTATATGAAGAATACAAAAACTGAAACAACATTTTTTTGCCAATAATGGGAACCAATTCATCAGGAAAGATATCATCAGCCTGATCTTCATACTTCGCCTTGAGCTTATAACACGGGATGTCAATCATCTTAGTGACAATATCTTCATACAGCAAAAGAGATGCTGAGCCGGTGTCGTCAATAACACGAACGATTACTTTGTACCTAACATTCAACAATTTGGGGACTATAAGTATTTTACTGAAAGACAACATCTATGTATATTTTGATAAATTTAGCAAAAAATTACAAAACATTACCTTGGTGCAACATTGTTGATCTCTCTGCACTTTTTTCAAAAATACGTCTTAGTCTTGGATTTCTTTTTTGATGATGAAGATTCACCATTGTCTTCAGGTTCTTTGGCCACACAGCCACATTTCTTACAGGCAAGGAACCACCAACCATGTTCTCGATGCACCTTGTGTATCTTTGCGTATACGATACATTCAAAACTCTGCATAATATGATTTATAAATTAGTATAGAAAATTGACATTCACAGTTTTAATAATAATAACAGATAACTTACGTATTCGGATTCACGAATAGACCCATCCATTTTCCTAACAACGTTTTCAAAAAACTCATCAGAAGTGATTTCTTTTTTGGATGGTGAAAACACATTTAGAATTATGTTCTTCTCCACATAACCATCCATTTCTTGATACCTATACACCATAACATAGTGATTCATGATCCAACAAAAATGAACAAAGTGTGTCGCAATTATATTTATATTTGTAACAATAAGCTTGAAACCATTAGTGAACAAAGTGATTCATGATCCAACAATGAACAAAGTGATTCATGATCCAACAAAAATAAACAAAGTGTGTCGCAATTATATTTATATTTGTAACAATAAGGTTGAAACCATTAGTTTTATAAAGGAAATACTTTCATATTTCTGTACACATTAATCTCTGGAATGTTATCATTGATATAAAGCTTAGTTGCAAATGCTCCATTGCTAACAGACGGCTTATCTACAGTAGTAGAATATAATCATTAGTAAATTTGAAGTAAAAAAACTATTAAAACAAACATGAGTAAAGTATATAAAACATTTTACCATTAAAGTATTTGACTTTTCCTATTTGTAGGATCATTACAACATTTCGCATTTTATCCAATTGTTGTGCCAAACTGTTGAACCGTTCAACCCATCCGTCAAAGAAACAGCAATCCAGAGTGACTCCACTGTATGATATTGAAATATGTAAGTAACTTAAATTTATCATTTTGTATAAACCAAGAATAATAGTCTTACTCAACATCTTCCAAGGTGACAGTCCTTCTAAATTTTTTATTACCATAATTTTCATACGGTATAGGTTTAGATATGGATATTATAGTCCCAATGACATCTGCGTTTACATATATGTTATGTAAGTTAAAGCGTACAACAAATGTCAACTCATCTATTATTATGTAGACTTTTTTTTTAATAAATATTTCTTACCAACAATATCAGTATCTGAAAAGGGCTTCCTCGTAAAGTTCTGGAATGGTTCAAATCTAAAACCACGCGTATTATGGTCAAATGGAGCAACTCTTGTCACAGACGTATTCTTATAGAATCCGATTTTGTAACGGTGACTCAGGAAAGGGAACTTTCCTCCATTCTCACCAACCCCAAAGCTTCCCAATTTGTAGTAGGATCCTTCATCCAAAATAGCTTGAAACTTGTTCATATCTGCTTTCTTAATAGAAGTCTGAATACTGTTTCCCTGAAATATTATGTAAATATGGACAGATATAGATTACCAATATATTTATCTTTAAGAGTATATGTGATTGAAATAAACAGAAAATACAGTGGTTAAATATAAACATATTATACAAAGAACATAAATTGTTGCATACGGAAACAAAAAAAAATCCATAACAGAATAGGGTAATGTTAAAACCTGTTTATCTTGGAATAGTACTTCTAAACTCCAAACTTCATTTGGTTTAGTGATGGGATGAGCTTTCCATATACGTACAACCCTCACCAAAATTTTTGCATCATCAAGCATAGGGTTAATGTCACTCAAAGCAGTAATCTGCTGATCCATTTGTTTTGCCTACAAATGAGAAAACCGAAATATATATTTCAAATATGTAATCATATATATAATGAATATTCATATTTCAAACAATAGATGAAACAAAAAAATAAATCATTGATTATGATTAGGCATTTCAAATACTTTATGATTGTATAAAGATGAAGTTATAAGAGATGAATGAGGAGTTGTTAAAGATGCACTGAAATATATAGTGATAGAAATTAGGTTAAATGAAGCAAATTGAGAGATTTCAGTAATTCAAAAAATCAAAATTTAAAAATTTTAGCTACAAATCAGGATGTTAAGTAAGGCAAAGATTCAGATTTGAAAAGGATTAGCAAAAATAACTTATGTTGGTTAGTTTTCAATAATTATATTGATTAAAATTTAAAACCTTCCTCTATTATCTTATTACATTTTTCAAATTTGAAGTATATAAAATTATATAATAACTATAAGTGAAAATAATACAAACTTTAATTACCACTTTATTTAACAGGATTAAAAGAATATATAGCATGAACATGTAACAATATTTTAAGGGATATAGAAATACTACTTTACACATACGCTTTTGGGATGTTATAACATTATTTTATAAAAACAAATTGCATTTGTGTATTAGTTTGCAGAACACTGTTTACGGACTAATGAAAACAATAAGCCAAAAAGTAATAACTGCTATGAATGGGTGGTAAAAATGCTATCGTTGTCTAAAAAGCTACCACAATGAACATGACTTATCTTGTAATACTCCGCTAATGAGATCATGCAAATTACTACACTGAAAACAAAGATGACTTTACACGTACGCATTTGGGATGTTATAAGAGCTTATTTGATAATGCTTTATGTGTTGTTTACCGGTATACTACAAATTTATAAAAAAAAAAAAAACAATTCAATTTGGTTATTAGTTTGCAGAACACTGTTTATGGACTAATCAAATCAATAAGCAAAAAGTAATAACTTAATTTCAACAACACAAAAAACAACAAAAACGAACGCAAAAGTTATCTTAACATAAACATAAGTCGTCAATAATTTACCATTCCAACAAAAAAAAGTTTAGCGATATAGTCAACAAAAAGTTTCAATGACACTAAAAATGTTATCGTTGTCTAAAAAGCAACCAATAATCAGTCACTTATCTTGTAATACTCCGCTAATCGGATGTTGCAACTTACTCCATTGTCAACGAACCAAACATTCGACAACCTTGATTATGCTGAAACACAAAAAACAACACAGAAGGAACGCAAAAGTTATCTTAACTTAAACATAAGTCATCAATAATTTACCATTCCAAGAAAAGAAAGTCTACCGATGTAGTAAAAAAAAGCTTCAATGACACTTATCAATTATCGTTGTCTAAAAAGCTTGCACAAAGAACATGACTTATCTTGTAATACTCTGCTACTCAGATGTTGCAAATTAATCTACTGTCAACGAACCAAACATTCGACAACCTTGTTTATCCTGAAACACGAAAAACAACACAGAATGAACGCAAAATCCTATATCAACTAAAACATAAGACATCAATAATTTGGACCACAACAAAAGTCATATGAACCAATATTTCTGCAAAAATCCTATAAAACAAAAGTTATGATATTTTATATCATTGAAGCATTCCATAAAATAAGTCGAAAAAATATGTTATAATATGAAATGGACCACAATAGAAAATGACGATAAACATGATGTTAACTAAAACATAATTCATCAATCACACTGAAATGGATCTATTTTATGATGTTATTTATAACTGAAGCATTTTATCAAACAATGGATCTACAATTATTACTTTGTGGTTAGCAAATGAAGTTATTGCTAATTAGGCATTTCATCAAACACTACAAATGTGTCAAAAGATTTAGTGTGCCACTATTATGTAATAAGAATTTTAATGTGACTACAAATGTTGTAAAAAAATTGATGTGTCATTAGATAGCTATCAAAAAAGTTTGTGTGTTATAAAAACAATATTAAAAAATATAGTAGCACCATTAATAAGATAATTAAATGTACGGCAATTTGAAAAAGGAAGAACACGACCTTTGTAAAATTAGTCAAATTACATTTAAATTTTGCCACATTTGCCCTTTATTAATGAAGAGTAATGATATTAACTTTCAAATATTCACTAAAACACCATTATTAATCTCATTCATTGATCAATTTTGACTAGTTATATCCAAAGGCTCAAATTCCTTCTTATCCTTTTTACATTAATCTACATTCTACAATAACCATATATATATATATATATATATATATATATATATATATATATATATATATATATATATATATATATATATATGGGGATAACTTGGCTACAATTTTTGTAGCCAATTATCTACAATCCTTCACAAAATACACAAACAATAAATCAGCCTCCAAAAAGAATCGGGACCCACAAAATAAACAGGGACCCACAGTTTTTAGCACCAAATTACACACAATAAATGTATATTATATTAATTAGCTACAAATTATAGCTAATATATATAACTAATATATTATATATATATATATATATATATATATATATATATATATATATATATATATATATATATATATATATATATATATATATATATATATATATATATATATATAGGGTGACGTTATTGTAGTGACCATCTTTAAAATAAAAACAATATGAACTATCGTGAACCGTTAGATCAAGCATTTTAGATGAAGATGACATTTAATAAAATAATTAATTATTAATGGCAAGCTTGTAAATACATGATTTATGAGTGGCATTTTGAGAACACATATTGGCAAGCTTGTAAAATGGCGAATGAATTTATGACTGGCATTTAATAAAGTAATTAATTAATGATAGCAAGCTTGTAAATACATAAATTATGAGTTGATCATGTGGTTTGGAAAAAGTCGATACATTTTAATTGGCATGTGTGTGATACATGTATTTATTTTTATTTTTATTTGTTCATATGTCCAATTTCAATACGTGAATGTTTCCATTTATTTTTATCTGGATAATAACGTGGACCAATGACCAACAATTTTTTTGATACATATGCATATATTGTGACTCACTAGTTTTTTTGATACATTTGTAATGTGACATTAAATTTCTTGATATATTTATAGTGATTCATTAAAATTTTAGTACACTTTTAATGACGCACCACAAAAAGTTAATACATTTTTAGTGACACACTATGTTTATCACAAAATTTATAGTATCTATAGTTACACATCAATTTTTTATACATATATAGTGACACCAAATTTTTTATACATATATATAAATATCTTGATACATATATAGTGACACACTAGTTTTTTGACACATTTTTAATGGGACATTAATTTTCTTGATAGTGACATGCTAAAATTTTAGTATATATATATATATATATATATATATATATATATATATATATATATATATAATAAAACTAATGTCTTTTTAAATACATTTATAGTGACGCATTAAAATTTTAAAATATTTTTAATGACATTTACAAAAGTTTAATATATTTGTATAGTAACACACTATGTTTATCACATAAATTTCATTGACATGTATGTACTAATACAATTTTTTTTAATATGTACACACTTGATTTACCAAAACGCTTGATTTACCAAAACACAAATCATAACCTTATGATACAAAACAATAAACTACTAATAAACAAACAATGATTAATACACGAACCGATTCATGAACAAACAACTAACTGACACATGAATTAATAAAACACATTATTATCTGTTGGAAGTATTGATACAAATATACAAGTAACTAAAAAAAATAACATTATAGTCAAAGGTTTTAAAGATAGGTTTTTATTTATTTATTTATTTATTTATTTATTTATTTATTTTTAACTTGATCTTCATGTTTAATGATGGTTTTCTTGTAGAAAGTAGAATTTTTTTTAAAGGGATGAGAATGAGAGATGGATATTTGACGGTTCTTGTCGTGGCGGCGACGTTTAACGATTGTGGTGGTGTGCGAGCATTTTGGATATGGGTCACGGCAGATCAAATTTGTACATAATAACTGGTAATTATAGGTTTCGCTTGTAATTGTTAACAAAAGAAATACCGAAACACTCGTAACCTAATAACATGAAATGGTTCGAAACCCATAACAACATTCATGCTAATTTTTCCCATCCCTTAAATCCTAACAATCACAATAATCTTTCGGCAAACAACAAACCCATCATCAATCTTAACTGAAAGCATATAAAGAAAAATCGAAACTTAATCAAAAGATCTCGGGTTCTATCATCTAAAGAAAATTTCTTTCAAACTAGAAACACCTATCATTGACCTTGGAAATCTTTCAAGATTCAAAACCCAAAACAATGAACATCTTTGAAACCAAGAAACATAACAACTGAGACACAAACCACTTACCTCATAAACAAATATGTCTTTTAAACAAGAGCCAAAAGATTGATTCTCCTGTCCTTGTATTTCGGTTATTGAAAATAACAATAAGAAATAAATAATACAAGATCCAAAAAATTGATTCAAAGTGTTGTGGTTAGTGATTCGTGGGTTGTGTTAGACAGAGAAATTAACAAAAGAAATTAGTACTACCTCCGTCCCATATTTATAGTCCATCTTTCCTTTTTCGGTCGTCCTAAAATAATTGTCCACTTCCATAAATAGATAGGGAATATATATCAAGTTTACCATATTACCCATAGTTGAGGTTATTATTACAAACTTTAAAGAAGTTAGAAATTAATTGGTTAAGGGTAAAACTATCTTTGTGCAAAAAGTAAGAAAGAGAAAGTTGTAATGATGATGTTTTTATTAAACTGTGTGTTTTTTGTCTGTGGACAAGAATTTTGGGACGGATGTAGTAGCTTTTTGTATCTATGAAATGAGATGAAAAAAAGGACAACATTTATGATGAGTGATTAAAAAAAGGACGACATTTATGTGATAGCAGGATGTAGAAAGAAAAAATAGAGGAAACCCAATTACCCAAAATGCCCTTTTGTTTATTTCATAAATCATTAACGTATTTAAATTTAAAATGCCTACTTGTAAGTTTTTCATTGGTTCCTATTGTTTCTATTTTAAAGGTGGTCACCACATGAAAGCAAATCTATATATATATATATATATGGAAAATCTTAGCTACACCGAGGTGTAGCCAACTTAGCTACACTAAAATGCTAATTCCATGAAAAAAACGCCAATTTTGATGTCAACTTAACATCCTAAACTTGTTAACCTTCATAATCTATCACCTACAACATCTATTATTTGATATTGTTAGCAAATTTTTATGTATGTGTTCTTGAAGTTGGTTTCTTTCACGAAAATGGCTACTAACATCTTACATGTACAATAATAACTAACTTAGTGTAAATATCAATGATTGATGTTTAGTTCTTAAGTATTTTGGAGTGAAAATGATTTATGGTGTTAATCGAGCATAAAATTTGATGTTTTAAACCTCAAAATGGCATACTGGTGTAGCTAAGTTGGCTACACCTTGGTGTAGCTAAGCTATCCCCATATATATATATATATATATATATATATATATATAGGAGAGTTAACGTGAGATCAATCTTAAAGTTGTAAAAATAAGATCAAGTCTAAAAAACCTTTAAAATATTTATAAATAACAATTTTAGCAATAATACACATAAAAATAATATTTTAATACAAATGAATATTTTATCAACTATTAATCAAATGATACATGAGTTTTGATTAGTGATACACTTGATACATATTACACTAATAAATATTCCAAAACCTGATACACATACAAAAACCTGATACACATTACACTTCTAATCAAAGTGTATCACCTAGGTTTCGTAAATTTTAAAAATAAATCTATCGAAACTTTAACAATTTTAGTTGTAGTTAATAAAAAATTAAATTTTGTTGTAAGGAGAGTGTCATTTGTCAAATTTTAGTTGGATCTCATTTTAACAACTTTAAGCTTGATCTTATTTGATCTAGATTATATATATATATATATATATATATATATATATATATATATATATATATATATATAAAACTCTCTTGATACCCTATGTTTGGCGTCTGCACTTGAATTTATGGCATGCTTTATTAATACATTGCTGTCAGTATGATATTTTTACTTATATATGAGGCAAAGTACGAGTTGTACTTGATGCTTTGAAGCATGTATGGAAATGCCACCTCACCTCAATGCCATGTATACAAGTAAATACCACCTCAATTATGACTTGGCATTCACAATACATGAAATATCCGGAATTTAATGTAAAAAAGAATGTCATGGAGAGATTGAACCTTGGTCTACACATCCACAAACAAATACTCCAACCACTACTAGACCAGGCATATTTTTGTGTTACGCAATTTAAAACATTCTTGATATACCTTAATGACAGCCTATTTCGAACTAAATATGGCAACTCAGATAAATCAGTTTCAAGGAATCCCTTAATTGTAGCCATATTCAAAGCAAACTCAATTGGGTGTAACAATTCTAAACACAAATGTAATGTTTGAATTTCATATCATTAACTAAAACCTATGATTCTCTCCCTATGATCTCGCCATTTTTTTGAACCGATTTTGACCTACATCGATTCAAAAAAAGACCTACTACAACATTTCAGAAATCGATCATCATAACACATAAATTATTTTCAAAATCAAACCTTATTAGCCATAGATTTGACTGATCAATTATCAACCAGGTTTGTTAATTCTTCATTTTACAAAAACAAACTGATTGATTTGTTTGATCGATGGTTTATCTAATTATTGGTTCTTTTATCTTTGTTTGATTGCACCAATCATAATGGAGCGTTTTATCTTTGTATGTTGCTATGATTATTTTTATGTTGTGCTTTTTATTGTTAGATTATTTTCTGATTATCCATAATAGGTGCAATGGTTAATTTAAATGGTGTCCGTTTATTAATTTAGTAGTTAAAATCAACGTATAACATGTGATTGATAAAATGCTTGAACAAATTTCTTAAAATGCTGATAAGGAGGATTAATCTATTGAAAGAAAAGACAAGGAAGAGCAGAGTTGCAGCCAGCATCCAACAACAAAACTTTGGTGTGTATAGCTAATCTGTCATGTCATTCGTGAATGTTTTTTTTACAAAAAAATAGCTTGGAATAAATGTTGATAAAACCATGTTGATGAGAGGTTGCACAAGCAATATGTTTGACACGTATTTAAGCTTGAACAAGAGGTGAATGTCACGTCTCTGAGGTGAGTGTCACGTCTCTTTTTGTTTTCTTTTATGTTTTACGCATTGATCACAATTATTTCTTTATTAGGAGTATGAATTGGAAGTTATTGACTGGAAAAAGGTGGAGTTTGTAAGCAACTAAAGATGTTCAAATCTCTTTGAAAATGTATTATTACTATGCTTTACTACTTCACATTTGAAAATGATTATCAAATTTGTACCTTATTTTCCGTTCCATAATTTGATTATGCAGAAAATATTGGGACTAATATCTATACTAGACGAGGTTTCAAACACACCTGAAGCCACCGATTTTACCTTTGCCAACAAGATATAACAAAACTTAAGTTACACTTTACAGTTTTACAAGAATATATGGGTGTTGTACAGTTTGACACAACAAATTTTTGGGACATGGATAACACCAATTTTCTGACTGTAATGATGCATAATGATTACATATTTACTGTCTCATCTTAAATCATGTATCCTATAGTACTAAAATAACAATATAAATTATTAATATTTATGGATAATGTTATTTGAGTATGATATGAAATATTATTAACTTTTTGTCCAGACAACTTTGGTTAAGGATGCAGCAATATTTGTCACTCGGTGCATATGCGGACCCTGATAGGTGAATACTTGGTATAATAGATAGAACTTCTGCTATTAGAGCTTTGATACTTTCTGATCATTTTATTTGGGCTTATTCGTGTTCATCTTTTCTTGTGCCACAGGTGTTGCATTTTTCAAGCACGTTATTCAGAATACTTATAATTACTTATGATGGTATTTAGGATGCTTTAGCAGCTGATATGGTTGCAACGTAGTAACTAAGTGACTTCTTTTGTTCTTTTATATATATTCTGGCAAAGAAGACGCCCTTTTAGATAAATATGATCAATACTCGATAACTAATATCCGATTTTTATAGTTCTGCATATCATTGAAATATACCAGAAGTTGATGCTCAGCTAATCGCCACCAACGCAGGTGAAAAGTTTGAAAAGTATGTTTTCTTATCATTTATTGGTTTCTTCCTTAAAATCATTTCATTATATAATCATTATTGAGATCATGCTTTTTGTTATCCCTCACCCGGTTTATGGTATTTGTAGTTATATGGATCAAAATTGGTGAGGTTTGTGTCAACCCTTGAGTATTAAGCTTGGCTGCAAATGAGCTTCAGCTTGCCAAAGAGATGTTTTCAAAGTTTCCCGTCCTTAACCTCGAGAGACTTAACATAAATATGACTGATACTAACTATATGGCATACCTTAATAATCTTATTCACGTAAGTTTATAACTTATGTATGATTGGCTACTAATTGTGATCTTTTTGTGGTTGTTTTTCAGGATCTGATGTCATAAGAATACCAAAACGAAGCATCTTTCAATATGATGGTTCTTTTATTAAGATCTTACGATCAATAAATGAGTGAGACACTTTGTACTTTTTCTACTTACAATTACCTCAATTTGGGAAAGTGATTATCGTAATAATATGTTTGTAATTATTTTGTTGACTTTAAGGTTTACTGATGTTGGTTCATCGAAGAAACCATTTGTTGCTGCTTCTTACGAAATCTTCTACGTTTGGACCTGAGATTGATGCGCTTGGGCTCTTTTTAAGGTTCTTTTAATCACGTCAAATTTGAATTTGTTTCACCATTTCAAGAATTGAGAGTTAGGGTATTCCAGTTTGACTATTGAATGTTTTTATCTGGATCACAAAACTGCCTTCGCAAACTGTATGCCCTTTTGTCTGGCTTTATTGACATTACTACATCAAAGGATTTTTATCATATCTTTAGCTGAATTGAACAAACACTGATACAAATGTGTGTAATGTAACAAGTGTTTGGAGATATCGTTTAAATTTAAATGTTTGAATTGGTAACCAGATTAATTACGAGTGACAACAGTGTTTGGAGATGCTGTTTTGATTTTAACTTACGAAAAACTGCTTTTCTGCTTAATAATAAGTAGAAAATCAGAACAAAAAAGTACCCCAAACACCAACTAAGCGTTCCCACTTACCTAATTACGAAGTGCGAGAAAACTTCATACATTCAAGACCTTTAAATATGGGACCACTACAGACTGGTGACCCATGGAAACCATTAAGCGGTTTCTTCGACAACAACCAAATTATTATGATTGACCAGACTATTACGAAGCCTGCACTCAGTGACATCCAAGGTTTGTTCATCTCTACTTCCTTAAATAATTAGAAGTTTAACAAAATCCACATCACCAACAGTGATTACTGAGGGGGCGTTTAGATCTACATTTTGAAACTAATTATTGCCATAGTAAAGTCATTAAAAAAATAAATTGTTTTTAGTATTTACATAAACAGTGTATGATTCAAATGCTATTAAATAAACTTCATATTAGCCGAAGAATATTGATCCTTCAAAGGCTCTGACTTACATCGATGACCGTGTTGACAAGAGGACTGCTTTGACTTACATCGATGACCGTGGTATTTTACTGAAGCTTCATTTATTTTAATCTAGGGAACAGATGGATGCTAATAAGAGATCTCCCGAAGATAAAAATTATGATCCAAGAACTTTGTACTTGCCTCCCACATTTCTCAAGAGTTTATCAGGCGGCCATGTATTTTTGTCTTCAATTCACAACCAACAATCTTTGTTGCAAGTAGATGAATTTTGTTGAATATAGAGGCAATGGTGGGAGTTCAATTCAAAACATATGGATAAAGTTCTGTTTTTTTAAGGTAACGATTGATCTACCACAAACATATGGATGAGATCTTTGAAACGCATGCTTTGATGATGTGGCTTAATGGAAATACAAGAACTCTGGTCCATGTTGAGTGAATAGCCGTTCTGCATAAACATGTTATAAAATCGACTGATGTAGGTGTCCTTTTATTTATACGTGTTAATACTACTAAGAAAATCTACATCGTTGTTCTTTGTTTACTTATTTGCACGTGAATCTTATGTTCAAATATTAGGTTCAAAGTTGGTTCCATGATAACAAGGAAGGTCTCATGTTGCCTAAGATGTTTGCACCTTAAAAAATGGAAATGAGGTTTTGACACGTCTAAATGTGATTTTGTTTATAAATTTTGCATACAGGTTGTTCGTTATGTCCTAAAGTTACATGTTGGGGATTGATTCTTTGTTCCTTATGTCCCATTTTTTATTTTCAGTTTGATTATTCAAAAAGTTTGGAGAGTGAGGAGAAAATTAACAAAATTATATGGTGCCAATGAATACAAGTTTCCTCCAGGAGGCATCCTATCACTGCATCTACCTGTGGTAATTTTACTCTACTCATTATGTATATGTTTGCATACTTTGTTAACGAAGAGAATCATAAATTACATCACTACTAAAGTGGTCAATGAATAGGGTTTGATGGCTAACATTCACCCATTTTCTTTTAAGCCATTCTTGACCCGTTTGACCGTTTTAAAGTTTGTAACATCATTAACATACGACCATTGTTTAAGAGAGTAATTTATGTATCTTACTATGTTGTGTCTAACTTTCAAATACTAGATATGCTTATATATGTCTGTTTATACGTAATGATACAACTATTTAGATGAATCTATTTGCTATATATGATGTACATGGCTCAGGTGAGATGGTAAATACCCCATACCCAATTCAGGAAACCAGGCACCATCCGACCCTGTAAATTCAGCACCAACTCAACTGTCTACACAAATTCAACTGCAAAAATGGTTAAGCAGACCAAGCCTCTGAACCCTAATCAGGCATTGGTACAACCGACCAAGCTCAAGATACAACCTTCGCCACGACAGGTAAACTTAGAAGAGGACGTAAGGAACGGAAAATCTCCACTCTTTGTCATTCAGCTTCTGCTAAGACTCCATCTCGGCTTCAGCAACCAAGTGAAGATGCAATCTCATGTGTGAGAATGAGGGGTGGCTTAGAAGGTGAAAAGCTTGAGGCTGCTCGACTTTTAATATCTTTATAATACAACTTTCAGGTACACTTATTTCCTTTTATTACCTTTAAAAATAAGTAGTATTAATTTATAACTTAAAAAATATATGTATGCCCGCAACAAAGATTTTATGTCTACTACCTATTAAAATTTTCAGATATGGTTAAAGTCACCATAGAGTATCTTACTTTTCCTGGAGTGTGATGTTATTGATATGTCGTTTGCTACAAAAGGATGAACATGAAGCTTAAGTGCAATGTATTCCTGCCATTTCAGCTGTCATGGGTGCCCAGAGATTGCCCTTTCCAAGTCCATTCATTATGCACATTGTAGAGTCTCGTGGAACGTGGAAGGTGATACTTCCAGACTCTTTTAGTCAAGTATTTATCTTTTTAATGAATTCGACAATCATATTATTATGAGATTTGTTTCATCTAAAGAAGCAATAGTTTTTAGGTGGAAAGCGTATTTTGTTTGGTGTGCTACCCCGTTTACAAAAAATAGGACGAAGATGTTGAAATACAGATGGTATACCTTCCGTCAATATATATCATTTTCTTTGGTAAGGGTCTAACATGCACGGTCCCGATAACTTATCAATTCTATAAAAATATGCTCTTCTGCATTTTTTCATTCTAGAGGTGTCAATTACCAAACATTTTTTTGAACAAAATTACCATATAGTTTCTATTGTATCCACTCATTGTAATCAAATGGAATCCATCTCACATCTATTGGAAACAAATTGATTTTTGCATCTGAATTAACGTCTTCTTCCGCCATAATCTCATAATTGATTTTTTTGTTGCAGCTATGTCTAAATTGACAGAGGCCAGGTGCTGGGAGACATAAGAACAGATAAAGATTGTGCTTAAATATGTACGCCCAAAGTATCATCGTTGTTGCTTAGGAGGTAGAGTTAACTTTGTCTTAATCACCACTTTCATTAAATACTAATTATTAAATTTCACATATTCTTTAATTACAATATATGCATGCTAAGTATATGCTAATTAGTAAATCTCATGAGCCGCTTTCACTTTGCTATGAAAATGGTTGTGTATAAATTGATTTATTTCACTCTAGAATAATCATAAGCAGAAGAACATTTTGCAAAAACTAAAAAAGCACATCTAAAATTAATATTGTTGCAACTATTTAATATGCCAACTTTTTCATTTTATTGTGTATGTCGTGTTAAGAAATGAATCTGTGATTGTGGATTTATAAAATTAAGTCTGGCCCCAACAAGAGCTAATTGAAACGGAGTATGTATCCTGCTTATCTTCTACACATTTGCTTCGGGAATTTAAGGATGGCTTTCAACGCTAAAGAGAAAATGCAATCAGAAGACATCTACAATGGTTGAAAATCGGACAAATGTAACAAAGCCTGGACAGCCGAAGAAAGTTCTGTCTGTTGAGGGATTACGAAAAGCGTTAAGGTTTACCTTTTAAACATTATCTTGCTTTTATATCAAATTCTTAAAGTCTCTTTAGCATTTTCAGCTTGGGATCCCATTATCTGTAACCATTTTGCCAACTGTACTTGAATTAAAGATGGAGCCCACAAAATGAAGTATGCTAGAAAAGAGTAATAAACTTATGAATTGTTAATAAGCTCATACTTTGTGTTTGACAGTAATGCAGGAAAGGTAACCACTAATATCTACTCACAAGGAATAAGATTTCTATCTGAAGTTGCAGGTATCATTTGATGTTCCTTGAACTTCTACAATTCCATATCTGTGATTATATAGTCAACAATATAGTCAGTTTGAGTTTTTGACTAACAGGGAAACCAAGTTCAAGTTTAAACCAACCAGTTAAGAACTCGGATAAAAGGTAAGAAGTCATGCTTCCTTTAATTTTGTGCTATCTTTTTCAGAAAGTTAGTGTCTTTCTAATTCTTTGTAGTTTTTGGTTTGTCGATACAAAAGGAAATTGTCAGGTGCGGGGTCAAATTTGCCTGAAGTCAAAACAAGTCAACAACTAAATGCAAAGAGAAAGATTGCAAAAAGTCAAGCGTCGGGCCGCCGGCAGCAAAAACCAAAGAAAGTACAATCAAAACCTACTTCAGATCTACTCTCAAATATTCGCTCGCTAGGTAATTAATTGATGAAGACCGTTGTCTCTATTTCAGATTTATATAAGATCTTCAAGTATAGATTTGTTCATTTGGGAGGTGATGAAGTTGACACCAGTAAGTACACTTCTAAACCGCCTATTGGTGCTTTGGATGGACCATGTAGGGATAGCGAAACCAAAGTCAAGCGTCGGGCCGCCGGCAGCAAAAACCAAAGAAAGTACAATCAAAACCTACTTCAGATCTACTCTCAAATATTCGCTCGCTAGGTAATTAATTGATGAAGACCGTTGTCTCTATTTCAGATTTATATAAGATCTTCAAGTATAGATTTGTTCATTTGGGAGGTGATGAAGTTGACACCAGTAAGTACACTTCTAAACTGCCTATTGGTGCTTTGGATGGACCATGTAGGGATAGCAACTCAGGTTGATTTGACTTTTAAATGGTACATTGTGGGTGCTAATATTATTGTTAGAAAAAGAAGCAGGTAGGGCAGGTCGTGTAATGAGTCAAAATGGGTAGTCTTTTTGTTATGGTCGTTTTGCATCAAAATTATGTAAGCTTTTTAAAAGGTTACATCGTTTCAAAAATAATAAGTGTTTAAAGAAAATGATTTAAGATGCTTTATGCATTAAATGAGTATAGAATTAAGTTCTTTTGGTTTTGAAGGTATAGAATTTTGGTTTTGCAGGTATAGAAAAAATAATGGCATCATGGCTTGATTCTTGAGGTCAGTTCTTTACGGCCTATATTACAGAGATGTTGGTTTGTAAGTAGAGCTTATTTGCGAAAATAATATAAAATTAGCATAAACAAGGTCAATATAATTTGATATAGAGGTAACAGAAATATCAGGTGCAATATTGGAGTAAATTTGATCATTTCACTTGGTTCAAATTTATTTAATATGTAGATGGCATAAACAACACGAAAATTGTTAATCTATGGGTCGTGGCAAAATATAAAGGTAAATGAGTTTTTTTCTTGATCAAATATATTAACGTACAATCTTTAGAGTGTGAATATTGTGGTTAAAGTATTAAGGGTGTTTTTTCTTAGCATAAACATGGTCAATATAATTTGACTCGTCTAAGTTTAAAGCCGTACGGGAGCTAATCTACAATTTTTTATAGACATGGCTAAAGCTGCATGATTAAGCTTTATTGTTCATGTTACGAATACTAAAACAATGACATAAAAAAGAAATGATGAAGTCAGAAATCTTGCTATGTTGTCTATTCATGGTGTTTTAGATACAAATATTTTTCCTTCTACAAGTTTTCTGTAAGTTTGATGTTTCCAACATGTTTTAGAAGATGGTTGCTTATTTACGAGTGAAGAGAGCCCATGACATGCATATATGAGATTTCAATGGCCACATATTTATCTCTCATGTTAGCATTAGTGTAGTAGCTATTATTTTTAAATTCACACTTTACTATTTTGCATATTTGCATGAAAATATAGTAGTGTTTGACGTTTCTAATTTAAGTATTTTGTTTAATTTATTGCAGGTCATCCGTGGATCCAAAACGCCAAAAAGGCACCAAATGTTACATTAGATCAAATTTTTGTTCATGAACAAGCTCAAGAAAAGAGAACTACGGGTAATGAATATGTTTCGTTAGGTGAAAATGTTAAAGCAATGTGAAGGTTTTGTGCCGCAACAAAAACGAACACAGCAAAAACTACATTACATATGTGGTTTACAAAGAAGTTTTATATAGGTTTTTAATGTACAAGATTTATTTAATTTTCAAACTTTCATTTGAGATTCACATGGCTTTATTTTTTTTTTTAAATTTAGTTATCAAATATTGATATTCTTTTTAAGTGTTTACATTATCCATTATTATCATTATTTATGTTTAACATATTTGTCGTTATTCGTTATTTACTTACATCCAGTTAAGTGTTGTCAATCAATAATATGAAGCGAACCCGCCCATCGGGCGGGTTATGAAGCTAGTTCCTCTATATACAATCACATAAAGTTGCACATGACACAATACTGATTCTAGCTAGTAGATAAACATCAATGTCTTAGAAATGTTTGTCCTTGAGCGCTTAGTGATTGTAATGCCAAATTTTAACCGAAAATAAACCTATTTTCTTTTCAAGTTAAACAGAACCATGTCGCCTTCTTAGAAGAATTATGTGGAATGTACTTTTTTTTAGCATGTTGGCCATTAGCTATATTACCGGAAAAAAATTCAATTTATTCCATGCTATCACATAAGAAGCTAATAGTGCGACTAGTGGATGTTCAGTCACCCTAGTCGGTGTTTGTTTAAGCTTATATGTGTGCTTATCAGCTTATTTGATTTCGGCATATATTTCATAAGCTCCACTTTTCTGGCTGATTTTGAGACTTTTACGCTTATATAAGTTTGCTATATCATAATAAGCTTATATAAGACCATAAACCTCAAAATAAACCGCAAAATTAGGGCTTATGACATATAAGCCGAAACCAAATAAGCTGATAAGCCAAGTATAAGCTTAAACAAACACCCCACTAATCAACCCACTTTATTCATTAGTTTTTCAACCCATAAGCCAATTTCTTAATAGCTTACCCTCTTATTCCTATAGATATTATTTGTGAAATCATAAACAAATAACTTAAACAATAAAATACAAAACTGAAATGAAGTTACTTCTTAAACTATACTTTTCTAATTTACTTTTTCTTATTAACATCATGCTGTTAGGTTGAATCATGGTTTGGAAAATACTACATATGCATTGTTGCGTTTGGGTATCGAATGGTAGTGTTATCCTCGTGAGTATTGTTCGGTCTACTGCCTCCTACTACTTGCCTTATTGTTGATATTAGTGTGCGGCCCAATGTGTTTTTAATGATGCAAATAGAGTAGTTATAAAGTATTACTTATAAATTGTTAGTGAGTTGTTCTCTCTCCCAACATGTACTTAGCCGCAGCAGTGACGAAGTGGTAGTGATTGCTTGCTAGAAGAGGACGTGGTCATATCTCGGAGAGCAGAGCTTTGTATAGATGTTTTTCCATTTCCACCGAGTCAGTTTATTAAGAACACGCCGCGGCAATCACCAACTACCTGTCGCATAATCTCATCATATGCGGATTTCTTTTTCAAGGCCGAGAGACTCATGGGCTCGCAAGTAGTTTTCCTCCATAACTATGTAGTATTCAAGAAGAAAATTCATGGGTTGAATTTGTAAATGCATGTAACTGAGAAATAGGTAATTGATTCAAAGATTCAACCCATGAATTTTCTTCTTGATACCCAAACGGCCAAACGTTTATTTTAAACCAGACTTGAACGCATAACTAATGATTGACGAGACACATTCTTAACTATATTAAATTGAACATAAATACATTCTTACATGAAAATTTCATGAATCAATATAATTCGAGTTACAACTCACAAGAAATGAAAATTTAAAGAATCTTGAATGGCCCCAATAGGATTGCTAAACTTTCCCCCAAGAATTGAGATGTAAATTCTTACAAATACAAACTTAAAATCTACTTATACAATATTGACATCTCTTTCATAATTACTTGGTTTGTTTCTAACCGATCTATTTGCTCCAAAAATCCGAGCAAATGTGCTTTTGGACCTGGGAACTACATCAGGTCCTCTGTAGCTACCACTATCCCTCTTTTCAAGTTCTTGAGATATTGCCTTCATAATGTTCTCAAATCGTCTTCTGTATGTCGGGTACCTTGATATCGATTTTGTAATCCCATGAAGCCTTCAAATTTATCACCATGACAATCAAGATTTAGTCAAAACACGAAAAAAGACCAAGCAAATCATAAAACAAAGCAAATATTATTATCTTAATAGAAGCAAAAAATCTCAACCTATATTTACCGAAAATGGGTCAAATTTGAGTATATTTCATCTATAGGTCAAATGGGTTGAAAGTGCACAATATGTATTTGAATGTTCTATATTACAAATAGTCAGATAAACAGTTTAGAAATAAATATAATTTTTGCAATCACTATTAAATAAATTGATACTGTTGTCAAGTTATCACAATCTGACATGACCTGTATACCAGTATACCCCCAACCCAAGTGACCCTGTGATCATTTGACCACCCTTAGCCGTAAGACTGTAAGAGTTATTACCTTCGAGCTAGTGCATCAAGTTCAGCCCGTCTAAGCTCAGACTCGGGGGGTTGACCAATTTTTAATTTTGTTAACTTTTCGGCATCACCACCTGACAAAATTAACTTGCCCAAGTAAACCTCTTCTGATTCCGTTAGATTTTTTGCTTTGATTTGGTCTTTCAGGACTATAACTGGGTTTGTGAACCAATCATAGAATGTATCCTTGGGTCTATTTGCGCTAGTTAATTCTGTACCATTCTCCGCTGGAATACAATGTGCAAAATTAGTGCGTAGATAAGGACTCCTAAATTATAAAACGAAATAATATATGCAAAATGATGAACTTTTCTGGTACTTACACATTATTAAACCAGGACTATTGGCTTTTGCTGAACGTAGAAGTCCCAAGTAGATACAATAAGCTGGTAGAATAACACACTGTGGATCTTCAATCTCTTTAACTGTTATCGATCCTTCCAAAACCAAGATTTCACCTTGTCGACGACATTCTTGGAAGAAGCTATCAAGCACCTATACAAGTCAAAGTTAATCGGCTTTTTTTTCCCCCCCTAAAGGAAAAATTGTTTAAAAAGATGTAACATAAATAATAGATTTTTTCAATGTTGGGTCCTTACATTTGCAAAATTTTTAACTTCCTTAACTGATGAGAAAGTAGTAGATAACCCCACATTGACAAATTTCCCTCTTTAAAATACTGGAAAAATTGATTAACGATAAAAACTTAGCTCGAGTTTGGATGTAATTTTTTGAAATGACTATATTGATGTAAGAAATCAAACTCAGTTTGTAAAAGAGGAATTTGGTTAATAGTTAGAGGGACTGAAATGTAACAAGTAGATAGTTCAGGGTCTGTTATGTAACTTCTCTGTTTTCAGTTAGTTCTTTGTTTTCATCACTGTATATAAACACTGTACCATTCATTTGGAGTAATAAGGAGAATCATTTCACTGTGTGAATTTTGTGTTTTCTCTCAACTTATTACTGTCAACATGGTATCAGAGCTCAGTAATGAGTTCTTGAACCTCTCAAAACCGTTATAACTGTCATAACCAATTCCTCTTTTACACAGTTCAAATGCACATCCAGTCTACAAATAACATTTATCTGTTTGAGTCAAGTTAGAGTAGAAGAAAACCTCCAAAGGCTTCAGTTCGATCATGGGCACCCTGACAGATCCAGAGCGCGATGGCAGTTTCTTTAAGGACCCTGCCCTCGAGAAAGAGCTCGAAGAAGATAATCCAGGATTACGTCGATATTCTGGTCTGTTAAAACAAAAGTGTTGGCCAATTTGTTTAAAAACTTCACTGCAAAAACTATAAAATACCAAGGTGCATTTCATTTGTCCAGGTCTAGTCATGTCCTTTTTTTGTACACTCAGGTCACTAAAAGACGGCTTTTGGTCCCGTTTGAGTTATTTTGCAGCCAAAAAAAAAGAAAAAAGAAAAAAAATGAAAACCCAACTCTGAATAATGATGATTGTTATTTATGTATAAAAATGTTAGAATTCTACATAATGTTGACATTTCTATGAAAAATGTTCAGAATGTGGGTTATAAAATGACTCATACAGAACAGAAAGCCATCTTCTAACGACTAAAAAAGAACTACAACGCCTAAAGTGGGAGAAATGGATAAAAGTGTTGATATTTCATGCAAAAGGTCCAAAGATTGTTGCAAAATTTATTACTTGGGAAAGCATGATCCCTCAGGCATGTCAAGGATATCATTGCTATATTCATCATAGATCGACAATGCAGCTACAATATAGCAAAGCCCGAGATAAAAAGACGACTCCTGCTCACACAAACTCAAGGTTAATAATTAGCCCGGTCAATCCAAGAAAAATAAATTCGTGTAATTTTGAGGTCAAATAGTAACCTGATAGACAATCACAGCTGCGTACAGACCAATTGCTATACCAGATAACATGGAAGCTATTATGGCTCCAGCTACAGCTAGCGGCCATAGCAAGATGGCTAGACCTGCAAACGGTACACAGATGGTTTCCAAGAAAGGGCCTTCTCGACCCACACAATCATGAAACAGACGGTGCAAACCCTTGAACAACATAAATGGACTTTTCAATACAGCTATAACCGTGATCACTGGAAAGTCAACCACGAGTCCCAGTATCCCCAAGAAAATGGACATTACAACATAGACGACCCTGTAAAAATAAATATTTTAATGAATCTGAGTTTTACTTAACTCATATTATTAACTAATTATAACAAAAAGCATCAAAGTATGCATTATACTAATTATGACTATAGTTGTTTTCTACACTCCTAAACGTCGGAGGATATGCCAATGTATCATGAATTAAGGGGTGTTTGTGTAATAATGGTCAAAAACACTAATAAGATCGATTAGGGGGTGTTTTGATTTTTGAAGGGGTTATTAACTTATTGTGTAGGTGAAAAGTTAGAATCAATATTTATGTAATTAACTGGTTAACTATGCAAGGGAATAAGGGATCGGTAAAAAAATTCAGATTATCTTAAAAATCAGCTTCCTCAAAGCAACTTCTTACCAGTTTGATTATTTGATCATAAAATATAAGTAAATCATAATCATAATGACTTTTACTCAAGTACTCAATATTCAATAACCGGTTTAAACATGCATCCAGAATGATACTTAAGCTTCAAGAATGAGATCTTAACAAACCTGATATCGAGTATACCCTCAGGCGGGACTTGTTTCCGAAAGTCATCCATAGTTGAGAAATATGAATATAAGCATACATCTCTAAAATCCCTGACAAATGTAAAACTCCATTGAACAGTGTCCCGAGTTCCATCCTGACAAGCGTAATTATGCAAAAACCTTGCTCTAATAAATGAAACAACAAGGGAATATACATAAATTAATTGAAGTTTACTTACTGTTATACAGTGGATAAACTGATCGGTTTTCCCTTCTTCAACAGCTTTAAAAGTTCCAAACATTGGCCCAAGGAAACCATAAGCTAAGCCACCAAGTAAGCTACCCACAACAACGGCAACAGGCCAGATAGCCAAGACTGGTGTAATCAATATGCATACAACCAATTTCATCACCGGCCCTAATCGTTTAGCACTGCCATTGAACAAGTATTTCAAGAAACAGCACACAGGATCTTTAAAGATCAAAACAAGTATGATAAGTATTATAGGTTTTTGGATAACAATTTAATATATGATCATGCGATCTTCCGTATAGAATAATCAGAATATGATAATCACAACATGAGTAGCAGTAGATCGGTTTTTGGCGGGAATATGCTACTCGAAGTTGTAACAGTATCTTTCTGATGGTGTTGAGTGTTTGGAAAATTCTAGTAATATTTTAGCACTAAATTAAAAACAGGTATAATAAAGGTGTACTGAGGTCTGAGTACATGTAATCAGACCTGATTATTTGACTAGATAATCACATCATATGCAGAAGTAGACCACCCAAACACTACAATCTTTATTAATCACTTTCTAAATGCACAAATAAAGGCCCCCAAAATGGCTAAAGAAATCACCTTAATGTGGAAAAGTAAGACCAAACAACATGCGCAGGCCATAGACCAATTGCAATAGCAGAGTTTCCAATTGTCAAGATTAGACATATTATTGGAGCGAAAATGATTCCTGCAATCAAATAAACAATTTTGACAAGATAAACATTAGGTTAAGCATTCAATAGCTGGAGTTAGAGCTCATTTAGTTGCTAATTTTCAAAGGGTTTCATAAAAACACCAGAATAACAACAGACACAAAATACAACAAACCAAGGAAATAAAAAACCTGTATAAGTAAGTTACATTGCTTACTGAAATAAGGAAACAACTTTTACATAGCACCCGTCAAATTTAGCATTCAAAAATCGTAATTTGAGCTTATTTAGCATTAAAACACCGAAATAGCATTAAATCACTATATAATACAAAAGGGAGAAAGAAAAATACATATAAGTCAAGTAAAAAAGATTTATGTTATTAAGAAACAACTTTTACAAAATACCCTTTAAGATAAACATCCAATAGTTGGAATTTGAGCTCATTTAGTTCGAAGTTAAAAAAAGGATTTCACTAAATAACTCATGAAATAAAAAAGCATAGCATTCAAAACATTAAGCTTTAAGCTCATTTAGCACTAAGCAAAAGTGTTGCAGAAAACATGACACTGGAACAAAAAGGGTGAGTAAGTCAAACCTTTAATGAAGCCAAGACCAAGAAGACCAATGAAATAAGGCAAGAAAATAATGAACTGTCCTAAAGATTTCCAAAACCCTCTTGCAGGCTCCATTAAACCTTCTTCTTCTTCTTCTTCTTCACTCAGATCTCAAGAAAACCAACATCAAGATCAGACCCGAATCTTGCAAACTTCAAAACAGTCAAACTATTGGAATAAATACTTCCACTTGGTTTGACACACAAATCTTTCTGGCAATAATTTACTAATCATTCAAGTTACACTTGTTATATTAATGACTTAAATAATACACTTGATTTATTTATAAATATTCTGTTTACAAGAATAATTTAGACAAATGAGTTGGTTTTTTAACTTATGGAAGTTTGAAATTTTGAGAAGAGGGGGTATGTATGTGTTAGTTTTTGTGGTTAAAAAGTTTTGAAAGGGATATTTTATGAAATTAAATCAGGATATTTTAAGTACAGTTGTCTTTAGTCTTTACAAGAATAAAAAGTTTTGTCTTTACTAACTAGTAAGTCAGTCTGGTCTCGTTTCTCGTCTATCAACAGCACCATATTTTGGAATTTTTTAATGTTCCACTAAAAAAAGGCTTAGGCTATGTTTATTGGTACAGGTTGTCAACCTATTGAAGAATAAAAATGACATAAAAAACAATATTATATTAAAAATAAGCAACCTGATGAAACAACCTAGATCACTTGGCAACCCAAGATTGCCAACCCACAATCTGCCTTTGTGGCTTTTTTTTTCTTTTGTCTTTTGTAATTTTTAATATTGAGTATAGATAGGTTGGGTTGTTGATAAATGATAAAAAAATATAGATTGGTTGTATGTATTAGTTGTGGAGGTCGAGGAAAGAGATAATAATATTTTATTAAGAATTTTGGTTGTGATGGGTTGTTGATAAAGATAGTCTTAAAGATGAGGGAGTGGAGTCGGTCTTGGGATCGGCACCGATCGGGTAAGGTGGTAACACCGCCCCGTCTCAATCGGTTAAGGATTTTCGGGTAGCAAATTGGCTTGTGAAACCGAATGAGGTGAGGAGGTATTTTTTGAAAAGTGACCGTTGAAGGGTGCTATGCAACGGCTAGTTGCATTAAAAAAAAAAAAAAAAAAAAAAAAAATTGCCTTTAAAACCAAACCAACCCACAACTCATTTCCCACAAAAAAAACACAAACTCATTTCTCAAAAACACAAAATCATGGATCCAAGAAGAGGTAAAAAAAGTTTCACCTCGCTTCAAGGTCGGTCTCAACCCGTTCATCCGCAACCACAACAAACTCCTTTTCCAAACCAATTTTATTCTCAACCATCTCTGAATCAATTTTACGTTCCACAACCCGCATCTCCACATCAATATTACCAATATAATATGGCTCCTCCTCAAATGAATCCACAACACTACAACATCACTCCTACAAGCGAGTTCTCCCCGTTCGAAAACAAAGACAAAGACGACGAGTTCGTAGCCGAAACACAACAACCACCAACCGAAGAAGACGAAGATGAGGACGTTGAAGAAGTCGATGCGGGAGGGAAGAAAAAAGCATTCGGCGGGAGGAGGCCCCGTGAAGTTTGGTCGCCGGCACAAGAGGAGGCTTTGGCGAAAGCATGGATTCAAATCTCCGAATGTAATGTTATCGGTAATGAACAAAAGACCGAAGGTTTTTGGAAACGGGTTCTCGAGCATTACAAGTCAACTTTGGGTTCGACTTCGCGAACTTTTCATTCGTTGAATACAAAGTGGAAAACAATTAACAACGCAATGGGTATTTTCAACGGCTACTACCTCCAAGCGGTATAAGCTATACTTTTTATTTTACATAATCTATACTTTATTATTTACAATTACATTATTTTGTATAAGCTATACTTTTTATTATTTTGTGTATTATGTAGAAACGTGCTAAGGCTAGTGGGTGCAACGACTTGGACGTGGTGAGAATAGCTTCGGCGGATTACTATACAAAAACAAAAACAAAAATTTGATCATAATTTGGCGTGGGAGGTTGTCAGAGGTCATGACAAATGAGTGGAGCAAGATGTTGGCGGTGCGACTAGCAATTCTTCAAAAAGGAAGCCGGGGGAGTATGAATCGGCAAGCAACACCATTCCCGACATGAATGAAGACCTCATCCCTCCACTTGAATCAAGAAAGATGAAAAAGAAGTAAGGCGCATCCTCCTCATCGGTCTCAAGTATTGCGGATGAAATCAACTCCTACACACAAAAGAAGACACCATATTTGGAAGAAAAACGCGAGAAGGATGCGTTGGCGAAAGCATTGTTGGCTACACAACTCGAGGGGGCGAAGTTCAAGAATACACAACGGGAGATGAAGTTTTTTATGGAGCCGCATGATCACATTCACGATCCCGCTATGTTGGAATTTGTTCTTTCCCAAAAACGTGAACTTGCGGCGAAACACGGATGGGCTTGCAGTTTTTAAGTTGTAGTTTCATTTGTTTTTTATTTCAACTTACGTAATGTTTTTTTAAGTTGTAGTTTCAATTTTTAAGTTTTGGTTTTTTTAAGTATTATGTAATGTAGTTTTTTAAGTATTATGTAATATTTTTTTTAAATAAAATGTTATGTTTTTATTTTAATATTGTTTGTGATTTTATGTATTAAAAATATATGGAAAAAAAATTGGGTAGTTTGGGTACCACTCCTTCCAATTTGGGTAGTTTTTTGGTAGAATTGGGTAGTTTTGAGTTGGAGGGTTTTTATTGGATAGAGGTGATGTGGCAATTTGGGTAGTGTTGGGTATTTGGGTTCCACTCCCTCCCCCTTAGAGTATAAGGTGTCACGAAAAGGGTTAGGCTCTTCGTCAGTAGGGGTGTAAACGAGCTGAGTCGAGTCGAGTACTGCCAAGCTCGAACTCGACTCGATTAGTAAAACTCGAGCTCGTTCGAGCTTTGGATTACAAGCTCGAGCTCGGCTCGTCATCTCAAACTTGAGCTCGAAACTCGAATCGAGCTCGATTATTGCCACTTTTAAAGCTCGAACTCGATGAAAAATGGGCATATCAAGCTCGACTCGACTCGATTTTACGATCCTATATGTATATAAAAGGGTAAAAGTGTAATATTATTGAAGCTCGATAAGGGCTCGCGAGCCTCACGAGCTAAGCATATTAGAGCTCGAACTCGGCTCGAAAGCGTACTCGAGTAGCTCGAGCTCGAGCTCGACTCGTTTATATCGAGTCGATTTCGAGTAGTTTACGAGTCGATCTCGAATAGCTCGCGAGCTGTCTCGTCTCGTTTACGCCCCTATTCGTCAGTGCCACCTCAGCGCCACATCAGCATCCCACTTCTCCACAACAAACCCCCTCCTCACTCATAACAAATCTCAACCTCTTCATTTGGGGCCCACCACTACCACTTTATTTTTTTTATTCAATTTTCATTTCCAAATAAACTAAATTCATTTCATTCAAATTAAAAATACAATACATAACACAATAATGATAAAAAAAACATGATCGGAAAAAACAACACGAGTAAAAAAATACAACACATACTACTGGATTTAATCTTGACATCCCACTTGGGCAATTTTTCAAAATCTCCCAAACGTGAACATACTTGAACTCCTTTCCACCAAATTGTTGCTGAAAGTTTAGTTTCGCATTTTCGAGATGAGTGTGGTCAATTTGAGCACTTCGACGCTAATCGCTTTTGTAAATTGCGTTGACTTTTGTCAGACGTTAATCATCGTCCATTTACCCGTGATTGAATTTTTTGTGCGATGGTCATCGGTTGTCTGATTATTGAACATATGCATAACGTCGTTCCAAAAATATTTTCGGAACGGTTATTTTCCATATCTATAGCTTGCAAAATTTCAATCCAAACTTGCGCAAGCAAGATTTCTTCAGAACTTGTTCCGAATTTGAGACATTTGTGTGTGTTTTTTTTTTTTTTTTTTTTTTGAATTGATGTAGATGTGAAAAAATGGTGGTTATAAATTGTTATTTATAGGGGTGGTTTTCAAATTCAAATTCAAATTCAAAACCGTATCATTTTGAGCGGGCTAATTCAAATTCAAATAGGAGCGGGGTACTTTAAAATTCAAATTCAAATTTTAAATTCAAACGGTTTAGTTTTCAGCGGGATTATATGAGCCTATATATACTATCCTACCAGTCCACGGATTACACACAACAAACACAATTCACACACAAAAATGGCTCGAAATATTTTTCTCAGAATTCCCAAGCCCAGAAAAGTTGTCGGAAACCAGCTTTCCAACTCCAAACCACTTGCCGGAAACCAACTTTCCAACTCTACCAGAGTTTGAAGTTTACTCAACACCACCGGAAAATGTCTTCCCAGTGGGTTTTGAAAACATCTCATACCTCCCAATTGTTCCAACTCCACGTGTGAACATCCACGGGTGGATCTTCAAAACCATCCCAAGGGTTAAGTGAGCTCCCTCCGGCAACTAGAACAAGATGAAGAAAACGGTAGGGAGATTATGGAAGAGCGGAACATGAAGAAGCTGCTGTGGTAGAAGAAGCAGCAGGAAGCTCAGTACCTCCAAGACAACTATTTCGACATAATGGAGCGTCGGCTTTTTAATGGGGAGTTTGATTCCCCTTCAAGTTTTGAGGGTTGGGTCTCAGATGATTCGTTTTTTAAGTTTTATTAGTTTTATTATGTATTTCATGTTTTTATGTTGTTTTTATTAGGGAGATTCTGTAGTTTTTTATGTTTAAGCATATTATGTATTTCATATTTTTAGTTAATTGTTCAAGTTTCAGTTTAAATGTTTCATCATTATGCGTTTATGTTTGCATTTTTTTCCTCCACGAACCTTTCAATCTATGCAAAAAAACACTTCACCTTATTAAAAACCTTCACAAATATCACTTTATATAAAAAAAAAAAAAAGAGAAAAAAAAAAAAAGAAAAGAAAAAGCTTTTTTCAAATGCTGGGAGCATGCATCTATCGAGCCTTCCCACTCAGGCGGTGTCAAGAAGCTCCACGGTGGACGGCGAGCCCCCATGACAAGCCCACACCGTGCGCTCTTAGTGGTTTTATATGTAGCCACCCAAATGTTTCAGGTTTAAACTTGCACTTCATCGTCATGTTAGTCAGCCCAATTTTTGAGAGCAGAACAATTAGCTTTTAGCATTTAACATTGTTATCACAAAACTAGTTTAAAAGAAAACATATAGCATTTATAAAATTATAAAAACGTTAGTTTCTCGATAATTTTTGAATAAGCATTTAGTATTACGTCATTTTACACATTAAGATTACAACTATAACAATTTTACCAAACACTTTTATAAATTAAACTACTACTGCTACTGCTAGTTTCTACATTCAACAAACACACCCGATAGCAGCGGCTTGCTCAAAACAATGTAAGTCACGATGTAACAATTATGTTAATCTCATTCTATCTTGAGCTGAACTTCTTGATTACGGAGTATAACATAACCGTCATGTTAAGACTATTACCATACTTCAAACTAAGGCTGTGTTTGTTTTTGTTTTGCCTCATAACTCGTCGAGCGGGCAAAATGTGCTCGGTCGAACATTTTCTTGTTCGACCGTTGTTCGTTCGCGTTCACGAACGAACGTCGAACGGAAAAATGCGAATCGTCAAGACCGAGAGGTTCTCATTATGCTTCTTGTAGACACAAAATAACCAAAAAATCCCGCTCAAACATGCGTTTTTTCTTCGTTGGTCATTCGACATTTAACGTGATTCAGATTACCATAGTTGATTGATTGGACCCTCTTAAAAAACAAACACCACCTAACACAAGTTGAGAATCACCATGTTTTTAACCGTCACAAGCAATAGAAGAATTAGAAGAAACTAAACAAGAAATGCTTTTTTTTTTTTTTTTTTTTTTTTTTTTTAAATGAAAGAACTACTTGTCGTTGGATGTAATATAAAATTCTTTCATATATAGTACTCCCTCCGTCTCAAAATAGTAGTCCATATTTCTTTTTTTGGATGTCTCAAATTAATTGTCCACTTTCCCTTTATAGTAAAAACTAGAAAACTTTGTGAGGGAATATTCTTTTTGAATTGTTGAAAATTAAAGTGGTCATACTTTTATTAAATTATGTGTTTCTTGTCTCCTGACAATAATTTTGAAACTGAGAGAGTATGTAATAAGGTATTTAGGTTATAACTTCACAATCACATTTATGCTAGTTTGCATAGTTGGGAACTAACCTCATATACTACTTAATTAATTTCTCATTTGGGGTCAACAAAGTACAACTGACTATATCGTACGTTTTGTGTTGTCCTTTGGTTGGCAGGCATCTCACATTCTCATGCTCACAAGTGGTCTGGCCCATGACGATATTTGTTTTGGTCCTTAATTTAGGTTGAAAAAAAGAGACACATTTAATTGTCATATGTAAACAGATAAAACTATAAAAGTAGGCAAATTAGTGTTATAAAGTTCATTTGGGTAAGTATAAAATCCTCTGTTATTATCAAATTTTAAATTAATTAATATTTGTTTTAGTATTCTTTTTTACTTTTAACTTTACTTTACTAGACAAATATTTACGTAAAGTAATGGTGTATACTGGTAAATAATTATATTTATCAACTTATATTTGGTATAACATTTGATGTAACATTTAGGTGTGCATATTGATACTTATATTTCATCTCAAATTGCTTATTTGGTAAAATATTTTGTTTTAACAAGCAATGACCATTATAAATAAAATATTTATGTATTACGTCGAATATGAAGCAATGGATTACAAAATACTACAAGCAAAATAAAACGTTTTATTTATAAATGTGAAAACTTAAAAAGTTGTCATCTTCTTAAGTTTATGTTAATTGTCAAAGTTATTATTTTAGAAGTTAAGGGATATTAATATGGTGTATATTTGGAAAACAACTTTACTGATTTAAGATCATTTGAGAACAACATATTCTTTACTTAATCTCTACCATTCATTTTTATTTGATCTAATAGATGAGATTAATCCCAACAATTTAAAAAACCCAATTTCATCATTTTTTTTTCAAATATTAATATCATTCAAATCGTTAATCGTTAAGCGAAAATAAATATATCATTGCGACGAGCATTTAATTATCTTTCTATAGATAGGCACTTTGATATACTTTCGACAAAAAAACAAAATCGTATTTTTCACGTTTTTTTATCAAGTTTTTTCATTTTTTTATGTTACTGAAATTTGCCTTATAAAATCATATATGATTAAACACCAATTTAATATCACATGTGATATTAGTGTTAAATCATATATGATATGTAATATCACATGTGATATTAGTATAAAATCACATATGATATACATACTATATCACATGTGATATTACATATCATATATTATTTAACACTAATATCACATGTGATATTTAATTTAGTGTTTAATCATATATGATTTTTTTCATGCAAATTTTGGTAACATAAAAAAAATGAAAAAAAGACGAAAAAACGTGAAAAAACGATTTTTTTTTTTCAAAGTATATCATGCCTATATAAAGATAATTAAATGCTCGTAACTGTAAATATTTTCGCTTAACGATTAACGGTTTAAGAGATATTTAAATTATAAAAAATATGTGAAATAATAAAAAAAAAATTAATCTCAACAATTGATTTCTTTTAAATAAACGGTGAAGATGAGTCCCTTGATATGTGAGAAAAGTTTGATATGTAAAATAATTCTCCTTCAACTTTACCCATCTTTTTTATTCTTTAATTTTTTTAAATTAAACCAAAACGTTTTATATGTAATAGAGATAGAAAATAAGAAAATGGATCATATATCTTTTTTATAAGATACGACCACGTTGTTTGATTTAATATTGCAAATAACTTTTAGATTTAAGATCATTTGAGGACAAAAGATTATTTACATACTAAGGGATTAATCTTCACCCTTCATTTTTATTTGATCTAATGGATGTGATTAATTCCAACAATTTAAAAACCACTTTCATCATTTTTTCAAATATTATATCTTTCAAACCGTTAATCGTTAGCGAAAAAAATATATCATTAAACGGCATTTAATTATCTTCATAGATAGGCACTTTGATATACTTTACGAAAAAAAATTTTTTAAATTATTTTTCACGTTTTTTTTAAGTTTTTTTCGTTTTTAATACGTTATCGAAATTTGCATTAAAATCATATATGATAAAACACTAATTTGGATATCACATGTGATATTAGTGTAATATCATATATGATATGTAATATCACATGTGATATTAGTGTAATATCACATATGATATTAGTGTAATATCATATGTGATATTACATGTAATATCATATGTGATATTACACTAATATCACATGTGATATTCAATTAGTGTTTTATCATATATGATTTTTTTTCATGCAAATTTCGATAGCGTAAAAAACGAAAAAATAACGAAAAAAGCGTGAAAAAATGAAATTTTTTTTTTTTTCAAAAGTATATCAAAGTTTACGTCTATAGAAATATAATTAAATGCTCGTCGCGATGGTGTAAATATTTTCACTTAACGATTAACGGTTTAAGAGATATTTAAATTATAAAAAATAGGTGAAATAATAAAATGCTTTTAATCTCAACCATTGATTTCTTTTTAGATGGATGGTGGAGATGAGTCCCTTGGTATGTGAGAAAAGTTTGGTATGTAAAATAACTCTCCTCTAACTTTTATTATTTTATTCTATTAAGTTATAACTTATTAGAAGTTCAAGTATTCATATTTAATTTCACGTGGTAGGAAACGTGATTATAGATCGAAAAGAAATGATTATGAGTATATTAGAGCATTGGGTGTGGTTGGACTAGAGGTGCACAAAAAAACCGGTTAACCGAACCGTAGCCGAAAAGAAACCGAAAAACCTAACCGGTCAAAACCGGTTTTGACCCAAATCGGTCCGGTTTTTATCCAAACCGTCGGTTTTGGAACCGTTTGGAGACCGGTTTTATTAACGAATAACCAAAGCGGTTTGGTTAACCGGTTTTTGTGGTAGGGGGATTTTTGGTTTTTTGAATTTTGAAATTTTGAATTTGAATTTTGAAAGAGGGGAGCGGGGGGATTTTATTAAAAGTTGTTAAATATTTACGATTTTGCCATACAAATGTTAGTATAAATAGATGTGTTATGTATTTGGTTAATTACCACTTTCAAGCAATCAAAAACACTCAAAAAAATCAAAACCGAAAGTATTTCACTAAACACTAATGGAAAGTTCAAACACCACCAACACCACCAACAACCGGCCGGTTCAACAAGTGCAGCGACAGTTTTGAAAGTTTTACCGTGTGACCGTGTAAAAGATCCATGGGAACACTTCAACTACGCCCTAATGTCGGACGGTAAGAAAAAGGCTCAATGCAAATATTGCTTGAGTATATTGTCTAGCGGTTCCAACTCGACGTTGAGGGCTCACATCAAACAAAAGTATTGCAAGGCACTCAAATCGGTTTCGGAAGCCGGTCAATCGTCCATGGCTCGAGACGGGACTATTTTTGCATACGATCATGATTTACTCCGTCAAAAATTGGCCGGTTTGGTGATTCAACGTAGTTTGCCGTTCAACCACTATGACCACGGGATTACGGAGGTGTACCGTAATTATATGCAACCGCTAGCACCATCATGTAAGTCGACTATTAAAGCGATGCTATGAAAATGTGGAAAACGGCTAAGCAAGATTTTAAAAATACTTTTTAAATATGGATGCTTGTGTTAATTTAACAACCGATGTTTGGGCCGCTCCTCATTATTTGCCATTTTCGTATCTTTGTGTTACAGCATTGGGTTGATCCCGAAAGTTGGCAAATGATGAAGCGAGTCGTAGCATTTGAAAACTTTCCGTTCCTCACTCCGAGAAGCTTTATACAATTTGTTGAGAAAAGTGTTTCATAAGTTTAACATGATGATTTTTTTTCAATAACGTTGGATAATGCTAGTAACAACACAAATGCAATGGGTCGACTAAAAATGGAATATGAGCCACCTTGTAATGGCGAATTTTTTCATAGTCGATGTGTTTGCACACATCATTAACTTATCGTGCAAGCGGGATTAAAAGATCCGCATTTGAGTGAAGTGAAAGAATATTTTAAAAGAATGTTAGTCGATGTTTTAAAAAGGGTAATAAAAGATATAATGCATACATTCGGATGTGTGAAACTGCGGGGAAACATTGGTTACAACCTTGTTGGGATATTGAAACACGGTGGAACTCCACTTATCTTATGTTCATAAGTGGTTTAAGACAAAAGGTGACCTTGCAATATTTTCATGATGAGAAATTGTCGGGGAGGGTAGGTGTGCTCCATTTAGTCAAGATAATTGGGATACTATTGAAAAATAACCCGACTACTTGAAGTTTTACAACACAACAAAAAATTGTCGGGGGTTTATTATCCAACGGCTCATTTGGTACTCGAGCAACTATTCTTCATGTCTTCACAAATCACGATTTGAATTTAATGGTGGTGTTTATACTAGCATGGTTTCCATGAAAGAAAAGCTTGTTGAAATATTTTGAAACTTTGCCACCGAATTACTTCAGCGCCGATTAAATCCATGTTATAATGTAAACGGGTGGATGTTCTTATTGACTCGATTGCACTGATTTGGGTTGTTTCGTCAAACCCAACTATGCTAATGATGCAAAGAGTCCTTTGGCCATTCGCTTAAAAGTTTGTGGCAATATTATTTTGAAAAATATGGCAACCCACCTCCCATCTGGACGGAGTCTTCTTCATCATCATCAAGGGCTTTTAGAGGGAATCCGATACTTGCTTTGCATAAAAAGATAAGAGAAAATCCCAACAAACGGTTAAAAAATGATGGTTTAGCGAGTGAATAGAAAGATATATCACAACCGATTTTATCTCACATATTCCTACTGAACAAGTTGAAAACTTTGATGTAATGGCGTTTTGGAAAGCAAAGGAAACAATGTTTCCCGTTCTATCCCGAATGGCTAGTGATGTACTAAGTGTACAAGCTACTTGTAGTTTCTAATCCGCTTTTCAACAAGTGGAAGGGTTTTATCAAACCGAGAAACAGACCACATCGGCTTCTTTGGAGATGTGTATGGGTTTGAAAGATCACTTGGACGCAATGAAGCGAGTGCAACATAAAATTAGTCTTGATGATGCCGAGACTGGCGGGGAGATCTACGGAAGAAGAGAACAAGCGGTGAAATCGAGATGCTTTCCGATGAAGAACTAAGGCAAGATGCACGCTCAAGAAGCTAGGGGATCCGATGACGACTATTAGTTTATGTATTTCCTTTGATGTATTATGTTTTAAGTTTATGTATTTCCTTTGATGTATTTCTATTAAGTTTATGTATTTCCTTCGCTTTATGTATTCGACGCTATAAATAAAAGTTGAAGTTTATTCAGTGTAAGTTTGAATAATGTTGAAAAAAAAAAAAAAATCCGGTTAACGGTTAAAACCGTTCAAACCGGTTATGTTTTAAAATTTTGAATTTTTAACTAGGCGGCAAATTTTTAAAATGAAACCGGTTAACCGTTAAAACCGGTTCAAACTTTTGAAAATTTGAATTTTTGAACTAGGCGGCAATTTTTATAAATTCAAAATTTTGAAACCAACCGGTTAACGTTAAAACCGGTTAAGAATCGTCCAAAACCGTCAAGCGGTCCGAAATATTAAAATTTTAAAATTTCATATTTTGATTTTTTTAGCGGAAGGCGGGTAAACTTTCAAAATTTGATTTTTTTTTTATATTTACATGTTTGCCATTGTAAGACTAGTATAAATAGATAAATGTGTTTATTTCTTTGAAACTTTTATACTTACATTTTTATATTTACATTTTACTATGGTCGATGTCGATCCCTGCACCACCTCCGCCACCCCGCCACCGGTGATTGTTCAGTATTTTACCGTAAACCGCGGTACCAAATGTTTGGGCTCACATATGTACGCCGAAATGTCGGATGGCAGCGAAAGGCTCAATGTAAGCATTGTTTATGTTTATTCAACCCCACTTCCAACACGGCGTTGCCGCCAAGCACCTGCAGTTGATGCCTGATTCGAGACCGCGAGTCGACGTTGAGTAGCTTATCAAGTTATCGATGTTTTATGTTTATGTTATTATGTGTTATGTTTTAAGTTTATGTGTAATGTGTGATGTATCATGTATTCTCCGTTTTATTAAATAAAAGTTCTAGTTTATCAATACACGAAACAAGAAAACTATGACAAACCACGCCGAGAAAAAAAAAAAAAACTAGAACCGTCAAAACGGTTAACCGTCTAGACCGTCCCAAATCAACCAAACCCAAACCTGTTGGACCGGGTTTTTCACCCTCCACATCCGTTCGACCGAACCGGTTTTTTTTCTCGTTGACCCAAACCGGTTCGGTTTTGACCGGCCGTCAAACCGAACCGGTTAACCGGAATGTGCACCTCTAGGTTGGACCATGGCTCGCCGTGAGGTGACATGGCACTTCGCCGTGCCTTGCCACCACACCGGAGTGGCTCGCGTAGGATTTCGTGGAGGTGTTCGTCATGATGACGACGAAGTAAATGTCTGACAAACCAAACGGCTCAAAATTGAATTTGCAAAATATATCCGTTGTTACTACGGATACTACATTTTTTTTTTTTTTTTAGAAAAAAACTCACCCCCCCCTATAAAATAACATATTATATCCACCATTTTTATCATCTTCATCTCCTCCATCTTCCTCAACTCTCTATACCTTTATTCAAAAAAAAAAAAAAATCTCACAATGTCTCAAAACCCAAATGACGGAGGGTATTTCACAAACTTACTAAACTCAAACCCACCATAATACGGGGGGTTCTTCAAACCCGTCTACCCCCTCCTCGCAAAATTCCAACCAGTCTCCACAAGAAATGTTTCTTAACCAACAATATGGGTTTCAACGAGGATTCGCAAATTACCCCGCCCGATTTCAATCACCACAGTGTTTTAACTCGTCACAACCTCCACAGTTTTTTAACCAGTCACAACCTCCACAGTTTCCCCAAATGGAATCACAACCGTCCGGTTCACAATTCAAAGTACCAAAATCACGTGAACCGACCAAAGGTAGGGGAAAAAGACGAAGGCAAAAAAACAAGCTGTGGATTTGGACGCAGACGACGACGAAGATGTGGAAGTCATAGCCAGTGATAGGAGGAAGTGGAGCAAGTCTGAAGAAAGGTTGCTTGCGCAATGTTGGATAGAAATTTTCCAAGATCGAGATATGGGCAATGACCGTTCCGAAGATTTCTTTTGGAACGACATTCTCGACATGTTCAATGCTCACCACCAATGACCACCGCGGGCAAAAAATGATAACGGTAAATGGTCGAGGATTAACGGTGATTGAAAAATTCAACGCTATTTACAAACATCCTGCAGCGGCCGGTGGTGAAAATGACCACGATCATGTCGAATGCGAAAGTTAGCTTTGCTAACGTTATGCTGGGAAGGAGTTCGTATGAAAAATGTTGGGAGATTTTGAAAAATTACCTGGGATGCGAAGATCCGATTGACATTACATGTCTCGAGGATATATTCGCCCGACAAACGAAAGCTCGCCCCGAAGAGATGGCGGCAAACGAGCCGCAAAGAAACAAAAGTCGACTTCAACGTTGAGCTACGCGAACTCCGTGGGGAGTCAATCAGTACTTTTTCGACATATATCCAAATATATGCTCAAAAATCCGATGCTCAAAGGGCTTGTTACGAGGCGAGGCGGGAGAAGGAAATTGCTATCCAAGAGAAGATCGAGATGTAGTTTCTGATGATAGATCCCAATTTGAATCCTCGACCCTAAGCGCAGATCATCCGAAAGAGGCAGGAACGACTAATAAAGAAATATCACGCAAGAGATGACTATGTTTCTTATTATTAGTATGTGTTATATTTTTTACCCGTAATGCTTTTTTTTTTTTTTTTCCGTATCGTGTTTATTCTTATGTGTTGTTTTTTTTCTTCTTATTATTATGTTATGTAGTGTATTTTTATTTTTAATGAAATGAATTTAGTTTATTTGAAAATTTGAATAAAAAAAATAAAGTGGTAGTGGTGGGCCCTAAATAAAAAAGTTGAGGTTTGTTATGAGGAAGAGGGTTTGTTGTGATTAGTTGTGGAGGTTTGTTATGCTGATGTGACGCTGAAGTGACGGTGATGAAGAGGTATGAGTTTTTCACCACACCCACCCCTCTTATACATCAATCAAATACAAGTATCACAATCACAAATATATCTCAGTTGGTTCTAGCTAGATGTATATCACCACTAAGAGCAAGGGGTGTGGTGACTTCCCCATTTCTCTTCATTTGGGCCCCACGTGTGCCACATCACCTCCACATCACTCCAACACACTAACTAAAAAATACCCTCCAATCACAACTTACTCACTTCTCTTCATTTGGGCCCCACCTACTATCATTTTATTTATTTTCCATATTTTCCAAACACAACTAAATTCATTTCATTCATTTAAAATAAAAATACAACATACAACACGGAAAATAAAAATAAAACATGATGGATAATTTAAAAACATAAAAAAAACATACGGAAAATAAAACCATAATGAAACTTAAATAATACAACTTTATTTGTAGTATTTTGCTATCAATTCGCCTTGTTTCTTCGAGGATCGCTTTTTGGCTCCGACAAATTTTCAATATCATGCATGAGAAACTCCAATTCTGCACTCTTGTTCACTTTTCTTTTCGCAATCTTCGCATTACACTTCTCAGTTCGGTCAACTTTACGTTTATACTCTTGAGCTAAAGCTTCAATAGCATCCGATTGACTCCTCCGTGCTCGTTGGACGACTAATCGATTTAGATTTTTTTGCCGACGAGGCTTGCCTGCGGACGAGCTCGTGGATCGTAGGCGAATAATTCGGAGATATTATCTCGTATTGATCCCTCCGGTAGGCCCCATTTGGGATATTCTCTCAAAACCTTCCATGCCGAAACCATACTAAACTGTTTCCCCGCCCCATTTTGTAAGCAAGTCTTGCATTCTCAATGTGATCAACATCATTTTCCCCGATCTACGCCTGCAAATGCTTGTAAAACCATTAAACTTTTGGCAATCACCGTTTATCCGAGTCCATTTTCCCGTGCACATATTTTTGTACGATAAGGCTCTGGACTACGAGCCTTGAAGTCCTCCCAAATCGAGTCCAAAACGCATCGTTTAGTCTGTTGTTACCGATAATGGCGTTTTGGGATACCGACCCAACACTCGGCTAAAATTTTTTCTTCACGGCTTGACCAACGAATTGTGGTTCGACCCTCTTCATCGCCGTTCATGGCCCAAGTTCACAACGGCCTTCTTTTTTCTTTGTCGCTTTCGGTTTTTTTCCTTTTTTACGTTCTGTTTCGGTTGGTAGTGGTTGAGGTACTTTGAATTGTGATTCAAAGTAATGTTGTTGTGAAGCGTAGAATTGCGTTGGTGGTGCTTGTGACGGATAAAATTGCATTTGTGATGGTTGTGACGGATAAAATTGCGGTTGTGATGGTTGTGACGGAAAAAATTGCATTTGTGATTGTTGTGATGGATAGAATTGCGGTGGTGATTGTCTTGGATATTGAAAAGCTTGAAATCCGACTTGCGAAGAAGTGCTTGAGGTTTGAGACGATGGGGTGGACGGATTTGACGAAGACGAGTTGAGGAGATTCATAAACGACATCTCGTTGGGATCTTGAGACATTTTTGGTTGTGGATTAAGATGATAATGATAATATATTTATGGTTCTGAATGAGAAGTGTGAATGTTTTGGTAAAAAATGAGTATTATTTATAGAGAAAAGGGGGTATTATTTGGGTTTGAAATGAAAAAAAAAAAAAAAAAAGGTAACCGTTTGAATTCAAACGGTAGAATTGCAACGCTTTAATTTTGAAATGGTTTGTCTTTTTGTGTGTCATTTGAACGACGAGAGGGCATGTGGCGAGCCCTTGTGGTGTCACGGCGAGGAACGAAATGAAGTGGCGAGAAGCCACGTTGGAACCGGCGAAAACCAAAACGCCCCACACCCCTTGCTCTAATAGGTATATTGTCTTCAACTGACATAGTAATCTTTTACTTTTGTTCTATTGAAAACAGGAACTTGTTTGTTCATTCATTTATTTCATTGCTGTTCACAACGTACTGCAGTTGCTATTCGAACTTGCGATACTAAAATCATATTCTTAAGTTGCCTGTTCTTCAAAAGTATTTTTAATATATAGACCTAATTCGTAGATTAAAAAATATTTGTCACTCGTTCTCCTATAGTTTCTAAATAAACTTTCATATCTAATTGTTTTTAACACATGTTAAATTATATCTAATTGAATTTTTTAATGCTATCCAAAACATTTCAATAGATTTACGAATGATTCATTAAACTTTAAGCTTTAAAGGAAAGGTATCGTTTGTAGTTAGTTGTAGCATATACATGATACATTAATGTAATAGAAAACATATCATAAATAATGTTAAAAAAGCAAAAAGGGTTTCTCTATAATAGTATAATTTTGTTTTGGCAACATGGATGTTGTACCTTTTAACATGTTAATAATTTCGATTACTAAAAAGTTATTGATACGTGGATGTAAACGAATTTTAGTATATTAGTAAATCACTAAATCATTACTAAAAGCTACATAAATAATTCGAATCACTCACTCACTCACGGACAGAACTAAGGATTCTTGCGGGTTCCGGAATTCTCATGAATTTTTTTCAATGTAGCGTTGATTTATGAAAAAAAAAAAAAAAAAAAAAAAAAAATCAATTTTTTTACAAATGTATCTTAAATGCATCCGGTTTATCGAAATGTTTGTTTATATTATGATTCAAAATTTTTTTGTGCACCCTCATATTTAGTCCTGGTTCTGTCCCTACACTCATTCTAACATACTTGACCAAGATTTATAAAAGTAAAATGATTTGTTTATACAAGCACCATAAACCAGATTCGCTAGTTAACAAGTTACGAGCATAACAAAAAACAAGGACTATGTAGGATTTTAGGAAAGTGTGAGCAGTGAGGCCTAGGTGAATCTTATATGGGTTGGTCCATTGGGCTAATTAATTAAGTCATAAATGATCAGTTCATTAGAGTGATCCATTATGTTTTATGATTAGAAATTTCGAATTTCCGTGTGTTTGAACCAACACATAGGATAAACCTAATAAGCTGGTGGATCCGAAAGTCTGATAGAACAAAACAGTCGTATTTCAGCTCAACCTAGTCCTTCTATAGATAATTATTCTATGAGCTAAGAATCAGATGACTTCATTAAGATCTTGACTAGATTGTAGTCTTGTAGTCCAATATGTTTGGACCAACTTAGAGCTAGCTTGGATGCGCTCCAGCGGCTCCATAATGAATCTTTTTGAATCAAAATACTTGATATACAAAACTGGAATTTACATAATGTGCAAGATAATAGAACATCTACAACGCTCCATGTAAGATAGTTGATTAGAAAAGAAAAGTTACAAGTGGCATCATTTAAGTGGTGAATGAAAATGCAGATTTTCAAGAGTTCATTGAACACTCTTTTCTTAAACAAACTCAATTCCTTATATATTATGGGGCGGAGTATATTCTCAGAATATTCGATTTAACAAATAAAAAAAACTTGCATTTGTTGATCTATGTTTTGGCCCGTTTTTCAAATTGAAACAGCCCAAAACACGCAGGCATGTTACCGTATTTTTTAATATTATAATTTTTTAAAATTGTGTTAACTACATTTGATAGAAAACATACACTGTTTCTAAACTATTCTGGAGACAATGAAACGTCGGCACTACGACAACAGAACTTGGAGCAGGTGCGTTCATTTTCTGCTTCAGTGTTGTTGCTATGTGTTTGCATGTTGGTTTGGGAGGTTTGGGTATGTTAACGTTGCATGTTATTGTTATTTTATGGGATAAGTCATACAATAGCAACGTACTTTCAACTTTGTACCGTTTTGGTACGTGTTCTTTTTGTTGTTCCATTTAATGTAACGTACTTTTGGTTTTTGTGCTACTTTGATACGCGTATTTTTTTTTTAACTTTGTTTAAGTTGTAGACTAGCAATGTACTTTCTATAAGTGTTTCAATTTGGTACATGCAATGACGTACCAAATTAGAACACTTATGAAAAGTACATTGCTATTCTACAACTTAAACAAAGTTAAAAAAAAAGTACACAAAGTAGCACAAAAACCGAAAGTACGTTACATTAAGTGGAACAAAAAAAAGTACACGTATCAAAAAGGGACACTTTGAAAATAATTTTATATTGCTATTCTACGACTTAATCCCTATTCTTGTACCGCTTGAACTTGATATATGTAATTTTTTTGGTTATGTAATTTTTTTGATTATGTCATTTTTTTGGTTATCCATCATTGCTTGAACCTGATATATTATGTTTTTGTGATGTCCATGATGCCTAAGACTTTTTGCCTTTCATCTTTTTGCGTTACTTTTGCGTAGCAAGTTTGTTTAGTTACCACTTCAGTTTGGTTTTTTCATAAATGAGAACTAAACCAAAGCCAGTTCCTAGAAATAACTAAATGCAAAATAACGACCTTCTTGGTAAGTTGTGTATTGTCAGTACAAGTAATGAAACTATTAATACAAATAAGCCGTAAAAATGTTTATTTATATTTTACGATCTTCTAATGTTTTGTCGATAACAAACGTAAAATCATTTTAAAGAAACAAAAAAAATACGTAAATAATTTTAGTCAATAGTTTACTAACACATTTACGTTTTCACATAAAACACTAAACAAGTAAAAGTGATTTTATGATTTAGTAATACATATGTACAATAACTAGTGTTTACATATTGGGTAAATATATACATAACTAGTATATATTATAATGGGCAATATAAATAGGTAGAAACTTAAGTATTTGACCCATTGACTAAATACATTGAATGTAGTTGGGTATAACCCAAAGTCCATGATCCATAACCTTGGAGCATAACCCATCACCCATTGCATGACATCATGCATAAGTCATATATGGATATTATCCATGACCCATGGTTTTAACCCATGACCCATGGACTAGATGCATTGCATCTTGTAGATACATTGTATCTACTTTGATACCCATGGTCCAAAGTGTAGGACCCATGACCCATAACCCATGACCCATGACCCAAAACCCATGGCCAAAGGGGAGCGTCCCACCGGATCCCGATAATACTTGACGGATCCCCAGTGAGGTCCGATGGGATCCGTGGGATCCGTGGAACAGTAGCCAAATTTCTTCTATAAATAGTGAGCCATTTCTTCATTGTTACTCACCCCTTTCAAATATATTTTCTCTTTGAGTTGTAAACTCTCTAACCATAGATCCAAGTTAAAGCTTCTCCGCCAAAAGGAGTTGGTGTTGTGTAGTGATTACAAACTCTCGAGTAGGTGACTCGGGGAGTGTAGTAGGGTAAGGAAGGTTTCCTTATAGCCGAACCACTATAAATACTCGCGTTGTGATTTTGTGCTTCTTACTCTCTATCTTCTCATTACCTATTTATATATCTATTTGCTTGTCTATCAACATCCAACACTCATGTTAAAATAGATTGACATAAGTCGATCTAAATAGTTTAAAACTAAGTTTTAATCAGTAAAACTATTCAACCCCCCCTTCTAGTTTTTCACAGAAACACCTACCAAGGGTATTACACCAGTATCTGCGTATCTGCTGGAAGACCTGTTGCGAAAGAGCAGGTTGTTTTTGGTTTTGATAACATTGACATTGCGCGACGAAGAAGTGCGGGTGGTTCAAATGTGGGTATATGTATTCGTGAGTCTCTTTCATCGCACGAGTATGGTGTACCTATTTCAACAAACACTGAAAATGTAGTTGTCTTAGGTAAGGGAAAACAGAAAATGGATACCACCTTTGGTCCAGAGTTTCCACTACCTGTTGTCTTAAAAAAGATGCATTACTGATGTTACAAGTGTGGTTGATAATGTTTATACTCCTCCTACATCTATCGTTCAGGTTCCTACAATTGATGGTTACTCATATGTGTTCGAGGTCGGCACTGTAACAATCCGTGATTTTCAGACTATTAGTTAATGAGTCATTTCTGTCGGAAAACGCGAATTTTTGTTATGACTCAGAAACGAAAGGCTAGCTCGTGTTTTTAGAAACCTCCGACACCACACTCGTACCGGTCTAAATCTTATAATGTATTCTCAAAATATTTGTATAATGAACTTTTATTTATATTTTTTTATATACCTTACCGGGCCTTTAGCCCAACCCGATCCACCACTCTTATTTATGTTGGGCTCGAGTAAACCATCAACCCAACACCATCCTTTTTCTTCTTTTGGGCCTAGCCCTTTTGTGTAACCCTTGCTGGCCCAGCGCAAATCCATCACAACCCATTTTAATTTGCTAGCACAACGTTTGAAACTTGTGACTCTATGTTTCTGTGGACCTACGAGAACCAAGCAAAACACAATACAAATAGTTTGTATATTTTTGGTACTATGTTTACCTCGTTTCTGTGATCACATCGAGACCCCAGCAAGCCAAAACCAAAATATCACACCTTTGAATAAGTTGTAACACTAAATTGACACAAGTAAACTTGTTGCTATGTCTTTTTTTTTCTCTTTCGTTCTGTGTTCCCCAACGAACACAACCAAAATGCAATCAACACAAACATTGGTCAAATTATTTTATGCATGTGTGTGATCAAAAGAGAGGACCAAAGGACTAACCAAGCCACCCTAGACTCAATTAAATAACAACCTAAACCCAATTTTATATTGCCTAAACTTCCTTGACCATCTTTTAACCTTAATACCCACAAGTCATAGTGTTCCCTTGCTCTATTTTGAAGAGACCACACCAAAACGTGCCATAAATCCTGCTGCCACAGTCGAGCATGCTCACATTCAAATGCACTTCACCTAAACTTTTCTTCGAACCATGAAGAAACACATAAAATAATTGGAGATGCCATACTTGTTTTCTATATATAACCAACTTCTAAGACACTAAGTAAACTCACAAAACTCACTTCAAACTACTCTCACGCTCATTCACAAATCGTGCACTGTGGAAGTCGGGGTCAAAGGAGAAACGCAAGGATTTGGTCTTTTCGTTGGGTATAAGGTACGGGGGAAGTTCTTTGGTCACGTTTCAAAACGCTTTGAATCTCATTCCCACCCCCCTTGGGTGTCGTAAGTTCCCTCCTCCTCACTTTCGTTTCACTTTCTCGTTTTAACTTAATTATCACACGACAAACAAGTTAATGCACCATAATATAGCAATAGCATAAGCGTTAAACAAAGTAAACACGAGTCTTTAATACGTAGAGACACCATATGATATGCTTTATATATATATATATATATATATATATATATATATATATATATATATATATATAGATATATATGTGTTTTTTGTGAAGCGAAGAGATCACAGATCTCCATCTAATCCCTCCTTTTTTTACATTTAATGGCCTAGATCAAATAAAATTTTACACTAAACAAAAATATTTTCTAAATATCTTATTGTTACCTACTATAAATATTAAAAAAAACACAGAAACACAAAATTGAAGGTGAAATCACCCAAATCTCTCTCCCGGAGAATAAATATATTCCCACCATTTTCAACAACCACAACTACATCTCGGTTATCCTTTAATTCAACCACCTCAATCATCGATATTAACCGCCGTTCTACCGCCGTTCAACCACAACAGGTTATCTTCATTCAACAACCACCGCCGTTCAACCGTTTCAACGTCGTTCAACCACATAAATCACGGTATATTAATGAAGAAAAAGCGAATATAGATGGCCGAACGGATGAAACGAAATCATGAAGAAGATTCCTTGTTCAAATCAGATTACATAGAGATATCAAGTAATTATTACATTTTATTATTATTTATTAATTTTTATAAATAATTGTTTTGAATTGTGGAGATTATTAGTGGATTTTAGTTTAGTTAGTATCTTCGCATGTGAACTCATTTAATTTTATTAGTGTATTAGTGTATTTAATTTTAGTTATAGTATCTTCGCATGTGAAGATTATCGGTTAGGAATGAAATTTTGATGTAATTAGCCGATTTAAGTTTGGATTAAATTATCTTCGCGTGAAAAGATCGATAAGTAATGGAATTTTTAGGTTGTAAGTGCATATAAGTTTAGTTATATTATCTTCACATGTGAAGATTATCAATTATGAATGAATTTTTTACATTAATAGCGGATTTAAGTTTGAATTGTGTTATATTAAGCGTGTGAAAAATATCAATAAGTAATGGAGTTTTGAGGTTATTAGTGTATTTAAGTTTACTAGTTTAGTTATAGTATCTTCACATGTGAAGATTATCAGTTAGGAATGAAGTTTTGACATCAATAGCGGATTTAAGTTTGTATTAGATTATCTTCGCGTGTGAAAAATATCAATAAGTAATGGAGTTTTGAGGTTATAATGTACTTAAGTTTAGTTAGAGTATCTTCGGATGTGAATATTATCAATAAGTAATGAAGTTTTGACGTTATTATCGGATTTAAGTTTGGATTATATTATCTTCGCGTGTGAAAAATATCAATAAGTAATGGAGTTTTGAGGTTATTAGTGTATTTAAGTTTAGTTATAGTATCTTCACATGTGAAGATTATCAGTTAGGAATGAAGTTTTGACATTAATAGCAGAATTAAGTTTGTATTAGATTATCTTCGCGTGTGAAAAATATCAGTAAGTAATGAAGTTTTGAGATTATTAGTGTATTTAACATTAGTTAGAGTATCTTCGAATGTGATGATTATCAGTTATGACATGAAGTTTGACGTTTTTAGCGGATTTAAGTTTGGATTAGATTATCTTCGCGTGTGAAAAATATTAGTAAGTAATGCAATTTTGACTTTACTAGAAGATTTAAGTTTGGATTAGATTATATTCACATGTGAAATTTTTCAGTAAGTAATGAAGTTTTGAGGTTATTAGTGTATTTAAGTTTAGTTAGAGTATAGAAAGTATGTTATCGATACCATAACAAAATAGGCGAGACTATTAACATTAGATTTTGGATACTTATGTTTCTCGATGACCTTGTTCGCAGTTGTGCACCCGTAATCTTTTGCCTCTCCTACATGTTGGACTATTCCTAAATAGTCTGCAAAACAATCATCGTTATTTAGATAATCATATTTGGGGAAATTATCGGTGGGAAATAAGAATACCTGTGAGAATGGAGTCTTTCACATCTGTAGCGAGAGGCAACTGATTGTATGATGCGACAGCGTTGAGGTGACGTCATCATCAAACCCTAGCCTAGTACCTAAGTCTAGTGGTTTTACCGTTAAAGGCCTTTGCTCGGTATATGTTATTAACTTACTATTATTTTTCATTGTTTTAAACTTATATATAATATTTTTAGTTCTTTAGCAAAGTAAAATAGGTAAAGTAACCGTTTCATAGGGTTGTAGAGAGTTATTTTTGGGAATTGAGAGTTATCGGCATTGGGGGTGTTTGGATTGACTTTTAAGTTTGGGTTTTTGAGCTTATTTTTTCATTTTACCAACCTTAGGGGGTGTTTGTTAAAGCTTATGTGGTTTGGCGTATGTTCCATAAGCTTATTTTTTCACTTATTTTGAAACTATGAGCTTTTACAAGTTTATTATGTCATAATATGCGTATATAAGTCCCTATATTTCAAAATAAGTCATTAAAGCAGGGCTTTTAAAACATAAGCTAAAACAAACACCGCTAGCTTATTAGTTTATAATCATAAGCTAATTTAAACACTCGGCAAGTGATTTTGAGCTTATTAATTATCACCATAAACCGCTTATTGAACATAAGCTTAAGCACGAAAAGAGGCTTAGAGAAACACCCCTTAGGATTAGTATTCCAATATTGAGGCGACATGTGTGTAGAAAGTAGGACACGATATTATTTCATATTCCAATTAAATTTATACCCATATGTGATATCGCAAAAGATGAGTTCGTTTGATGCAACACATATACGTTTTTGTTAGTGTGCATAGTGGTCAACAAATGAAACTTTTTTCATTCTCCTTATTAGCGTATGTTCATGTTTTTCGGAGGTAGCTACACGGTGAAGGTAACCAACAAAGTGTTTTTTGACATAAGCATTGGAAACCCGTGGGGACCCTTGCGGGAAGAATTGTTATTGGGCTCTTTGGTGATGATGTGCCCCAAACTTTTGAAAATTTCCGTGCTTTGTGTACAGGTTGATATCTTTATCTTGTTGATTGGTTTTCCGTTAAATCTGATGGATATGTGGAATGAACTTTTGGGTTTAATTGGCTTTCACTTTGTTCAGGAGAGAAAGGATTTGGTTACAAGGGTTCTGCGTTCCACCGTGTCATCAAGGATTTCATAATTCAAGGAGGAGACTTTGACAAGGGAAATGTAGGTTTTGTCGATTCTTTCTTATACTTCATACTATCCACATCATGTAGGTCTGCATAAAAGCTGTGATTATCTGTTCATTCTGGAAACCATATACTATATATTTGTTGTTTACGCATTCTCCGATGTATATATTGTTCAACAATTTAGGCATGATGTATATTAACGATCTCCCACTGTGTACTTGGTGGGTTGGTCATAACCTTCTATGCATCTATTTAGAAATCTTGCATCTTTAGGAGTTTGTAAGATGATAAAGTTTAGCCGCTAATATTTTATGCATGATTTTGTGCAGTCTTCATTTACTTCTCCACAACACATTTTTTGTTACTTGCATGCTTACCCGCAGTTATCTGAGTTACGCTTGATTTTCTTAATCAGTTTATTTACAATTCTCACGTACCTTGTCTTGTTTCGGAATAATCTTTTACAATCACATTTGGAGGGATCTTTTCTTGTCGCACATGCATCGTCTATGAGATGCAAGTCTTTATCCTATGAGAATTTGTGAGTCCTAATGTATATATGCTTTCTTAGAATCCCAAAGACAATACTGCACATATTGCAATAGCATCCTTAGCAATTGGGATTTTGAATGATAATTTGACTATCTCTGAATGGAATTAGCTAGTTCCGATGATTATAACTAGTGAATGATGTGTAGAAGCTCTCTCAACAAAATTTTGATTGAATTTTCTAGTTTTTAATTTTCAGAGGTCTTGGATAATTACACGTAATTATGAGCATGGATTGAATCATTGGTCTTAATAGCATATTTTTTATACTAGAAGTGCAAAAATAGGATATATTGATGTTTTTTAGATGATTATTTAATTTTTGTAAGAATATCTTCACATGTGAAAATTATGAGCAATGATTGAAACTTTGATCTTACTAGCATATTTTTTATGCTAGAAGTGCAAAAATAGGATATATTGATGTTTAATAGACGATTATTTAAGTTTTTTTTAAGTATATCTTCACATGTGAAAATTATGAGCAATGATTGAATCATTGGTCTTATTAGCATATTTTTTATACTAGAAGTGCAAAAATAGGATATATTGATGTTTTTTAGACGATTATTTAATTTTTGTAAGAATATCTTCACATATGAAAATTATGAGCAAGGATTGAAGCTTTATTTTACTAGCATATTTTTTACACTAGAAATGCAAAAATATGAGATATTGATGTTTAATAGACGATTATTTAAATTTTGTAAGTATATCTTCACATGTGAAAATTATGAGCAAGGATTGAATCATTGGTCTTAATAGCATATTTTTTATACTAGAAGTGCAAAAATATGATATATTGATGTTTTTAGACAATTACTTAATTTTTGTAAGAATATCTTCACATGTGAAAATTATGAGCAATGATTGAAGCTTTTTAAGAATATCTTGACTACTTGGTCACATGTGAAAATATTTATGTCTTAAATTTTTAAGATGCGTAAAAAACTGTCACATGGGAAAATATATGTCTCGTAACTTAGTCACATATAAAAATATATGTCTTGTAGCTTTTTACGATACATGAACAACTTGGTCACATGTGAAAATATACGTCTCATAGTTTGGTCACATGTTAAAGTATATGTCTCGTAGTTTTTAAAGATGAACAACATGGTTAGTTGGTCACTTGTGAATATATGTCCCGTAACTTGGTCATATGTGAAGACATATGTCTTGTAGCTTTTAAGATCGTGAACAACTGGTTACATGTGAAAATATTTGGTCACATGAAGAATTTTTTTATTCACGTGTGAATAAACTTTCTTCATTACTAAATACACTTACATTTATACATGATCATATATTTTTTCTTCACGTGTGAATAGGCTTTCTACACTAGTAAATACACGTACATAAACTTTCTCACTTGTAAATACACGTACATTTGTACATGATCAAATACTTTTTTTCTTCACGTGTGAAAATATATGTCTCGTAGCATTTTAAGATACATGAACAACTTGGTCACATGTGAAAATATGTCTCGTAGCTTGGTCACATGTGAGTATATATATCTCGTAGCTTTTAAGATGCATGAACAACTTGTTCACATGTGAAACTATATGATTCATACATGTCTTGTAGATTATAAAGTTGCATAAAAAACATAGTCACATGTGAAAGAATATGTCTCATAACTTAGTCACATGTGAAACTATAGGACGTGTTACCGTACATTGCTTGTCTAAAGTGCGGTTATCATTGACCGCATGATATGAAGAAGAAAATACATTATGCTAACATAGAATACATATAGACTACATCACTACAATATAACATTTGCAAATTTTACAACTCATTTATGCGTTAATGCGTTTAATTAAACAATTATCCTAACTAGGCTTTACTCATATGTGATGTTTGTAACATGTGAAGTCTATAAGCCTGCTCAAATGGCTAATAGCTCTGTGTAACCTTTTAATTATGAAATGACATGTATGCAGGGGGATCAAGTGAATAAGCTACAATGCTACATACATCTATAGGGGCAACAATGTCATTACAAAAGCAACAACCTAGCCGCAGACTTGCTATCACTCGTCGTCGGGACATTTCTTCAACACCGGCAGATAAAGAGCTAGATTCGGTTTTGACTCATCGATTCGCGGTGAGAGGACCGGCACCATGACGCATTACCAAGAAACTGTCAAACCCCAAGCGGCGGAATTGTAAGTGAAGATTAAAGTAAAAAAGAAAAGCAAGTCAATGCGGTTTAATTGCCAATGAAACGCTTAAGGCATAATGGAAATTTCCTACATCACAAGAAGTTCTAAAATACTAGTTTATAAATAAAATAAAAATTCCCCTTGTACCCTACTAGCATACTTCTCAATCCCCATGCCACGATGGTTCCTTTTGGTCATTTCACGCTCATTTTGACGGTCTTAATTTATATGGAAAAAGGGTCCCATTTAGATGAATTTTAACTCTTGAAGTCAAACTAACCTTGTTAGCGTTGGCACATAATAGAGTTGGAAGCCAATGACTTTCTGCAGTCATCAAGCACATTTTGCTCATCTTGACTAGGTACCGGATGCCCAAGCATAGTTATAGCCATCACTGCCTTCTGCTTCCTGCAAATGAAAATAAAAAAATATTAATAAATTATTGTATATACACATAATCTGAAATCTAAAGTTCTTTTAAATTTACCACTGCTGGAAAAATTCTCTTGAGACTATTAACTGCTGCCAATGCTTTGAGATCACCGCCATCAAGACAGTCTTGCAAAGTATATAGGGATTGCCTCAAAGGATTTGACATGACTACCTTACCACTATCAACCAATGTTATTTTCCGCACACCCCAAGCCTGAAATACATGTTTTATACATGGGCATAGACGTTGAAGTCGGCAAGGATGTGGTAAATTACCACTATATTCTTGTTGCAGTAAGGAATATAAATGTGAAACTCACCATAAGCATACGTGCCACCTGGCATCCAAGAGTCCCAGCTCCCAACAAAAGACATTTGGTACTAGACAACATGTTCAGGTCCAAAGATGGCAATGCACGCCATCTCGTTAGCTTTAGATTCAAATCCGCAGATGATATAGCCATCCTGTAGGATTCAATTACTTTTTTTACACGATGACACATAAAAATTACAATATAAGAAATTTGTAAAACCCAACGTCTTGAGTTGGATCCATGGTAGTAGATAGGTTAATGCGTCTAGGTACTCTCTTCCCTTTATTGAGTTCCCATCCAACAGCATTAGGCACATATTCTTGAGTTTGCCATGCTGATTTACGTTAAAGTAAAAAAGATTTTAAATGTTACAAAAAAAAAGTGCAGATCAAAAGTTATAATCTTAAAAGAAACAAATATGTTTTAAAAAATAATTTATACCCAAATTTGGTTGATCTACCTTGTGATGATTCTATCAGAGCTTCACCAACTAGGGATAAACCCAAGTCAGCAAAGCCATGATTCTCACGATAGCATAAGAAACGAACCTTCTTTGTGTTCCATGATTCTCACGATAGCATAAAAGTTGCGGAGAGGCCAGCCAGGATTGTTTGGAAGATGACACGGGTCATAAAAGGAAAATACGATATGTAACCATTAAAATGGGCCTAATTAAAGAGCTAAGACACTAAAAGATTTTGCCAGGATCTTTACTAGGTTATACCGATGACGTAGTGTACCATAAAATTCATCCCTACAATCTGTAAAGGCTCTGGCACTATACTAATTTTTGTGTATTCTATTCGGAAGTTTAGAAGTGTTTTTTACCTTATGGCCTTTACTTTGACAAGCTTCATAGTCCTTTAGAGGTCTGATAGTAGCATCTGAATTTGAAGAAAGCGGAAACCAAAAGAAGCGATACATCGCAAAATTCATGTATTCAGAAACTTTGCATCTATAAAACTAAAAACACTCCACGAATGAATACATCAAAATGACTACTTGCTGTTAAACTTGACATACGCCACTCACTACTGACATAACACGATTCACTGTATGCCATGAACACAATTCAGATGGTGCATCTTAGAGCAAAACAAACATAGCTGATTAATAACAAGAAAAACAAATATTTGAATCTATATCATCAAACCTCTTCTTTTGTGAACCATTTTGATCTTTGCCGCAAATCAACCAGTGTTCTTTGGAGGGTCAAGAATGAGAGCGAGGAAGGCAAACCCAATATATAAGTATAGATGTATCAAATATCAGAAGAAATTGATGTGACTTTCATACTCTGATTTTGGCATACTCATGTTTACAACCATATTAGCAAACTGCATGCTTTCAATGATCATAACGTGTGATGGATCATAATGTAATTGCGCAACACGAAATGCATCTTTTGCTTCATTATCAACAAAAGCGTATCTTTGAGTCTAACGGCTACTAACCTTTTCTTCACCGTCGTTTTTATAAACCTAGTGCAGTTCTCAACCAAAGAAACATGAATTGCATGCCCCTGCAAGAAGCGACCACGATAATGAGAATATCCACAAGTAGGTCATGCCTTTTTAGTATTTACCGTTCTCTGAATTCCATAAGAATACATATACACGCACAAAAATGATAAATGTATTGCAACTAACAAAAATATATTACTACGTTTCCTGAACCGAGCTCCAACTCCAACTCCAACTCCGCTCTAGCTCCGAGTCAATGACTTTAAGGATAGCCTCTGATCTTCTTGCAAAGAAATCCTCTTAATTAAGGCAATTAGGTGGTGTAAGCTGAGCATGTGTTAGCACTACCACTCCTTTATGCCAAATTTCTTTACCAAAACACTCTGTTATCACCTTCACAATCTGCTTATCCAAGTTGTCATTAAAAGAGAGTGTGAAATATTAGAAGGATAATAGAGTATGTGAAATATTAGAAGGATGTGAAACTAATAAGACATTTGGGGTGTCTTGCAATTCTGAATAATTAGAAGAATAGCATCTAATATTCCGACTATAATCTTAGCAAGCATGAGTTCACTTAGTTCTTAATAGTAATTTAAGTATGACGATCATATGGTTCTTTACTTCTTTGTAGTACCGAAAGGATGCAATAAGAATCAAAACTTATTACGGTTAACTTAACAATTAATATGTGTGAGACTTATAGTACGCAAATGGTAAAATTTGCAAGAGAAATAAAGGACTGAATGACTTCTATTATTTGTATAGCGGTTATGCTAAGCGGAGCAATAACTTTGTTAGCCTAAAGCAATATTTAGTTCGAAAATCTTTTTATGCTTAAATAGGCCAACACAATTAAGGAATTAAAAAACCGAAAGAGAGGTTTCCATCTAAGCCATCCATTTATACCAAAATACAACTTATGTAGTTGTTTGCACGTAAGCCATAAATTAATTAAATGTGCTTAAAAGCATGGATTAACAAATCATCTTTTTAAGACATGTTTTTTGTCTTCACCGCAAATTACCAATACTTTTAGATCTCCACAGTTTGAAACTTATTTAGGGGTTTCACATTGTAGTGAAAAAATGCTAGCGGACGGTCAAGAACATGGTAATGATTGTAAAGTTAGCAAATCATTCGAACCGCAGATCATATATATTTTTTAAACTTTTTTCGGTTTATAAACATTCAGAGCTAAAGATGTATCACAATGCTTATATAACCAGTCATTTGATTTAATATTAAAACAGGTGCAAGTTCATCATACCATATTTACTTGAGCACTATTAACTCGGATTGGTAGTTACTGAAACGAAGCACAACCATTAATACGTGATTAATGATGTCCTCACCTCAATATCATTTAAGAGACAAAGGGGTCAGAATCACGGTTTAATTGGTCTACCACGGTCTCATTATAGATTTCAAGAGCTTAAAACTTCAACACAAATATACCCTGTAAAGCCATAACAAGTACATTACAGTGGAAAAATTTGAAAAATATATATGGATGTGGCAATTTTGAACCACGGGTTATAGTTAAATGTAAAAAAGTAAATGGCATAAAGATAAAATTGTGAATATGAGCATAAATGTACATGGCAGATAAAAATAGCTTGATTGAGGTTGATCGTCTTCACTACTCTACTCTCTATAGTAATAATGTGCAAGGATGAAGGAAAGTAGAAGATTGCAAAAGGATCTTGATCATCATCATCATGAACTTGCTTTGGTTTTTTTATAGATATGGTCTCACTTCACGGACAAAATACTTGGAAAAGTCACCGATCTTGAAGAGAGGGAAAGGAAAATCGGATGCACTGCAACTTATTAAACGTGTGTGTGTTGTTTTCGAACTCGATAAGATTGTGGTGTATGAAATTGATGTAATGATTTGCTCAAGAATGTGGCGTATGAAAATCTGATGCACTTGAACTTATTAAACGTGGGTGTTGTTTTTGAACTCGATAATAATACGGCATATGAAATTCAGGTAATGATTTGCTTTATAAGAATGTGGCGTATGAAATGGCACTGGAACTTATTAATTGTGTTTGCGTTGTTTGAGCTGGTGAAATATTTGTTATAGTGCAACTGGTGCTCATAAGTGTATATAATAGATTAAGTGCACTCCTGCTGAGGTAAAGAATAACTTGATCAAGTAATATATAAGTATAGTTTATTGACAAACTCATGGTCGTTGGGACAGTTAATAAACAAGTGCAGATGTTTATTTCGTTCCGCGAAGGCGGTGGGATTGACCGAATGGAAAGATTATGAACTCAGCTGAGCTTTATAACAACTACAAAAGTGTAAGCACTTCAGTCTAAATACGACACTAAAATGGGTCTAAAGCCTAGATGAAAACATGACGGTGGTGCTCAAGTGTGGTAAGGACACATATTAAACAAAACATCAAAACCTTGCATTCTATCCTAACAACCTTAATGCACGCGTCATTGAATCTCACTACCTTTAAACATGTCACATGCTAGAACTATGTCAGTCGTTTTCATTAGCCTTCCCAGACATGCTTTAGACATGGGATTAGCCTAGGTAAGTGTTATTATCAACAAAATTTTTTACCATGAGATCTATTCCCACATTTCCATAAAATTGCCTAGGCTTGGATCACTTTGCTTTCACACGTACACACATGTACACGCTTGCCCTCTGAGACCATAGTAACAAAAGGCATCCCTACTTGTGATCATACTTAATAGAGTCTACGATCATAATAACTTGGCATTGACCAAGAACTTCATTCATCACTCTGTAACTATGATTGTGAATAATGTAAGTATTTGTGTATACATTAATCACATCTTTGTAACAATGATAGTGGTTTTCATGAAGCGTCAAGACATGCTATAAACACGAAAAAGGAGGGAGTAGCGAAGAAACCTAATTATCACAACTTAAATAAAAAGCGGTGTGGGTGGGCCTTTGGCATATATAAAAGTTGATGTAGTTCTACGGAACAGAGCGGGTCAACAAGCCAAATTTCTTCTTATTGGTCAGATATATGACTTAATTCAACAACAGTTGTTAAAGCTCGTGACTTATGGGCAGTAAGACTTTCAAATTAGTTTTTCATTACCCTAAAAAGATTCTTACATCCTAGCATGCAGTAACTAAATGCTACGTTTAGTATTTTGTACAACATTCAACTAATAAATCATCCAAGGGACAGATCTCCGCAACTATACCATCTCATGCTTGTAAAATATATGTTCTAACTCTTCAATAAGGATTTTAGAGTACATGATCAATTAAATGTGGATTCTATTCAAGGGTCATAGAATAATACTTGAGTCACAAGAATAAGAATTTGGGAAGACAAACCAATCATTTTTATATGAAGCAACTAACATGTTTTTAAAGCAATTATCTTTATAGTTTAAATACTTGCTGATGCTCTTTTCTATTATCCTCTTTATGCTCTTTTTAAAGCAACTAACATGTTTTTAAATAAGATATTGACTTTTGCAAATTTCTTCACGTGTGAAGATATTCAATATCATATCTCTTCACATGTGAAGATATTGGATACCTTATTAATTCACATGTGAAGATATTTGATACCTTATATGAAGTCTTTCAAATCTCAATAACTTATTTGAAGCCGTCGACACAAATCAAGTGTCAAGCAAATTTCTTCACATGTGAAGATATTCGATACCATATCTCTTCACATGTGAAGATATTCGATACCCTATTCAAAGCCTCTCAAATCTCAATACCTTATTTAAAGCCATCAACACAAATCAAGTTATAAGCAAATCTACTATTCTATTGAAATTCAGAAACGGCGTAGATCATTTCGTATATTCAGACGGTGATGATATGCAAAAATAATTTTGAAAAAAAGCTAGACCGATTCACGACGACCACGCATTTCTTTTTATATGCAAGACCTTGAAACTCACTGGAGGTTTCAGTACATGAACTTAGCTAATAATAGGTTCCGATTAAAAAACATCAACCTATATTCATATATGAAAATAACTAGCATTTCATCAAACACGTAGTGTACATTGACAAAACACCAGTAAAAGACATGTTCATCTTTCATTTTCTTCATCAAGTTTATGTAATTATCTAACTTATCCATGAACATGACTAGTAACTAAAATCAAACAAATAAATCACAGGAAAAAAATTATCTATAATCACTGAATAAAAAATAAATACATATGAATCAAAGCTTAATTCTGACTTACTCAATACCTCTGTATAATGATGATGATGATGATTATCAATGGAGGGTGATGGTGATCGGTGGTGGACGTTGGTAATCGGTGATGATTTGGTAGACGGTGGTGATCGAAGATGATTATGTCGGTGGACGGTGGTGATCAACGATGATTACGTCGGTGGACGGTGGTGATCGGTGAGGACTAGGACGGTGGGACGGTTGTGATCGGCAATGACGTGGTAGAAGCTGGTCTGATAAGTTTGAGAGTATGTGTTTTTCACACTTGCAAAAGTGAGATGTGTGTGTTTTTTATGTTATATACTAACGCTTGAAACTAAAAGATCTGTTCATTGCATATTTAATAAAAATTATGATTTATTTTAGCCATTAGATTAAAAAAAAAGAGGGGATTAGATGAATGGCGGGATTTCTTCTCGCGTTCTAACAAAAATTAGACTTCTCATTTGAGCGCTTGTCATATATATATATATATATATATATATATATATATATATATATATATAAATATATATATATATAACCTAATCACTAAACAAGTCTCGAACTATTTTTCTTAAACCTATGTCACGTATATATATTAGCTAACAACTTCACTCGACCTTGTTTTACTAAATAAAACCTTAAGAATATGTTATGTTATGTTAAGTAACACTATAACGATCTAAGAAAACCTCCTAAAACCCTCCCCCAGGTCGCGCTATATTTCTAGCCAAACGACACCCACGTTGGGCCTTAAGGCCCAGTTACGACAAAAACCATGACCCAAATTAAGTTAACCCGGTCCAATGTTAACAAAAATAAGCCATAAGCTAAGGTAAAAGATAAATAAGCTATCTAGATCGAAATGTATTTTTTTTGGACTTAATTCGCAATTTATATAGTATTCGGGTTGAAAATGAATATTATGGAAAGTATAATGCGAATAATTAAAAGTATACATATGCATGGGAAAAGTCTGGGGTAAGAATGGTAAATATGGAAAACTTGTTTTAAATAAAAGGTTTTGTGTAAAAGTGTAAATTTTGGAACTTGAAGGACCGAAAATGAAAATATGACTTTTTGAATGATTTTGTAAAAAAACAGTTTTATGAGGTACCAAAACTGTAAATTTTGGATATTTTGAATGAGAAACATATTTGGGTATAAATTGACTTTTTTACAAAGTTTAGGGGCCAAACTCGTATATTTTATAACTTGAGGGTAAAAAGTGTAAATTTAGAAAAATGTTTAGAAAACTTGTAAACTTATAACGACTTAATAAAAAAGAATATTTTAATGACCTAGTGTTCAGAGAATTATTACGTCAATAATTAAACAAACTTATATATATAATATTTATAAGTATATAAATATATGAAAACGTTAATCGATATCGACACACCTTAGAAGTAAATAAATCAACTCTTGACAACATCGTCATATTTATAAATCAACACTAATATCGCACTATTGAATTTTATATTCAATACCCTATCATTTTGGTCGTGAACCAAACATATATCATTATTCTGATACTTGCCATCTCATTCTTAGGTCCGGGTTGGAGCCGCTATTATATCACACTTAATCTCTTTGTGCTTCATCACTATTCGGTGAGGTGAGTATTCACAGCCCTCTTTTTACCGCTTTACTTATTTGGGGTGAAATGCATGAACATAAACTTAAATTGTTTTTCTCTAAACTTGTTGATATATTTTGAACCCTTTGACTTATATTGAACTCTCTTCTGACTTGATTATAACTATTTAATATATTTTGAACCCTTAGACACTTGGACTTAATTATGAACTATTTGAACCTAATGGACCGTACGTCCTTGACCGAAAGTCTCCCCTGTTCGTAGCAGTTCCGAGTCTCCCATGTTCGGAGCAGTCATTAATTGATAGTATATAATAGTTGTTATGATGTACTATTCGTACATTCACATTGTTAGTCCCCGATTGGTTTGTCGTTCACACTACAATTATACGTACCGTTCGTACGGCTCCCTTCTGCGGAGCAGTAGGTAGTATGGATAGTACTATTAGAGGTCGGCCAACCTCTCGTTCCCTTGTCTACGGAACGCATATTATCTATTTTAGGGGCTTTGCCGCATAATTTATTATATACGAGGCGTTATTGTTATAATTTGTCATGACCATATGTGTATTAACCACCATACTTACTACTTGAATTACTGGAATGTATTTGAACTTATATGTTACAAGTCTTGTATGGGCGGGACTTGTAACATGGTGAGTTGACAGGACATTTTCCAAGCAGACCTTCTCAAAATGGTTTTTCGTACGACATAAAACCTGTGTACTCACCAACTATTTTCATAGTTGACCCGTTTTTTCATGCATTTCAGATGATCGTTGGTAAGAATATTTTATGAAGATTTTAAATAAAGGAGTCGTCACAAGTTACCCGGGTCGTAATGTAGTAAAATGTTATTTTTTTGGAAGTCAAACTTTATGTTTCAATAGCCAAGGTCGGCTAGAACCTTATTGTAATGTTGCACTACTTCTTTAAATTTAAATTATGATATTGTACTATATCTCTTTGCGATGTATATTGATTTCGTCGCACCTCGCGTTTCCGCCTCTGGTGGGGTGTGACAGGCACCTCTACTGAATTGACAGCTGCACGTGCCAATTGCCAAGAACATATATTTGCAAATGATCCAACCGAAGGTTAGTCTCAGTTGTTTTGTTTTCCACTTGTGTTCTTAAATACTTTATGCCGTAACTTCTTATGTCTTAATAGCGTGTACCGGTGGTATATACTATTGTTTTTATGTCTTATTGCATTGTCTTTGTAGGTTATAGACATGTTCAAAAGGTCTTGGACTTTATTATGTCAACAAGTAATTGGAACCTGCCGCGATGTGGCGGGAGTGTTTTGATATTGGGTTCAGTGAGGATGGTGGTGGATTATTTGGAAGAGACTGTAGTGTTAGTGGTTCTGCGGGGGGCGTGCGGGTCGCAGTTTTATCTGTATTGTTAGTTTTATTTGTATTGTTACGCGACGCATGATTGTGTTCGATAGTAGAAATTCACACCCATAAATCTAATGTTCTGACCAATTTATTTATACAATAATAAAAAAATTCATGAAACTGGACGTCTTTGGCCCCTGTAGTTTAAAAAAAAATTTGAGAATTTTTAAAGTTATTTGATAGGTTAAGGGTGTATTTTGAAAGTTTTTATTTTTATTTATTTATTTATTTTTTATTTTTTTAAACTATATATAAATATTAAACTTCAACTATTTTTTTAAGATCGTACGGATGTCAAAAGCATATCAATATTGGCCCGTTTTGTTTGTTATCGGAGACCTTTTTGGCGGCATTTTTTTTATTCAAGAAATCGTAAGGTACCTATAAGCTACACGATAAATAAAGTTTGTTGTATAAAAAAGTCGTAAATAATAAGAAGTTTAGAGGCTGTTTCATAACTTCCTTTCTTAACTTTTATAAAGCCATGAGCCCATGACTTTTCTTTTTCATTGTGGATGAATTAAGTCAAAAAAATTAATAATATTTAAATCTGGGAGAAATAAAATACTATAGTTTTTAATGTCTTCCATCTATAATATATATATATATATATATATATATATATATATATATGGGGATAGTTTTTTACAATTTTTTAGCCATTAATTGGCTAATCCTTTAATAAAAATACACTAGCATTGATTGAGGGACCCACATAAAAGAATCGGATCAACAAAAATAATCAGGGACCCACATTATTAGTACAAAATTGTAGCCAATTAGCTACAATTAATTGTAGCATATATATATATATATATATATATATATATATATATATATATATATATATATATATATATATATATATATATATATATATATAATAACCATAATATTATAATTATAACTGCTTCTCGTTATAAAATCTTATTGCTATATACGAATACTCGTATATTATTAAATAATGAAACCACGATAAAGTTACAGGTTTCGATAGTAAATGACGTTAGCTTAATATATTTTACCCAAGCGAGCTGGGCTAACTTACCATTAATGTAGTTGGGCTCAGGGATGGAGCTAAGGGGGGTTTCAGCGGGTGCCCGGGAACTCCATGGTTTTTTCGATGAAATGTTAATTTTTGAAAAAATACTGATTTTTTTTAAATGCGTCCGGTCCTTTGAAATGTGTTTCCAGTATTACGGTTCAAAAGATTTTGTGCACCCGGTTATATTTAGTCCTGGCTCCGTCCCTGGACTTGGGCTCACCCCATAACCTTTGCCGGTGGTAAAAATGAATGACATATTATGCCAAAGTAAAAGTGGGTGGCGGAACTACTCCGTAACTCTCATTGCCGTCACCTGCAACTCTCACCACCGCCGTCACCGCCGGCCACCACACCTCACCGCCACCACCATTCGAATCCTTACAACCTCCTCTCTCCGATCCACTACCACACGCACCCAAAAAATCATAACCCTCACTCATCCGTTTTTCTCCCGTACACACCACCCGTTTTCATCTAAACATCAACCCAGACGCCACCCTTCAACCTGTTCAACCTAGCCACCACCCTCAACCATAATGAGCGGTATTCTGGATACCCCCTAAAATGTCGGGCGACTCAAGAAGCAAGGCACCAGGAGAATGGTAGGAGGTGCTAGCAAGGAAAGGTAGACAGGAATCACAATAGGACGAGGCTTCCAAGAAGGCAATAACGAAGTTTTTCGTGTCAAATTTACCACTAAAATGTTCTTCTTCGGATCTCAAGGAGGTTTTCAGAGGGTTTGGGGTGTATGAGGGGTCCTATATTGCTAGGAAGCTAGATAGGATGGGGAAAAGGTTTGCCTTTGTTTCATTTAGGGACATTGGTAATGCGAAAAGATTGGAAGGGGAGATGGGTGATTTATGGATGGGTTCCTATAAATTGTTTGTTACTTTGGAAAGATTTGTGGATGGTCACACAGTTGATAATGATAAGTCTGTGAACAAAAGGAAGGACAAGACGGTGGAGTATGTGGCCACATCAAAAACTTATTCAGGGGGAGCTTTTAATGGGGTGGACAAACAGGTTTTTCGAGGTCATGATAACACTGAAGTGGGAGGATGGAGATCATTTCTTGATACGGTATTGAATAAGAACAAGGTGGACGTGATCAAAGTAGACGACAATATAGAGGGTTTTTCTGCGTGGTACGATTTGTCTTTGGTGGGTAAGGTTATTGATGTCAAGACTCTCATTACTCTGAAGGCAATGTTGGGCAACAGAGGGTGGAGTTACGTGGCAATTAAGTACATTAGCGGTCTTAAAGTTATGTTGGTCTTTAAGGGATTGGATGACTGTGATCGTTTCCTGATGGATGAAGAGATGTGGTCGATGTTTTTCATTGAATTACAGAAATGGGAGGGTAAAGGCAAGGTAGTGGATGAGAGAATAGCTTGGTTGCACGTGCATGGAATTCCAGTTCAGCTAGCGATAGATCAAGTATTAGATGTGGTCGGCAGTCGGTATGGGGAGGTTGTGCGGCCGACACGGAAGTCGGTTGAGGATAATAACTTCTCGTATGCTCGTATCGGGGTTTTATGTAAATCTCGTGGTAGGATTGTTGATCGGGTGGATATCAGGTGGTGAGAGGATACATATAAAGTTTGGATAGATGAAGACGTGGGTGAATGGAGTCCTGATTGTTTGAAGGACTTTGATGCGCGTGAGGAAGGAAGAAATGTTGAATCCTTTAATCAAATTCATGACAATGGGGTTGATAGGGAGGATGAGTGGAAGGAGGACTATGTGCCTGGAGATGATTTGGAGATGGGTGAAATCCGGGGAGACGTTACTCCTTTTGAAGTGAATGCTGAGTCTTCGGTCAATGGATTCGCAGTTTCGAAGGAAGGTACGCCAGGGTTTCGTAAGAAGTATAGAAAGAAAAATGGGATCAAGAATAGGGGGAGGCGAGTGGGTCTCAAGAAAGGCCAAAAAGCGTTCAAGGGGACGATAATGACCCGTTTGGGTTAGATAGACTAATTGGTATTATGGCAACATCTACACCTCGGGGTACTAACGAGAGAGGGAATTGCATGGTGTTTTTGTACTCCGGATCTAAACATGGGTTCGAGCTACACGTGCGAATGATCAGGTGGTGGAACAGACGGTTGTCGAGGATTTGGTTCATGAAGCGGGAATACGAATTGATCGTAGCCCGTTGGACGTAGAAGCTGAAGAAACAGTTGCTATGGCTAGGGCTTTAGGGGTTGAGAATTTGCGAGGATTTTATGCGAGCTTCATAAGATCTTGAGAAGTGAAGGTTATCAAGATGTCGGTAAATGATTGTGCTATCGTTAGGTTTTCCATAGGTTTTTAGTAGGGGTTTTCGGTTGGTAGTGTTGGGTTTTTTCTTGGTCCGTTGTATTCTCGTTTTTCTGTAGGTTTTCGGCCTGCTTCTCCGCCTTGGAGATAGCTTGCCTTTAGTGTTTAATGAAAGTCAATTTTCAAAAAAAAAAAAAGTGGGTGGCGGAAGTTATATTTTATTGCAAGGCATTATTATAATATAGTTAGTAACGTCGCCCATCTATTATATACTATATAAATCTTTAGGTTATCTACATCTCTATTATTTTTGTCCATGTCCATAATCATAAACTTATGTCAATTTTTAGTATAAATCTCTAGTTTACACTATTTTGCCAAAAAAGTTCTAAATAAATTCTAAACAAGTTTTGTCTTGTGTTTTAGCGATGTACAACATCAAATCAAGCGATAACAACATATGCAACTTATAAAAAGTATATAAATACCAAAATGAAAGAGAAACCTGGAAACTAAACATAATTCTTACAAGGTCTTGGATGAAAAACCACAAGGACAAATCTATCCTAATCTTCTAGTCTTCTACCACTTGATTCCTTGCAAACACTTATTAACCTTGAGCTAGATACTCCAAGGATCACTTTACTTCAGCCTTTAATCACCTTGTGTAACTCTTAAACTAATCATGGAATCACCAAATCAACACTTGGACTTTGTAGTACTAACTATGGCCTTCATCTTTACCCTTTTACTTGAAGCTTGAAATCAACTAATGAATGGTGATATGGTGATGGTGATGTACGACAAGGATGAAGGAGACAAGAGAGATTAGTAACTTTTTCTCTTTTTTTATGTGTGTTACTTTGAAGTGAAGCTAAGTTTAAAAGTTTATATAAGGAGGTGAGGGATTATGTGGCAAGTTATAAGATTAAGAGTCTTAAGGCCACATGGCCTTGGTGATGAGCCATTGCACACCACCTCATGCCTTGAGGTGGTTAGTGTGTTACAATTTTGATTTACGGAGTATAGTTTGGTCTCGGTAATTACTAACGTTAAGCCATTAAGTCACGAAACTTACAACCGTATAACGTAAAAATGTAATACTTATAAAATGTTAAAATTATCAATATACTCCAACTAAGTATATTAGATGTGTAATAAGTTTAACGGAAAGCGTAAACGTTGTTAAAACCTAAAATCGTAGGTTTAAGTACGCGCAATACGTAAAAAGTACAAAGTTTACGTAAAAAGGTAAAATGACAATAGTTCATATAAAATATGGCTATTAGTGAAAATAAAGTGTATAGAACACACAAAATCACCATAGTCTTGTGTTGGTTACGAGTAAAGTTTACGCGATTGAACTTTATTAATTATACGCAAAAGTATTTACTTTAAATAATAAAGTAATAATAAAAAAAAGTATATAGTTAAATAGTGACATGGAATTTACGTTGCTATACCATCTCCTAAAACTAAGGGTGTCCAAAATTCCTACAGATGCCATGAATAACCGTATTGATAGAGGTTAAAATATTATGTGTGAGGTTGGAACACTAAAAATTTGTATTCTTGAATGCAAAAAACATGATGAATCTTTTGGACTTTTATATAAATACTTATGCTCATTTTACGACAACATGTTGTGTGTTCGATCTTACATATTAGTTTATATCACAGGTGATACATCAAACGGGTTTAACTTTCAAAGAAAAAATTTATCCTATTTTCTTCAAATTTTATGAATAAACTGTGCTGATTGAAGGTCCAGAAATTATCTTAACTACATAAAATAGAAAAATGGTCAAAAAGTCAAAATGTGGAAAAGTGAAAAAGTGGAAAATGTGGAAATGTGAAAAAGTGGAAAATTATTTTTGGTAACTTGAAAAATTATCTTTGGCAACTTGGAAAAAGTCATATTGTTATATTTTTTAATAAAAAATATGACCCGATCGGGTTTATAAAACCTGGTCAACACGGGTCAACAAAAAACCAGCGATTTAATCAGATTCTCAAACAAGCAAAAACCCGGTCCTGTCCGGAACGGTGTCCGAGTCGGTTCCCGGATCAATCATATTACCGACAAGGGCGCTCATAAGTATTACTATTATTTTTTTTTATTACTGTAATTTTAAATTATTAACTTTTGGTTATAAGTATTACTTTATTATTGTAATTACATTTTCATCTTTTCACGTTCTATTTTGAATGTTAAACGAAACACTTGCCACAATATTGCATATCGTTAATTTTCTACCACTAAGAACCGCTGCCGTAAGACACGGGTACTCGCCTAGTAGGTGATATATGGTTAGCAAGTTAAGGTATGTGTATCTTTCATTGCCAAAAACGATGAATCATTTTGAGTTTACAAAAATACTTATGCCCACTTTACAAATATATGTTACGCGTTCGAACTTACCAATTAATGTTATATCACATTTGACATCAAGGTAGTTTTATTTAAAAAAAAGAAAAAAAAATAATCTTTTATTTTCTCAAAAAAATCAAATTAATCATCTCATTTCTCTTGTTATATAGTGAGTGATCGAAATTTGTTCCTCAATTTACAAGAAAATATTAGTCCTTATTTAAACTTTGCTCTATCAACATTATTAAAATGGTTACTACCAACTCGATGGTAACTTTTGCATTTACTTTTGGTAAGTTGATCGACACGGCAAGTCGACAACCGACATCGTATTATCTTGTACTATATGAAAGAGGCCCTCACATGGGTTGATACCTTAAGAATTAACCTAACAGCTGATAAAATAATGATGATATATTCTTTTAACTTATTTAAGTGATCAATAGGTTTGTTCTAAGATCTCTGGTTCGTTAATTTCAAAACTACGAAAAGACGTTTTGATAAGAAAAAATTGAATATAACTAGTTACACACTTTTGTATGTTATAACTTTTCAAAAGATTGTCGGTTTGAACTGATTTGGTTGATCTGAAAAATTATTAAACCGAAATTGCAGTTTGATCGAATATGATCAAATCAACCAAACTGAACCTTGCTACAGATCCCTATTTTTCTAGGTGTTATGGTGTTTTCGTTCATTTTCTTAGAGCGGTGGGTACCCTCGTATCATAGAGGTGATGTCGTAGCAAAAAAATGTTATCACGTCAGCAAAACTCTTTATAGCACCAGAAATTTTACGACGTCATATTTTGGCCGTTACCCTTAGCACCGGAAAATGTGGTGCCATAAGACATTTTTTTTTTCATTTACATAAAATAAAATAAAACCCATACAATATTAACCAAAATAAAATTCATTAGATTAAAATAAAACAGATTACATAATAATTCAAATAAAATTAAAAACACATTAAAGTAAAAACAAACTTAAAAAGCTTAAAACGTTTATTGATGTACCTTATTAGTTATTAGGGCCCGTTTGGTTTATGGGTTTTAGTGGGTATAGATTGATTGAAAGTGTAAATTTATTGTTTGGTAAGAATTTAGATTTCTGACACATAGGTGTGGAATAGAAAATTCAATCCGGACCTAGTTGGGTGGTTTGAGTGGATTCACAGTATATTTTATTCAACAAATATTGTGCACCACATAATTTATTATATATTCTTGTTTTTTGATTTTTTTATTAAGATTGAGTGGGATTTTTAATATTTTTTTATTTAAAATATATTATAAAATATATTTTAATAAATATAATTTCTCTCTCCTAAACCTACCTCAAATCCAAATCTCATACCAAATCCAAATCTTAATCCAACCCCACTTATAAACCAAACGGACCCTTAATGTAACTTTAAAATAAAAATGACAATGAAATCAAACTTTAAAGGTATAAACTATAAATTACTTATTTATATATATAGAAAATGACTTTTTGTTCTTCTTCTCCATCGTATACCTGCAATTCAAGAACCTCAAATACACACGTTTCACGAATTAAAAAAATAAAAATAAATAAATAAATAATACAAAATCTCTATGGCGTGAGCTGGCCACCATGGCATGAGAAACCATGACGCCTCCCACGATATCGTACGTCGTCGAAAAAGCTGGGCTGGTGGGAAGGCACGAGGCTATAGCGCCACCGTACCTCCCACTCAAACCGTTAAAAATATTGCACTACAACATTAAACGGATTATGCTATAAATCCATCTCAAATTTGTCATTCCCTGCAATACAGTAACATGCTTTTTTTTTCCTTTCCTTTGGCACATTTATTAGCCGTAACATATGACAAACTAATTCGACCCTTTATCGAGTTTATAGGGTTGTCAGAAAAACCTAATAAGCTATGCTGGACCTAAATCAACCTGACCTTATATCAGGTTCGAATCAAGTTTAGATCAAATCACGTCAACCCATTTAACACCCGTGGTTGCAAGTATATATAGTCAATATAGTTGAGATCAATGTAGAATCAAAATTATCTAATGAATGAACCAATCCTAGCAATTTATTTTTTCATTAAAATAAAAAAACCTACTTTCCACATCTTTTAAAAAAAATTAAATATCTTGCAAATGGTAAATTTTCAAGCGAGAAAAAATATATATATATCATCGCGACGATTATTTTTTATCTTTCAGTAGACGGGCATATCGATATATTTTCGAAATTTTTTTTCGATTTTGTTTATCCAGTTACGTCTGAAAAAATCACATGTGATTTCATAAATCTCATAAATCACATGTGATTTGTGATACAAATCGTATGTGGCTTTTCCAGACGTAACTGAAAAGAAAAATCGATTTTTTTTTATCAAAAGTATATTTAAGTGTCCGTCTATAAAAAGATGATTTAATTCTCGTCGCGATAGTATGATTCATTTTTCGATTAATGGTGCGATATATATATATATATATATATATATATATATATATATATATATATATATATATATATATATATATATATATATATATATATATATATATATATATATATATATATATATATATATATATATATATATATATATATATATATATATATATATATATATAGTTATGATCAAATAAGAAGATTACTTAAAATAAGAAGGAATAAGAAGAACTATAACCGAAAACCCGAGATGCACCGACCTAAATTAGATGCATCCCTATAATCTTAGATGCATTATAACGCATCATATTGTGTTTTCTAAGCTTTTAATCGATGCATATACATATATTAGATGCATTTCATGATTTCTCTTATTTTTTGTTCCTCTACACGTGCCGAAATCATGAAAATCAATTTGCACCATCTATACATCAAATTAACTTTCGAAACTCAAGATGTTGCATCTATATGAATAGAAATGCATCTAATGCAAGTCGTTGCGTCTCAAATGCGTGATTTTGGTCACTTCTCACAACTTCTTATTTTAATTTACTTCTCACTGGATCCCTACTCTCTCTCTCTATATATATATATATATATATATATATATATATATACTAGCTTCATAGCCCGCCCGGATGGGCGGGCTAGCTTCATAAAATCAATTGATGTAGTTTAACTTGACGTAAATAAATATTGAATGATGACAAATATTTTAGACACATAAATTGGAACACAAAAATGAAAAAGTTCATGCATTATGTGTAAAAATAAGAATGAAAGGTATGATAACAACTTAATTAGATGATACTTAGTAATATAGACTGAATAAAACTTTTTCATGCACAACGTTTGTTATATACTTTGTGTAGTGTCGTATTTGTAGAAACAAAAACCCTTAGCTACTTTTTTTAGTGTAATATATATAAAAGTTATTTTCACTGTTTAATAAATATAAGTCTATAGTGCTTATTCAAGTACTCGTAATAAAACTTCTTTATAGACGTTTTTTTTGTCGAGTTTGTGTAATTGTATTATGTGTAGCAACATGTATGATGTAGTAACATAAAAAACTCAAAAAACCAAATTATATAATCACATTTAATATGATAACATACATTTTTGTATTCAATGAAAGTAAAAAAATAAAGACACGACCATATTTTCTTTTAAGCAGATATAAGTCATAATTATTACATCTTCTCAAGTGGCAACCATGTATTATTTAAGAGTGTTGATATGCATACCATACTTTATGACTCTTTCACCACTAAATCACACCAGTGATGCACACAGTACAACATCGCTATGCATAATTGGTGGTGTGCAATTCACTTTTAATGGTGTGCATATCACCCCCATTGTTTAACCACATATTTTGGCGCAAGAATCTATTTCTCCCAATGGCAATTACCGATTATTTGAAATTTCAAAATGATATGCCTTATTGGTTCTAATTTTGTAGTCTCGTAAAAACATGGAAGTCAATTATCTTCCAATTTTAGATCCTATTGTTTTGCATGACTATTTATATCAGTAAAAATTAAACTTTTTAAAGCAAAAATATGAGATATTTGAATAATTTTCTATAAAAATTGGTATGACATGAATAGATGTTGATACTTTTAACCAACATTATGAATCCAATTAACTCTTATATATGCATTTTTCGTCTATGATAACAGCAACTAATTGCCATGCGTTCATCGTTCTTCCCACAAGGATCACTAATAATAACTTTGTGAATCTCAACTTCATAGTCCTGACATTACAGAACCTCAAAGCTATAAATATTGTAAACCTTTTTAAACATGTAAAAGTGAACCAACACTTAGAATATTTGTTTTAGTTGACGGCCTATTTCCAAATCCTCCGTCACATATACTCCAACCTGATGAATGTGGATGTTGAGCGATCACATAGCTCCATTCCAATTACGTTAAAAGTGAGTTAATAAGCATTTCCGTATGAATTTAATTTACCAAAAAAACTTCATTAGATGAATATAGTCCATAGATGTTATTGGAAAGCTTTAGTGTTGTTGTACTACAAAGGTAATTTCAACGCAACTGATAGGAAACAAAAATACGTAGCCAAAAAAACATTTATTCCAAATAAACTCATGGGTCCATCTGTTCGGTACTCCCGTATGACAAATTGAGAAGTCTAGTGACAAAACTCACATATGAAAAGCAACAAGGATTGCCCCGAAACCGCCGCGTTGCGGCGGGGCACTTGATATTTATCGGTATACCTGTTTAATATGAAAATTTCTTTGAGACCAGAAACCAACCCAAATTCCTCCCTAGCCTTTTTCAATGCGGTTTGAATATCGTCTGTATCCCCTCCCTAGCCTCTTTCAATAGACATATGGCGGTCATAGCGGTCAGTCCTGTAGGTTCCGTTTATGCGCGGGATGTTGTTAAACCGATCTTTCTCCTGCAAGGAGACGTTTGCTTGGATAGCTCCTCCCTGGACATAACAGCCATGTAATGCTAGTTAGAGATTGTGGATACGAATTGTGTTGACATACATAGGCAGAAAGATTGTAGATGGAGTAAGTACATGCTGATCAAGGAGCATGCAACAGAAGAGTACTGGCTTTTTGAGTGTTTATTCGTAACAGTCCACTTGCGGTAAACCTTCACATGTATAGCTTTGTTTGTATCAGTCGGTTTGAATGTTGTCAAATCAACCGTCTCATGTCGCACCATCAGCTGTTTCCCTTTGGTTTTAGGCGTTATGGCAACTTGAGTAATATCAGGCATGATCTGTGTTAATGTAGATAGCATCTACGTCAAATAACATTAAAGGGAAAACAATAATCTTTTCAGCTAGTCGGTAATAGTTTAGGAAACATCTGAGAGTTTTTGCTTTGACAATAGAGTCTGCATTTGGTCGTCATTCTAAGATGGGTGTTGCAGGTGTGGGTAAGAAAGAAAATGGCATATGTGCATAGTGAATGAAGCATATAATATTAGTAAAAGATGCACCAAATAATTAAGCATATAAGTGGCAAGGAATAAGAAACTGTAATCCATACATCATTTTGAGCAGACGGCATCCCATTGGTGCCACAAATCGATATCGGTTTCAATATTTCCTTTCTCAAGTTGTAGCAGTTCCCGAGTTCGGCCATACAGTTTAGCGTTGATTTGGCATTCTTCAATGCAGTTTCAGTTGAAAGTAGTTTCTTTCATATTTACGCGATATTATAAGAGTCATGAGTATTGCATTTTAGTACTTGCTTGTTTTCTAAGTAGATACACAGTCTAATAAGCAATCACAACCCATTTTCACCCGTTAAGAACTCTTCTATATATACTTGCCGTCACCATTACTGTCAAAAAAGTAATAACAGATTTAACTAATTTAATTGATGGGTGAAAGTGCAGGTTTGCAATTAAAGAAAATGTCAACTGATGTTATTTTCTAACCTGTCCATCCATGTCTTTCATGGCCTCGTTAGCCGATTCATCACTGCCGTAGTTTAGCACCCATCCCAGAGGCAGGAAGTTTCAGACCACAGTTGTCATCCATACGCCTAAAAAAGATGTTTTTATTCAGTTGAACCATCTATATAATGAGCTTTAAACAAAATCACTAAAAAAATAAACCTGTATTGAGTTTCAAAGTTGCGCATTGTTCATAAGTCAATATTAAAGCACAATAACTTAATTTATATAAAAGGTCTATCAAAGTTACTGTTAATAAAACAAAATTTAATCGATTCATGTGTCAATAATTAAAGGATTTAGGTTATGTAATAAATCTTTTATCTTTTTCAAAGGTTTTACTATATTGCCGAAAATATTAGTCTGCCTTAGCTTTCTATAAGCAGCAGCAGCGATAACACCCACTAAACACATTAACTGAACCAACAGGTAACAGCAATAAACTGGACCCACTAACTGAACCCAACACCCCGAACACAATCCCTGAACACACCTATTGAAACCAACCACTGAACCCACTGAACAAACCCATTGAAAGCAAGCAAGACAATACCGAAACTATAAAAAAAATTACCTCAGTACGTGGTATTGAACCACTGAAATCATGCTTTTACACGACCATCAGACCGCGCAAAACCTTGTGAGGTCACACTTATGCGTTTGTTGTTCTGATGTGACGTGTAACAATTTGCCCCTACTTGTTCACTCATACCTATCATCAAGAAACCGAGGTATCCGTAATAGCGGTTGTAGCCATAGGAGGAGGCATGCGCATAGTGAATATGACAACGTTTATTACAACTCTGGAAAGCGGATAATTTAACCGCATGATACTAAAAGTTAGCGCAAAGCGAGACATCTTGACGCACAGCTTTAATGAGAAAGTCAAATAAAAAAAGAAACTAACACATATGAAACTAATACATATGCATACCGTCAGGAATATCAATGAGAAAGCAACACATTTTTTACCTCTTTAACATTGTTAGTTTTTGCTTTCCTATGATTTTTCTTGTACCTGCATAAAAGGCCACAAATGAACTTACGTCCACCCACGGCTCCATTGTTAAGCACATTAGCAGAAAAAAAGGACAATGAAATGTACTTGAAGTCTTGTCTTGACAACCTACAATTTTTATGGTGATTGCAGTGGCTATTCCTACACCAATGCAAGGTGTTTGGGTCTAGTTATTTGCCTTATAACACTGAAACAAACCAATAAGCACAATTCGCTCTTTCATCTGTCTTTGTACCTGTAATGTTGAGAAGGTGTATTAACTTGATAGTACTTAAAATAAATTTTACACAATGAAAGTATAAAATCTTGTATGACAACCAACACGTACCGAAGCTACACGTGCATCTGTTTCGGAGTAGTTGAGGAAACCAAAACTTACAGTAAGCTACCGCAAAATTGAAATATTAACCTCCTGGGATAATCGTTCACCCATGACATGAACACCATCCAATGTCTGAGAAGCTTCATTTTTTCGCTCCCTACACATTCATAGCACATCAAAAGTGTAAAAAAAAAATACAGAAAAAGGTTCAATTTCAAAAGTTATAATTCCCAAAGTTTAAAGAGTTACCGGCTAAGTGGGCAGTCTAAGAAAAGCTCGCGTGCGCCAAATGTTGTGGCAAAACATAAAGTATTTCAATCGGCAGTTGATATGATAGAACATATCCAAATGTTCCGATTACTCTTGCGCTTCGTGCAAATAAACACATCATACAGTCACTAAATATAAGCACTTCTATAGAACTACACATGTGTAATTCACAAAAGCAAAGACTCAATTCAAAAACTTGGCTGATCCATAGCGAAATGAAAGTAATACCAAAGATGATGATGATGTCGTCTATTACCATGACCTCCAGTTGCGAACCGATGCACCAAATCAGATTCTCAGTAGTCGGTACGCAAATCCAATTACATTCACTCCTATGCAATACCTACAAAAACCACATAAACATTAAACCAAACAAAAATTGAAAAGTAAGTACAAAATATTTCTGGCCAAAAGATGAAAATATCACAAATGGATTACTTATGCAGTCGGCTTGTTTCGGTCCAGGTAAGTAACTTCCTTTTCTTACCTTTTTCTAGCTTTCTTTTAGGTTGACCTCACAAAAACCTACATGACGTGAACTTGTAATTAACCACTTTTTAACACTTTCATTTGTTATTTTATATCAGATTATAAATAAATAACAAACCCAGTGAAGATGGATCAATCGAGCCGGATAAATAGTGGCCACAACAAACACCCCATCCATGAACCAAACAAACACCCCATCCATGAATTGAATCAAATTACACCAGTCTCATAATTTTCGTCTAAATCTTTTTTCTAGATAGAATCTTGCCAGCATCTTGTTTGTGAATGTTTTATGGCGGTAGAGATGAGTGATGATGTGCTGGATCTTTGTTTGCTAAACACATACCAGTTATAGTTATCAATAGCATCATTGATATCAAACGGTTACAGGCCAGGATAACGGGCCCGGGCATAGCAGGTGGGCTGAAGAGAAAACAGTTAGCCCTAAACGACGTCAATGGGCACCGTTTTGTGTCCCCATTTTATATATATAGTAATGGTGCGGACTCGGACTAAAATTCAGGGGTTTATAAAAGATACGCCATTAAGCGCTTTTTAAAGAGTTGGCGACATCAATAACAAATCGATAACGGACATCAGCATTGTGAAGACGCTCCATTGCGGTATTGATATATTCAATGTTGATGAGCTCAATTGATCTTTGTTATCTTGTGTTTTGTAGCAAAATCAATCATTTCTGGTGTCTCCTTCATCCCTCCAATCAAACTTCCTCCTACCACTTCCTACACGATATCACAAAACCTTGTTAGTACGCGCCACATACTTGTATCTTCTTATCACATTATTATTCAATGATTAAATTTACGCTCGAGAAGACAACCACCAATTAAATAAGCTAGTTTAGATAACTGTCACAAGCTCCGAGCTTTTAATAGTAATATAAATACCCTATTACCCTTAGTTAACTGTGTGATTTTTTTGTGTCCTTTTGTGCCAAGTTTGTACATGTTTAAGCTACAAATGCAGCTACATTTCCTTCTGTCAAATATATTTTATACAATTGACAACTTCAAAGGCTCACAGCTATAGTACTTAGTTAACTAACTTTGTTGAACATACCCTTTAATTATCAGTCACCACATGTGAGTAAACAATTTGGTCACTGATATATTCCATTCATAGCAACAATGACCTCTCTATCCACTTAGCTCAACAAAAATATAGTCTGCATGAACTTTTTGCATTTATTAATAAACATGAGCACAATCATGTAACCAAACACGCATAAGAAGCAAGAAAATGTGTAATAAATAACAGTTATCTTCATTGTATTTAATCTTGGCATGTGTAACAAAGAAAATCGTAAATTTATAACAAAGTGGAATTATATGTACTGAGCAAAATATGTCGTTGAATAAAAGAAGCCAAAATCAAATATTTTGCATCACAAAAAAGTTAAGTATTAATAACATACCACATTTAAGTGGAGTTTATACAAACTGATTAAACCTCCGGTGTCCCCAATTTGTCGTTGAAAGGGTAAATATTTCCTTGATGAATTCAGTCCATGGTGGTTGTGGGCATAAAATTGCTTTATATTTGGTAGCACCACGATCCGTGAGGCCACAACACCTGTGCCAAAATACAAAATAAAATCCAAACAACACTTATACTTATTTACGGTTAAAAAGGCTAATTTTGCAACTTAACTATATGCAAATGGTAAAATTCACAGTTATTTTAAGGTAGCAAGTTTGCCCACTTATGTTTAACCACTAAGCAATGGTCATTTTTACATTGTAGTATGCATGTTGGTTACTAAGCAATGGTCATTTTTACACTAAAGCTAAGCACAAATTGACCACAAATAAGTCAAAAAGACAAAGAATTACATACCTTCGAATTGTTTGAAGAATCGTTGGTTAGACCTAATCATTCGTAATTCTAAACATAAATTGTTATTGATGGATCAAGATTTGATTAATGAGGATTAGGGTTTGTTGCCGTGGTTTTAGTGTGTTTTGAAAAGATTTGAAATCTTGAAATATACTCTAGCAAACAATACACGCTCCTCTCATTCAATGATTTTGGAAATGGCCCGTGAATTGGGGAGGCGGTTTAAGTTGAAATGGTAATGGTTCTCGTTGACTATCACTTAGGGAATGAAATTTGTATCACAACTTGTGCCTTGCTCCACTGGTTGGGGTGCTCGTTTTCTGTCCAGCAGCCCAGGGTTCAATCCTCATCTATCACAAATTTTTTTCTTATTTGACAGGAAATTGTGCCATGTCATCATTTCCACCTCATCATATAATGCTCCATGTCATCATTATTGTGCCATGTAAGAATTAATGATGTGTCATACTTAGTCCCATATATATATATATATATATATATATATATATATATATATATATATATATATTTAAATGTGACTTTTTTTCTTTTTTTATGTAAAAATGGATGGACATGATTATTGCATTGAATTTTTAAAAAATGTTGAATTTAAATTGAAGTTTTCTCATAGCCAATAAACATCTTATTCTATTCACTTTAAATTATCGTGATATGATTTGAGTATGCGATGAGTATGTTTGGCAAAAATAGATTGTGCTGGTGCTGGTGTTGTTGCTGATGCTGGTGTTGGTGCTGTTGCTGAAAAAGATTATAAAAAGAGATTATTTTTAGACTAAAATACACGGTTGGTCCCTAAACTTGGTCATACGCTTCGTGTTAGGACAAACCTGGGCATTATTATTGCAGGAGGTCCAAAACTTGGGTTTTTAATGCCAAAGAAGTCCCTTGACAAAGTCAACGTCTGATTTTTGTTTTGTAGTCGAGGGTATTTTAGTCCATATACATTTATACTTTGATAACACATTTATATTTTAGCCCTTCATCTTTATTTGTCGTCGTCAACATCATCCTCGTCATCAACTCCCCAAGATAACATCTCTTGCAGGTTATCTTCGTCATCATCTCCCCAAGATAACATCTCTTGCAGGTTTTGGTTCAGGTCATTAACACACTCAAGAGATGTTATCTTGGGGAGATGATGACGAGGATGATGTTGACGACGACAAATAAAGATGAAGGGCCAATATAAATGTGTTATCAAAGTATAAATGTGTATGAACTAAAATACCCTCAAATACAAAACAAAAATAAGACATTGACTTTGCCAAGGGACTTCTTTGGCATTAAAAACCCAAGTTTTGGACCTCTGGCGATGATAATGCTCAGGTTTGTCCCATCGTGATGCGTTTGAACAAGTTTAGAGACCAACGGCGTATTTTAGTCTTATTTTTATAAGCTACATGAAGTAACTTTTTATTTTCAGAGATTATGGAAGATTATTTTTTTAATAATCTTTTATAAGTCGAGTCTGTCAAATAAAGATTATTTTTTAGATATCTTATTTTTTGAAAAGATAAACTTAATCTCTTAATAATCTAATGTGTCAAAAATAGCTTAATTGAAATTTTATCATTGTTTAGAGAAAAAAAGGTCCACTACGACCTAACAACATCCTTTCATTTAAAATAGTTATCTTCGATTTGACGTTGCTTTCCGTATAAACTATACGATTACCTAACTTTTCACAGCTAATTCTCTAAAAACGAAACATTTTTACAGCTAATAACCCATTTACAAAATCCTAAAACCTGGAACTTGATTATAATATGAAAGCCAAAAAAACTCAAAGGACGGTGGATACATTTTATTTGGTGTCAACGTCATTTAAAAATGATTGATGAAGAATGTATACATTTTAAGAGTGTTTATTGTTTAGATATTTGTTACAAATTTGACCTAAAATGATACTCCATCGTTAATTACTTCACGTGTGATTAACGTTAAAAGTGAAGTACAATGAAGAACGCACTATGATCCTCTAGATTGGGGCCAAAACAATCGTAGTTAGTTGGACAGATGGCTGTCCCGATTCGGAAGCCTGCTCGAAGGCTCCATATAACTTTTATTGGATGGAGGTTTTAAAAATCAAAACGTATTGTAATTCTTCAACCGCATGCTAACGGCTTAACCTGCTACTCTCTCTGAAAGAAATTTTGATTAAGATAAATTTCAGATGTATTCAATACTTTTGCGATTGAAAGAAAGCTTAGATGTTATTCATGAATTCTATACACATTTGCTACATCTTTATATAGGCAATAGCATAGAATGTTAATAAGATGACATGGGATAAGAAATATAATAACTAGTATACATGGGCGGAGCCAAAACTTTATTGTCGAGGGGGCAAAATATGACAATTTTTAAAAACTACACTAAAAATTGGTCCGTTAAGAGGGCAAATTACAAAAATAGCCGAAAATTTTTGAAAATTTACACTATAATTTTTTTCGCCGGAGGGTCCCGTGACCCCCCGGACCCCCCTTTATCTCCGCCCATGCTAGTATATATATGTGATATGTCCAACTTAACATCTTAATCAAAATTCTCGTGTAAAGCTTAAGTGGGGCATTTTTATTCTAAATATTTTGTGATACATGTGACGCGTGTAAATAAATGCATCAATAGGGGAGACCGTTGTTTATTAAGAGGTTGTGAGTGTAAATCTAATTTGTATATTTGAATTTATGATTATAAAGTTTGAATCTGATTTTATTTTAATTTACATAAATGGTTACGAAATCTGAATTTAAGTTAAATAAAACTGTTTATTTTTTAAAATGTCTGATTGTATTAAACTGTCAGTTTTTACAATTTAAATATAAAATGATTGCATTCAAGCACAAAAATAAAGTTTTATAATATAGTCAATTTAAAGCAAAAAGTATTTTAAACAAAGCATTCAATCTTATGTTATAACTAAAATACACTGTTGGTCCTTAACTTGGTCATACGCTTCGCGATGGGACAAAACTGGGCGTTATCATCGCCGGAGGTCCAAACCTTGGCCTTTAAATGCCAAACTCGTCCCTTGACTAGGATTGGCATAGTCAACTTTAATTTTCTGGATTTCCTTCGAGGGTATAATAGACTATTCACATTTTTGACCCAACATTGTTAAAATGTAACCCAACCTTCAACCATATTTGTATCGGCAACGACCAACATTGAACCCTAAAATACAATCAACACACATTCTACCCAAAGCAAAAAAAATAATAATAATGGCACAAAACGATAAGGGGAAGGCTTTGTTGAGTTCGTTGAGGAAAGCAGACTGCCCAAATGAAAAGGGTTTGGGTGTTAAGAAGGAGAAGAATGAGGCTGACATCGTGTTATCAAAGGTTAACGATTTGGGAGAAAGGATTACAAATCTTGAAATTTTGTTTAAATATCTTAAGGAAATGAAGGAAAAGAAGGAAAAGGATGATAGGAAGAGTTGTGGGTCTAGTTAAGTGTATCTTTAGATGATAGTAAACATTTGTAGTTCTTGAGAACATGAAATCGATGAATAAAAAATTGGGTTCTTATTTAAGTAATTGTGTTTGGTTGTGCATTGTATCTGCTTGAAATCGTTTTGCATTTCTTAATAGGTTTGACTTACCCAAGTCATACCACAATAGTAAGTTACAATTTGTTGCCTTTCATAAGTTTGTTTGACTTGTGTAAGTCAAAATTCAAGATGTTACAATACACCATTGTCAATACATTATTGTTTACTGCTAAAGCGTTTGCATTTTCAACACATATTTTTAAACCACTGCCTTTGATTTTGCTGATACGCAGGTGTTTGGTTTTGCTATAACAACTTTTGCTGATAAAAGGGGCTGTTTGGTTTAACTGATACAAGGGGATGTTTGGTGATACATTATGATTTAGTGCTAAAGTATTTGCATTTCAACACATATTTTTAAACCATTGCTTTTGCTTTTGCTGATACAAGGGGGTATTTAGTTTTGCTGATTAAAGTTTTGCTGATAAAAGGGGCTGTTTGGTTTTGCTGATACAAGGGGATGTTTGGTTTTGCTGATACTAATTAGACTAAAATACATCCAATATCACAATACAAGAACAAATTAAATACATAAAACTTAGATGATATTTTATTATTAATATAGTCTGTTAAAGATCATAAACAACTACATCAAACTAAGACCAACAACTAAACAAAAGATCCAATTTACATACCCTTTTTACCAACCTATATTTCCAAAACTAGCACCCAAAAGACCGCCTTTATCTACCCCTATGAAAAACCCAAAATTCAGGCATTATGTTCAGCCATTTTCTTAACAAAATCTTCGTTGAAACGAATAGCTTCATCAGTTTGACCAACAATCTGTATGAGTTGAACAAGTTGGTGTGTGTGCCTCGACTGGATTTTCGTCAGCGCATCCACACAGTCAAGCGCAATTTCCCGAGGTCCCAGAGCTTCATTCTCTTTGATCAGCTTCCTACGCTTCATGATTCCTCTCTTCAGATGATCAATGCAATGAAGAACTAGGTTTTTCAAAATCCCTTCTTGAGCAGCCTCTTGTTCAAACCACACAGCCATACGATCATTCAACTTTGATGAACCAGCAACCTCTATGAGTTCATTCAAAATGGGGAAATCTTCCATTAGAAATTGTTTGTGTGTGGAAAAAGTGGTGGATGGGTTTATCGGTTGGTGTGCACAAGTTAATAGCGTCTCCGGTAAGAGACGGTCAAGGGTCTAATAGTGATTTTTTTTCACACTCGGTCCCTGAATTTGTCTTGGTTGCCGTTGTCATACTTAAAACTCCCGCCCAATAATCACTGTAAAATACACAATTGGTCCCTCAAGTTGCCAAGTTACGTATACTACAACATAGTTGAAGATTAAACAACACAAAACCATTAGAAGTTTGACTTTGTTAAGTCAAACTTCTAAAACATATCAAATTATCAATAAACTCCAAAACAAATATTGAGTAATGGTTTTGCAATTTTAACTTTACAAAGTCAAATATTTGAGTAATGGTTTTGCAATTTTGACTTTACATAGTCAAAATGCAAATGCTACCTACAAAATTGCCATTCATCATTTTCAAGTATTGATTAACTAAAGTAAACTGGAAATGCAGTTTTACTTGCTACAATCAAATTGTTATGGTAAATGAAAGTTTGACTTTCGAATGTCAAACTTGCATCACCTACAATACGCACAAACAACAACATATGAACAAGCCAATTTTAAGCAAACCATATAAACAAATACTGTACCAAAATACCAAAACTATTTTGCAACATTAATTGTCATAAGGTATTCAACCCATACATAAACTACAACCACTCAAAGAAATCTACCACGGCTGTGGGGGAAGCTCGGTGGAGTTTCAACAGCTTCCTAGCCAACTCCCAGTTGTTCTTGATATTTTCATTCCCATCATGACTCCTATCGCTGACCCTGATATTGATTGTCTTTAGCGACCAGGAACACGCAAGTATACACTTTATTAAAGTTAATTCATGCTCTGTTCTAGGAAAAGCTCGAAACACCATAGTCTGTAGCTGGCCATGGCTGAATGTGTTTCTGTCTACAACATTGGGAAAATTTTCCAAAGGTAGAACACTAAGCGTGTTTGCAGCCTGAAAAATCAAATAGTGTTGAGAGATACACAAACATGGCAATTTAGGAATGTTTATTTGCTACATATGCATTACTCCAAAACACTTACTCTGGTATCTAGCATTTTCAAATTTGGACATCCACGAATCATTTCAGTGATGAACGATAACATAACAATATTCCCAAAATCGACATGGGATAGCTTAAGGTTAATCAGGGATACAAAGGGCACATTCATCCTAGAATTAGCTTCCCGTATCAGCTACAACAAGTTTTAAAGATTAAATGTCATTATTGTTACACATTTCTTTAACATTGTAAAATCATAAGTGTAAAACTCAAATTGTTCTTACCGTGCAATCATCAAAATCTAATGTAAGGGTCTCAAGATTTTGAAGTCTTGTCAGGTGAAAGATATCGGATGTTGTGATTGTCGTCATGACATTATAACGACCGAAACTCAAATCTAACTTCCTCAAATCCTAACTTTTGCAATATCCCATAGTCTCATCTCGTTTGTACTAGGACGATCCATTTTAAGAGAATCAAGTGAGGGACAACCAGCAATAAAGTCCCAAACTGTACCGTTTAGAAAATTGACATGAATTAATTCTAAGCTCAGTAGATTTGAAAAGCCATGAAAATATTCCAAACTAGCCATACGACAAACATGAAGTACCAGATGTTTCAACTCACTACGAAAGTAAAGTTGGGTTGGGAACGTAACTAGGTCACCATACCAGTTTGTAATAATCAGCTCCTCAATTCCATGCTCAGCAAAAAACAAGAGCCACTCACGAATCTCTTCATAATGAAAGTTGTCTATTCCAAGCATTGATCTTGGCTCTGCAGCGAAGACAAACTTTCTTATTGGACCCATAAGCCGACTTAAGAATCTAGTAACAAGCCTCCCATCAAACTCATATGTTAAATAATAAAAGAAATCCTCATCAACAATGACATCGGTGAGCAAAGTCCACTTAGACCTCCAGTTTCGCGCTAAACTAGAGGTTCTCACCGCTTCTAACAAAGGCAACCGATTCAAAATGTTAGTGATCACCACATCTAGCATGTTACTAATACGATCGATCGACATGGTTTTGTTGTAAGTTGGGTTGGTCTTTTGAGTTCTGGAAATGACGATTTAGATTCGGATTTCGATTTTCAGTTTATCGTTTCTGGATAATGGTGTATTATGATTGGTAAAGTTGTTTGTTGGGTGGGTGTATTGGTTCGCGCGAAATTAAATGCAAGCGTATCAGGGAAGAAACGGCTAGTAGGCATACTTACAATTGGTCCCTGAGTTGAAAGTTGGGTCAAAATTGTGAATGGTCTATTATACCCTCGAAGGAAATCCAGAAAATTATAGTTGACTATGCCAATCCTGGTCAAGGGACGAGTTTGACATTTAAAGGCCAAGGTTTGGGCCTCCGGTGATGTTAACACCCAGCTTTGTCCCATCGCGAAGCGTATGACCAAGTTTAGGGACCAACGGTGTATTTTAGTCTTATGTTTATTTGACAACAAAAACGTGTCGGAGTTTAGATTGATTTTTTTAAAACGATTAACTAAATAGGTCGTGTTAGATTGAGATATATGAGTCTGCTAAACCAAACCCTTCAATATGAACAAAATACAAGTTTTTGCATAGTTATTATCGCCTTTTACATTCTTTATCTAACAAAAAATACGCAATGATTATATGTAAATGTACTTTTATTATGAAAAATAAAGATAAAACATAAAAGTAAAACAAAACCGTTAGCAAAGAAAAACTCAAATAAAAAAATCATAACAAAAGAAAAAAAAAAAACTTCCTTTGTCATAGAATTATTATTCAATGAAAAAAAAAACATAACTAAAAAAATGCATTTATTATTGATAGCGTATTAAATCACGCTCGAATCAAGCCCATAACTAAGGCCCAATCAACACTTGATAAAAGGTCCGGCTTAAATCTTAGGCCACGTAAAGCTTGGAAAGACCTCTCAGGCCTGACTAAGTAAGGACAAAGCCTCTGCTCTCTAATTGTCACTAGCGGTTAAGATATACCATATGACATTACACAATCGTGACGCACGACAAACACCACAAGAAGCTAAAGGACGAATGACATTTGTCCTCCTTATCTGCTCTCAGATGATCAACACTTGGCACCCTGCTGGCTGTTGATCACTCCTAAAGGGTTTATCTCTAAACCCTACAAGCCTTTCTATAAAATGAGAACAACACATAACATCACACAAGTTTTCACACACTTGGAAAAATACTGCCTCACAGTAGTGAAGTATGGTTCTTGTTTAAGTGTTACCCGAGCTTCTTGATCTACTATCAATCTCATCGGGTCCTTACTGTTCTATACGGGAAACCAAACACCAAAACCATTACCATCCCATCTCTAAACCGATCTACATACCATACGTAAACATGGCGCCATCCGTGGGGACATGATACAAAATACCCTCAAATTTTACCAAAATTTTCACCTATTTTCACTCATTTCTCACTAAAAAATAAAAAATATTTTCCTCAAGACAACTAGTTTCTCAGTTAAACATTGTTGACTCTAAAATTTCGAAAACAACTAAAAACCACCTCGGAACTATCCGAGTGAAAAACCTTTCTTGTACGGAGAACTCCAACAAAAACTCGAAAAGGAGACTCACTAGCTACCTGGAAATAAGACAGAGAAACATGTGAGGAAGACACATGCAACAGAGGACCTTATACTCCTGCACACACCATTCTTCTCAAAGAAGCCAACATGGGTCTACGAGAGATATCAATCTCTCAAGTTACTCACACAAGCTCGAAAATCACAAACACACGGGGTTCAAGGGATATTGAGGGACGCTGAAGGATGTCATAAAAGGGATCCGACAAACGTACAACCCAGGTCACGATACACGCACTTATCGGGAAAAATTAAGGTAAACAAATTCCAACTCACTTACCCTTATCCATATTACTTCACACATAACAATCAGACCAAATCGCGACCTAGGAACCAACCCAGCTATAGCATACAGGAGGAAAACCTGACATCCCCTCCTATCCCACTCACAGGCCATAACATTCAACCTACGTTGCACCTAGGAAATTTAGTCGGTTCACCTAGACCTACTTACTTTGGCACACAACCTAAGGTAGAGAGCAATGCCCACAGGGAACCAAAATCCCCAGAGGATAGACAAACAGTGTCAACATGATTCAGTTATGGCACTCATGCACGAAAAGAAGCAATAAGGTCATGGAGACCTGGCAACGTACCCCACCGAGAAGTATTCCAGTGGTCATAACAGTATTGATAGCCTCACATAGGGTGAGAAGAGTATACATGGATGGAGGAAGTTTGGTAGACATAATGTACGAGCACTATTTCAACAAACTCCCAGAATATATCAGTCAGGCCTAATACCCCCAACCACACCACTAATCGGTTTCTCAGGGGAAAGATCTGACCTTGAGGGAGTAATTACCTTAGAACTCACAGTAGGAACATACCCGCTGTCAAGAACAATCCTGTTACAATTTCACGTGGTCAAATCCACATCCAAGTATAATGTCATACTCAGAAGGAGAGCATTGCAAAAGCTCAGCATGGAAGTTTCTACCATTAGGTCGTTAATAGAATTTCCAACATAAGGGGGAATCACCAGGGTAAAAAGTGACTACCCGGGTAAAAGCGCGAGTGTGGCAGCCGCGGTAGAAGAAAGCAGCATCATAGAGATCGCATAGGCACCCATTCCTGGAGACAATCCCAAGCTGGAAAAAGTTGTCATACATCCCGAATACCCAGATCAACCAATCACAATCGGAGTTGACCTCTCACCCCAGGTTCAGAACTAATTAGCACAACTACTAGCGAATAGCTTAGATGTATTCGCCTGGAAACCTTCAGACATGACATGTATTCTCAGGGAACTGGTAGATCACAACTTGGGTTTAAACCAATACGCACCACCTATTACACAGAAGAAACACAAGCTTTCTCTAGAGTGATCTTAGGCCATGGATTCTCTGGTCACGGTATAATCCAAGAACGCATATTACGACCAGTCAAATATCAAACCTGGGTCTCAAATTAAGTCATAATCAAGAAAGTCAATGGAACATGGCGCATGTGTGTAGAGTTCCCAAGCTTAAACAAGGCATGTCCAAAAGATAATTACCCTTTACCTCCCATCAATTGGAAGAAAGAGTCTCTAGCTGTTTTCAAATACAAATGCTTCCTTGATGCATATAAACGATACTACTTGATTCTAATGAACGAGTCTAGTGAAGACAAAACAACATTCTACACCAATTAGGGTCTCTACGGCTATACCAAAATGGCTTTCGGTATCAAAAATGCAGGTGCCACCTACCAAGCATTGGTAGATCGAGAGTTCATATCTCAGATAGTTGTCAACCTTGAGGCACACGTTGATGACATGGTTATCAAAAGCAAGACATAAAATCTCCTATTGCGCTATATTATCGAAACCTTCCAAAATCTACGACGCATCAACATGAAGCTAAATCCCGCCAAATGCACATTCGGAGTAGAAGATGGCCAACTTTTGGGTCACATAATCGACGCCACGAGAATCAGGGCTAAACCAAAAAGATTAAGGCAGTACTAGACATGACTCCTCTCAAGAACCTGAGAGAGCTACAAAGTTTAAATGGAAAACTCGAAGCTCTTAGCCGGTTTCTCTTACGAGCATCAGAAAAGAAGTTGCCATTCTTCAAAGTACTAATCAAATGCAACAAGAAAAAGGTTTACGAGTGAATGAAAGAGGAAGTAGCATTTCAAAACCTCAAAGTACTCCTAACCGAATTACCCACCCTGACGGCTCCAATACAAGGTGAAACTCTCACCATGTACCTGGTAGCATCCTAGGAGGCTACCGGGTCAATACTCTTAGCGGAGCGAGACAAAGTCTAAAAGCCAATCTACTTCTTAAAAAAAATCTACAAGACGCACAAGTCAACTACCCTCGACTGTAAAAATTGGTGTCCATCCTGATACTATCATCCAGGGAATTCAAAATGTATATCCAGGCACATCCAATACACGTCCTAACAGACAAGCCCTTGAAACAGTTTCTATCGAACCACGAGTAAACAAGCAGAAAGTCAAAATGGGCGATCGAGTTAAGTGAGCATGAAATAACCTTTGGATCCAGAAACTCAATAATACCAGGCAATAAGTAAAAACCACCCCCAATAATACCAGGAAATAAGTAAAAACCACTGCCAACACCCACGGGCCACGATGACGAAACCTAGACTTTATACACTGGCGGAGCGTCATGTAAACAAGGGTTAGGAGCGGAGTTAGTGTTTACAAGCCCATCAGGGCACAACTTCGCATATGCCCTTAAGTTTAATTTTAAAGCCTCGAACAACGAGTCAGAATATGAAGTGCTACTATCAGGCTTACTAATAGCCAAAACAATGGAAGCCAAAAGAATAAAGGTATTCACAGATTCATTATTAGTAGCCTCACAAGTACGCGGTGAATACACCGCAAAAGAGGAGACGATGAAGCTATACTTGGCACTGGTAAACCAGATCTTGCCATACTTCACATCCTTCTCCATCACTTAGATCCCGAGGGGATAGAACTAACGAGTAGACGCTCTAAGCAAACTGGCCGCCCTTACTTTTGAACATTTTGGAAAGGACTTCCTAGTAGAAGTCATCAACGAGAAATCTATCCTCCAGCCTGTGAAGGTATCCCAGGTCGAGACAGACGACACTTGGATGACTCCCATCTACAACTGGCTATCTCAAGGTATTTTGCCACATGACAAAGTGGATGCACTGAGAATTAGGTACAAGGCTATCATGTACTTCATCAGGGATGGTACATTATACCGCAAAACATTCAGGGGTCCAATGGCAATATGTGTTGGACCGACAGAGGCATGAACAATCATTTAAGGCATACATGATAGAATGTGCGACATGTACTCAGGGTCACACGTTGTAGCAGCCAAATCAATCAGCGTGGGGTACTATTGGCCAACAATAAATCAAGACGCAGAGGCTGAGCTCAAAAAATGCCAAGAATGTCACACTTACACCAATGTTTAACGCGTCCCAAAGCATAAACTCATCCCCATTACTGCACCTTGGTCATTCCATCAATGGGGCATTGACATATACGGAGCATTCCTGATTGCCCCTAGAAATGTCAAACACATGATTGTAGCCATAGATTACTTCACCAAGTGGGTCGAAGCAAAGCCGCTAGCATCCATCACTTCAAAAAATGTCTTAACCTTTGTCTATGATCAAATTATCACTCGATTCGGCCTGCCACAAACACTCATAATTGGTAACGGAACCTAATTTGTCGGTGAGTCATTCAAATCATGGTGCGAAAATCAAGATATCCTTAGAGCTACCACATCTCCTTACCATTCTCAAGCTAATGGTCAGGCAGAGGTAGCCAATAGAGAGATCGTGAAAGGCATCGAGAGAAGGATGAATGAATACAATACTTGTTTGGTGGACGAGCTCTTAAGCGTATTATGGGCACACAGAACCACACCAAAGGAAAGCACATGCGAAACACCCTTCAGCCTGGTCTTTGGCACCGAAGTTGTGATACCTGTTGAATTGCTCATCAAAATAGAAAGAGTTGATATGGTCAACGAGGATGAAAATGAAGATTCACACAAATTTGACCAAACACTAGCAGGGGGAAAACGCGACATGGCTTCCATCCGCCTAACACACTTAAAAAACAAAATGGCAAAGTATTACAACAAACGCATATGCCCAGAGTCTTTCAAAATCTGGAGACTATGTAATGCGTAGAAATGAGGTCAGCAAGGCCGCATGTCTGGGAAAGATCGCTCCTAATTGGGAAGGGCCATACATCATTCGTCAGGAGAACGACAATGGCTCCTAAATGTTAACAACACTTGAAGGGGATGACATTCCCCTACCATGACACATATCTAACCTCAAACGATGTTACATCTAAGGGTGGATTGCTCAAACAAAAACAAGCCATACATGCTAGGCACCGCATAAAGGGGATCATACTCCCCTCTAATGGCAAGCATACAACCTTATTGGGGAAAACCACCCTATTACAAAACCTAGGAATTTACATGCCTGGTATATTTTACAAACAATCCTGATTCATTACGGATTACAAACAACCGACCATAAATTTCTAAGTAGTCTAAACAGGACCTGACAAGTTCATGTTCTAACCTACTTAAGAATAACCGATAACATGCCTGGTCCTCAGAAAAACCACCCATCTTTCTCCTCAACCAGCCAACCAACCCAAATTAAAATTTCGCAGAAAGACATATGCAGTTAGGCAATGGCTCAAAAAGAGGAGAAAGCGGCAAACACAAAAGTGAGGCAAACGCGCTATCTGCAGTAGTCCCTAGATAGCCACCTCGGAAGCGACCCTCAGCCTCTCCATCATTGCTATGTAAGCATTTTTGCCCACCTTGAATCGGACGTTAGCCACTACCATGGCCACACAGATACACAAGTGCAACAATGGGTCACTGATGGAGTGTCCATCCATGGCGATCAATGCACCCCGCCATGGATGTACGGTGTGTTAATATAAATAAACCATAAAAATGTTTATTTAAATTTTACGATCTTCTTATGTTTTGTCGATAACAATCGTAAAATCATTATAACAAAATAAATAAAGGGAGCCAATAGTTTACTAACTCATTTCACTAAACAAATAAACCATTAAACATGTTTAGTTAAATAATATACATAAAACCAAATCCATTTTCATAAAACACTTATAAGTAACTTTGGTTACTTACATTTTTATAAAAATACATACTAGTTAAATGTAATATGTACTATGAATAAGTTGGACTATCTATAACCCAAAACCCATAGCCAAAACCCATGACCCATGGACCTTGACCAAAAACCAATGGACCATATACATGACATCATGTATGACATCAAAATGGGTAAAATACATAACCCATGACCCAAAGGTCATAACTCATGACCCAAGATGTCTATTACATCATGCATGACATTACATAAGCCATGGATCATAAACCATAACCGAAAACCCAGAATTGTAACTAAAATTTCGTACTTGTATTACCAGATAGCTGGATCCCTTGGATAATATTTGTCGGATCCCTTTGGGAAAGGATCTGGCGAATCCGGTTGATCAGAGGATAGTTTTCCTATAAATAGTTGGCCATTTCCTCATTTCTTCTAACCACTTTTAGATATATGTTCTCTCTATGTTCTTACTTTTCTAACCTCAGATCCAAGGATCATCTATGTAGCTTTTCTCTTGATGATTCTATAGGTTTCTCTTAAAGGCAAGATCACGACGTTTAGCATAGAAGACTTGCAAGCTCGAAGACACGATTTTATAGACTTCATCATCATCACAAGATCACAAAAATGTCTCTTGTTGTTCGTTCCTCTCAAGCATGTCATAGGTGTGTTGTGTTAACTAGTAGTGCTTGGATTAGTTCCTATGGAATGTTCTTAACTCGTCTCTATAATCACATCATGAACTTTTACCCACACTTTAAAGGTCCTCAATATTCACTTGTCGATAAAGTGATAGAACCTTTGAATGAGCCCTACATATCATTCTTCTTCATTCCCGAATCATCCACCAACTATACACCATTTGATGAAGATAAGCAAAATAATGGAAACTAGATAAAGTTTATCAAAATAAATGTAGTAGAATAAAATTTTGGAATGAAAATTTAGTTCCTTGTCTTTAATCTTACTATGATTATATAGTACCTTGAACTCATTGGGTTTTTAGTTATATTACTTATGTCTAATAAATTTTACCATACTTGATCATTTATAAAATATCGAATTTAATCTTGTTTGATCAACTATTTGTTTATTTCGCTTACCCATCTTACTACTCTAAAACTTGAATCCATCTATGCTTATTGGTAGAAACATAAGTTTTGAAATTTGATAAGTAGATATGATTGTGGTGAACCCACTGTGTTAATCTGGCACTCAGAAGCCGGATCCCTTTGGGACAATCTGGCACTCAGAACCCACTGTGTCAATCTAAAACTCATTATTAAGTTACTTCTCATTATTAGTTTAAGTTCTCAAAACTTATTCCATTTAGCCAACCTCCTTTCAATTATAACACAAACCTAAATAGGCTAGAACTCTTAAATTCCTAACCATTCCTTCTCTTCTTCGTATCAGTTAGCCAGATCCCTTGGCTAGAGCTAGCCGGATCCTTTTTGAAAAGGATCTAGTGGATCCAGGAAAACAGAGAGTTGAAAAATGTTATAAACACTTAAAACACACCTTTATCTATTCCAACACTCAACATTGTCTTTAATGACTATCCTAGAAGATTGTATCTCAGTAGTTGACTCTTATACATGCAAGTGATTACAATTTGAAGATTTTAGCAGTTTATTTTTTAATTTTCTTCTATGATATTCTACTATACAAACCACTTGTGTTTGTGCTTTAATCCCACACCTCAACATCACCTTCTCAACTGCAAATTCACATTCTAAACACCTCTCACAATGACTAAGGTACCAAATGCTCACTCCTCAACTAGAAGCCCTCCTAGAAAAATTGCCCGCATTGTCCATGAAATATCATCAACCGAATCCTCACCTATCAAGAAACCTTTACCCAACTACATTCAAACTTTACCTTTTGTTGAAACAACATTACCACAACTTGCTCCTATCAAATTATCATGATCACTTGCTTCCATTAAGACAACACTATCACTTACACCTCTTGAACCAAACTCTCAACCATTTGGTAAATAAACACCTCAAAACACTCCCATCTCTACACAACCAAAAAGAGCTTCTCCTTTTGAACCAATACAACTCTCCTTTACTACACCTCATTCTTTGCCACATCTCTATAATACTTTGGAGGACTTGCCTCCTAGACCTTCTAATCCTCCACTATTACCAACATTCTCTTCCTTGAAAGAATGTGTTGGGATATGAAAGTGCTGAAGAATGATAAAGTACTGGAAAAAGTCAAAGAGTCAAAGTACTGTTAAAGATAAAGTCAAAGTACTGCTGATTGAAGTCAAAGTACTGCAAGAACAAAGAACATTTTTATTCGTTTATAGAAAGTCTTGTAATTCTAGAATATTCTTTATTAGATTACTTGTCGTACGAGGATACACATTGTAAATCGTTTAGGGTTATCCTTGAGCCTATAAAAGGACCCCTAGATTGATATTATACGTATGTGTGACATTATTAGAGTTTTAGAGAGAAGTTCGATATTATTAGAGTTGTTGAAGTATCTGCATAATAAGCAGATTTAGAGTTAATAATAAAAGTTATTCTTCTTAACTTTTTTAAGTAAATTCCGCATAGTTAATAGAGTTTTCTTAGTATTTCTTTGTTAATAACTTAGGATTTATCCGAGGTTATTAAACCTTAACAAGCTATTTAAGTTAGTTTGGTTAGAGTACATCGATCCAACAAGTGGTATCAGAGCTTGTGTGGAAACTCTGACTAGGAAGAAACCCTACTACAACAAAACCTAAAGATGTCGACTGAAGCTGTTCCACCACCATCAATCACCTCACTCAGAATTCCAATTATCAAGAAGGGAGAATATGACCTATGGTGCATGAAGATGAGGCAGTACATTGCCATTACAGACCATGCACTATGGAATGTAATTGTCAATGGTAATGAAGTTGTTCCAGAAACTATTGATGTTCTTGGACAACCTAAAGCACCTAAACCAGTCTTACCAGCAGCTACCATAAGGAATCAAGAGAAGACTCTTAACATACTCTTATCTGCTATACCTGATGGACATCTCTTGAAGTTTCATGATGCTAAAGATGCTAAGCAGCTCTGGGCTGCTCTCAAGACCAGATTTGGAGGGAATGAAGCTTCTGAGAAGATGCACAGAAATCTGCTGAAGCAATAGTTTGAAACTTTCACTGTTGGTGAAAGAGAGAGTCTTGATGCTGCATATGATAGATTTCAAAATCTCCTCAACATGTTGGAGTTATACAAGGCAGAAGTATCTGTTGAAGATGCTAATCTAAAGTTTTTAAGGAGTTTGCCATCCACATGGCATGTGATTGCTACTATGATCAGAGGACAACCAGGTTTGGATGTCATGGACTTTGATGATCTCTACAATCATCTGAAGGTGTATGAGCATGAGATGAGTGGCCAAACCAGTTCCAAATCACACAGTATTGCTTTTCTGTCATCTGAAAAGAAGGGCAGTACTTCCATCAAAAGTACTGCTTTTCCTCAAAGTACTGTGGCTCAAAGTACTGCTGTTTACACACCTCCTCAGCAAGTTCCACAGACTACTACCATGCACTCATATGAAGTTGTATGCTCTTTCTTTGCACATAAAGCTTCTTTACCTTTCACTTATGAAGAAGATCTCTCACAGATTGAAGAGGATGCTTTAGAAGAAATTGATATCAGGTGGCAAGTTGCAATGATTACTGCAAGGATAAAGAAGTACATGAAGAAAACAGGAAAAAGCATGACTTCAAACCAAAACAGGGTATTACTTTTGACAAATCCAAGATTGAATGCTTCAATTGTCAAAAGACTGGACACTTTGCTAGGGAGTGCAGGTTTGCTAAGTATCAAGCAAACAGGTTGACTGAAAAACCAAAGCTGGAGCTCAAAGAAATTCCAATTACTGAAACAAAGGCTTTGGTTGCTCAAGAGAAGTTATCAGAAGTAGACTGGAGTGAAGAGTTTGATGATGAACCAGTGACTTATTGTATGGTAGCAGTGGAAGAAGTATTTGAAGATTCAATGGTAGAATTGGACTGGAGCACTGCTTTTGATGAGGAACCTGAACATGTTGCTTTGGAATCTGGAGATGGTTTTGGAGGATTTGATTGGAGCATGGAGAGTGAAGATGATTCTGTTCAACTTGCAATGGTGGCTACTTCACCAAGTTCATCTCCTATCTCTGAGGTATGCTCAAATTGTCATGATTTTTATCAAAAATTACTTGGCAGTTATGTGATTGAAAGAGATAATTGTGTTAGGGCTAGGTCTGAGGTAGCTGGTTATCAAATAACCTTAGAATCTATGGAAGCTAAAATCTTAACACATGAAAATAATGAAGTAGCTTGGGCTGAAAAATATGCACAACAGGACTATCAGTTAAAACTAAGTGAATGGAAATTAAACTGTAAAATTTCTGAAATAGAGAAACTGACTAAGGAAAGAGATGATTTGTTAGCTAAGTTTGCTGCTTGGGGTGAGTCTGGTCTGTCACATGTTACTTATGTTCAAAAACAGAGAAGAGCTTACATTAAAACTGGCTTAGGTTTTGGAATGGACTTTGATAACATAGAAGAGAATCAAACTGATGATGACCTAGAGGATATAACCACTAGTGATGATGAACTCATTAATTATGTAGATACATCTAGTAATGAGGATTCAATTAGTGAACCACCTCCTGAGTATAAGAAAGTGTAAAGCCCCTTTTATCACTTATACCTTATCTTTATCACAAGTACCACACGAACCAAACACAAATACGTTATGCGTATGAATAAGAAGAAAGGAAAGAACTTGGTGACTTGAATGATAGAATTCGTATGTATGTTTAGAGAGATAGAGAGAAGAAAGATGAAACAATAAGTTGTATATTGCTTCAAAGGAAAACACACACACACACTCAAGCACACCCCTCAAATGACATACTTGAGGGGTATTTATAGTAAGAGAGATGATGCCCTAAGGCTTGGCCATGGGCCGTGAGATGGGCTTGGACATGGATTGGGTTACATGAACTTATACAAGGCTAACTTAACTAAACGTCTAACCATTTAGCTTAGCCCAATCCATGAGCCCTTTGACTATTCTAGCACGATATCTAACACACGTTACAGAGTTCCTAAATGTGAATGACCATCACTTCTAATAAAAACTATTAAGGCTAACAATCTCCCCCTAAGGGGTGGTCATTCAAATGATGCTCCACTTGATTAGGTCTTTACTCTCCTTGAGCTTGAACTTTGTGCGTAGATATAGAATAGTCTTGATTCTTTGTTCCTTCATGCTTTGTGATCAGATAATGTGGTTGTCTGCCGTTGTCAACTTCGTTGGTTAGGTGTCTCCACATCTTTCTCCACCATGCTCACACTTCTATTTGTCTTTTGGTTACCAATGATGTAGTTCTCGAGTCTTTAGATTCATTGACGAAGAATCATCTTTAACTTTGTGTAACCTTTGATTATGATGAGAACTTTCATGTGTTTTTGGTATGAGCATGTGGCGAGTCTGCACGATCCATCCGCTCCGGAGCTTCCATAAGAAGAAAACATAAAACAGGTTAGTAATAAGCGGATTCCGGCACTTACAAGTTTGAATTTCGAGGGTGTTAACAGCATAGTGTGAAAACACGTCTCAATTCTCACAGAGGCCGTTCCTGAACTGGAGTCCCACAAGTGAGATAACGCGATGTACCGAAATACACCTACAGTTCAGATGAGTCGCTGAGGTACACCGAAGCATCACCCCACGACTGTAGACCGTTTGAGACACACTAAGCGTAATCCATGGAATTACCGAAGTGACCTGCTGTCAGGGCTGCTTGATGTTGACCCTGGTAGGAATTTCCATTCAATCATTGAAGATTACAGTTGTAACTTCTCATAAATGTTCTGGCAGATTGCTAAGATCTGCGTAGGACTCTATAATATATCACTTGTGCCCTTAATGATGAACAACAAGCGATGTCATGTCATGTGTTCCTATGAGATCTTTTGATGAATCTCGTGGCTCTAGACTCAATAGTGCATTTTGGTTTTCCTGAGCGGAGACTAGGGAGAGGGTCTCCTTCTTCAATATCAACGATCTCTAAGAGAAAGTCAATAGATTATGTAGGGTTCCCAGTGAGAATGAAACAAATCCTTTTAAGAGGAATTGAGTGGCTAGAAGGTTAGGTGCAGTGCGTCACTGGGTCCATGACGTCTTTGTCTTCAATACCAGTGTCATCTAGTGACAACCAATAGCAGATGAATTGAACCCGGTTTCTGCCCTATGGTTGAATATGGAGGGCTATTTCTTTTCACCCTTACTTTACATTTCTTTTTAATTCTTCAACCCCTTCTTTCTCCTTTCTCACATTACTCCTTTTTTCAATCATACCTAAGGACTTCTAATACTAACTATGGGTATTGTCCTTGGGTAGATCCCTCCGGCTCTGGCGGATCATAGGACGGATTTCCTATCCTTAGTCACCTTATAACTCCATGACTGTCCTATTGTTGCCATAAAACCATTTTTCTTGAAAATCTCTCAAAGTGTTTATGATTGAAAACATGTTTGGAACACTCTGAGAGTTTTATATTTTCAGAAACACTCCCCCTTCACATGTGCTTATAAGTTTTGACAGAAATCTGCACATAGAGGGTAGAGTTCGCACTTTTTGAATTGATCGACTTTAAATGAACTAGACCGATTCGAGACACGTTTACATCACTAGAGAACTAGCTTGAAATTATTACCCGTCCTGGTCAAGTCCATAGAAAGTTTCTCGAAATGGTACATTTCCCGACTTTGATTTCTCGTCAATTCATTGGTTCCGTCTGAGTCGAGCTCATTTTGAGATTCAAACAACGATCATTAAACTTTTTGATCACATTTTAATCACGTTTCTCCCCCTCAAAAATAGCATATCCATGATGTTTTTGAAACAAAATGATTAAAAGATATGTTTTTCGAAAAACATTTGGAGAGAAACTGATTTAGCATGAATTTTGGAACAATTTTGGTTTAATACTCCCCCTTTAAGAAAGCATATTTTTCATACAGAAAATTTAGAATCAATTAAGGGTTTAGAGGGAGTTATCTTGGTACCAAATGTGAGAGATTTTGAAAAATCTTTTTGAAAAATTTCAAATTAATGGTACGCAAGATGAAGATTTTAAAAATCTTTTGAAGATATTTAGAGAAAAATTATCTTCATGTGATTAAGGATAAGTGCTCGATATATATGAAAATCGATTTTGCGTAGCACTTTCCTTTCTTTAAAGATCGGGTTGCAATCTGAAGTAACTGCAAGCCATTATGTTTTAAGGAATAGTGCTTGAAAAAATATAAAACCTTTGTTTTGGTTAAGCACTTTCCTTTCTTTGAAGCGCTGGTTCTGAACTGATGTGTCCAGAAGCCATTATTTTGAAGTCCGGGTTTCGTACTGAAGTATACGAAAGCCATTATTTTGAAGAAATTTTTAAGAAACGACATGTTTTAGAAAACATTTAAAGAACTCTCGCTCAAGCATCTGTACATGCCCGTATCATTGTTGAATGACATTTCTAGAAACGTACAGAATATCGATTATACGAGAGACATGTCGTGAGAAGAATATTTTTGGATTTTTGTTTTTATATTGTTTTTGTATTTTTGAAAAATTTTATATTTTTATATTTTGCTTTTGTTGGTTTTATAAAAGAAATGGAAAATCAAAGATAGAAGAAAGAGAGAATGAAGAGTTTACAGAATTGGAACCCTCTGATGAGCTGGGTTCTGAGATATTTGATTCACCTGCAACCAAAGAAGAAGAGTTTTCACAAATAACAGTGTTAGAAGTACAAGATTCCTCACGGTGAGGGTGATCACTATCAACAGTTGTAGTGGTTTTGACTTCCTTATCTTGATGAGTTTCACTATTATCTGTGTTGGAGCAAGTATCAAAATCTTTCTGTGGGAATCCATCTAAGACCTATTGTGCTGAAAACTTTTCCCGTGGGTTTCCACCTAAGGTAAGATCTAGGAGTTGTTTTCTTATCAGATGCAGCGGAAGACTCTTTTTTAGAAAAACTACGTCCTGAAGAGATCCACCTATTAGGTTTCCTTTTGATGTTCATCTTGTCACCGGGTTTGTTTCTATTTGGTGTCTTAGTGGATTGTGCCTTGTCACGAGAATTATCTTTCTTGAGATATTGTAAGGCACATGCATCATGATTAGCTGAAAAGACACATTTTTTACATGTAGTACAGACAAATTCAATATTCTTGTTTAAAACAGCAGCTTTAACTTTGTCACTACAGTCTTTTGGAAATTGATTCTTGTTTGAAAAAGAGTTAGAATTCCTAGTGATGTTTTCTAAGGGCATAGCATTTTATTTTGCGCAACTACTCTTAGATGTAAGCCAATCCCTAGTCTTTTGTAGAGTGTTCCTAGGTAATGGTTTACTACTACTAGCAGTGCCTTGAAATCTTGTAGAATTCATCACCCTAGATGTTGCACCTAGAATTCTGTCTTTTCGAGTCTGTGCCTTTTTCCTAGCTTCTTCTAGATAGTGATTGTTGACCATATTGTTAGAACCAACAGATTCTTTAACTGGATTTTTGGTCACATTCCGTGTACTATTCCTAGAAATGCCAGGTGTAATCACTTTTGGTTTTTCAGAAACCGCTTTTTCTTTTTCAAAAACTTTTAAAATTCTCTTTTTAAAGGGCAGGGACTGTGGAGTGACTGTTTTTGACAAATCATTTTTCTCATTGACTATTGGAGGAGGCTGAGAAATAGACATTTTTGGTTTGAAAACCGGTTTGGGAATATTTGTTTTCTCCTCACCAATGGTTTTGCAAACTTAGTATCCACAGCCTTTCCTTTTTGACTTTCCAACTGAGCTCTCAAAAGATCATTTTGCTCTTTCATGTCCTTGTAGGCACGCTCATACGACAGTTTGTCATACTTGCATTCCTCAGATTTTCGATCAAGTTGTTTAAAATAGGACACGTTTTCTTTTTCAAGTTTTGCAAGAGCATTTTCATATTTTGAAACAATTGCGGAGGTCTCAGACTGGAGTCTTTCATGATCTTCAACAGAATATGTTTGTAAGATAATGGACATGATATCGGTAGTCATAACATCTTTGAAGAGAGAATCATTGAGTTTTTCCAAAACTTTGATGTGTTCAATACTTTCATTAGCTTGCTTTACCAGGGATTTATGGTCCTTGACAAAGTCACTCGTTTCTTTCAAAAGTGATTGTTCAACATGAATTACCCTCGCACGATGGCGTTAACGGAGGGGCAATTTGGGTTTTAAAAACTCTTTTGTTTCGTCATCATGACGAGTAAACCAGATGTTAGTTGTAATATTGGTTTTAGACTTGACAATCTCTTGAAGATACCCAATTCTAGTTTTAACGTCATCTAAAATGCTTCTAGTATCACTTGTGTTAAAAGGATTGTTTGAAGACATTTGTTCGATTTTCGAAAGAGATTTGGAAACTAAAACTGGTTTCGAAACTGGTTTTGAAACTGGTGTTGACACTTTGTTTGAAACACTTGGTGTGGTGGAAAACGTTGATTGTTCTCTTTGATTAACAAAAGTAATTCCATTAATTTTGTTCCATTTGTTATAATCAATCGGTTTAAGATCTGGATTCTTTTGTTTCATTTTTGATCTACTCTCCTCAGATAGTGCCAACGTTTCAAGAGAATCACGAACAATTATGGGTTCATGCAAAGGTTTTCCATTGTTCAACACATTCTGAGATTTCTGAGATTTCTGAGCTTTCTTGAGGAACGAAGAAGGGTCGTTACCAAGTGCCATTTTATGTGAAGTATGAAAACGCTGATTTACTTGGTTTGAAAGCATCTTGTTTGTTTTATCTGAATGACCCGTTGTGAGAAGCAAATTGTCCAAAGCTTTAATTTTCTCATTTTTATCCAGAATTTCATCAAGAAGAGAATCTTCTCGTTTTGAAAAATCAGCAATCAACTTTTTCTTCTCTTTTTCAAGATCAGAAAACAGTGCTTTTGTTTAGAAAGTTGGTCATTTAGATCTGAAATTTCCTTGTTTAAAGATTTAATTTTCAAGTGAGAATTCACATCAAGTGTGTTATACTTAATTTGCAATTCTTTTCTCTTAAAACGAATCTCGATAACCAATTTCTAATTCGGACATTTTGTTTGTATGAAATTCATAGGCTATGGCGTGCTCCTTGTAACTCTCAAGCTCAACGGTCAATTTCTTATTCGCGACCTTAACCTCGCGATTGACCTTACTAACTTTCTCAATTTCAATGCCACACTTATTGATTAATGATTCAAAATAAGCACGTGTTTCCTCATCAGTCTCAGTATTTTGTGCCACACAGCCTCCATTAGGATCCACATATGGAGTTTCAGAGTTAGTATTGCTACAACTCGTATTGTCCATGTATGTATCATAAGTAGGTGCTGATGTCACAGAATGCTGTTCATTATGAGTAAACTGACTAGAAACATTACTATAATTTGGTACCTCATTGAGTGGATCTGTGTCATAGACTGGAGGTGTATCAAAAGTACCACTTGATGTTGTGTCCTGCGGATTGATTCTATGACTGGAGGTTGCAGTATATTTTGCTTTATCTGCCCGTTTTGGATTCATGAATGCGTATTCTGCATCAGTCAATTCAATTCCCGACTCTTCTTTCTGTGCTAACATCAACATGTACTGGAGCCTTTCAAGCTTCGTCAGTCGTTTGACACTAGATTCTGAACTAAAATAACCTGAATTTTGGCTTTGAGGTTCGGAGGTAGCATTCTGAACCGAAGTCATATAACAGTTATTCCCATGTTGATATCCCATATTCTGATTCATAATCTGACCTCCTTGATGTCCAACAAAGCGCCTGCATATTGCATCTGATTCCCCATTTGTATACCCGTAGCAAATCCATTCTGATTCCCAATAACATCAACCATTTGTCCTTCTTGACCCATATGAATACTCGGTTGAGCAAACTGCGGATTATACGATGAAATCCATTGGTTGTTGTTATTTGGTGTAGTTGGACTAATGTTAACTTCATTGAAGAATCCTTTTAAGAAAGCAGTTATGAGACGATCTTCCTGGGTTGCCATTGATGAAGGTATGTATGATAAAGTTGATGTAGGATCGATTCAACGATAAAGGAGTTGTGGTTGATGAAGATTAAGCTCGGTTGAGGTGTATTTGAAAGTCGTACTCGTAACCTTGGTTCTTAGTCGAAAAAAAATTTTCGCCCAAAATTTGAAATTCACTTTAAAAATCAATTCTAAGGTCGTATGAAAAATTTGAGTTATGACAATTTTGACGCCAAATTTGACCCAAAAAATTTGAATTTAGGCTCAAAAATTTGAATTTTTGACCAAAATTTTCACAGTTAAACCAAAATTTGAATTTCGCGTAAAAATTGAACGTTTAGTCTCCTTAGGCGTAGAAAGAGCTTAGGCGTAGACCAAAGAAGTTACGAGTAGGAAATGGTTACGAGTAGGATGTAGTTACGAGTAGGATCTTATGCGTAGGAAGCTTAGGCGTAGGATTCCTTAGGCGTAGGATCTTATGCGTAAAAAGCTTATCTTACGCGTAACCTTAAGCTTATGCGTAGACAAAAAGTTACTCGTAAACCTTACGCGTAATTGTGAAGTTATGCGTAGAGTTACTCGTAAGCTTTTAGCTTATGCGTAAACTATGGTTAAGAACCAAAAATCCTTTACACTGTCACAGCGTAAGGGATATCCACAAGTTGAAGTGTTCCACACACTTATCCAAGTGAGGGAAGCACTGAGTAACCGTTGAAGCTCGAAGATTCTGCACCAAAAAGTTATGAGTAGAAAACTAGGGTTTTGACTTTTTGACTTCTACTCGTAAGAAATTTCCAACGATTCAAACGATTTCTCTTGCACAGATATCCTTAAAAACACTCGAATAACCCAAAAATGTTGACCTTTTTCACCCAAAGTGCTTAGAAAAGTTACGAGTAGAAATGACCAATAACCAAATACGAGCTTAAAAATGAAGAAAAACACGTAAAGCTACGAACTTTTTGCAAAGAACTGAAACTTTAGCACCAAATAAACCTTAAACCACAAGAATCTTGAATTTTTGAGTGCAAAAATTAAAGCTTTAAGCGTCACAATATTGACTAACGTGAGCTTATACGCGTAACCCTTCAAAACAAACACACACACTCCTAAACCATTGTTAGGCGATTGATACCAATTGTAAAACCTTTATCACGTATACCTTATCACTTTACCAAGCAAACCCAACACACGTAACCCAAGTTACGCGTATAAAACGTGAAACACAATCACAAACAAAGCTTAGAAATAAGATGAGAAAGATGGTGACTTGATGTAATATTCGTGTGTATGTTTAGAGAGGTAGAGAGAAGAAACATGAAACAATAAGTTGTATATTGCTTCAAGGAAAAACACACACACACACACTCAAGCACACCCCTCAAATGACATACTTGAGGGGTATTTATAGTAAGAGAGATGATGCCCTAAGGCTTGGCCATGGGCCGTGAGATGGGCTTGGACATGGATTGGGTTACATGAACTTATACAAGGCTAACTTAACTAAACGTCTAACCATTTAGCTTAGCCCAATCCATGAGCCCTTTGACTATTCTAGCACGATATCTAACACACGTTACAAAGTTCCTAAATGTGAATGACCATCACTTCTAATAAAAACTATTAAGGCTAACAGAAAGACAATGGTTATCATGCAGTTCCCCATCCCACTGGAAGTCATCAACCCCCTAGGCCTGATGTTTCTCGTTTTGGAGTAGACAGTCTAGAATTTAGGAAAAAGCTAGTTGGTCAGTCTAGGTCTGAAACCCCCAAAGAAACTGTTGAAAATAATGTTCAAAGTCAAGTAGTACCTTCAACTCAAAGTACTGCTCCACAAGCAGTATCTTCAGGATAATCTTTTCAAAACAGTACTGCTAAACCTTTTCGGGATAACTTTGGTCACAACAAGTTTCATCATTCGCCTAGAAGGAATAATAACTTTGGTCATAGACATAGAAGAAGTCACTTTGGGAGTATGGGTCAAAAACTGTGTTTTGTGTGTTTTAGTCCTACTCATTTAATCAAGGATTGTGAACATCACTCAGAATATCTTAGAAAATTCCCAAAGAATAGGTCTGCAAACCAGAAACCTAGAGAGACCAAACCAGTCTGGAATAATTCAAAAAGGGTCAATCACAACAATTTCTCACCAGATCATAGGTACCCACACCAGAGAAGACCTTTTTCTAGATCACCAGTACCTTCACGACCAGTACTTTCTCAAAGTACTGCTCCCTCAAAACAAGGTACTGCTCACACTTCTTGGAACAGGTATCCTAGGAGATCTCATTACTATCAACCTAGAAGGTATTATAATTCACATAGGGGATCTAGATCATAGGAACCAAGTGTTAAAATAGAATGAGTTAAGAGAGAAAGTACTGCTGAGGGACAAACAGTACTTTCAACAAAAAGTGAATCAGATGTTTTTGTCATACAAGAAAAAGAGAATGAACTTGTAAAAGAGAATTGTGTTGAACATCCAGAAAGTTTTGAAAATCCACATGCTAAAAATCAAAAGATAATTCTAGATCATGTTTTGAAAAACAGTGGAAATTACATACTCAAAGAATTTGAGTTTGTAACTCCACAAGGGGAACACAAGTCAGTAATGGCTTGGGTTCCTAAAAATCACTAACTCTTTTATCTTTGTGCAGGGCAAACCAGAAGAGGAGCTTAAAGATCATCTGATTGTGGATAGTGGTTGCTTTGGAAGTATGACAGGAGACAAAGAGATTCTGTCTGATTTTAGATCTATTAGTGGAGGAAGAGTTGCATTTGGGAATGATAAGCAGGGCGTATAGATTTTGAGAATGTTAGATATGTGAAGGAGCTCAAGTTCAACTTATTATCAGTCTCTCAAATCTGTGATAAAAAGCATCTTGTGTTATTCACTGATACAGAATGTCTCATCCTCTCTCCTGAATTCAAGCCTGTTGATGATAACTTGGTAGTGCTTAGAGTACCAAGAACCAATGATGTGTATAGTTTAGACATGAAGAGTCTACATTCTTATAGAAGAGCCACATGTTTGGTGGCAAAAGCAACATCTGAAGAAGCACATCAGTGGCATAGAAGACTGGGCCATGTAAATTTTAAGAATATCAACAAACTGGTAAAAGGGAATTTAGTTAGAGGTTTACCTTCAAAGACTTACAAGAATGATCACTCCTGTTTGGCGTGCAAGAAGGGTAAACAACACAAAGCTTCATGCAAGAAGCTTGAGGAGAGGACTATTAGAGAACCTTTAGAGCTGTTACACATGGATTTGTTTGAACCTGTTTCTGTGGCAAGTTTAAACAAGAAAAAGTACTGCTTAGTTGTAACAGATGATTGCAGTAGATTCAGTTGGGTATTTTTCTTGGGATTTAAAGATGATACTTTTGATGCTATTCAGACACTCATAATAGCACTTGAAAACCAATTGAGACTCAAGGTTAGAGGTATTAGATGTGACAATGGAGCTGAATTCAAGAACAAGCTTATGGATGAATTTTGTGCAAACAAAGGAATCAAGAGGGAGTTCAGTATTGCAAGAACACCACAACAGAATGGTGTTGCAGAAATAAAGAATAGGACTTTGATTGAAGCAGCCAGAACAATGCTAGCAGATTCACAACTACCTATTCAATTCTGGGCTGAAGCTGTAAGTACTGCTTGCTATGTACTTAACAGAGTATCAGTTACTAAGCCACAAATGAAGACACCTTATGAGTTGCTGATGGGCAACAAACCCAACATTCGTTTTATGAAGCCTTTTGGATGCCCTCTTTCTATTTTGAATACAATTGATAATCTGGAAAAGTTTAATGGCAAGTCAGAAGAAGGATATTTATTGGGTTATTGTACCAACAGTAAGGGATTTAGAGTGTACAATAAAGTCACTAAGAAGGTTCAAGATTGTCTTCATGTTGAGTTTTTAGAAGATCAAGATAATGAAAAAGGTAAAGGTCCTGATTGGATGTTTGATCTTGAAGTTTTAACTCCTTCTATGAACTATGTACCTGTTAGAGAAGAAAATCAACATGTGCATGATGGAGAAGACTTACAATATGTTGTTCATGGAGTTCATCTTAGACCTGATGAAGATCCTGTTAGTCCATAGCAAAGTACTGATGCTCCAAAACAAAGTACTGATGAACCAAAATCCTCATTGTCTGCTGAGGATCAATCTATTCAAGAAGAACTTAATCAGTTGCTTCTTCAAGATGTTTTAGCACATTCTTACACTGATGATCAGAGAAGAGCTTATGAAGAGGCAAAGAAAAAGAACAAAACTGCAGAGTATTCTCACAGTACTTTGGACAGTACTTTTGAACAAAGTACTGCTGCACCAGTTACCAGTACTTTGGATGATTTAGATGATCCTACCATGCCTGGATTAGAAAAAACTGATGATGAGTTTGAAGATGGAGGGATTTTCTCATATTCCAATGAAGATGCAGATTTTACTAATTTAGATGATACTTATGGAGTTCCACAGTCTCCCAGTTTAAGAATTCATTAGAATCATCCTTCTGATCAAATCATTGGTCCTTATACTTCTGGAGTGATGACTAGACACAGAGCAAAGACTTTTTCAACACCTCACAATGCTTTACTTAGCTTTGTGTATAAACAAAACAGGCTGAATCATAAGGACCATCAAACATGTCTGTTTACTTGTTTTATCTCTCAAGAGGAACCCAAGAATATTGCTCAAGCATTGACTAAAGAAAGTTGGGTTGAAGCTATGCAGGAAGAACTTCTTCAATTTAAACTTCAAGAAGTCTGGGTATTATGTGATCTTCCAGATGGGAAGAGAGTTATTGGAACCAGATGGGTTTTCAGAGTCAAGAGAGATGAAAGAGGTAATGTCATCAAGAACAAGGCAAGGCTAGTTGCACAAGGCTACATACAAGAAGAAGGAGTTGATTATGATGAAGTGTTTGCTCCTGTAGCAAAGATAGAAGCAATTAGAATCTTTCTTGCTTTTGCTTCTTATATGGGATTTCAGGTTTATCAAATGGATGTCAAGAGTGCCTTTTTATATGGCAAGATTACAGAGGAAGTTTATGTCAAGCAACCTCCTGGTTTTGAAGATCCTAAACATCCTAACAAAGTCTACAAAGTTGTCAAAGCTCTTTATGGCTTACATCAAGCACCAAGAGCCTGATATGAAAGGCTCTCTACCTTTTTATTGCAACATGGTTATAGGAGAGGAGCTATAGATAAGACTTTGTTTATCAAGAGAGATAAGAAAGATATCATGTTAGTTCAAATATATGTTGATGATATCATATTTGGAGCTACTAAACAGTCCATGGTCAAGGAGTTTGAGCAGCTGATGCAGAATGAATTTCAAATGAGTTCAATAGGTGAGTTAACATTCTTTTTGGGACTTCAAGTTAAGCAGTCAAGGGAAGGAATTTTCATAAGTCAAGACAAGTATGTTACTGACATACTTAAGAAGTTTAATTTTGATGACATGAAGCCTGTTACTACACCTATTAAATCAATTAACTCATTGGGCAAGGATGAAGATGGACAACCAGTTGAAGTCAAGTTATACATATCAATGATTGGCTGTCTTATGTATCTTACTGCATCAAGGCCTGATATCATGTTTGCAGTTTGTTTATGTGCAAGATATCAAGTCTCACCAAAGATTTCTCACATGAATGCAGTGAAGAGAATTTTTTGTTATTTGAAACAACAACCTAAGTTGGGGTTGTGGTATCCAAGGGATTCACCTTTTCACTTAGAAGCTTTCTCAGATAGTGATTATGCAGGTGACAACTATGATAGAAGATCAACCACAGGTGGATGCCAATATCTTGGAAGAAGATTAGTCTCCTGGCAATGTAAGAAACAAACAATTGCAGCAACATCCTCTACTGAAGCTGAATATGTAGCTGCTGCAAGTTGTTGTGGACAGGTGTTGTGGATGCAGAATCAGCTCTTGGATTATGGGTTTAACTTCAAAAATACTCCCATCAATATTGATAACGAGAGTACCATTTGTATTGTGAAGAATCCAGTTTATCATTCCAAGAACAAACACATACAGATTAGGCATCACTTTATCAAAGATTGTTATGAGCACAGGCTCATTAATGTGGTTAAGGTTCACACGGATGATAATGTAGCTGACTTACTTACCAAAGGCTTTGATGTTTCAAGATTCAATCACTTGGTGGTGAGTATTGGCATGATCAACTACTAAGCTACATTTAAGGGGAGGACTATTTAGTGTTAGTATAGTCCTATGCATTGCTTGAGGGGAGGATATTTATGTTATACAGAGGAATTTGGAAAAGTAATGTTTTTTATCAAAGTACTGCTTGGAAAGTACTGTTTGGGAAAGTACTGCATACGTAGAAGTACTGTTTGTCTTATTAAAGTACTGTTCCAATGGTAATATTGAGGGGTAATTATATCTAACGGTAACTTTGGTATTTATGGCTGTGATTTTTTAAATCTCACCCATAAATAACTACTCACCGATTTTCCCTCTCATATTGATACTTTAGAATCTGTTCCATATTTCTCTCACTTTCACCTATATTATTTGTTATATCTCTTGCTGTGAGAACATAATCATCAATGGCGAATCGTCCTACAGTTTCAAAGCACAATATGGTGGCTAATTTAGACAAGACTGAAGCTAATGTGTTTTTTCATGATATAATCGATTATCTTATTGGATCACCACTCAGTTATGCTCTTTTAGTGGAGCCGGATATAATTGAACCCTGGATTCAAGAATTTTGGGCTACTGCTAGGGATAATATGGAGAATGATGAATTTTATATTAGAGCTACAGTTGCTGGAAGAACTGTGAAGATTACTGAAGCCTCTATTCGAGAAGACTTATTGTTTAATGATGCAAACGGGGCTATTCGTTTTGATAAGCAGTTGATTTGGGATACTTTTGGGCACATTGGTTATGAAGGGTCTTTAACAGAACAAACATTCAGGAAACAACTATTTTGTCCTCAATGGAAGTTTTTAGTGCATGTGTTGCTTCATTGTATTAGCGCTAAAAGTACTTCATGGGAGCAATTTGGATCTAACATGGCATCTGCCATTGTGGGCTTGGCTACAAATCGTGTTTTTAATTTTTCAAGGCTCATTCTTGATGGTATGCTTTCCCACATCACTCATGGTTCAAAATGGCTAATGTATCCAAGGTTTGTTCAAGTATTTCTCAATAAAAAACTTTCAGATGTTCCTAAGCCAACAAATCTTTTACCTGTTGTGGTTCAACAAGCCAAAATTTTCACCTTTATGGCTAGGAAGAGTGATCTATTCACTGGAAGGGATACTCCCTTAACTACTTCTATGATGGAAGTTGTTCAAGCTGTTAGAGCTGATGCTGAAGAAGATGAAGCTAGTGAAGGTACTGCATCTGCAAGTACTGCATCTCAAAGTGCTGCATCTCCAGAAGGTACTGCATCTCAAGGTACTGCTTCCCCAAGTACTGAAGTTCAAGAAGATGTTGCAGTTTCACCTTCTCCATCTCCACAAAGATCTGTTCCTGATTCTCAACCAGAGGAACATTCACCAGTTCAAGGAGATGCTTCACATACTATATCCCCTGAAGGTTTAACATTGGATAATTATGTTTTGACAAGGGAGTTGGTTAAGTTGAAAAAGACTACTGAGGTTCAAGCTAAGCAGATTAAGAAATTGAAGCTCAAGTTTAGAAGGCTCAAGAATTTTGTTTGGCCATTGGTTCAACATCATCGTATATGGGTCAAATCTAAAAAGAAGGAGCAAAGACAGTCTAAGAAAACCAAACGCCAAAAGGTTCACAAACAATCTTCTGTCCAATTGGGGAGGAATTTAGAAGAAGAGAATTTGAAAGAAGATGTTGTTAAGGAGAATGAACCTGAAGGTACTGAAGAACATGAAAAGACTAAAGAACAGGTCATTCAAGAAACTGAGGAACAAGTTATTGATGTTCTAGTTCAAAGTACTGATGATCAAGGTACTGAAGATCAAAGTACCGCTTTTCAACAACAAGGATCTTACAAGCAAGATTTGATTACTCCAAGGTTGTTAGACTTTGAAGAAGAAGCTGGTCCTTCTACAACTATACATGAAGAAGTTGTTGGTCCTTCTACTGTTATACAAGAAGAAGAAGCTACACCTAAACCCATCCATACTGCAAGTGATGATGAAACCATTGCTGTAATTTTGCAAGGTTTATCACAACCAAGGGGTGGTGTTAATATTCCAAGAGTGCAAGAAGAGGAACAATCAAGAGTTTCTCAACCTGCTATTGATCCTAAGGATAAAGGAAAAGGTGTTTTGGTAGAAGTAAAGAAGAAGAAACTAACTTTAGCACAGATAAGAGCTGCTCAAGAAGCTTTGAATGAACAAGCAGCTAGAAAGATTCAAGAGGAATTAAATGCTAAAGATAGAGAAGCTAAGGAAGCTGAAGAAGCTCAGAATAGAGAAGCAGCTAAGAAGTTGCAAGAGGAATTGAATGCTGAAGCTGATGAACCTTTAGAGCCACCTATTCCTGTTAGATTTCTAACAAGAAGGCCAAATAAAGCAAAGGACAGAAATGCAATGATGGCTTATCTTAAAAGTCAAGGGTATAAAGGATTGCAAAGGTTTAATTATTTTGAGATGAAACGATTGTATGATGCTGCTAGAGAAGCTTATAAGAAAAATGTTGAAAGCATCAAAGATTTTAGAGATGAAGCTACATGGAAAGAAGAAGAGAGAAAGAAAAGTTTAAAAAGAAAAAGTTGAGCTAAGATCTGAGACTAGGGATGAACTAAGAAATTATCTAAGGATAGTAGATTTTGAGTATTCTAAGGAAGATGCTGATATGAAGATGAACAAATCTCAAATTATTGCTTTTGAAGTTGTGGAATCCAAAGATGGATGTTATCTGATGTTTCATAGAGAAGATGAAAGCTTCAGAGTGTTCAACAGGCTATGGGATTTATTGCACATCATAGACAGAGTAGATTTATTCTATTTATATCATGTGGTGCGAAGTTACTTTGAACAAAATCCATTAGAAGGAATTGGTTTAGTTCTGCTTGGAGATCTCACAACTGTATGGGAAACCGAAGAGCAAAGTACTTATGACATTTGGAAAAATCAAGAGAATTGGGAAATTGTTTGCTGGAGATTCTTTGAAGAATCTGGAGTTCATGTTCTAGAGCTGGAAAATGGTACAATGATTCACATGTTTGCAAATAGAAGATATCCTCTTACAGTAGATCTTATGAGGAGGATGCTAGAGCATGGAATGGAAGTTGAAGAAGACAATGAAATTGCTTGTATGGTCATCAATTTGTTTATCAACTGGACTACTATTGCTGATGATGAAGAATAACTGGTATGAATCTTAATTGAATAAATTCTTTTTGAAATATCAGTACTTTATTCAAAGTACTGCTGATCAAACAGTACTTTCATCAAAGTACTGCTTGCAGCTTTTAACCAGTTAAGTGATTTTTGAAAGAAACCTTTTTGTTAAGTAATAAATATTTTGGAACAAAGGTTGAATAAAATAAATGGTTTTTGAGATGGTAACAACAATAGGTTATCAATCCACCATGGTTACAAAAGGATTGGCTAATCCATGAGAAAACGGCTCTGGTAAAGATATGACAAATCTGTTTTTAGTTAACAACTTGCTAATAAGTTGTATGGTAATCAACTCACCATATCAGTTAATGTGAAGAGTTGGCTAGCCCACAAGAAAATGGCTTGTGGTAAAGGCTGTGGAAAAACCATTATATGGTAATTAGTTCACTATGATGAAAGAACTAACTAGTCTAGAAGGGTACAACTTTTGGTAAAGACAACTCAAATCTGTTGATAGCTGACGATTTGCTAAAAATCATATGGTTATCAATGTACCATGGTCTTAAACACCAAAACATTAGGCTACTCCAGAGTTAATGGCTTTGGTAAAGAGAACTTAAATCCATTAAATTTTCAATGATTCACCTCTCACAGGAGTTAACACACCTGGAAGTGATGAGAATTGATTGCAACTTAAACTAAATTAATGTACAAATTGTCATATGTTGCTGTGTTGCTGAAAAGATGGAGCTTGCTGGATAATACTGTAAAAGAATAATTCTAAATATACTTTGACAAGCACAGAAACTACAGAGATACAATCCAAAGTCTAAAACATAATCTTTCCTTAAAGATGGAGCTGTTAAAGATAAATTCACAAAGGAACTAGAAGTCAAGCTAGTAGAATTCAAGTTAGGGGAAGATTGTTGGGATATGAAAGTGCTGAAGAATGATAAAGTACTAGAAAAAGTCAAAGAGTCAAAGTACTGTTAAAGATAAAGTCAAAGTACTGCTGATTGAAGTCAAAGTACTGCAAGAACAAAGAACTGTTTTATTCGTTTATAGAAAGTCTTGTAATTCTAGAATATTCTTTATTAGATTACTTGTCGTACAAGGATACAAATTGTAAATCGTTTAGGGTTATCCTTGAGCCTATAAAAGGACCCCTAGATTGATATTATACGTATGTGTGACATTATTAGAGTTTTAAAGAGAAGTTCGATATTATTAGAGTTGTTGAAGTATCTGCATAATAAGCAGATTTAGAGTTAATAATAAAAGTTATTCTTCTTAGCTTTGTTAAGTAAATTCTGCATACTTAATAGAGTTTGCTCAGTGTTTTTTTGTTAATAACTTAGGATTTATCCGAGGTTATTAAACCTTAACAAGCTATTTAAGTTAGTTTGGTTAGAGTACATCGATCCAACAGAATGACTACACAACAACTACATTCACCCAACATAGGAGTGGACATTAATGTGTCACTACCAATAGCACACATATCTTCTTCTCCATCACCTTCTTTTGGCCCATTTTTGGTAATGACTAGACATCAACCACCACAACCGGACAACATGGATGTTGATATATCTCTACCTCCTCCACCTACACAAACATCTCCACTAACATCCGTTGTACACCTACAACCTTCTTTCTTAAGTCCATATACCTCAAACATACCTCCATCACCACAACATCCAAGTCATGAAGAAACTTGCTACCATTGTCAAGAAACTCAAACCTTAGTTCATGAACTTCATGATGAAGTACATTTCATGTTCTATCACCTCCTTGAACGCCTAGATGGCATCAACAAACAAATCACCCTTAGCATTTTCGTATATGTTAGATCATATTCTTAGTTTTAGAGTTTGATTATTGTTGTATCATTTCTCTTGTTTTCATTATATGAATCTACGTGTTCAAATGCTTCTTGATTATTTGGGCATATTAGGGTGGTTATGACTTAATTTCAGGATCTTTCACGCTTTATTTTTTAAACTGCTGCTAACAAGTTGCAGGTACCCGGATCCCTTGATTTATACTTGACAGATCTATTTTAAAATGGATTCGGTGGATCAGGGCACCCAGAAACAAAAATGAGTCTTACTTCAGCTCATTTTTTCTACAAAAGTCATACTATATACTTGCATTTTAACATTTGTTTTGTAGATTTTCAAAACACACTTGGAGTACTTGATGCTCTCAATAAGGGGGAGCTTTCATCCAAGCAAAATCATTGCATATTTAGCAATGCTCTCGTCTTAACCTTCCTAAATACTTGACGCCCTCACCAAGGGGGAGCAAATATGCATGTATTTAGTTTCTTTCTTATCTCTTATTTTCTTATCTCTTTCTAAATTCTTGCATTCAGGTTAGTTTAATTTAGATACTCTTTTAGTTTCAACAAAAATGGGTAGAAAAGAGTAAAAACTTATGTAAAAAATTTACAAATTTTACTATTTACTTAAAATAGTTTTATGTTTTGCCATCAACAAAAAGGGAGGAATTGTTAATAAAAATAAACCGTAAAAATGTTTACTTATATTTCACGATCTTCTTATCTTTTGTAGATAACAATTGTAAAATCATTTTAACAAAATAAACAAAATACGTAAAGTTTTGAGCCAATAGTTTACTAATTCATTTCACTAAACAAATTAACCATTAAACATGTTTAGTTAAATAGTTTACATAAAACCAAAATCATTTTTATAAAACACTTATAAGTAACTTTGGTTACTTGCATTTTTATAAAATCCATGACCTATGACCCAAAGTTCATATCTCATGACCCAAGATGTTTATTACATCATGCATGACATCACATAACCCATGGGTCATGCCCTATAACCCAAAACCTAAAATTGTAACCCAAAATCTAGACTGGTATTACCAGATAACCGGGTCCCTTGGATAACATTTGCCGAATCCCTTTAGGAAAGGATTTGGTGGATCTGGGTGATTTGAGGATAGTTTTCCAATAAATAGTTGGTCATTTCCTCATTTCTTCTAACCACTTTTAGATATATCTTTTCTCTATATTCTTACTTCTCTAACCTTATATTCAAGGATCATCTATGTAGCTTTTCTTTTAGTGATTCTTTAGGTTCCTCTTAAAAGCGAGATCACGACATTAAGAATAGAAGACTTGCAAGCTCGAAGACATGAGTTGCTAGACTTCGTCATCATCACAAGATCACATAAGTGTCTCTTATTGTTGGTTCCTCTCAATCATATCAGAGGTGTGTTGTGTTAACTAGTGGTGCTTGGATTAGTTCCTCTATTGTAAAGGAACTTGGTATCTAGCCTTGTACCAGATAAAGTGTAGGCGACATAGGTTTGGTTCTACATTGTGGAAGAACCCGGTATCTAACCTTGTGCTAGATAAAATGTAGGGGACGAAGGTTTGGTTCTACCTTGTGTGAAGAACTCGATATTTAGCTTTGTACCAAAAATAATGTAAGCATCATTGTGAATGCTTCTCCGGCTTGTGTTGTGTAGTGATTACAAACTCTCGATTTAGGGTACTCGGGGAGTGAAATAGGGCAAGGAAGGTGACCTTGTATCTGAACCACTATAAATACTTGTTATGGTTGTGTCTTTCTTTCTCTATATCATAGTATAGTTTAATCAGATCTAACTATCAATATCCAATACATCAAAATAGATTGACACAAGTCGATCTAGACACAAGTCGATCTAAAAGTTTTAAAACGAAGTTTAAATTGGTAAAACTATTCAACCCCCTTCTAGTTTTGTACAATTGGCATCAGAACTTCGTTACCAAGTTTCTTAGAGTATATTATACTTTAAAAACTTGAAACAATTGGTGAATGTTTTGAAAACTATAAAGAAGGAAAACCTTTGTAAAAACTGACATCAAATATACTTTTACAAAAAGAATAAAACTTCTATGTTTGGATATTGATAGTACTGGTATTACTTATTCTTTTTCTTCATGATAGGAATCTTCAATAACTTTGTCCTTTTAAAGGAAAAATGAAGTTTGCAAACAAAGAAGAACCTAAAAGAGTTGTCAGCCTGCTTTACCAAAAAGTATGCATGTATTTTAAAAGCTTATGAAGTATTTCACGTCAATCTAAGAAAACTTAGCAAAGGTATGTTTTCTCACAAATAATTGTTGTCTTAAAAGGTGCTAGTTGCGTATGGTTAAAGTGTTGGTCTATTTTTCTTATGTTAACATCTGCATGATCTCATTTCTAAACCTCCTAGTTGATCATTGATTTTATGTATCTTACCTAAATGACATATTCACGTGAATTACTTGTCGCACCGAATCACATATTTCAAAAAGATTTTTTTTCACGAACTTTCACATTCCTTAGAATAGGCCAGGAATGTATTCCACTTCATCGATTCCTAATTTCTTAATTTATCTCTTAAAAACTTTCTAAAAGAAAAGGTTAAGTTGACTTAAAGAAAAGTTGTCTATGTCTTGATCATCATCATAAATGTCACTCATCTATTCCCATGTCAAACTATCTCACGGCAATGTATTCACTCTCATAATATTATCCCTCAAAGTCTAGCTTTAGCTACTTAGGATCAATTACCAAACATTCAAAATCCTCTTGTCTACTATCCTCCCGGATCCGTTCAACTCTCATCGAGCTTCTCCTCTTGAACCAAGACAATTCTCCTTTACTACACCTCATTCTTCGCCACATCTTTATAGTACTTTGGAGGACTTGCCTCCTAGACCTTCTAATCCTCCACCATTACCTACATTATCTTCTGTTGAAAGAATGACTACACAAAAATTACATTCATCGAACATAGGAGTGGACATTAATGTGTCACCACCAATAACACACATATCTTCTTCTCCATCACATTTTGGCCCATTTTGGGTAATGACTAGACATCAACCACCGCAACCGGACAACATGGATGTTGACACGTCTCTACCTCCTCCACTTACACACACATCTCCACCAACATCCGTTGTGCACCCACAACCTTCTCTCTTAAGTCCATATACCTCAAACGTACCTCCATACCACAACATCTAAGTCATGAAGAAACTTGGTACTATTGTCAACAAACTCAAACCTTAGTTCATGAACTTCGTGATGAAGAACGTTTCATGTTCTATCACCTCCCTGAACGCCTAGATGGCATCAACAAACCAAATCACCCTTAGGATCATTTGAAAGAAGTACAAACACAAGTGGTCATTCTCCTCTAGTTTTAGCTTAGTACATTTTATTAGCATTTTCTTATATGTTAGATCATATTCTTAGTTTTAGAGTTTGATTATTGTTGTATCATTTCTCTTGTTTTCATTATATGAATCTACGTGTTTAAATGCTTCTTGATTATTTGGGCATATATTAATTTCATGATCTTTCACGCTTTAGTTTTTGAAAACTAATACTAACAAATTTCAGGTACTTGGATCCCTTGATTTATACCCGGCGGATCCAGCGGATCCGGGCACTCAGAAACAAAACTGAGTCTCACTTCAGCTCATTTTTTTTGCAAAAGTTATACTATATACTTTCATTCTAACCTTTGTTTTATAGATTTTAAAAACACACTTGGAGTACTTGACGCCCTCAATAATAGGGGAGCTTTTGTCAAAGCATAATCATTGCACATTTTGCAATGGTCTCGTCTTAGCCTTCCTAAATACTTGACGCCCCCACCAAGGGGGAGCACTCGTCAATGGGGGAGCAAATATGCATGTATTTAGTTTCTTTCTTATCTATTCTTTTCTTATCTCTTGCTAAATTCTTGCATTCGGGTAATTTTCTTTTCGACCTCTTTTTGTTTCAACAAAAACGGGGAGAAAAGAGTAAAAACTTAATTCAAAAATTTACGAATTTTATTTTTTACTTAAAACGATTTTATGTTTTATCATCAACAAAAAGAGGGAAATTTTTATAACAAATAAACCGTAAAAACATTTATTTATATTTTATGATCTTTTTATGTTTTGTCGATAACAATCGTAAGATTATTTTAACAAAATAAATAAAATACGTAAAGTTTTGAGCCAATAATTTACTAACTCATTTCTCTAAACAAATAAACCATTAAATATGTTTAGTTAAATAGTTTACATAGAACCAAAACCATTCTTATAAAACACTTATAAGTAACTTTGGTTACTTGCATTTTTATAAAAATACATACTAGTTAAATGTAACATCTAATATAAATAAGTTGGACTATCTATAACCCAAAAACCATGACCCAAATTTCATAACCCTTGACCCAAGATGTCTATTACATCATGCATGACATCACATAACCCATAACCCAAAACCCGGAATTGTAACCCAAAATCTGGACTGGTATTATCAGATAGTCGGATCCCTTAGATAACACTTGTCGGATCCTTTAGGAAAGTATCCGGCAGATCCGGGTGATCAGAGGATAGTTTTTCTATCAATAGTTGTCCATTTCGTCATATTTTCTAACCACTTTTAGATATATCTTCTCTTTATATTCTTACTTCTCTAACCTCAGCTCCAAGGATCATCTATGTAGCTTTTCTCTTAGTGATTCTCTAGGTTCCTCTTAAAGGCGAGATTAAGATGTTTAGCATAGAAGACTTGAAAGCTCGAAGACATGAGTTGCTTGACTTCATCATCATCACAAGATCACATAAGTGTCTCTTATTGTTGGTTCCTCTCAAGCATGTTATAGGTGTGTTGTGTTAACTAGTGGTGCTTGGATTAGTTCCTCTATCGTAAAGGAACTTGGTATCTAGCCTTGTACTGGGTAAAGTGTAGGCGACGTAGGTTTGGTTCTACCTTGTGGAAGAACCCGATATCTAGCCTTGTGCCGGATAAACTGTAGGGGACGGAGGTTTGGTTCTACATTGTGTGAAGAACTCGGTATTTAGCTTTGTATTGGAAAAATTGTAAGCAAAGCTGTGAAGGATTATCCGCCAAGAAAGGAGCTTGTGTTGTGTAGTGATTACAAGCTCTCGAGTTGAGTACTCGGGGAGTGAAGTTGGGCACGGAATGTGATCTTGTAGGCGAACCACTATAACTACTTGTGTTATGGTTGTATCTTTCTTTCTCTATCTCATAGTATAGTTTAATCGCATCTATCTATCAATATCCAATACATCAAAATAGATTGACATAAGTCGATCTAAAAGTTTTAAAATGAAGTTTTAATTGGTAAAACTATTTAACCCCTCCTTCTAGTTTTCTACACGGTGAAACATTTAAGTTTTACCCCGAGATGGCCAAGCCCACCTTGAGTATATGGTGTAGCATTTAGGTTTCTCATCAGGATGACCAAATCACCCTGATAGGACTTAGAGCGAGAAATTAAATTTGATGCGAGACTCTCCACGCCTTCTTATTCTAAAAATCACTTTCGAAACTCCACGGGAACATCACACACCCAGGAGATAGCAATGTTGGACAAGGGTAGAAGAGGAACAAGTAACTCCATATCTAACCCCCATATAAGGATCCCTAAACACAAACGTCTTCGCCATCGAAACGACTACTCTTCATCTCATACCACGAAAACCGAAGGAATACAAAATGCCCTTAAACAATAAAAGCCTACGAAAAAACCTTCTTGTAAGAAGTTTTTAAGGTTTGGGAATGATGTGAAAAAATGAGAGGAAAGGAGGCTTTGTTTGCTACAAGTTCTAACCTCCCCATATTTCTAGCCCTATTTATAGTAAAATAAAATGAACCGGTGAGTGACACTTGGCAAACGCCCACTGGGTTATAACACATTTAATGAAACGTGGTAAACACCCTGCAATATGCAAGTACCGCTAACGTATACAAATACGTTAGGTACAGTTGAGGGGACGTGTTATGCACACCGCTCAAGAAATGTTAGGGTGACGCCATCTATAATCTCAAAGGCAACAAAGACACGTCAAATCCCAAAGACAACGAATAAATCCGAAGCATGATATTCGTACACTTCCCCATGAAGTATTACATACACTTATTTTTCAATTCAACTTACAAACCTGATCGAGGCAAAAAGCCTGCATCTAGTCATCATCAAAAAAGACAAATGTGACCATCAGCTTGACAATAAAGAGCATGGGGCGAACCCTAATAGCACAGGAGCGGACCGGGGGGACTTTGGTACAATAAAGTCTAGCGTCACATCATAGTGCATGATCTAGTACTAGACTAGGAGGACTTGATAGCGTATCAATATTAATGGCCCAAGCCCACTAAATCACGCTCAGATCAAACCCATCATCAAGGCAAAATCAACACTTGATAAAATGCCCGACTTAAATCCCAGGCCACATAGAGCCTGGAAAGATCTCTCAGGCCTGACTAAGTAAGGACACAACCTCTACTCCCCAACTGTCACTAGCGGTTAAGACGTACCATCTGACATTGCATAGTGGGGACGCACGACAAATACCATTACGAGCTAAAGGACGAATGACATATGTCCTCCTTGTCTGCTCTCGGATGATCACTACTTGGCACCCTGGTGGACGTCGATTCACTCCCAAAGGGGTTTATCTCTAAACCCTAGAAGCTTCTCTATAAAAGGAGAGCAACGCATAACATCACACAAGTTTTCACACACTGGGACAAATACTGCCTCACTGCAGTGAAGTATGGTTCTTGTTTAAGTGTTACCCGAGCTTTTTGATCTACATCAATTTCATCAGGGCCTTACCGTTATACATAGGAAACCAAACAACAAAACCATTTCAATCCCATCTCTAAACCGATTTACATACTATACATAAACAATTACTCTTTTGATTTCTATAAAAGAAACCAAAAGACAGTTTTACCATTTGATAATTATTTAATGCTTTCATTAAATTTTGTAAACAAGAATTTTGATGAGGGGGTAACATGGTAAACTTAAACATTTTTCAACTTTATTTTTAATAGTGAAGAATCTTTTTGGGACAACTTAAAAAGGAAATATGGAGTGATGGACAATAATGTTAGGACAGAGATAGTAAGAAAAAATAAAGGGCATTAAGAGGTGTTAAGACACCCTATTCTCATGTAGTTTAATAAGAGGTTTATGTTTTTTATTGCCTCTAAATAATCCAGAAAAACAAACGATCTTAACATTGACCGCCTCTTACCGACTCATAATGACATTCAAAAAACAAACACACTTTTTGGGCCAAAACTCTGATCGCGTCTAAGTGAGTCGGATCAAGAGAATATCAAAACGCATTTTTGAAAAAACAAACAACGCATTATATACACCGTGTATGCAGTATGTACTACAAAAATACATAACAAGTTAAAGAAAAGAGTGTTGATTGACACACTATGATTTTTTATCCGGACACTCTAATGTATAATTTTCAAAGGCACATGGAATAAATGTACAACTGTTTAAAGCACAGTTTGGAGTGTGCAAAATAGAAATGCGCAAATCATTAGCTTAAAGAAAAGTATTTTACCTTGACATGATTTAAATGACATCCAACATCCTATGCGGATCGGGCGATTAATTAGCATGGCCACTGGAAAACACCATGGACTGCTGTTTATATTATCACTGATTCACAATACGTTAATGTTATTTTTGTAGAATACTGAGATAACTTGAATCTACAAATAAAGTTAGTAATGTACTTGTAAAGGTATTCAGATTTGTGAAAGCCATATGAGCTAATTGGTTTATAACTTTTGGACGTCGTCAAAACCTTCTTCACGTAGAGCTATCTCATTCAAATCATGAGCGTAGATGAATAAAACAAATTCGTCGTATCTTCAAATACTATTCGTTCAACCTAGATATTTTATTGAGTGTGTGGCTTAGTTCTCACCAAAGTAGGTAATCTTTCTACATCGAAATTTGCTAAAACGGTTAGAATCCCACGTTACATGAAATTTCCTTTCATTGAATTGTATGGACCAAAAAGATCTATCATTATCTGGCTAAGAAAGAAACAATATCTATCATTATTGGACTTCAATTAATACATGTTATTTGTTATATATACATTTAACCATATAAATAAATTATTCTTAGAAATGGTGACATTAAAAAGAATACATAAAATCGACTCAATAGTCGCCAGAGGGGTCTCGGAGGGGTGTATAATAGGTGTTGTCGCACATGGTCTTCACTTAAAAAGGATCAATTTTTATTAGTTTTGCATATAAGTACGTATAATATAAAATATATATGAGTCATATAATTTAAGTTTATATGCAATTTTCTCTTTAGTTTACAAGTGTAATAAGGTTTCTTTGTGTTAGGAATTAGAAATTCCCGGTATTAAAGAGTCGGTCACCTCAAGTATATGTAATCGTTAGAATGCTCGTAGTCATAGTTATATTTAGTTAAGTAGTATTTTGTTAAGTAACACCGTGGAGGACGGACGGGTCTTTACCCACTGTATGCCTGATCCACAGCCCGTTGTGTGGCGTTTTATGTAAGACTATAAATACTCTCTACCTCCCAAGGTAGAGAGTTGGAGCTCATAATAATATCTTTCACTTTCTCTCACTAAGTTCCCTAAACCTCTAACTTTCTCTCTCTAGAATTCCACTTATACGCCCACTTTGTGTTATGGTTTGATGTGTAAGTGAAATCCAATATCCAACAATTGGTATCAAGAGCCATGGTTAGATCATATCTTGCACATCTTTGGATTTCTAGTGGTTTTTAGGTGGTTTCTTGAGTTTGAAAAAGTTTAGTGGTTTGTGCATCATTTGGTTGATTTCTTGTGTTAAAGCTTGGATTTTGTTAGTACTTTTATGTTTAGAATCATCACAAGTGTTTAGGTTTTCATTTGGTTGGGTTGTTTTTGGATTGAAAAGTGATGTTTATGTGGTTTTTCTTGCTAGCGACTTGATATACGGATCTCTTTCTTCGTAGCGACTTGCTTCACAATTTTGTAGCGAGTTACAGTTTTCGAGCTAGCGACTTAGACCTAGCGATTAACAGTACAAGTAGTGGACTCTCCACTACGGGTAGCGACTTGGTGGTAGCGACTTGGTCTGTAGCGAGTTGCTCTTTAGCGACTTGAATTTTTAGCGACTTGAGTAGCGAATTGCTGCCAAAATTTTGCTAGCGACTTGAGGGTTAGCGAGTTACTACTTAGCGACTTGCATTTGTCTAGCGACTTGGGACTTTAGCGACTTGGGGGTGTAGCGAATTAGGTGTTAGCGACTTGGTGCATTATCTTCTAGCGACTTGGGTGATTGTTTACGGTTTTCTCTTGATTTAGTAAAATCCGTGAAAGAATCTATTTCCCGGTTTAATCATAGAGTTATAAAATCCCGTATAATCTGTTAACATGTCTACCAACGTTCCTACTATCATCTCCACTGTTGCTGAGGATGTTCAAGCAGCTGGTTCAGACACTCATCCACCCATGCTTGACAGAACTGACTACGATTCTTGGGCTCAACGAATCAGTTGTCTGCCTTGGAAAGGAAAATGGTGTCAACATTCTCAAATCCATTGATGAAGGACCGTATCGAGTTGAGACGACTAGAGATGTACTTGATACTGCTGAAGATGGAACTCCGATTTACGGAATGGACAGACCAAAGATGTATGATGAGCTTGATGATAAGGAGAAAAAGAGATTCGATGCTGATATCAGGGCTTCTAACATTGTTCTTCAAGGTCTTCCTAAAGACATCTACAAGCTGATCAATCACAACACCGAGGCAAAGGCAGTATGGGATAATGTCAAGATGCTTCTCTCAGGCTCAGAATTAACTATGGAAGACAGAGAATCACAACTCTATGACGAATTTGAACACTTCAAGATGAAACCAGATGAGAGTGTCTATGAGTACTATGTGAGATTTCATAAGTTGGTGAATGACATGAGGAACATCAGAATGACTATGCCAAACATTCATTGAACTCAAAGTTTGTGAACAACATGAATCCCGAATGGCACAAGTTTGTCACTTCTGTGAAGCTCACTAAAGGATTGAAGAATACAAACTATGAGCAACTCTATGCCTTCCTTCTTCAGAATGAGAGACATGCTATGTTTGAAAAATTGGTTCTTAATCAGTTCAAAACCAACCAAGGAGAGACAAGCTCGTCTAATGACTCAACTGCCTTCTATTCAAACATCGGAATCACAACCAAAGCCTCACAAGTCATACCCATGGGAAATGGTAATCACAAACTAATTCATGATCCCATGTTCAAACAAGCTGATGCTGATGCACACGTGGGTAATTTCATTAATCAACTAGCTCTTCTGATCAGTCAAAACATGAATTCTCTCCCACAAACCAATAACAACCTCAGAACAACATCTAACCCACACAATCAAGCTACTGTTAAAGATGGGAGGATCGTGGTGCAACCAGTTCAGGAAAGACAGTATGATCAGGGAAGAGGTGGAGCTGGTAGAAGTTATGTTGTTAATCAGAATCGAGGAAGGAATGGTAATCAAGGTCAAGCTAAGCTGATCAAATGTTATAATTGTGGTGGTGAGGGACACATTGCAAGGAATGCACATCTCCAAAGCGTCCACATAATGCTGATTACTTCAGAGATAAGATGCTACTTGTGCAAGCTCAGGATAATGGTGCTACTTTGGATGAAGAGGAATTGTTGTTTCTTGCTGAGGGCAATGCCAAGACCTATGATGCAGATGTGGATGAGCGGCCTATTAGGAGATAGGTCACAATCATCAGAATGCCTTTCAAGTCGCTGATTGTGATGCATACGATTCTGATGTGGATGATGGACCTACTGCACACACAATCTTTATGGCTAGCATTTCTCCAATGGTTTTTCCCAAGGTCTCCTCTTCAACACAGGCTGGCCCATCCAAAGACACACTCATCTCGGAGGTACTAAAACTATACGATGATGCTGATGTGCATAAGATGCATGACAAAGTACTATCAACTGAAACTTTTGTATCAAATATTGAAAATATGGGTAATATCAATGTTGTCCCATATGATCAATATGTGAAACAAAGTGAAAGTGAAGTTGTACCAAGTGATGCATCTCCTGCAGTCAACAATGACTATATTTTTTATGAATACACTGCCTGTGCCCTTGATGATTCTGTAATATCTGAATTAAATGCCTATAAAGAACGTGTTGCTATTTATGAACAACGTGCTAAATTTGAGTTGACCACTCGTGAGCAGGAAATGGATGACCAAGTGCGTACAATTATTAGAAAAAGTAATTTTCGAGAAGAAGTATTAAAACAAGAGTTAAATTCCTTGCAAGAAAAACTTTCTAAAACTGCTAAGCAAAAACAAGAACTTCAAGAAAATGTGAAAATGCTTAAGCAAGAATTTAATGCAAAGGAATCAAAACTCTTGAAAGATTTTTCTAATCTAAAAACTTTGAAAAACAAACTTGAAAACAAGTTGTACATACAAGGGAACACCATTCAGATTGCTCACATGATCACTAAGCATAGGGTCCTAAGCGATAAGCATAGCATTCCCCTTGTTGAGGAACCAAATCCAGAGGTCATTAAAAGGGCTAGAAATGCTCATAAGGTTCTTTATGATGGCAATGAAATCCTTAAACCTAGACAGAAACCTAGTTGCGTTGAGTGCACTGAGGAAGATAAGAAATCGGATGAAGTCACTAGGGAAAAGATGAACAAGAAATTAGATGATCCTAAATGTAGAGAGAAGAAAATAAAGATCACACCCCATGATTACAAGAAGGAAAACTGGATTTCCTTGAACATGTTTAAACCTCAGACATTGTTGACTCCCGAACAAGTTTTCTGGAAAATGGATTTAGATAAGCAGAAAGCTGAAAATATTGTTGAAACAAACCCTCCTCTTTGGAAAATGCCTAGAGCGATTGTGTATCCTCCTAATACACCAATGCATCTTGTTCCTAGAACAATTGCCACTAAAAGCAAGACCTTAATTAGCCAATATGTTATACTTCAACTATTTGTTGATTTTGAGAAAACTTGCAAGAAAAGGATCACACCCACTGGTATTACAGAAGGAGAAAGGGGTTTTGAGCAAATGAAAGAATGTTATTTAACTGAGGTCATGCCTTTCTTTAAACTTCTAAAAGATCACTTTGAGAGTCTTAAAAAGGGGATAGAAACTGATATTAAGGGAATGGAAAAGGAATTTGATGCAATGATAGTTGAAGTTAGTGACTATGAGCGAGCACTAAAATATAATGAGATTGAGAGGAAGAACTTGCATACACTAAATGAGAACATGATTTCTGAATGTATTACTCAGGATGTGTTTTTCACTGCTACAAATTGTTCCATTAATGCTTCCAAATTTCATGAATTATCGGTTGCAATGAAAGTCTCCCATGATCGTGTCATTGAGCTTGAAAAAACTAATTCCAAACTAAACGAGAAAATTGAACTGGATGATCACGACAATTTGGTTAAACATTTTTCTAAACTGGAAGTTGAGCATTTTAATTTACAACTAAAATATCAACATCTTAAAGAAAATGTCAAAACTTCAAATATCAAGACATCCTCGGATGCTCCAGAGTTTGATGCAGTTTTCAAATTAACAAACGTGATGAACAGATTCAAGCTCAGTGCAACACGATCCGAAAGTTGAAAGCCCAAATCTCTCAATTAAAGGGTCAAACGAACAATATGACAGGCTCCCAAATGCCTCCTCCTTTAGATTCTCAGAATTCTCAAACTTTTCATCTTCAAAACTTAGTTGATGCCTTACAAAAGGAAAACAAGAGTTTTCTAGAAGAAAATGAAAAAGTTAAACGACATTTTAAAGAGTTATATGATTCAATAAAAGTCACCCGTGACCAAAACAACGAAAAAATAACGTCTTTACAAAAGGAAATTGAGAATCTGAGAAGTCAGGGAAATGGGAAACTGCCACTTGTTTTCAATAAGAATGTTGTCTCAAAGTCACCCTTAGACTGCAAATACACTGTGACAGTTAAATATATTCCTCCTCATCTTAGGAATAATGAACATGCTTTTCATGAATACTGTGCTCACCTTAAGGATAGTCTAGAATGTCTCCGTGAGATTGTCGAAGAGGATTTCATTAACAAACCTCTTGATAGTGAAATTAGGTTTGCTTGCCTCAAGGCCAAACGATCTCAAGAGTTGCTAGAATGTGTAATTGCAACATGTCCCAAATCCTTAACCTTAGGTGCAAAGGCAAAGCTGTGATGCCTTGTTCTATGCCTAGTTCCAAGCAGGAAATCCGTTCTATGCCCAATTTTAAGAAAGGAAACACTAATGTGCCTTCAAGTAGTTCAGATTCCAGATATGTTAGTGCTAAGAAAGTGAACTTTAGTGTGCCTGCCAAAAGCTCAAATCACAGTCTTAAGAAAGTATACACTAATGTGCCTTCTAGTACTTCAGATCCTTGCACATCAAGTTCAGGAATGCAAAAACTAGATCAACCAACTAATGTTTCCATTCCCTCTACAAGAGTAATCAGTGACATTAAAGCAAGCAGGTCAAAGTCTCAAGACAATACAAGGAATGATAGGACCTTGCAAGCTAAGAATGTGCATTGGAAGAGAGTAGAAGACCAATCTAGGAACTTTAAGCTTGAGTTGAATAAAACGAATCGTGTTGATTCTAGTATTAGCCTTAGGCGTTCTGTAATTAATTCGAATTCTGATACTATTTGCAAACCTTGTAATGATGTCTGCTTGAATTCTGTTGCTAATCATGAATGTGGTGTGAATGTTTTGTCTAATGCTACCAAATGCCCATTTAAAATTGTTAATGCTAATAATCGTGCAAATAAGGCAACAAGGCAAAAACGAAAGATTGTTAGAAAACAGTGGAAACCCACAGGAAGAACTTTTATAAAGATAGGTTATTATTGGATACCTTTTGGCCATAAGAATAATCAGGTTTGCTCTCAAACTACTAAGATTATGCCCACTAGAAAATGGATGCCTACTGGTAGAACTATTCCCTTAAGAAGTGAACATACTTTGAATAGGTCAAATAGAGACACCAGCATTGCATCTATTCCCAATGATTCCATTGCTTCTACTTCTGATATGGATGTTTCTGTTTCTGATGTGGGTGTTCCAATTACTGTTACTAACCAAGTGGAACCCATTCTTGCATGGGGATCCCAATTATCCAGTTATCCATTCTTGTCTGTGTTCAAGTGCAGATCGTTCAAATCGTTCTGTGGTACCTGGACTCAGCTGTTCCAAGCATATGACTGGAGACCGGTCGCGGCTCATGAACTTCGTGAGCAAATTCATCGGGACAGTTAGATTCGGTAATGATCATTTTGGTGCAATTATGGGTTATGGTGATTATGTTGTTGGTGATAGTGTTATCTCTAGAGTATACTATGTGGAAGGTCTTGGTCATAATCTGTTCTCTGTCGGTCAATTCCGTGACTCTGATCTAGAAGTAGCCTTCAGAAAACATACTTGTTTTGTTAGAGAACTTGATGGTACGGAACTTTTAAGAGGAACTCGTGGTTCAAATCTTTACACCATCTCTATAGAAGATATGATGAAGTCTTCTCCAATTTGCTTGCTGTCAAAGGCTTCAAAACAAAGTCATGGTTATGGCATCGACGTCTCAATCACTTGAACTTCGGCACCATCAATGATCTCTCCAGAAAGGACTTAGTTGTAGGTTTACCTCGACTAAAGTATGAAAAGGATCATCTTTGTTCAGCATGTCAATTGGGAAAAAGCAAGAAGTATGCCCATAAACCCAAACCTACTAACTCTATCACAGAAGTTCTTCATACAATTCATATGGATTTATGTGGACCAATGAGAGTGCAGAATATCTTTGGGAAGAAATATGTGTTAGTTATAGTTGATGATTACTCTAGATTCACCTGGGTCAAGTTCTTAAGGACAAAGGATGAAACTCTGATATCATCATCAAACTTATCAAACAGCTGCAGGTTCGACTTAACAAAACCATCGAATTATCCGGACAGACAATGGAACTGAGTTTGTTAACAAACAACTTAGTGAATTTTATGAAAGCATTGGAATCAGCCATCAAAGAAGTGTTCCACGAACTCCTCAACAGAACGGTGTAGTTGAAAGGCGAAATCGAACTCTTGTAGAAGCTGCTAGAACAATGCTGATTTACTCAAAAGTTCCAATGTTTCTCTGGGCTGAAGCTATTGCCACTGCATGCTACACACAAAATCGTTCCCTGATTCACACTGTTCATGGAAAGACACCATATGAACTTGTCCACAACAGAAAACCTAATCTCTCTTCCCTTCGTGTGTTTGGAGCATTGTGCTATCCAACTAATGAGGGTCAAGACTTAGGCAAACTTAGAGCTAAAGCAGACATTGGAGTATTTGTAGGGTATGCACCAAACAAAAAGGGATACCGAATCTACAACAAAAGAACCATAACATCATGGAAACAATTCACGTTACGTTTGATGAGCTGACCGGTCAAACGGCTTCTGAACAATTCAGTTCTGGACCCGCACTTCAAATCAGTCCAATTGGTTCATCCCTTGTTCCAAACTCTTCTCAAGAAACTCCATATGTACCTCCATCTGAAGATGATTTAAAGAAATTGTTTGATCCTATGTTTGATGAACTTTATGATCCGAGTACTAATGAGGTTTTGATCCCTACAACAGGGTGCTCATATTCCCAGTGAATGAAGTCAATCCCTCAGTCTCAATATCTTTAAGTCAAGAAGAGCCTTCTGCTGATCCTTCCGTCTCATCAACAAATCATCATTCTTCAAATGTACATCATGGAACTGTTTTTGGCATCAATGATGAAGTTAATCCCTTTGCTAATCCTGAAGATGCTCCATTTGAAAACATATTTGCTCCTGAATCTTCTTCAGAACCATCCTCTTCAGGAGACATCGACTCTGCTACTTCAGTCCCTCAACAACTACCACATGAACACCTCAGAAAATGGACTCACGATCATCCATTAGACAACATCATTGGAAATCCCTCTCGTCCAGTATCCACACGGAAACAACTTGCAACCGATGCCTTATGGTGCTTCTTCAACTCCGTACTCTCTAAGATCGAACCAAAAGATGTTAAAACCGCCATGAATGAAGATAGTTGGTTCAATGCTATGCAAGATGAAATTCATGAGTTTGATCGACTAGATGTATGGGAATTAGTACCTGCTCCAGATTGTGCTATGATTATTGCTCTAAAATGGATCTTCAAAGTGAAACTTGATGAGCATGGTGATGTGTTGAAGAACAAGGCTCGATTAGTTGCTAAAGGATACCGTCAAGAGGAGGGTATAGACTTTGAAGAATCTTTTGCTCCTGTGGCTCGAATCGAGGCAATTAGAATCTTTTTGGCTAATGCTGCAAGTAAGAACATGGTAGTCTATCAAATGGACGTAAAGACGGCATTCCTGAACGGAGATCTTAAAGAAGTCGTCCACGTCAGCCAACCTGAAGGATTTGTAAATCAAGAGCATCCTACTCACGTTTATCGTTTGAAGAAGGCCCTTTATGGTTTAAAGCAAGCTCCAAGGGCATGGTATGATACGTTGTCAAAGTTTCTTCTATCAAACGGATTTAGCAAAGGCAGATTGATCCAACATTGTTCACCAGGAAGTCAGGCAAACATTTAACTCATGTTCAAATTTATGTTGATGATATTATTTTTGCCTCGACTGACCCAATGGAATGTGATCGTTTTCTAATGAAATGAGTTCAAAATTTCAAATGTCAATGATGGGACAAATGTCATTTTCTTGGGATTACAAATTTCGCAAAGTCCGGAGGCATTTTCATAAATCAATCTAAATATGCAACTGAGATCTTAAAGAAATTTGGATTTGATTCAAGTGACCTGTTGACACTCCCATGATTGATCGAACCAAACTAGATGAGGACCACTCAGGGATCATGATTGACCAAACAAAATATCGTAGTATGATTGGATCCCCGATGTACCTCACAGCTAGTAGACCAGACATCTTGTTCGCTGTTTGCATGTGTGCTAGATACCAGGCTAAGCCTACTAAAAAGCCCCTTGAAGCGGTAAAAAGGGTCTTTCGGTATCTCCAAGGAACCATCAATATGGGACTTTGGTACCCGAAGGACACGGTATGTCACTAACAGCCTATGCAGATGCTGATCATGCAGGATGTCAAGATACTCGTCGAAGCACGTCAGGAGGTGCTCGTTTTTGGGTGATAAGCTTGTGAGCTGGTCTTCAAAGAAGCAAATGAGTACTTCTATTTCCTCTACAGAGGTGAATACATAGCCATGTCATCTTGTTGTGCTCAAGTCTTATGGATGAGATCTCAATTATCTGACTATGGCTTTGAATTCAACAAAATCCCTCTGTTCTGTGATAATAAAAGTGCTATTGCTCTCTCTTGCAACAACGTTCAACACTCAAGAGCAAAGCATATCGACATTCGACATCATTTCATCAGGGAACAAGTGGAAAAAGGTGTGGTGGAACTCTATTTTGTGAGATCTGAATATCAGTTAGCAGACATCTTCACCAAAGCTCTTCCAAGAGAACGTTTTGAGTTTATTCTTCCACGTCTTGGCTTGAAAAGTCTTCAACCAGAAACACTCAAACGTCTTCAGGAGGAAGACGAGGAGTAAAGGTCTATCTTCATCTATCTCTTGTATATATCTATTCGAAAATCAAAATACAAAATTATAAAACCTTCAAAAACCATAAAATCTGAAAAATTCGAAAAATCTTCAAAAATATTGTCATTTTGTCATGCGTTTTCTCGGTTCGATAATATCTACGGTCTTTGTGATGTCATTCAAAGAATGACACGGGACTTTAGATGTTGTTCGAATTCTTAAAAAAAAATCAAAAAAAATATTTTTGGGAGAAAGAGAAACAATGGTTTATTGTCATTTCAGGCAGTAACCCGCTTTTCAAAGAAAGAACAGAGCCATACTTTATCATGTTTTCAAAATTCCATGCTCTGATTCTTTAAACATTTATCTGCTGAAAACTAACTGCTTTGAAAAATAACTCAGTCTCTATTTTTGATAATCATCTGGACTTATTTGTCAAAATATCAATCTCTCAATCAACAACCTATGTCATTGATTGAGGGGGAGAATGATTTCAATTAAATTAAAAAGTTATTTGGCATTAAATTGTTTTCAAAAGATATACATGCATGTTTTATCAATGGAGTTTAAAGTCTTAAAATCCGATCATTATCAGTTAAAACGCTTTCATAATCAAGTCACAATTCTCCTTAAAAGCTTTCAAAATCAATTTAAATCTATAAGAGATCACAAATCTCAAATGATTTGATAATTGTGATCGGGGGAGAATGTGTGATTTAAATTGGATTTAAACTGATAATTCGGTAAATGGTTTTATAAGGATGTACAAGCTCCCCTTCCCACATATGACAAACGATTTCAAATTTTCCATGCACATGTTGAGGGGGAGCATCTATCTTAAACCTATGATTTGAAACGTGATAACTTATCTCAAGGTGCAGGTTCCCTCTAGTATGTGCAAAACTCTTTTCAAATCTCGAGGCACATATTGAGGGGGAGCAAAATCATGAAAACCTCATCCTTCCCCAAAATGCTTTATCTACTTGATTCGATTAGGGAAGTGATGTTGATATTTTTTAAATGGTAATCAAAGAAGTTAATTCTTTCTCTTGCCTCCGTGTGGAAAACTATTTCAAATACTTGATTCACATGTTGAAGGAGAGTTCTTCTTCTAAAATATCAAAACAATTCGGTACAAAATGCTTTGATAAAATATCATAAGTATACGGATTGATTTTCAAATGGTTTTCAATTGGTTCCTATGGCAGATGAACAATACCAAAAGACCGACCAACTTTACATTATGTATGGTGATATAAGGACGATAAGGTTAGGTATGTGTTCCCATGATCCGCCAGAACCGGGGGGATCTACCCAGGGACTATCCACTAGTTAGTGTAGAGTTCTTAGGTATGATGATAAAAGGAGAAAAATGAGATATGGGTAGAGTGCGGACTAAGATGAGCTAGTCTTTGGAATAAACCCAACAAGGTTCTAGCTATGAAGTCTCGGTAAGCACTGAAGGGGTTGAAGAATTAAAAGAATTGAATGAGAAAAGGGTGAAAACAAATAGCCCTCCATTTATTCAACCTTAGAGGCGTAAACGGGGTTCAATTCATATATACTACTGATGGTAACATCGGTATTGAAGACAAGACGTCATGGACCCGGTGGCACTTGCACTTCAACTTTCCAAACCACTCAAGTTCCTCTTAAAAGGACTTGTTTCATTCTCACGGAGGCAGAGGCATTATCTATCGACTTTCTCTTAGAGATAGTTGATATTAAAGAAGGAGACCCTCTCCTAGTCTCCGATATAGGATCCAAATATGCACAAATTGAGTCTAGAGCCACGAGATCATCAATAAATCTCATTAGGACACTTTCAATGAAGACTCTCTGTTTCACACAATGTGGAAAGAGATTATATCTTGAGTCCTACGCATTATCCTTGTGGTATTGCCGGAACATCTGAGTGATGTGTTTACATATTCACTGTGAAGATGGAAAGCCTTTACAGAGCCAACATCTAACAAGCTCTGGTAGGTGGCATGTGAGATCTATTATACTAGATCAACCATGTGACAACAATGAACAGTAAACAATGGCGATTCAATCTTTTGAATCAATCTGGTTCGAGGTTATGGATTGACGGATACCTTTGAAAAACCGGTCTTTGTGCTTTAAAACTCTTTTCATTAGCGCGTCGACCGTGTACTAATTTTTCAAATCAAAAGGTGTTTTATGATTGATAATTGATTTTCATTAAAACCTTCGTTATATTGCAAAAACAATTTCTATTGAGCAATACACGATTGTTTTTCTAATCTCTTTTCATCAATCGACGGTGGACGTAAATTATTTGGTTCACTCACTCCGTGTTGTCTTCTTTGAGACGTTCGGTTTGAGAAAACTAAAGCATTTGCGAAACCTGTCAAGAAATTCTTCGGAATTATACATCAGGCGGTACTTGTCTTGATCAGCGGGGAACCGTGGGCGTGTACCTCAATTCATCGAAAGTGATCAAAGACACTTTCGTGCGCTTTATTGCTAACTGTCTTATGCAGGTACACACCGACGTTTGCAGCTGATCAGAATGAAGCGGTCAATCCATAGCCGCATGCTCACCTAACACATTCATCTCAAAAGAAATCATGATTAGTGCATCAATATATTTTCACTCCATGCTTACGCTTTCTGCTACGCGCCAATATCATGAATCAACTAAAGCTTCCGCTACTCGATGAAGATATCATGATCGAGAATGTGAGCATGTCGTCCGAAAGTCACAACATCACATAATACCAACACCACAATGGATGTATCAGAGATTTTCTATTTGATGATGATCTCAAAAGCTGGCTCAACATTATTATCACGTGGATCAGTTAAAGACCTCCACTTGGATTAACCAAACATGCAATGAGTGGAATCAATGACTACGAGCTTTTGAGCAAAGTACTACATCAAGAATGCAAGATCAATTGTTAATGTAATATCTGATTGTATTCAATGTCATTTTAGTATATGGTTGAGGTGACCTCCCTTATGGGGAGATTGTTAGGAATTAGAAATTCCCGGTATTAAAGAGTCGGTCACCTCAAGTATATGTAATCGTTAGAATGCTCGTAGTCATAGTAATATTTAGTTAAGTAGTATTTTGTTAAGTAACACCGTGGAGGACGGAACGGTCTTTACCCATTTTGTATGCCGATCCACAGCCGTTGTGTGGCGTTTTATGTAAGACTATAAATACTCTCTACCTTCCCAGGTAGAGAGTTGGAGCTCATAATAATATCTTTCACTTTCTCTCACTAAGTTCCCTAAACCTCTAACTTTCTCTCTCTAGAATTCCACTTATACGCCCACTTTGTGTTATGGTTTGATGTGTAAGTGAAATCCAATATCCAACACTTTGTTGTTATTTCCTAAGACCACTAAAAGATACAGGAAATTGACTCAATAACTGATCGCTTGGTCAAACACGAGAGGAAAATCACAAAACAACACGATCAAAGGGGTAGTTTATGTGTAATGTGTACATGTCTCACACCGTTAGACTACAATCACGAGAACTATTAATTTCAAAATTGCTATTGTATAACACGGTCTGACGGTCATATATCAACGAGTTTTCCTAACAACAACACTCTCGTAAGTTTTATGAAACGTTTTCCGGATTGACTAATTAGCAAAATGTTTTCTTTGAAGAGTTATAAGAAACATACGAATATACCCTATCTTATATGTATACCTTTGAAACATTAATAAAACTAGCTTATACGGAGTAATAAAAAGTAGTAAAGTCTTAGTGGTTCACTAATCTTAAAGAACACATATTGGAGCCGACACTTTGTGTCTGATCCCGATAATTTAGCAAAAGCCGCGTTTAAGAATTCGTTTTCGTCATCACCCCATGTGCATTGGCATTTATAGAATTCAACATATATGACGTGTCTCGTTTTCGTTCGTCTCATGTAACCCAAACATACTAAACTAATAGTGCCACTCAATTACTGTATTAGTTTTTATGTCTTGTTTATTTGCTCCCTACTTTTGTCGTCTTATATCACAACCCCTACACAAAGTATCCTAAACTTCTATATAAATACAACCCTCGTAGTAACTACTTCGTTAAAAAGAGAACAAGACATTAAACATTCTATCAAATAGGTCAAATATGATGTTGAAGTTGAAATCAAAGAGATTTTCGCGAAGCTTTTCTAGGTTGCGCAGTGCGAGTGGCAAAGGAAGTAGTGACGGTGATGGTAGTGCAAAGGAGACGACCACGCGAATGGATATGGGAACGGGTGAAGTCAAATGGGAAATGCGCCCCGGTGGGATGCTAGTGCAAAGAAGGGAGATTGGAGGGGCTAGTGTCGCGGAAGGCGTTATTACTGTTCGAGTCACAAATGTTTCTCATTGGCATGATGTATCTATTCAACCAACTTCCACTTTCGGTAAGTCTTTTGCAGTTGTACGAAGTAATCAAACAATCTATACAAAGGAAAAAAGAAAAACGAAGCTCAATGGCACATAAATATAAGGGGCAATTTCATATTTTCCCTCTTTTTAGATGGAAATTTCATATATACCCAAACATCATTAAAAAGCGTTATGCGTTATCGTTCAATCTTGCACTTTGGGTATATATGAAATTAATCATGAAATTAGGATGATATATGAAATTAATCCTAAATATAATTATGGTACATTTATTCTCGGATATGTGGGACAATTATCTCTTATTTTTAGTTGATGTTATGAAACTTTTTTATAAACCATTTAAAAAATTTACTGTAACATTTTAACCTTGTGTACAAATGTTTGCTGATCGAAAAATGTCCAGGTTCAGCCACATAGTATACGTCAGACTTATGTGTATTATTGAAACATAAATTAATCTTCCTTTTTCAATCCTAATAGGTGAACTTAAGAAGATGTTATCAAAAGTGACAAGTTTGGACGTGAAAGAACAAAGATTATTATTTAAAGGGAAAGAAAGAGATGATGAAGAACATCTACACATGGTTGGTGTTAGAGACAATGACAAAGTGTTGTTGTTACAAGATCCGGCCATCAAGGCAAAGAAACTTCTTGGGTTAGCTAAGCCGCCGATATATCGTACCATCAGTGTCTAACTTAGTCGATATCAATACGTTCATTTATAAAAATATACTACTTCTGTATGTATCTCGAAATACAATTTATGTAGCGAGATTGTACGTTCTAAATTATACTAACCGTATGCACCCTCTTATTATCGAAGGGTGATGTTACCTGTATGTGTTTTTCACCTAAATATGTTAGGAGTTTATTTTATTGTAAACTACCCCCTTTTTTTATGAAGGGCGGACTTAATTGTATGTATTGTTTTGCTTGTGAAAACTTTAAAGTTAATTGCATAAATGGTTTTTGTGGTTGACATAAAATTGCATGTTTTGTCCTAAAATGCAATTAATTTTATCAATAGTCTATGTGATTGTTCAAATTAAGTTGACCGGTCCTTTGACTTATTTTTCATCTAATTGGGCGTTAACTAGTACTACCGTCAGGGGCAATTTCGTCCATTCGCATATACTATATACCTATCTTTACTCTTTGACTTATAGTTCCCGTTTTTATTACATTGATCGTCCCTCCTTCTTCACCTCCCTCTCACACGTGCAATCCTTGTAGTTGTTCTTCATCGATTGATCATGGAGAAGCTTAGTTTTGACTTGAATGTGCCTAAATAAAGTTCGGATGCGTAAAGAACATAGTGCATTTGATGTTAAATTTTGTTCTTGGTTTTCAAAGAAGATAAATTTGTTGTTAATGTTATGGGGTTATAATTGCAGGTGGTAACCTAATTCAGTATCATTTGAAATCCACCATAACGGGTGTGTTGGGTCCAAAAATTGACCCAATCACCCTGAACAAGATTCGAAAATAAATATCCTAACTCACTAAATAAACAGTGAGTGACTCACTGATAAAGAGATCAGTGAGTGTTGTTTTATGCTCTTTACTTACTGATGCGGTGTCAGTGAGTAAAATATATGAGCAATAAACAACAAGTGACATGAATTTGACAAATGTCTCGATTGATCCACGCTATCTCTACATCGACTAAAAATATGGGTGGGAACTTAGAGAAGAAGTCAAGACAAGTACTGAGACATTACCTAAAAGTGTGAATATTAGTTATGACAATTCCAAAAGGATGGTTGGTGCTTTTCCAAAAAAGGAAGATGAAGAAGGACCACCTGATCATGACATTTAACCAACTTCACATGTCTTTGTATTTATGTACCTATATATATATGTTTGTATTGTAATAGAGATAGGTATGCATTCCTAAAAACACATAATACTTAGTATTAGTTGATACGATCATCCTCTCATTGAAACACAGGCATAGCTTGGATCAATGATAGTTTATTTGTCATTCAATGGGGATAATATACTGAAATTATCCCCATGAAAAAGTTGAGGATGTTATCATGTATTCTAGTTGATATTGAGAAATCTTGTAACTATTGTTCATCATGAATACAAAAGTTGTTCTTTATTTTATCAAGATTTACTCAATTCTTTGGACCAACAAGTGGTATCAGTGCGGGAGGATTTTTTTCTAATCCAGATCCGTTCAAGACTGCTGATAACATTCTTCACTGTCAAAAATAAAGTATGAAATCTTCAAAAACTGCTACTGTAATAACAATTTTTGAGGGGGAGATACACACTGACTTTTGACAAAATGACATTAACACACACCACAACCACCCATATCTTATCCCCACCAAACACGCGCTTCACAAACTCATACACATCTCACAAAAAAAAAGCAGATCTATCACAATCTTCTCTCAAAAAATCATCAAAAGATGATAAACTCAAATCCACACCCACAAAAATATATCCGGATCTATATAATCACAAAAAAAAAATCGTGTTTATCAATCTATAAAGACAAAAACAGATCCAACAAATCTGTTACAAACCGACACCCACACTGATCTTCATCAATCTAACCATCACAAACAAATCCTATCACTCACACCTAAAACTACACAAAAAAACCTTAGCACATAAAAACATCATAGATCAAAAAACCGATAAAAAAATCACCTCCCTTACCCTAAATCAAAAATCACACTCACATCACTCAATCTACAAACAAAAACAAAAATCACAAGGATTACACATGTAACACCCCAACCCGACAAGGGCACATATGTCACAAATACAGCTTCATATCAGAAACTTAAAATACTATACAGTAGCGGAAGCCTTTACAAAACTTACAAAAGAAAATGTAATAACTTAATAGTCAAAAATAAATCTAAGATCCCTATTTCAAATCTTGCTCTCTCTACTCTCCAGATCGGCTATCCCATAAGCTCATCTTGAATGCTAATACTGCCGAGGGAAAGAAAGTGCGGTGAGCTTACAAAGCCCATGAACAGATATAACGAAACGAAAACTAAACAAAATAGAAATACGAAATAAAACAAAGAAACGAATAACGAAGTCACAACGGAATGAGATCAATGAATCATCGGGGATTTTGCGGCAACACAATCATACGAAATCGGAAAAACAAATAGCGATTAAGAACAAACACATAGCATATTGATGGCACCAACGCAAACGCATCAAGATAACCAAACATTAACTAAAGCGGGGAAATTCGGTACATATGAGCCAAACGAAATGTCAAAAGACTAACGGAAACAATTTCTAGAAAGTAAACATGGCATTCATACAAATCAATTAATCTACAATTAACACACTTAAACCAATATTGTAGCAGCGGAAATAGCGGTCAAATCATGGCGCACACATGCAAATAGAAAACATAGTCGGAAAACTATAATTAAATAAACAAAAGGCATAGCATAGAAATTAGCAATTTATCAAAATAGATATCATAATTAAGCCATTCCCAGATCAAACCTTAATATAAGCAAAGTCTAAACATAGCAGATCAATCATAAGCAGACAAGTAACTAACGGATAGGCAAAGTTTACAAAATTTACTGAACAATCATACATACTAAACTTTGGGATACTCAATTTCACACTAGCACATTTATCTCACTGAGATCAACGCATTCACATAACGATAAACTAACATAACATACGAATCATATTTAAACATATTATCATATCCTAGCATGGCATACGGTAGTTACATAATCATATAAGAGCATAAACACATTCAATAACATATAATAAACCTAATACATAAATATAAACACTTGAAAATACCGAATCATAAACGGAATACTTAACACAGACATAAAAAATAAGGATTTAGTTAACTACCACGAGCCCAAAACTTACCATATCAGAAAATACTACTTATTCAGAAAGTAACCTTAGAAAATAATCGGAGTAGCTAGCTCCCAGAATTTTGTGAAGACGCGTATTGCACACGACATCATTCACCAGAAACATATCAGATAACAGATCAGATCTAGGATGCATCCATACGCCCCAACAGACGGATAGTAGCCATACTATCAATAAACAGATAACGGAAAGGGACGTGGCAGAACATCACTCTACTGCCCTAGAGTCATGTCAGAGGTGCATCACTACTAGTGAGATAGTGGCTCGGGTGTCAAACTAACTTAGGTCAAACAGATTTTCATAAATGACACAGATCATAATCAAACCCCAAGTTTAACAGATAACATATCAGATAATTCATATCATAAGGTTCATGTTCAAAGGTTCAGAAGTCAGAAGTTAATGTCGTAGTCACATATCATACTTTCATTATCAGAATTTCATAACCAAATGTTCACAATTCAGAAGTTCATAATCAAATATAGCAAGGTTCAACAGATGTGCATATCAAAGTCTTTCTAATATAACGTTCAAGTCAGATATTGCATGATTCAATAAAACAGGTGTTTCAAACAAGCAACAGATCAAACAATCAGAAAGGGTTCATAGCAATGGCATAGGAAACCCTAATAATTGAAATAGAAAAGCTAACGAAAGAAAACGTCATAAGGAACCTTTACTGAAAAGGTCAGAATATCTGTACCTTAAAGCAAATGAGAGAAAAGCAAACGAATGAGTGAATCACGAAGATGTAACGTCGCGTCTCCTTCAACGAATCTACACGGATTATGATTTATTTAATACTTATTAGCATCATTAAGGTTATAACGGATTAATCGTATTCACCTTCTTATAGTTGTAAGTATATTCTCATTTTTAGTGACGGACAGAATTACAATCTTTTAGAGTCTTAATCATTAATTAGCCAAACTTTTGTATTACAAATGATAAATGGTAAACTTAAGGGTTTAATATGTTAAATATCTTATTTGAGGGCTTATATGATCATCTTTCAAAGTATAGGGTTTATAAATGTCAAGAACGGATTTTAGGACTCTCTTTCAAAATAGTTTACACAAGCCTTCATAACTTACATGATTAACCAAGACTCACACGTAACATTGTTCGAACACCACCTTAATGAGACCATGCATGCAATACTTTAATTCATGCTATTTGACTCCTTGCATAAAATCATAACTCACGCATGTTTACAACACCCTTAATACTAGCTCGTTATATGTTAAATCAACAATATTTAATGACCTCAAAACTTACTATTTTCACATGAAATAACGAATCAACACACCTAGCTTCTTAACCCTAATCGACCCATTTAAACCATGTTAACGAGACCAAAGATTTACCCTTTCCCCTTGCTTCAATATATACGTTCACACATGCAAACTTCAACTTAACCTACGTTATTTTCCGACTCATAAACAAATCGACACACACATGTTACTTAACCTATTTAAGTCGACTTACGTTAGGAAAACCATGCATGCAGATCAACACAAACAAAACTACATCATAAAGTTAACGTGATACTTACATATCGGCTCATAACCCTTAACGCGACCAATAAGACACATGGTTCATGCATATATTCGCAACACTTTCATGACTTAACCATGCGTTAACTCCTACCCATCATACGTCAAGTTTATGATTTTATGTGACAATATTTACTCTACCTGTTACTTGGTTTATATACATTGATCGACACACATTCATATAGGTTTCGGAAACATGAATACATAACATACTTACACGACAAGGCTCACATATTTCATTAGTAAGGTTCGGTTAACTCATGCGTTTCGTTAACATGCTTGTTTTAATATACACGACCAACATATATATATATACTTGATGTGGCTCGACTTTTCCCATGTGGTTCACGTTAATCATACCTCACGTTTACACAAGTTTTAACGTTTCATTCATATGGTTCGGTTCACATCTTTAAAGGTTTAATATTTGTATGTGACGTATAATAGAGACGAAGGAAGAAGGTTATACCTTTGTTAGCTCGAGTCATACGCACACCGATCCAAAAGGGAATGAGTAGCCGATCGGTTAGAGAAAGAAAAGAAAAAGTCTTTTTGCCGAGACCTTTTTGAGCTAGGGTTTTAAAATTTGTGTTTTGTGTTTGTATTTATAGGTATATACCCGATCGGTTCATGGGTTTTGGTGTGTGGTTCTCGGCTCAAAAGCCCAACCGGAGATCATGGGCTCAACAACCCATCGACCTCAAGACTTGGGGAAAACAATCGGATCACAAAGAAAACAAACGAAGCCCGGTGATGTTTGGTATTGATTCACAAAGAAAGAAACGATGCCCTAAGTTTGTACGCATGACTTCATTTTTCGTAGTACCAAACGTCAATTACCTATTATACACATTAGTTTTTTTTTAAATAATTATTCTATACTAGATTTTAAATCTCTTTTAATGACGATATATATATATATATATATATATATATATATATATATATTACGTATTTTATAAATTTTGATTTTAAAGGGTAAATTAGTCTTTTAACATTTTTCATATTTTTAGGGTTTTACAACTCTCCCCTTCTAAAAAGAAAATTTCGTCCTCGAAATTGAACAAGACGGAACAGAACAGCAAACGAATCGGATTTCAGATTCTCAGGGAAAATAAAGCAAATGCAAATCTTATCTCAGAACAAACGGATTCGTATCAGAATCTACAAACTCATACTTTTCAGAAATCAAAGAAATAATCAAATACTTACAACAGATAATCATATACTCATCAAGGTAATGGCAGATAACAGATGAGATGCAGACAATCAAATAACACGCTCTAACTTATTCAGATCTCAAACATATGCATAGACAGAACAAATCCAAATGGTCTTATTAATCGCAGATAGTCGAACTAAAAAGGATTTAATACTCCTCAAACACTTCCTGAAGTATCCTATGAACACAATAAGGGTACGTCATATGATGTAAGTATTATCACGTTGATCAGGCGTCATAATACCAACATCACATGAGTATACCATAATGATGGTCATACTTTATTTCAAGCTGTGATTAAGCAACATCATCAATAGAATCGAATAGGGAACAAAACTTATTAGAACTAACGGAAACTTAACGAATCTATCAGAAAGAAACAACAAACAGCAACTATACTTTCAAAATTTTGCTTTATTCCTACTAATCAAACCAATTGCGGAATTGTCATAAGATGAAACTTTCAAAACAAAACTTAATAATCAAAGATTCAATCATCCAATTGAAAAACAAAAGGACCTAAACTCAAAATCCAATGTCAGAACTTCTAATAAAGAGGACAACTAATCATGAGCGCGAATTTCTATTGTTGTATCGGATTAAACCTACTAGTAGCCGTAGACTCTAAATCCGAGTCCACCTCGTATTCTTCCTCATGTTCTTCTTCTTCCTCTTCTTCCTCACTTATCCATCCGTTCCTATTTCCTTCGCATTGCGGTAATAGGCGACTAGCAAAGTCACTTCTCCGATTCCTCTCTTCTTCTTCCGGCACACAATCTACAAAAGCATACAAGTCGCGACTCCTAGTCCAAACTACTCCTCCATCTTCCAAGAACTCGGGACATCTTTCATGATACCTAGTGGTGAAGCCTTGGTTGTCAACGACTTTAGTCTCGTACTCCTCTACTATTCTTCCGTCTACGTTCTCCAAGGTTAGCTTCTCCTCAATTGTACATGGCCACATACTGGCCGGAACTTGTATCCTCCTGTTGGTCCGCTTCACTCCACCAATCCTCTTACAGCCCTTAACAATAACAACAGTCCACTTCTCCCTAGGTTGCCTAGCTGGTCCCTGCTTGCTCCTATCAGGTGAACTAGAACGACGAGGGATAACCATCTAAAAGAATAATCATCTATTAATAAAATCTAGGTATGATAGTGGACGCAAAGAAAGTACGCAGAAGGGAAAATCCTAAATCTACCCAATCCTCACAGGTCATAGCCTAAGCTCTAAGGGTCCTAAACCTGGCTTTGATACCATAAATTGTAACACCCCAACCCGACAAGGGCACAGATGTCACAAATACAGCTTCATATCAGAAACTTAAAATACTATACAGTAGTGGAAGCCTTTACAAAACTTACAAAAGAAAATGTAATAACTTAATAATCAAAAATAAATCTAAGATCCCTATTTCAAATCTTGCTCTCAGCTCTACTCTCAACCCAGATCAGCTATCCCATAAGCTCATCTTGAATGCTAATACCTGCCGCAGGAAAAGAAAGTGCGGTTGAGCTTACAAAGCCCAGTGAACAGATATAACAGAAACGAAAACTAAACAAAATAGAAATTCGAAATAAAACAAAGAAACGAATAACGAAGTCACAACGGAATAAGATTAATGAATCATCGGGGATTTTGCGGAAACACAATCATACAGAAATCCGGAAAAACAAATAGCGATTAAGAACAAACACATAGCATATTGATGGCACCAACGCAAACGCATCAAGATAACCAAACATTAACTAAAGCAGGAAATTCGAGTACATATGAGCCAAACGAAATGTCAAAAGACTAACGGAAACAATTTCTAGAAAGTAAACATGGCATTCATACAAATCAATTAATCTACAATTAACACACTTAAACCAATATTGTAGCAGCGGAAATAGCAGTCAAATCATGGCAGTCACACATGCAAATAGAAAACATAGTCGGAAAACTATAATTAAATAAACAAAAGGCATAGCATAGAAATTAGCAATTTATCAAAACAGATATCATAATTAAGCCATTCCCAGATCAAACCTTAATATAAGCAAAGTCTAAACATAGCAGATCAATCATAAGCAGACAAGTAACTAACGGATAGGCAAAGTTTACAAAATTTACTGAACAATCATACATACTAAACTTTCAGGATACTCAATTTCACACTAGCACATTTATCTCACAGATCAACGAATTCACATAACGATAAACTAACATAACATACGAATCATATTTAAACATATTATCATATCCTAGCATGGCATACGGTAGTTACATAATCATATAAGAGCATAAACACATTCAATAACATATAATAAACCTAATACATAAATATAAACACTTGAAAATACCGAATCATAAACGGAATACTTAACACAGACATAACAAATAAGGATTTAGTTAACTACCACGAGCCCAGAACTTACCATATCAGAAAATACTACTTATTCAGAAAGTAACCTCAGAAAATAATCGGAGTAGCTAGCTCCCAGAATTTTGTGAAGACGCGTATTGCACACGACATCATTCACCAGAAACATATCAGATAACAGATCAGATCTAGGATGCATCCATACGCCCCAACAGACGGATAGTGGCCATACTATCAATAAACAGATAACGGAAAGGGACGTGGCAGAACATCACTCTACTGCCCTAGAGTCATGTCAGAGGTGCATCACTACTAGTGAGATAGTGGCTCGGGTGTCAAACTAACTTAGGTCAAACAGATTTTCATAAATGACACAGATCATAATCAAACCCCAAGTTTAACAGATAACATATCAGATAATTCATATCATAAGGTTCATGTTCAAAGGTTCGAAGTCGAAGTTAATGTCGTAGTCACATATCATACTTTCATTATCAGAATTTCATAACCAAATGTTCACAATTAAGAAGTTCATAATCAAATATAGCAAGGTTCAACAGATGTGCATATCAAAGTCTTTCTAATATAACGTTCAAGTCAGATATTGCATGATTCAATAAAACAGGTGTTTCAAACAAGCAACAGATCAAACAATCAGAAAGGGTTCATAGCAATGGCATAGGAAACCCTAATAATTGAAATAGAAAAGCTAACAAAAGAAAACGTCATAAGGAACCTTTACTGAAAAGTTCAGAATATCTGTACCTTAAAGCAAATGAGAGAAAAGCAAACGAATGAGTGAATCACGAAGATGTAACGTCGCGTCTCCTTCAACGAATCTACACGGATTATGATTTATTTAATACTTATTAGCATCATTAAGGTTATAACGGATTAATCGTATTCACCTTCTTATAGTTGTAAGTATATTCTCATTTTTAGTGACGGACAGAATTACAATCTTTTAGAGTCTTAATCATTAATTAGCCAAACTTTTGTATTACAAATGATAAATGGTAAACTTAAGGGTTTAATATGTTAAATATCTTATTTGAGGGCTTATATGATCATCTTTCAAAGTATAGGGTTTATAAATGTCAAGAACGGATTTTAGGACTCTCTTTCAAAATAGTTTACACAAGCCTTCATAACTTACATGATTAACCAAGACTCACACGTAACATTGTTCGAACACCACCTTAATGAGACCATGCATGCAATACTTTAATTCATGCTATTTGACTCCTTGCATAAAATCATAACTCACGCATGTTTACAACACCCTTAATACTAGCTCGTTATATGTTAAATCAACAATATTTAATGACCTCAAAACTTACTATTTTCACATGAAATAACGAATCAACACACCTAGCTTCTTAACCCTAATCGACCCATTTAAACCATGTTAACGAGACCAAAGATTTACCCTTTCCCCTTGCTTCAATATATACGTTCACACATGCAAACTTCAACTTAACCTACGTTATTTTCCGACTCATAAACAAATCGACACACACACATGTTACTTAACCTATTTAAGTCGACTTACGTTAGGAAAACCATGCATGCAGATCAACACAAACAAAACTACATCATAAAGTTAACGTGATACTTACATATCGGCTCATAACCCTTAACGCGACCAATAAGACACATGGTTCATGCATATATTCGCAACACTTTCATGACTTAACCATGCGTTAACTCCTACCCATCATACGTCAAGTTTATGATTTTATGTGACAATATTTACTCTACCTGTTACTTGGTTTATATACATTGATCGACACACATTCATATAGGTTTCGGAAACATGAATACATAACATACTTACACGATAAGGCTCACATATTTCATTAGTAAGGTTCGGTTAACTCATGCGTTTCGTTAACATGCTTGTTTTAATATACACGACCAACATATATATATATACTTGATGTGGCTCGACTTTTCCCATGTGGTTCACGTTAATCATACCTCACGTTTACACAAGTTTTAACGTTTCATTCATATGGTTCGGTTCACATCTTTAAAGGTTTAATATTTGTATGTGACGTATAATAGAGACGAAGGAAGAAGGTTATACCTTTGTTAGCTCGAGTCATACGCACACCGATCCAAAAGGGAATGAGTAGCCGATCGGTTAGAGAAAGAAAAGAAAAAGTCTTTTTGCCGAGACCTTTTTGAGCTAGGGTTTTAAAATTTGTGTTTTGTGTTTGTATTTATAGGTATATACCCGATCGGTTCATGGGTTTTGGTGTGTGGTTCTCGGCTCAAAAGCCCAACCGGAGATCATGGGCTCAACAACCCATCGACCTCAAGACTTGGGGAAAACAATCGGATCACAAAGAAAAAAAACGAAGCCCAGCTGATGTTTGGTATTCGGTTCACAAAAGAAAGAAACGATGCCCTAAGTTTGTACGCGTGACTTCATTTTTCGTAGTACCAAACGTCAATTACCTATTATACACATTAGTTTTTTTTTTTTTTTTTTAAAATAATTATTCTATGCTAGATTTTAAATCTCTTTTAATGAATGTATATATATATTTTACGTATTTTATAAATTTTGATTTTAAAGGGTAAATTAGTCTTTTAACATTTTTCGTATTTTTAGGGTTTTACAACACACATCCTAAACCCATAACATTCAACAATCCTAAAAACAAGATTGGCGGCGACGATTATGAACAGCGCCAACAACGACGAAAGCCGTGGCGGATTCACCTCCGGTGACTTCAACAACCCTGTTCACCTCATTTAAATAACCTCAACTCAAAACCCTATATAAAAATGATGCGGACTCTGAGTCGAGTCAAACTTGATGGTAGGTTATCAAAATGTATACGGGTGAAATAACAAAAGGGTTTAACTGGATTTGTAGTTTGGGATTGTATTTATTAACACGACTTTGTTAATTGATGTGTGGTTTGGGTTTGTAATTAGAAAAAGATTTTTTAATGATTAGGGTTTGTCGATAATTGACTCTGGGAGTGTTGTTGGTGTTTATCAGGCTAAGCCTGAACAAATCGAAGTAGTGTGAAAAACAAGTTTCACTAGGTCTGATCAGGGGTGGGCTTTGAATCAGTGAGTGGGCTTGGAATCACAAAGTGATACGAGTCAGGGATATCACAGTTCTTGAATAAGGGAGTGTTTTGTAGTGATCGAGTCACTAAGACTCATGGTAGGATAATAATGCGGGTCTTCTGATTGCGTGTCAGTTATTTGTGTTGTAATTGGTTCGGGATGAACCTGAATGAGAATACGTGGAACATTAAGACTGGTGGGTTATTCAGTGTTCACTGAAGAACATGAGTGGGGTATGCATTAGGGAGTGATAAGGCGGTGGTAATAATCAGGGTGTAGGTTGGTTAATGATTCGGGCCAGTTGCGGATGGGAATATCAAATGATAGGAAAGATGTATCAAAGGATGCATCAGTTTGTAACTCAGGGAGTGTGAACATTTGGTCAGGGTATGATACAAATAAGATGGGAAGATGTCAGGCTGAGATGGAAAACTTTGTTCGAGTGTGTCGTAACTCACTTCTTCTGGTTTGTAATAACTGATAAGAATCAGTCCTTAAAAAAACCCTCTCACTGAAACCCGACTACAAAATCTTTGTCACTGAACAAAAATCGAGTACCTGAAGTTTATCAGTCTTGAGTGGTATGAAAAGGGTGTAATGACAATAGTGCGGACACTGATGTATCAAATTGAATCAGGTCCTTAATTAGCTTTGTCAATGAATATTGTATCAGTGAGTGTCAAAAATATGTATCAGCATGTAATGTCAAAGTCAAAAATGGGAAGATTGGACACTGATGAATTATAATTGAACCAGGTCACTGAACCCTTACACACTAAACCCTTCAAACTGAACCTGGGTAGTGAACTCAGGTCACTGAACCCCAGGGTCTGAACCAAGTCGTTGAACTTGGTCACAGAACCCTTAGTTACTGAACCAGTAACTGAGGCTGAACCTTAGCCAGTGAACCCTCCCACTGAAATGGGTCACTGAGACCGAAACACGAACCCTCAGACTGAACCCTCAGTCCTATAACTTTTACCAATCACCATAGGCTATTTATATATTCAAATAGGGGGAGACTGTTGGGTCCAAATATTGACCCAATCACCCTGAACAAGATTTGAAAATAAAATAGCCTAACTCACTAAATAAATAGTGAGTGACTCATTGATAAAGAAATCAGTGAGTGTTGTTTTATGCTCTTTCCTTACTGATGCGGTGTCAGTGAGTAAAATATATGAGCCATAAACAACACCAGTGACACTGAGATTTGACAAATGTCTCAGTGATCCTAAAGACGCTATCTCTACATACAGACTGAAAAATATGGGTAGGAACTTCCAAGAGAAGAAGTCAAGACAAGTACAAGACATTACCAAAGAAGTGGGAATATTAGTTATGACAATTCCAAAACGATTGTTGGTGCTTTTCCAAATAAGGAAGATGAAGAAGGACCACCTGATCATGATATTTAACCAACTTCACATGTCTTTGTATTTATGTACCTATATATATGTTTGTATTATAATAGAGATATGTATGCATTCCTAAACAAACACATAATACTTAGTATTAGTTGATAGGATCATCCTCTTGTTGAAACACAAGCATAGCTCGGATCAATGAGACTTTATTGTCATTCAATGGGGATAATATACCGAAATTGTCCCCGTGAAGAGTTGAGGATGTTATCATCTAGTCTAGTTGATATTGAAAAATCTTGTAACTATTGTTCATCATGTATAAAGAAGTTGTTCTTTATTTTATCAAGATTTACTCAATTCTTTGGACCAACAGGGTGCTTTACACCAACACCTAGCAGGTCTTACATTCTTGGACAGGTATCATCTGTTGATGTTCTTGATATTGATGAGTTTTGTTTACATGACCTTAATGAAATGGTATTTAAACTCGGATATGGTGTAGCGTACTTAATGTACTACCATTTTTGGAGACCAAGATTGGACTTATAAGATAATGGTTTGCACCCTTCGACTGTTGATGCTTATATGTTAGAGTTGGCAAAGTATGTTAAGGACAATAAGATCATTTTAGTGTATGTTGAACATGGAAGTACTAATGTAGACTCAAGTATCTTTGTTACACCTAATAAGGGAGTTGCAATAGCAGTTGATAATCACTTAAGAATGGCTCCTATAGAAATTGATAGCAGTCCTCTTATGAATAAGAATTTGAAAAAAGAGTAGGAAGAGGTTAAATCTAAGACATTAAGCATTGGTGAAATAATGAAAATTTGAGTAATGAAAAACTTTCTTGTTCTGATAAAGTACCAATTGTAGTAGAGACTGATGATTCCTTCGATGATCTTGATGAGATAGTTCATGTCTGTGATATGCTATATGAGACAGAAGGGGTTGGTCTTATGGTAAATTTCAAAGAAGTAGAGGTGGATATGGATAATGAAATAAAAGAAGAGAGTGCTGAGATTGACACAAGTAGTAGTGATTCAGAGGATTCAGATTATGATCCAAATCATGATGAAGTGTTTGATGATGATGAGCATATACTTGAATCTGTTCCTGTAAGTATGAATAATTTCATTTTCAATCTAGACCCTAGACATGATTTAAGTATAATTGATGTTGTAGTTCATGAACATGATCTAGATGTTATTGATTATGACTCATTTGGCAGTAATTTGGATGATAGATTTGATTCTAAGAGGAGAACTCAACTTAGGGAATTAAAAAGAATAGGTAAGGTAAAAACCCAGGGTCCCAATAAGTACTACTTCTACTTAGACAAATAATTTGCTACTAAAGAAATTGAGAAGGGAAGAGTAAAAAAGCATTCAATTGAAACTCGAAGAAAGCTAAAATTAGTAAAAATTGATAAAGAAAGGCTGAGAGTTAGATGTGAAGGGAAAATTCCAGCCTTGGTCCCTTTTGTTGGCAGTGATACTGCTATGGGCAAAAATGTATTTTCAAAAACCAAAGGTGGTTCAGTCACTAGAGGGAACACCATTAGTGGCAAGAAAAATATTTTGGGGGAAGAAAAAACAGTCACAGGGAAGGGTAAAAAGGTCAATAAACAAAAGAATGAAGACAAATACTCATATCTTTGGAAGATGCTTGTTACATACACTAATGAAGGCAGATGGGAGATAAGAACATTAAATGAAGATAACAATTGTATACAATCAAGAGAAATTAAAGCATGTACATCTAGGTTTCTTTCAGATCATGTTATCAAAACACTTGCTACTAATCCTGATATTCCTGTGAGGGCAGTTCAAGATCAAATGCAAAAACAATTTGATGTGGGAGTCTCAAAGATGAAAGCTTTTAGGGCAAAGAGAATTGTAAATGATAAAATGACAAGCAATTTCAAGGAGCATTATTCAATGCTTAGAGAATATGACCAAGAGTTGATTAATCAAAATCCAGACACAACTGTTAGGATTGATGTACAACAGGAACCAAATCCAGACTATCTAACAAGAATTTTAAGAAGGGTGCATGTGTGTTTGGGAGCTCTTAAACAAGGTTTCAAAGCTTGTGGTAGAAATCTTAGGATTAGATGGATGCTTCATGACAAATCCTTTTCCAGGTAAAATACTAACAACAGTTGGGGTTAATGCAAACAATGGTATTTATCTAGTAGCATATGATGTAGTTGAAGCAGAAAATAAGGCATCTTGGTTTTGGTATTTGAAATTACTTGGAGAGGATCTTGATATAGAAACCAACTCCAATTTCACTTTCATTTCTGACAGGAAAAAGGTATTTTATTGTATAATTTGTCATGTGTTTTATGTAAAATGAGAACATGTACACTTTTAATCCCATCCTTAACATTAACTGTCTATAAGGACTTATACAAGCCATTGCAAGTGTGTTTCCAAGTGTTGAACACATGTTCTGTGTTAAGCATATTCATGAGAATATGAAGCCACAATTTAAAGGAGGTATTTACAAGGACATGCTTGGCAATACAACTATATCCACTACTGTTGTTGAATCCATGAGAAAGATGGATCAGCTCAAGCCATACAGTTTTTCTGCTTATGATTACTTTATCAAGATTTCAGCTGAACAATGGAGCATATCACAATTTTCAGATAATTAACTAACTTACACTAGACAAAAGCATATTAATAATTGGTCATATACTTATATAGTGTGTGATTTGTTTAACAGGAAGAGCCAATTGTGATCTACTCTTAAACAACATATGTGAGGTGTTGAATACGCAATTAGTTGATGGTAGAAATCAACCCATCATTACTTGACTGGAATATATCAAAGAGTACTTGATTGAGAGGATTGTAGCAGTTCAGAAAGTGAAAACAAAGACTGTTGGACCACTTACTCCTACTATGACGACCATGTTCGATGCTATCAAAAAAGCAGCTACTGACTACATTATTGATTGGAATGAAGGTTCTTTATATCAAGTAATTACCCTTTTCAGGGATCAGTGTGTTGTTAACGTGGATAGAAGGAGTGTTCTTTTAGGAAGTGGGAGCTTACTGGAAAACATGATGCGATTGAAAATATACAATATGTCTGAGAATGGAATAGGAGTTGGTATACTTGAATAGTAGGTTCATGCTACTTATAGACTTGAAACATAGGGACATGTATACTCATTCAAGATCAACCCATGTAATGACATGGAGATGTAGCCAGCAATTGAGTCTAAAACAGTCATAATACCACCTATTCACAAACCCTAAGTTGGCATGCTACAAAAGAAAAGGAAGAATTAGTTGATGATCTTGCAATTAAAAGTTGTTCATCAAGCAAGCTTTCTAGGAAGGTCAAATCAGTCAATGTAGTAAATTTGAAAAATTGGGTCATAACAGGAAAGGCTGCAAGAGCTAAGATGGTGCAAGTCAAGCTGGTGGTTCTAGTCAACAGATTCAAGGAGCAATAAAAGCTGATGGTGCAAGAAATATTTCTAGTCAACCTGTTGGTTCTAGTAGATAGAGTCAAGCACCAAGACAAGCTATTAGGGCAAGGAATGCCTCAAGTCAATCCGATGCTTCTGGTCAACCGAGTCAAGGACTAAGACAAGGTTCTGGTGCAGCACTAAGCCAAGAAAGTCAAGGTGATGGTTCTAGTCAACCTAGTTTAGCACCAAGCCAAGCAAGCCACGGACCAAGTCAACACAATGCAGGACCAACTCAAGCAAGTCAGGAACCTATGCAAGGTTTTCAAGCACCACGACCAACTCTAATTTCTGAACCACAAAGATTGAACAAGAAAACTTCCAACAGACGTAGCCCAGTGAAACCATTATTTTATTTCAGTTATTATGCATGACCTTCTAAAGTCATGTAGTGTATGTTTTCTCATTAAGGTTGTAGTATATTGTTGGTCATTTTCTTAGTTTGACCTTATAAGGTCAAACAAGATCATTGGTTTTGGTCATATTGCTATATTTGACCTTCTAAACTCAAGTGACATTTAGAGTATGTTTTGGTAAACAAAGTAGTACATTATATTTCTAATTTTATTGAATTTGACATACTCTACACAATGTAGTACATTGTGTTGGTAATTTTGCTGAGTTTGACTTTCTAAAGTCAAACTGGATTATTTTAGACAAAAAAACCAAATGTTAATTGTTTACATCAACCAAAAAACTAAAAAAAAATGTATATACAAGAGACCAATTTCCATTACTGCATAACCAAAACAATTAGTCGTTACATCATTTAGATCATAATCCTAACCAACAGACAACATCTTAGATCATATAACATAAGCAGAAACATACAACATATTCCCATCAAGCTAAACCAAAATACAACTACTACACCTGAGATAAAAGTAGGAAAAAAGCAAATGCCAACCAAATGAAAATTAATTCATCTTTAATTTCATGTTTGATTGTACAAGCACCATTTGATAAGCTTCCTAGCTATTCCTTACCATTAACAAACCAGGTATTATCATAATTGATTTTTGACAAATGGGGGGATCCACCCAATAAAAAAATGACAACTTCCACCATTGATCTGTGGGCATGCAAGGAAACTACTACATAGAATAATATACGTCCATGAAGTTCGAGTGACTGCAACATGTTGACATTAACATAAGGCCATTGGATTAGGGATCTTTGGAGTAATATGTGAATAAATGAGGCGGGTGGGAGTAATAAGGTGGTCTTTTGGCAGGAAATTGTGGCTCAAGAAGTAGGGTAACAAAGGTGTTGCAAATATGGTCCCTGGAGTATATTGGATGTGAAGTGACAAAATTACCGCTGACATTAACTTCCAATTGGATGGAACGTAGGTCAAAGGACCATTCAACCCAATTTGGATAACCACAAGGACCATTGGTGCAACTAATTACGTTTTAGGACCAAACATGCAATTTTGTGTCAACCACACGACCATTTATGTAATTAACTCAAAAATTTATGAAAATTATATTATGAATTTCTTTTGAAACTTATGCTAAAGCAATGTATGTGTACTTAATACATAACTCATTTTAAAATACAAGTATCCTAGTAATTTTAGTTTTATTGTACATCTGAAAGAGCCGTTTATTGAAGCAAAACTAAATTACAAAGAGAAACATGTATAAGACTTAGACCACTGATCGTAAATTGATTTGCACATATCAGGCCATCAATGGTGATTGATGGAATTAGAAGTGATGGTAATGATGTCGAGTATAAGACAACTTAAAATAAGAAATAGAAGACACTATGATAGACAGAACACAAGGAGTAACCCTCGCGAACCGCCTCTGGTGTGAGAATCAGTTATAATGATTATGTTTGTAGAGTATTGAGGTAGAAAATCTGCTAAGGTATACTATGTCGTTATTGTATGATATCTATGGTCCCCTTGTGATAAACATTTTGCAAAGGAAGGTTCCAAACTTACTTGAGTGACCCATTATGTGGTTCAATTCCTGAAATGAACCCTCATAAAGGTTGCGATGGAGGTTGCTACGTATATTGCAACATAGGTTGTTGATTTCTACCCATCTTCTTAGAACAAACCCTAACAAAGGTTACGACAGAGGTTGTTACGGAGACTGCAACAAATGTTGTGACATAAATTATGAAGATTGCAACTAAGGATATTGATTCCAACCATTCTTCTTAAAACGAACCCAAACGGACGATTTTTATAAAGGATACTGAGTTTGAACCTTCTCTTTAAAAAGAACCACAATAGAGGTACAACAAAGGTTACTGTGTTTAGACCCTCCAGAGGTTGTTGAAATGGTAAACGCAAAGTTTATGGTTGGAGGAAAATGTCATAATTGATGATAAAAGTGGAGGTTCTAATGGTGCTTCCATATGATAACAAGTTTGTCCGGAATTTTGGCTGAAATCAATAGTTTTTATAGGAAAAATCATTATTTGACTTGGAAAAATGGGACTTATTGTTTTGGGTCCCATAGACGGTGCTAATGATCGTACATTATTTTGAACATATTCGGCCATCAATGGTGATTGATGGAATTTAAGGTGATGGAGTTGATGCTGAGTACATGTTAACCTAAAAATAAGAAATAGAAGACATTACGTTAGACGGAACGCAGAGGGAAGCACCTAAGAACCACCACCAGTGTAAGAATTAGTCATGATGAGTATGTTTGTGATAGTATTCAGGTATAAAGATGATATCTCATGGGTTAAGTTAGGTTACATACCTCTGTGCTAATTTTCGTATTTATAGGCTTATTATGACAAAGATGTGGAAGTAGTTACCAAGTTCATGACAGTTAAAGAGATGATGTTAGATATAGAGCCACGTTCTTGTTTGAACAGCTCTAGAGCATACCCACATTCTTTGATTACCAGTATGTTGGTATTGAGGCTTTGATTTGTGACAGAGGTTAGGCTTCGAACATTGGCGGATGTTAGGCTTTAAACCTTGACATAGATTAGGCTTCGAACCTTGACAAAGTTTAGGATTTGAACCGTGACAGAGGTGACAGTTCGAACTTGATATAGGTTATAATTTGTGATTGTTTTGGGAAAAAGGTTGGCGGGTTCTCTTACGGTAATGTAAAATTAAGTTTAAGACGGAGGCATAGGCTTTGTCCATTGGGAGGTTACGTCATCACCCTTATATGAATGTTAATCTAAGTACTAGATTGGTACTAAGGCTTGTTGCTAAAATGGAGGGTACATCATCAAGCCCTCAATCTGATGTTATGTATGCGAAAAGTGCATGACTCTAGACTTATCATTGCTTTGTTAAAGAAGACATGTTTTTCTTGTTATAATTTACACTACTTTTCTTTGTCAATTCCAATATTAAAGTAACTTTAATTGTTTGTAACAATCAAAATTTGACTTTATCGAGGAGGATACCTTGTTATGGCCCCTAGTCGAATGTTACGAGTTTGTAAGAGGCGTGAGATTAGACTTTTTAGTTTGAAAGCCCTTGTCATATTCTAATATAAGGAACATGTGTATGAGGTTTTGTCATATAACCTACGTTTTTAATTCTATGGGAGAGTTATATCGAAACCTATTTGTACCTATGATGAATATTTAAAAAGTTGCCAAGGTTTGTATATAAACTTGGGAATGTATGTTTGCTTTCTAAAGGGTTGTGTAGAGAGTGTTGAATCTTTTTAGATGTTATGCTTTTTGAATGAACCATTTTGGATTGCGAGGCTTATGAACATTCAAACCATGCTGAAGAGCTTACAAAGAAGTTTCATCATGTTGGAAAATTATATGAGTAGGATAAAAAAAAGTGAATGGTAGTTTTTTTTCAAATATTTGTCAAGTTATTAAATATAGTATTTTATAAATTACTTAGAGATTCAAATCTGATTAAAGCAAGAATCTTTTTATTATTATATTGCATATTATGCTAGATCTGTTATTTTTAATAGACTTATTTGATAAAATTACATACAGTAATTGTTATACTTGCTTAGAAATTAAAAGATCTGTGCTTTATGCTAATTGATAATGTTAAATATGATGAATCTGATTGACAGTTATATGCTACTGATGTGTCTTTTGTCGTGTAGGTAATTATGGTATTCAAGATTTAGCTTTATATTTAACGTACTATGCCTATAACAAACACTTATGAGCAGTTATCCGATCAATGGTAAGCTAGTTGGTAAGTAGGGTGTCGAACACTAAGAGTGGAACGTTAATACTTAAATCTATCAGTATTTTAATTTTATAAGTTAATCTAATTAAACCTAATTCTAACGCAACAAAGGAGTTTCAGCCTGAGAGACTGGCACAACGTTTAGATTTATTAAAACTGTAAAAGCAATGAGGCAGATAACACACACAATCAGAGACACAGATAATAAAAAAGAGGTCAAGCCGATATTAAGAGAAATGTATCAGCCATTTTTTTAGTAAAATAAGATGTTTGATAAGTCTAAAACCTGTAGCGACGGTACTCACAACTTGGCGTATCTCGTTCCTAAACCAAGCTCGTCACTAGAATCTAAATTCTTGTATTAAGCATTTTTAAGGAGATCTCATCCTGTCACGATTAGTCTGAATCTGCATAAAGTCCACCATAATGATTATCAAGTTTATTATTTATGCCTTCTAGGGCCTACATTAACATGAAAAACAGTATTAATAAAGTAATAAATGTAATCAAAACACAAGCTTAAGTTGCCTATCGAATTAATAACAAATCAAAACATCAAATAATCATTAAAAATGGCTAATACCTATAGGTATTAGCCCATAATCGCAGTCATAATACAAGATAACATGTTCTGAAATATTCAAGTATAAATCAAAAGAGAAAAATATGCTAACCGAACGATTATAGATTACTAAAAAGAATTAAGTGAACTATTGATAGCGTCGGTTCGGGGTCGAGAAGACATCCTTTTTTACCGGCAAGTTTTTCAACCCTCTAGGCAGTCAACCTAATCGTTTCAGTGTAGTATGGGGTAAGCCTCGGGGATTGATTTGGTTCTCTAGGGGAATAGGAATGCTAGAAAGAGATATATGACGAGAATGTGGGGTTGAGGATGATTCTTTTTATTCTTCTTTATGTTTTTTTAGAAAGCAAAGGTAAAATCTCGGGGTATATGATTGGGGGTGGTACTTCTACCGATTTTTCTACTTAACTAATTATCTAATTATCTAATTAACTATTGGATAGGTTATGCTAATTGAGATGTGCTCGTATTATGATTAAAGATGTGTTCACTTAGATGCTATTACTTCCTAGTTATCTTTTATTGGTCGGTTGAATTGTCACTTCCTTTATCTTAATTGGTGCATTGTATTCCGATTAGTCGTAGGGGGTACCTAATTCCCTAGTTCTATGAATTGTAACTCTCCTTTAGGATACCCGGGATCGACAAGAGCAATAGCATCTCCCCCGAATACACTACTATCCTAGAGCTACAACTCTCGCAATAAACACAACGAATGGCCTAGGTGCACTCCTAAGATTTTTTGCTATTTAGGACGTTCAAGCTCATAACAATGAAAGAAGAAGCCAGTTTTCCTTACTCTAGCATCTACCAATTAAGACAAGAGACAACCTAATGACAATCAATAGTGTAGGTCCAAAAGTTATGGATCTAAGTAGCCTTTATATGACTTATAGAAAACTTGAATAAATCCAAATTCACTATGTGAAGAACTCTTAAGAAATCCTTAATGTGCTAATGCGGAAACTTAACACAATAAGTATGAAGAACACAATGATATACTAACTTCATATTTTCTATTGATTACTTGATCAATGGTTAAGGCTTACAACTCATACCTTAACCTAATACACTAGGATCCTTTTATACATCAATGAAACCCTAATTGACTACAAAACATAGAAAATATTTGAACATATCTTTTCCAAAGATATCTCTACACGTTCTTATCTTTTCATACTTTCTCTCTATTCTGTTTAACATAGATAGACCTAACTATCTACCCGTACTAACTTTGATCTGCCAGACTTAACTATTAGATGATAAGTAGGCCTAAGCTTGACCTCTTTAAATTCCTGACCATAGGATCTTAAACTTTAAATTTCCTCGACTGGCCAATGAAGTAGATGAGTTCCAGTATTTCTATCTAGAACCACCATTCTTGCAACATTATAAAGAGTAGCCCATCCTCTAGCGAGGTCTTGATCAACACTATCCGATTCACCAACATAACCCCAAATGACCCTCCTTTTCTTCAACGGGTCATAAAGACTCTTTGATGCAAAAAACCTTCCGTAATCACATCTCAACCCAATACCAACATCTAATTCCGGATTATCAGGAGTCCATTTATCAGTCGTTGCATCATATGTCCCGAAAGAATACCAGTCCGATCCATGTCCTTGCCAACTTTCTTTAATCACGTGTTTTAAGCCCGGACCATAAGCCGCCATATCAAAGGCACTATCGTTGGTCAATGAAACAGGGTAAAAGTCAACAGATTCCCACATATCAGTACCAGGAAGCGCGTGCATTGGCTCATACAACATTACATAGTTTGTGTAATCAATTGTTTAGTACACAAGTATATGTCCTGTTGTGTTTCTTTTGGTCCCCATAATCATCCTATGTTTTCCATCAGGACCTGTCCAGACTGTTGACAGGTCCCTATAGTCTTTTAACCCAATCCCCGGTGGAGTGTACAGGATTGGGTTACATTTGTATTTGACCCACTCAACAAGAAGTGGGTCAAATGAATTCACGGGTACAACTTTGCATTGTAATTATGAAAAATCAAATGCGTTTCCAGTATACAATGCAAATATTTCACCACTGTGCAGCTTCGTGGTGGACCCGCTTAAAACACCCTTAATATCACACCATTCGCTTGGTGTTATAGCAACTGGAAGCTCAAACCAGTTGTTGAAGTCTTTGGACACGGAGTGACCCCATGACATATTCCCCCAAACCGGACCGTACGGATTGTACTGATAGAATAGATGGTACCAAACCATGTGAAACAATGGCCATTGGGATCATAGATGAAATTTTTCGCGGGTTGAAAATGAAAAGCAGTCCTTTCCCATACGAGACGGTCAGACTGAGAGTACTACAACGGAGCAGCACTCTCAGGCAGGACCGTATTATTATCCGTGTGATCAATAAGATGATGCTTGTTAATGACAATTAGTACAAAAGCTGCAGCAAAAAATAAAGCGACCAAAGTGATAGTAGACAAAACCCTGATCAGCAGCCGCTTAGATACGTCATCTGGTCGCGTTGGTGGTTCGGGTTGGTCGAGTAAAGGGGCGACCTGAGTGTCAATAGGTGCATGCTCTACGTCACTAAAGGGTTTAGTTGGCTTCATGGTTTAGTGAAACTAACAACATATGATTGTGATATAAAAGTATGAAGGTATGCTTTTATTGAGGCCCAAGCCCGGTTTGTGTTAGTTGATAATTAGACCCAAGCCCGGTTTGTGGGTTTTGGGAATTAGGGTTTTACCATTATAAATAATGGTCATCAATAAAGTTATAGCTACGGGGTTTCAATAATTCAACATGGTTTCAGAGCGGGTATGATTCTCAGACTTAGGTGGCTAAGTTGAGCCGCCTCCCCCTAAGCCACCCCGTCAAACCCTATCGTACAAACCCTAATCTAAAAAAAAAAAAATGCCGTCACTTTCACCATCTAATTTCTTGCCGTATCTTTTCATTTATCCCAATCACCATTGTCTTGTTATTGTATTGAAACAATACACGAGGTGTATATTCTTTGCAAAAAAAAAAAAGTTGTTTCATCTGTTGGGTAATGGTGTACATCATTGACGCATTGTTGACTATATATCTCAACTATGATTTACTGTTGACTTTGAAGACTTCGAAGATCTGAAGAAGATGTAATTTACTATTGAAAAAAAAAGTTATTTAATTGTTTTATGTCGAATTCAGGGTATCAATTTCCGAGACGACTTTTGTTGGTGTCGAATCCAGGGTATCTATTCCCAAGACGACTTTCGTTGGTGTCGAATCTAGGGTATCAATTCCCGAGACGACTTTTGTTGGTGTCGAATCTAGGGTTCTTATTCCCGAGCCGACTGTTTGGGATACTTTGGGTTATCCCGTTTTATTTTGGTTATTGTTTTATTTTGCTTTATTAGTTTACTACTACAGTTCGAGCTTTCGCGATTTCGCCGCTCGAACTGCGAGGGAGTATTAGATGATAAGTAGGCCCAAGCCCGTTTGTGGGTTTAGGGTTTCTAGGGTTGCCTCTCTATATATTGTGTCTCAATAAAAGTTATAACCTACGGGTTTTCATTATCTAACATTAACATCATTAGTACTGGCTGACTTAACTAACATACTTTGTTAATACAAATAACCTGTAAAAACGTTTATTTATGTTTTACGATCTTCTAATGTTTTGTCGATAATAAACGTAAAATCATTTTAATGACACAAATTAAATAAGTAAATGGTTTGAGCCAATAGTTTACAAAAACACTTACGTTTTCATACAAAACACTAAACAAGTAATAGTGTTTACATTTTTATAGAAATGCATAGAATTTAGTGGAAGAATATATTATTTGAGGGGTTAAAGTTTATAGTAGTCCCACTTTTATTAGACTGTGTTTTCTGTCCCCTAACAATAATTTTGAGATGGAAAAAATATTAAAGATCATATTTGTTGAGTACACTTTTTATAACAAAATAATATTGTCAATATATCAAAATAAAAAATAAGATTATTTTATCAAACATACTCATCTATGTAATTTTTACTAAGTATTTTTATAAGGTGGAAGGTATATATTTTATTCATCTTAAAGGTTGTGGGTGCGAGCGTCAAAAATGACTTGAAAAAGAAAATGATAAACGACAAACTAGGAAACCATTTTTACAACACATACCCAGGAAAATAAATAATACATATTGTAATGACCAAAAAATTGATTGTTTACAACAATGAAAAATGGCACACACATAATGCCTCGAGAGAGGGTTTCCATTTTCAACTGAGAAACGAAACTAGAAAATATATTGTCTCGAGGAAGTTGTTTATTGGTAAATATTCGTCGTCGCTGCTATGCACGGGTATCACACTAATAACCGTCGACGCTATTCAACTAGGCCATAAGAGGAACGATTCCTCCAAAAAGATGCCCGAGGACTGGAAGTATAATGTTTCGTAAAAGAACCATTCGCCTTGTAATTTTGCCGAAAGTTAGAAACCGCTGCCGCTAGGCGCGGGTACTCGGCTAGTGTATATATATATATATATATAGAGAGAGATTGGTTCAAATAGAAAGGTGATTAGGATAGAAAGGATAGGAAGGGCTTAGGGCTTGACAAGTGTCCCTAGTCATTAAGGGGTTATTGAGGGGTAGCATGGGTATTTTACATTTTTAATAACTCTCTTATACATATAACGTATTTTGTGAAAATCCTGTGATTAAGGAATGATTAAAGAGCTGTTACATATGTCAAACCTATTCTTCTCTATTCCTATAAATCATCATACGGCATTTCTTCCAATCACACAATCATAAATCATTTTGCTAAAATCAATATTCTGTGTTCATGGAAAAGGCATCACAAGTTTTCTCTCAAATTGTCAATGATGGTGGTCTTATGGATGATGAAGTTTTCTCTCAAATTGTCACTATCTTCATTTAACACACCATTCCTTATAGTAATCAAACACTTACAAAAAAAAACATTGAAACATAATGCGTACTTTTGTTGCATATTAAGCTAAAAGAAACACAATTTGAACTTGACAAAATTAAGATCGAATAAGCCCTAAACATAATTGCATATACCTTTGTATCCCGCCGTATGACCCACATCGGTTGGCAGACCTTGTTCATCTTCACTTGAAGATAAATCGATGATAACAGGTTCTGTATACGAATTTCCCTCCATGGTTTGACTAGCAATTGGCACTTTCTCAGTGGTTTTTTGGAATAAACAAGTGGAAAATTAGTAAGCTTATATAATAACATCCATCCAATTTGATGATATACATGTTTAAATGAATGGATTGTAACAATAAATGATGAATCGACATTCATTGTAACCAATTGTGTGTGATTTCCGTTATTATTTGGGGATAATAAGGTAGCAGCACACAAGACACATCAAATAATGAATGTCCAGCATATTATAAGCGCAATTTTGGTGGGATTATTATTTTCTTCAATAAATCTCACTGATGTTTCAAAATACGCGGGATATCCGGCAATGAAGGTTTCAGTAACTGATAGTAACTGATGTTTCAAAAGAAGTGAGATATCCGACGATGAAGGTTTCAAGTCAAGTTTATTCGTTTGTTTTTGGGGATGAAAAGACAAAAGAACCCTTGTTACGACCCTCAAAATAACAACACTATACCCTAAACAATTCAAAATATGCAAAAATTACCCTTATTCATCTTAACCACACATCTTCACATTAATGACACATCCAATGGTCACCAATCCTTCTTATACTTTTTACCCTTAATCCCTTTTTATACTAACCACACTCATATATATATATATATATATATATATATATAATATATATATATATATATATATATATATATATATATATATATATATATATATATATACATACTTAGTATATATTGTAATGGGTAATGTAATGAGTAAAAATCTAAGTACTTGACCCATTAACTAGAAACATTAAATGTAGTTGGGTAAAACCCAAAGTTCATGACCCATAACCATGGAGCATGATATATAACCCATGACCTATTGCATGACATCATGTATTGAGTCATGTTGGGCATTATCCATAACCCATGGAGCTAACCCATGACCCATTGACTAGATGCATTGCATCTTCTAGATACATTGTATCTATTTGGATACCCATGGTCCAAAGTCTATGACCCATGACCCAAGATCCATTTCCCAAATCCCATTTAGGAGGAGCGTCCTACGGATCCCCCAGTTTACAATGGACGGATCCCATGTAAGGGATCCGTGGGATCCGGGGAACAGTAATGATTTTTTTGTCTATAAATAGTGAGCCATATCTTCATTGTAACTCACCCTTTTCACACATATTCTATCTTAGTGTTGTAAAATCCCTAACCTCAGATCCAAAGGATCTTTCTATGTAGTTTTATGTTTGTGTGATTCTCTAGGTTCCTCTTAAAGGCGAGATTTACTTGAGGACAAGCAAATACCAAGTGTAGGGATATTTGATAAGGATTTAAAAGGTATACTTTTGAGGGGTCATTTAAGCCCTTAATCAACTACTTTTATATCCGTTACCGCTTAACTTCGTTCCTTTTCACTTTTTAGGTCTCTTGAAGAAAAATTGCTGGAATGACACTTATTCGGATGAAAAGGCGTGAAAATATGAAGAAAATGGCCAAAATCAAGATCGAGACACTCAAGATGCTGGAATTGAAGGTGACGGCGTCACAGTCAAAGGGCGACGCCGTCACAATATGCTCTAAAATTGTGACGGCTCAGTAGCGAAATTGCTCTTTTGTACCCGACGGCGTTAGGCTTTAAAGAGTAGGGCGTCACAACTCAGACGACCTAGATTCAGATCCCGACGGCGTCACAACCACAAGGTGACGTCGTCACAAAGATGAGGTGGTTAAGACGAAACCCTAATGGCGGCGATCCGACGTCGTCACATTTAAAGAGTGATGCCGTCGCAAGTTGTAACTCTATATTTAGAATTCGAATTTTTAGACTTTTAGAGAGGTAGTTTTGAGGAGTAAAACCTAATAACGATTTTTGGCTGTCTTGGGCAGTATCTTAGGGTTCTCATACCCTATTTTACAACAAGATAAGTAATTTACTTCATTGATTCAATTATGTCTTCAATTTTATGTGTGTATGCTTACATGTTTACCATGTCTGGCTAATTTACTTGTGTGTTTGCTTAGATCTATGAAACCTAGGTATTAAATATTGATTGGTTGTCTCTTATCTTAATTGTAATTGGCCTAGGATTGCAATAGGTCATCGTTGTGTTTTTAATGCTTGAGTAATCTTTGTGAACATTAGTTTATAATCACCTAGAGTTGTTGTAGGCTAAAAATCCAAAGATAACCTTAGAGTTAGTTTATGAATCCTAGAGATTTTGTACGCAATAACCTTAAGGTAGTCTCAAAGAGTTAGGGAAGAAAGCATACCCTACGACCTTAGAAGACACAACGTGTTAAGAATAAGGACATGACAAGTCAACCATCAATAGGAGATAACTAGGGAGTAATAGCATCAAGGTAAACACATCTTTAATTATCATACGAGCACACATCAATTAGACATAGACTACCCCTTAGCTTAGTTAATTAGATAATTAGAACTGTAGAGTAATCGGTAGAAATACCACCCCTCATATCTAATACCCCGAGATTCGTACCTTTCAATTTCCAAAAATATATAAAATAGATAAAAAATAATCTTCCTCAATCCCAACCTTAGCGTAGTAATTTCTCACTAGCATTCCTATTCCCCTATAGAACGATATCAATCCCGAGGCTTATCCTAATACTGCACTACAGCGATTAGGTTCACTGCCTAGGTGGTTGAAAAACTTGCTCGAAGAAAAAGAAGTTTCCTTTGACCCCGAACGCGCGTTGTACGCGTATCAAGTTTTTGGCGCCGCTGCCGGGGAATAGAATAGCTAGTTAGATTTCCACCTCGTTTAGGTTCCCTTGCTTGATTCCTATCAAGTAAGATTTTTTCTCATTTTTAGCTTCCTCGTAGTCTATCCCCCTTCTTTGTGACTTTTGTTAGTAACCCTATCACTTTTCATTATGGAAGGTGATAACTCATCAAACAACAACCCACCACCAAATAAATTACTTTCACTCAAACCCCAACCCACTGACCAACACAACCGCCGAAGCCGTTATGTGAGTAGAAACAACGACCTTCAAGATTTACAAAGGGTATTTGACAGTACAATTAGGGATGCTGTTGAGAAAGTGGTTAGCGCCTTAGTGTTGGCTCTATGATCAGCAGTAACTCGGATAATGGCTTAGTGGATAAAAATGTTAATGAGGAGGATAGTACTTACTTCAATCTTTACCCCAGTAAGGAAGAGGTTGCTTACCATCAATACATAATCTACAATCCCCGATCACCCATCATTAGGATATGCCCAAAGATTAGGAGAGGAAATCCTTGGAACCTCAAAATCCCTTGTATGATTGGATATAGGAATTTCGAGCATGCTTACATAGATACGGAATCTCCTATTAATGTGATGTCATCAGTTGTTTACAATGACATTATGAATGAGCGACTTAAGATTAGGAGAGACCCTTAGTATCCGGGTGGGGTTTGCCACTTTGTGGGAATAGTCAAAGATGTAGACGTCTTTATAGGAAATTTCACCTACTTAGTTGATTTTGTGGTCCTAAAAGACATCGGATGTGTCATTGACTATAGCTTATCCCAAGTAGTGCTAGGAAAACCGTTTGTTGAAAAGTCTAAAATGAGCCATAACAAGTTTGAAGGAACGGTTAGGTTTAAGGAAGGGGACGATGAGATCACTTATAGGATGCCTTGGAAGACGAATGGATATGGCCCTTTATCCCTTTTCAAATGAGACAACATTTGAGCTTTTAAGGAAAAAAGCGAAGACGATGTTAAAAAAGGTTTGAACTTCATGTGGGAGAAAAGGAGACTTTATTATAAGGATTGCTTGACCCTAGGGCCTAGGTATAGAGTTGATGAAAATTTTCTCAATATGATAGAATTTCATTGAGAATGAAAAAAGAGACCACGTAGGGGCACGACTTCGAGTCTAGCTACAAGACTCATAAATAAAGAAAAGCGTTTCGTGGGAGGCAATCCATGCTTAATTGTTTGCTTGTTTGTGTGTCATATATATTTTTATTGATTGTGTATTCTCATGTTTAAATTTGTGAAAATGCTTTATTTTGTCTTTAACCTTGTCTTAATTACATATAAAGGTATCTTACAAATGGGATAAGTGTAGGGAAGATTACACATGTTTTTAAAAAGAACGTGAACATGAGAATTACGATTATTGAAAAGATGTATATGTGTGTTTGTCAGAGTCAAATGCTTGTATCGAGTCATAATGGATGTTTTGGAGAATTTTTTTCCATATTCTAAAGATATAAATTTTCCAGAATTTTTACCGAAAATCGCAGACCAGTTTTTGTCAGGATAACCTGACGGCGTCAGGATCGCAACCTGACGGCGTCAAGAGGAGCAGAAACAGCTTATAACTTTTTCTCGTTTTCTGTGCTACTTATAAATTTTTGGAATTTCTCTGGTCTTAATTTTTCCAGAAAACCTACAAACATCCATTCCACAAGCATTATATCCTAGTATAGTAGAGTCATATATAATGTTACCACCGATTTTACGCGAAGGTTTCGTTTGTTTTCTTAAACTGTTTAGGTTTTATTTATCAAGAAGAAGAAATATAGTATTGGATGGAGCTTATCACGCATACATTCTTCTTGGAAAGAATTTAACCACTACTTCACACGGATCCTACCGAGCTAATCAGGGGAGTATTAGTTTCTTTCATTTTTAATTACCTTCCATTATCATAACTTTGATACTTTCGGGGAACATTGGGGACAATGTTTAGTTTAACTATAGGGAGGGAAAATAAAACGGGAACTTTGAAACTATGCTTATCCTTGACTATTTGCCTTGTCCAATTTCATTTGTGTAATAAACCATGAGAAATATCGGTTAGCGTAATTTTGGCACCAAATTTAAAATATTTCATGACAGGTAGGAGTGGGCCATTAGTCTTAATAAAGCGTCTCATGGATAGAAAGTTATATGACTAGCACAAAACCCTTTACCACTCAAATTCCACCCCAAAATGTGAGGATCGCCCTTAGATTTGTAGGAATTAAAGCGTTCATCTTTAATGTTTCGAGAGTGTACCGGTAGTATAATAGATTCTAGAACTTGTTTTGTGATGCATTCCGAGATCGATAGTGAGACTACATTTGTGTAGTTAGGAATAACTAAATGATAAGAGGCATTAGGATAACCCTTGTTTGATACCCGTATTATAATTACTTCTTCCACATCGATTGAGTAATTCCCCCACACCCTTGCATTGTACTCATCTTTAGTACACGATACCCTTAGTTAACCCCTCAGAGCCTATCCTTTTCGCGGTTCTCGTGATGTTTTGATTTTTTGGAATATCAATGAAGAGCATTGTTTACAATCTACCCCCAAATGTACACCCAAATCACCTTAGCCTACCTTGTATGCACTCGCTTTTAGTGCATTATTGTTATCATACTAAACCCTTAGTTCAATTATCTAGTTGCTTGCATAAGTTGCTAAGTCGAGTCATATCATTTGTACACAGTTGATAAGGTTTTAAAATGTACCTTTTTGAGGGGTCGTTTAAGCCCTTATTTGATCACTTTTGTATCCGTTATTACTTAATATCGTTCCTTTTCATTTTTTAGGTCTCTTGAAGGCAAATTGCTGAAATGGCACTTATTTGGACGAAAAGGCGCGGATATACGAAGAAAATGGCCAAAGTCATGAATCGAGACACTCAAGCTACTGAAACACAAGGGGATGGCGTCAGGTGTTATCTGTGACGCCATCGCATCACTTTTGTGATGGCTCAGTAGCCAAATTGCTTATTTTCAAGTGACGGTGTCAGGCTTTAAAAGAGTAGGTCGTCGCAACTCAGATGGCCTATATTTGATCCAGACGGCGTCAGAGACTGAAGGGGATGGCGTCGCAAGACTAACGTGGCCAAGACGAAACCCTAATGACGGCGACCCGACGGCGTCACAAATCATAAGGTGATGCCGTCGCGAGTGTTATCTTATATAGAATCCGAATTTTTTAGTTTTCAGTGTGTAATCTTTTGGAGTAAAAACCTAAACCAAACCAAGGCTGTCTTGTACAGTATTTTAGGGTTCCAAACCCTATCTTACACCAAGATAAGTGTTTTACTTCATTAATTCAATTATGTCTTCAATTATTTGTGTGTATGCTTGCATGTTCTCCATGTCCGGCTAATTTACTTGTGTGTTTGCTTAGGGAGTATGAAACTTAACTATTGAATATTGATTGGTTGTCTCTTATCTTAATTGTTAGTGATCTAGTAATGCGATAGGTCATTCGTTGTGTAGTTGTAGGCTAAACCATCCAAAGAATACCTTAGAGTTAGAGTTTATAATTCCTAGAGATTTTGTAGACAAGACCTTTTGGTAGTTTCAAAGAGTTAGGGACAAACGCATACCCTACGACTTTAGACACAGAACGCGATTAAGAATAAGGACGTGACAATTCAACCATCAATAGGAGATAATTAAGGATTAATAAAACCTAAGTAAACACATCTTTAAACCATCATACGAGCACACAATAATTAGACATAGACTACATACACCTTAGATTAGATAAGTAGACAAGTAGAGTAATCGGTAGAAATACCAACCCCCAAATCCAAACCCCGAGATTCGTACCTTTCTAATTCCTAAGAAACATAAAAAGATAAAAAAATAATCTTCCTCAACCCCAACCTTAGCGTAGTAACTTTTCACTAGCATTCCTATTCCTCTAGAGAACGATATCAATACCCTTGGCTTACCCTAATACTACACTACAACGATTAGGTTCACTGCCTAGGGTGTTATAAAACTTGCTCGAAGAAAAAAAAGTTCTTTTGACCCCGAACGACGCGTGTAGCGTTATCAAGTTTTTGGCGCCGCTGCCGGGGAATAGAATAGCTAGTTTGTAGTCCACCTCGTTTAGTTTTCTTTGCTTGATTCCTATCAAGTAAATTTTTTTCTCAATTTTTAGCTTCCTCGTAGTCTATCCCCCTTCTTCGTGACCTTTGTTCGTGACCCCATCACGTTTCCTCATGGAAGGTGATAACCAACCACCATTCATCACCCTACCACCAAATGACCCGCCAAGAGCCTGTACTCTTGGTGAATACTCGAGACCAAGCCACCTAGGATATAGGAACACCATTGAGCTTCCCGATCAAGCCTAAACTACGGCCCTGCGATCCGACACCATCCGGTTGGTGCAAAATGGATGTGCATTCCATGGACTTCGTTCCGAAGATCCTAATCAGCATCTTAAGGATTTTCTTAAAATTGTCGATTCCATCGACCTCGATGCTACTAGTCGGGAGACCACGCGTCTGCATCTCTTCCAATTCTCTCTACGGGACCAAGCTAGTAATTGGCTTGAGCGACTTCCCGCCGGCTCCATCTCAAGTTGGGATGATCTCACCTCTCGCTTCCTAGCTCAATTTTTCCCACCGGGGAGAACCACTAAGCTTAGGAATGACATCTTGATGTTCCAACAACGTCAAGGTGAATCTCTCTACGAAGCATGGACTCGATTCAAGGACTTACTTCATAAAGTCCCTCATCACGGCATTGATCTTTGGCTCCAAGTCCAACTTTTCTATGATCATGTCAGTCTCTCCCTCCAACGAACCATTGATTATGCCGCCGGTGGAAGGCTAAGTAACCTCAATGCTGAAGCATGCTGGGAGGTTATTGAGGACCTAACTCAATATGAAGAGGAAGGTTGGGAAATTCCATTTGTCCAAGAGAATGGGTCAACGTCCCAAGCACAAGCAATTATGAGCATGGAGGCCCAAATGAATGCGTTAATGGAAACAACCGCCCATGCTGATAAGCATGTGAAGACGGTCAAGGAATTTCTGCTCCCAAGAAAGTCCCGACAAGATGAATTCGAGGACATAACGTTGACATTTTTCCACAAGCAAGAAAAGGAAATAAGACGCCTCGAAGCTCAGATATGAAAGACTCATGACTCTTTCTTGGGTCTAGCTGACAACTTCATGCTAAAAATCCGTGAAGAAATTGCAAGGAACAATATACCTAAAAAGGTAGAAAAAGTGTATGCGATACCGGAAAGCGTTGGGATGACACCCAGGCCCTCTCCAACTCCAGTAAGTAGGACAAAACTCCCCAAGGAATCACATCCTTGTCTTAATTCCTGTATCAACACTCCCCGCTTGTTCCACAGGAACATATTTGTTGGAATGGTGCACATGTCACTCCCCAATTTTTCTAGTATTAGGAAAAGTTCTTTCGGTTTTAAACCAGGATCAAAGAACCCTCACACCCGATACTTCGGAATTTCCAGGATTACAATTGAAAGACAATTTGACATATGCATTACTTACCATCATGAAGATTACGGGTGTATTGGCAAAATAGGTCATAAAATAAAAACCAAAATTTCTGTCAAAGATAGTAATCAGATTTTTGATCCAGGCGGATTGACAAAACTACTTTCTTTTACGAAAAATTGGGCGTGACGCCGTCACATATAAAGTGTGACGCCATCACTAAGCCAGATCAGACGAATAAATACATCACCATCCCTTTCATTCTTTACCCTACACAATTTTCATCCGCCCCACATCACACACCCACGTTTTCCCCACCTCTAATTCATCATTTTGCCATGTCAATCTCCACAAGGTAAGTAATATACTTTATCTTTGTCTATTCAATTGTCCTAATTCATGCTCAATTTTGTTTTTCCCTCTTTTTCAATCCGAAAACCCCAACTAATTTGATCTATGCTAAATATCGCCTATGAATCTTGTTAACTAGGCTTAAGATTAGGCGAATAATAGTGTTATCATATGGGGTTAACCTTGTGAGAAGCCTTGACGGCGTAGGAATCAAAACCGCCTAGCCATTATACCATTGTTACTGCAACAAGGGTGCTTGGGTCAAGGGCTATGGTTAAAAACTTGGGTTTTTCCCTCGCAAAGGTCGGATTTGAATTTTGGTCGGGGTGACAGCGTCAGGTTTGTGTTGTGATGCCGTCGTAACCGTCCGACGTCGTCTTTTGCATCACGAATGTTATTCATTTGTTCCCCATCTATTTGATTTTCTGTTTCAGATGAGCAGAAGAACGAAGAGAACTAGGGGACAGTCTTCTAATGCCCAGGAAAATATAGCGGACACGATTGCTGAGTGGGGAGTATTTGTCGAGGAAGAATGCCAAACTCGTTACAATGATTTGCTTCATCAAACTATTGATTCTGGGGCTGTTGTGGACTGGGGTTTCCTTGAGGAGCATGATCTGGCTAGAGAATTCTCAAACAGTTTTAGGAAGGACAAGTTCACGATCCCCACCTGGGAAAGGCTGTTTAGGATGCGTGAGCCCGTGTATGGTGAGTTGGTGCATGAATTTCACGCATCTTATCTGATGGATATCAATTCATGTCTAGATAACATTGAGTTTCAGGGGATCCGATTTAGGTTAGGTGGAGATTGGAGGGCTATGTCGGTACTTGAGTTTGGATGGAGATTAGGGTTGTATGCTGCTGGGAATGCGGAGAGTGATGTTTTTAGGGGTAGATTGGCAGCGGGGATTACCCATAGGGACGTCATGCTGAGTATTCAGTTCTGGAACACAATAGCTAATGGGGAGTACATTAATGGGAGTACTCTCGCATCTCTGATCCGGGATCCACGGATTAGGCTCGTGCACCATTGACTCACTTTCTCTATCACAGGGCGCCAGAGCACGAGTCATCGTGTCACTTTACCTGATCTATTCTATCTCTACTGCATGTTGGCTGAGGGTGTGCACTGTAACATCCCATTTTGGTTAGCTGATTACTTGAGGACTGCTAGTGGGATGAGGGTTGAGGATAAGGTGTATGGAGGCTTGTTTATCACCCGGTCGGCCCGGTCCTTTGGAATTTTGGCAGGGGAGGCACCCGCATACCTTAATGTGTTGGCACCAAGGGTCGTCAAAGCTAAGTCTCTGAAAGCTATGGATGTCCTTATGGATTATGGTAGAGGTTACGCGTGGTTCCATGCTCAGCCCAACATTCAGGGTGGTGATGACGACGATGATGAGGATCCACAGATACCAGCACACCAGCAGGGGGTGAAGCAGGAGGCTCCGCTGACGCCTACCGACAGATGTCCAGTGGGGATTGGTAGGCCTACCAGGGAGCATGGATGGGCCGTATGGACGCATGGATGGCACAGCAGGACCAGAGAGCTAGTTGGACCTATGACCATACTATCAGGCAGATGCAACATCTGTCCGTGCGTGATCAGCTTGACCCACATCTCCAGATCGATCCGTTCCTAGGGCGGGAGGAGGATTATCCACCCTATGGGTATTTGGGCCATCTTCCCCCTGGTTATGACTATCGTTATGGACCCCCACCCCAGTGACTCATGTATTTGTTCATGGATTGTTTATGGCTAAGTATGGTTGGTTGATGGAACAATTTTTATTTGGGCATGTAATAATTTAGGATATCTTAACTTTTGTTGAACTTTGAACGATTTAATGTGTATGTGAATTTGCATGTGGTGTGGTTCCTCTATGACCTGTGTGATTGGATTATCTTGTTGTTTGTGTCATATATCTTTTATTGATTGCTTACTCTCATGTTTAAATTTGTAAAAATGCTTTATTTTGTTTTTAACCTCGTCTTAATTGCATATAAAGGTATTTTACATAAAGGATAAGTGTAGGGAGGATTACACACGTTTTCAAAAGAAACGTGAACATGAGGATTGCAATTAATTAAAAGATATATATATGTGTGTTTGTTCGAGTCAAATGCTTGTATCGAGTTATAATGGATGTTTTGCAGAAATTTTTCCAGATTTTAAAGATGTAAATTTTCCAGAATTTTTTCTAGAAAATCGCAGACCAGTTTTTGTCGGGATAACCTGACGGCGTCAGGATCGCAACCTGACGGCGTCAGGAAGGAGTAAAACAACAGATTACTTTTTTCTCGTTTTTCGAGCTACATGTAAATTTTTGGAATTTCCAGGTCTTAATTTTCCAGAAATTCTGTAAACATCCATTCCACAAGCATTATATCCCAGTTTAATAGAGTCTTATATATATTATTACCGCTGATTTTACGCGAAGGTTTCGTTTGTTTTCTTCAACTGTGCAGGTTTAATTTATTAAGAAGAAGATACATAAGATTGGAAGGAGCTTTTCACGCATACATTCTTCTTGGAAAGGATTTAACCACCACTTTACACGGATCCTACCGAGCTAATCAGGGGAGTATTAGTTTCTTTCGTTTTTAATTACCTTTTATTATCATAACTTTGATACTTTCGGGGAACATTGGGGACAATGTTCAGTTTAAGTGTAGGGAAGGAAAATAAAACGGGAACTTTGAAACTATGCTTATCCTTGATTATTTGCTTTGTCCAATTGTATTTGTGTAATAAATCATGAGAAAATGTCGGTTAGGGTAATTTTGGCACCAAATTTAAAATTTTTCATGACATATAGGAGTGGGCCATTAGTCTTAACAAAAGCGTCTCACGGATAGGAAGTTATATGACTAGCACAAAAACCCTTTACCACCTAAATTCCACCCAAAATGTGAGGATCGCCCTTAGATTAGTAGGAATTAAAGCATTCATCTTTAATGCTTAGTGTGTGAACCGGTAGTATAATAGATTCTAGAACTTGTTTTGTGATGCATCCCGAGATCGCTAGTAAGACTACACTTGTGTAGTTAGGAATAACTAAATGATAAGAGGCATTAGGATAACCCTTGTTTGATACCCGTAATATAATTACTTCTTCCACATCGGTTGAGTAATTCCCCCACACCTTTGCGTTGTACTCATCTTTAGTACACGATACCCCTAGTTAACCCCTCAGAGCCTATCCTTTTTGCGGTTCTCGTGATGTTTCGTTTTTCCGGAATATCAATGAAGAGCATTGTTTACACCCCACCCCCAAATGTACACCCAAATCGCCTTAGCGTACCTTGTATGCACTCACTTTTAGTGCATTATTCTTATCACCCTAAACCCTTAGTTCAATTATCTAGTTGCTTGCATAAGTTGCTAAGTCGAGTCATATCCTTTGTACACAGTTTTGGGACGATTGGGACTCATGGGAAAAGTTAAAGTTTATGAAATGACGGGAAGGGAACGTTAAATTCAAACTCCCTTTATTTGCGTAATAATGTACTCCAAGTGTTTTGATCTTTTCAATTCGGGTCAAATTAGTGTTAGATAATAAAAAACTCAAGTGTAGGGATGTGCCTATAAATCACTATCATTTTGATGTTACCGTAGAGGATGGTAGAGTAAAAGTGTATGAAAAAAAAATCGAAAAAAAAAAAAAAAAAAAAAAAAAAAAAAAAACATACGGGCTACCATCCTACATCTATATTTAAATTTACGTTTGTTTGTTTCAGTTATCTAGAGTCTAGAGTGTCGAGTCTTGGCTTAGCAACGCCATTCTTCGTATACTTGTAACATAAAGATTTTTGACTTGCCACCACTAAATAGCCTATCCCACCAAACCCTTTGTTTCCCTACCGTAAGCCTAACATTACAACCCTTTAAAAGACCTCTGTGATAGTCTTTCCTAGGTGCTTACGCCAAAGCGATGGAGGTTTGATCTATTCTCAAGCCTATGGTAATCTATGTACTAGGACCGGTTAATGAGTGTTTATCTTCCATTTCCAACTTGTTATATTTCATATACACCCGAGAGATGTGAGTATCCAAACACCCCATGTGAGGTGCTAGTATGTATTTTCCGTGCTTGTTATGACTTTTTTGGGCTTATATATGTTGTGGATTGTTTTAAACCAATGCTTCATGACCCCTAACTTATAAATTAATTAGCTAAAAGCACATTTACTTGAGGACAAGCAAATACCAAGTGTAGGGATATTTGATAAGGTTTTAAAATGTACCTTTTTGAGGGGTCGTTTAAGCCCTTATTTGATCACTTTTGTATCCGTTATTACTTAATATCGTTCCTTTTCACTTTTTAGGTCTCTTGAAGGCAAATTGTTGAAATGACACTTATTTGGACGAAAAGGCGCGGATATACAAAGAAATTGGCCAAAGTCATGAATCGAGACACTCAAGCTGCTGAAACACAAGGGGACGGCGTCAGGTGTTATCAGTGACGCCGTCGCATCACTTTTGTGACGGCTCGGTAGCCAAATTGCTTATTTTCAAGTGACGGTGTCAGGCTTTAAAAGAGTAGGTCGTCGCAACTCAGACGGCCTAGATTTGATCCAGACGGCGTCAGAGACTGAAGGGGAAGGCGTCACAAGCATAAGGTGACGCCGTTGCAAGACTAACGTGGCCAAGACAAAACCCTAATGACGGTGACCCGACGGCGTCACAAATCATAAGGTGACGCCGTCGCGAGTGTAATCTTATATATAGAATCCGAATTTTTTAGTTTTCAGTGTGTAGTCTTTTGGAGTAAAAACCTAAACCGAACCAAGGCTGTCTTGTATAGTATTTTAGGGTTCCAAACCCTATCTTACACTAAGATAGGTGTTTTACTTCATTAATTCAATTGTGTCTTCAATTATTTATGTGTATGCTTGCATGTTCTCCATGTCCGGCTAATTTACTTGTGTGTTTGCTTAGGGAATATGAAACTTAACTATTGAATATTGATTGGTTGTCTCTTATCTTAATTGTTAATGATCTAGTAATGCGATAGGTCATTCGTTGTGTAGTTAATGCTTGATTAATCTTTGTAAACCTTAGACTATAACACCTAGAGTAGTTGTAGGCTAAACCATCCAAAGAGTACCTTAGAGTTAGAGTTTATAATTCCTAGAGATTTTGTAGACGAGACCCTTTGGTAGTTTCAAAGAGTTAGGGACAAACGCATACCCTACGACTTTGGACACACAACGCGATTAAGAATAAGGACGTGACAATTCAACCATCAATAGGAGATAATTAAGGAGTAATAAAACCTAAGTAAACACATCTTTAAACCATCATACGAGCACACAATAATTAGACATAGACTGCATACACCTTAGATTAGATAAGTAGACAAGTAGAGTAATCGGTAGAAATACCAACCCCCAAATCCAAACCCCGAGATTCGTACCTTTCTAATTCCTAAAACACATAAAAAGATAAAAAATAATCTTCCTCAATCCCAACCTTAGCGTAGTAACTTCTCACTAGCATTCCTATTCCCCTAGAGAACGATATCAATACCCGTGGCTTACCCTAATACTACACTACAACGATTAGGTTCACTGCCTAGGGTGTTATAAAACTTGCTAGAAGAAAAGGAAGTTCCTTTGACCCCAAACGACGCGTGCAGCGTTATCAACAGTTTTGGGACGATTGGGACGATTGGGAAAAGTTAATTTTTATGAAGTGACGGGAAGGAACGTTAAATTCAAATTCCCTTTATTTACGTAATAATGTACTCCAAGTGTTTTGATCTTTTTAATTCGGGTCAAGTTAGTGTTAGAGTAATAAAATCTCAAGTGTAGGGATGTGCCTATAAATCCTTATTATTTTGATGTTATCGTAGAGGATGGTAGAGTAAAAGGGTATGAAGAAAAAAAAATCGGAAAAAGAGTGTTGAAAAAAAAATGAAAAAAACATACGGGCTACCATCCTACATCTATCTTTAAATTTATGTTTGTTTGTTTCAAGTTATCTAGAATTTAGAGTGTCGAGTCTTGGCTTAGCAACACCATTCTTCTCATGCTTGTAACATAAAGATTTTTGACTTGCCACCACTAAATCGCCTATCCAACCAAACCCTTTGTTTCCCTACCGTAAGCATAACGTTACAACCCTTTAAAAGACATCTTGGATAGTTTTTCCTAGGTGCTTACGCCAAAGCGATGGAGGTTTGATCTAGTCTCAATCCTATGGTAATCTATGTACTAGTACCGGTTAATGAGTGTTTATCTTCTATTTCCAACTTGATATATTTCATATACACCCGAGAGATGAGAGTATCCAAACACCACTTGTGAGGTGGTAGTATGTAATTTTCGTGCTTGTTATGACTTTTGTGGGGCTTATACTTGTTGTGAATTATTCTAAACTAATGCTTCATGACCCCTAACTTATAAATTAATTGGCCAAAAGCACATTTGCTTGAGGACAAGCAAATACCAAGTGAAGAGATATTTGATAAGGATTTAAAAGGTACACTTTTGAGGGGTCATTTAAGCCCTTAATCGACCTCTTTCATATCCGTTACTGCTTAATTTCGTTCATTTTCACTTTTTAGGTCTCTTGAAGGCAAATTGCTAGAATGACACTTATTCGGATGAAAAGGCAAGAAAATGGCCAAACTCAAGATCGAGACACTCAAGGTGCTGGAATTTAAGGTGACGGTGTCACAGTCAGAGGGCCACGCCGTCGCAACATGCTCTAAAATTATGACGGATCAGTAGCGAAATTGCTATATTGTACCTGACAGCGTCAGGCTTTAAAGAGTAGGACGTCACAACTCAGACGGCCTAAATTCAGATCCCGACGGCGACAGAAGATGAAGCCGACGGCGTCACAACCACAAGGTGACGCCGTCACAAAGTTGAGGTGGTCAAGACGAAACCCTAATGGCGGCGATCCGACAACGTCACATTTAAAGAGTGACGTCGTCGCAAGTTGTAACTCTATATATAGAATTCAAATTTTCAGACTTTTAGAGAGGTAGTTTTGTGGAGTAAAATCTAATAACGATTTTTGGCTGTCTTGGGCAGTATCTTTGGGTTCTCGTACCCTATTTTACAACAATATAAGTAATTTACTTCATTGATTCAATTATTTCTTCAATTGTATGTGTGTATCCTTGCATGTTTACCATGTCCGGCTAATTTACTTGTGTGTTTGCTTAGATCTATGAAACGTAGGTATTGAATATTGATTGGTTGTCTCTTATCTTAATTGTAATTGGCGTAGGATTGCAATAGGTCATCGTTGTGTTTTTAATGCTTGAGTAATCTTTGTGAACATTAGTTTATAATCACCTAGAGTTGTTGTAGGCTAAAAATCCAAAGATAACCTTAGAGTTAGTTTATGAATCCTCGAGGTTTTGTAGGCAATAACCTTAAGGTAGTCTCAAAGAGTTAGGGAAGAAAGCATACCCTACGACCTTAGAAGATACAACGCGTTAAGAATAAGGACGTGACAATTCAACCATCAGTAGGAGATAACTAGGGAGTAATAGCATCTAGGTCAACATATCTTTAATTATCATACGAGCATACATCAATTAGACATAGACTACCCCTTAGCTTAGTTAATTAGATAATTAGAATAGTAGAGTAATTGGTAGAAATACCACCCCCCAAATCCAATACCCCGAGATTTGTACCTTTCAATTTCAAAAAAAATATAAAAAAGATAAAAAATAATCTTCCTCACCCCCAACCTTAGCGTAGTAATTTCTCACTAGCATTCCTATTCCCCTAGAGAACGATATCAATCCCGAGGCTTACTCTAATACTACACTACAACGATTAGGTTTACTGCCTAGATGGTTGGAAAACTTGCTCAAAGAAAAGGAAGTTTTCTTTGACCCCGAACGCGCGTTGTACGCGTATCAAAAATAAAATCAAGCAAATAGTCTAAATCTATAACCAAGTCATCACCACTTACCGTTCATCCAAAGTTAAAGTTTTGAAGTCAAGCAACCATATCATGATAATGCCAGAAAGATGTGCCATTAGAGGATGTCATGATGGGCACATTACCAACTCCGTTCTTCAAATGTGACCGAGGTGGCCTCCTCGATACCAAATCTATAATAAGCTCATAAGATAGTGCTTATAACTTCGCACTTTACAATCAAATAAATAACTATAACACTTTTTTTTAACCACATCATTTTTTTTCAACAATCATAACAACTAAACATAACATCCCCCCACTTGAGATGAACAATATGAGAAATTGGGGGGTCTTTAATGATCTTTAAGAATATGTCATCGACGAAAGCGTAATTCCCGAACCTTTCCGCTTGAACCTTGAACTTAGGCAAACAATGACTTCCCAATTACAAATAAAGACTACAGGGTAGGCTAAGGTGTAAGGGTGTAATGAAACAACATGTTGGGTGAACAAAATGAAAAGAATGTCTCAGAAAGGTGTATCTAGGGGAATCTTGCTCTAAAGGTGTGTTGAACAAAGGGTTTAACATGGGGGTCGAGTAGTCGAGGTGACTAATCGATAGACACACAATGATAGGCTATTTGGGTGATAATCCTATAATACTGCCTTCTTAAACTAGAAAGCCCAAATACATCGAGCTAACTCAACATACCTCGTCTATGGTCTCAAATGATGCAAAGGCCAAGTTCTAAAGTTTACAAGCTACCGGCACACTGATAACTTGGTGGCTTTGGGGTAAAAATTTGGAAACGGATAAGGCTAATCTCACCATATAATATCAAGGGTTATAATGTGCTCGGCTAAGGTCTAATGTAGTTAGGTTAAGAAAAAAATTGTCAAAATTTTAAAAATGGCATAAATTTTCAAATAAACTAGAAAAACGAGGGCAAAATAAATTTCAAGAGATAATTCTACTCCCGTCCCCCCCACTTGAAATGTATAAAGTCCCTTTTGTACTAAGTGTTATATAAAGGTGAAGAAAAAATTAGAATTAGAGCGAGAACTTCCCTGAAATTTGCTCCAAAAAGAAAGGACCACAAAAAGAATCGTGCCTTCGCATAAGCATCCACGAGCAAACTTCAATCCCTAAAATCACACTACCGACAAGCATAATTCTAAATAAGAAAAAAGAAAGAGAAACCTAACTCACTTTCGTAGGAATCACGGTTGCATTTAGCGTATGCAACAAGCCTTTTAAACCACTTGGTGTCCCAAGTGGACGAGTGTACTCTCGTGAGGGCTTACAGGGAACATACCCACAAAGTTCATTTAAAAACTAGTACAAGGTTATTGTGTTTAAAAAGAAGTGTTACAGAGGATAGTTACTTCGTAACTCCTATAAAGAGTTACGCAGTAATTAATGCAAAACCTGGTAGACGCTACAGGAGTGTAGCTACGGCGTAACCATTGAATGGGATTACGCCATAATTGGTAATGATCTGAGAAACTACTACAAAAAGTATGGTATGGCGTAACCATAAGAATGAGTTACATCGTAATTGTGGACAAATCAGGTCCTCGTTCAGCATGTTGCAGCAACTTTTCTCCGTTATCCTGCAAAAATGGTTAAAAACACAAAACCCAATAGAAATAGAAATAAAACAAATGAAAAGGTTAATTTGGGTTGTCTCCCGAAAGAGAACTTTTCTTTATTTATGACTCTTTAAGTTAGACTCAAAGCCATGGGGCTTTATGACGGCCTTTGTCCATCTTCTTTCTTAGCTGCTTTTTTGTTAGAGGATGGCTGGTCCCAAACACATGAAGGAATATACGGAGTCAGGGAGTATCGATTTTATTGCAAAAAATTAGCTTTTGCCCATTTGTAATGAAATTTAGCCTCGACTTCCCATTTTAGGTTGATAGCTCCAAACTTCACTTTAACCCAATTTTCAAATGAGATTCCCTTGTATCCGACTTTCATTCTCCCTTCTTCGTCAAAACATGCCCATTCCATACGTTTGAGCCAGTTAGGATCGGGGAATTCTCCTCCATCGCAAATCTTCCAGTTGGGGTCACACGTTGGCCATGCCCCGGTGAATTCATCAGATATTATAGCCGGTTCGCAAAAATGAAGAGTCTAATCAACTTCAGTGAACCAATCGTTCATAATATCGTGTCCTTGAATCCATTGCTTTTTGATCAGTTTTTCGTCCTGCCAACACCACCAAACTTCTGCTGCCTCTTTTATCCTTCAAATAAAAAACTTTCCTCCTCCATTACATCGTTTGAGAAACAGAGAACACATTGGCAATGTCACTTTAGAACCCTCAATCAAAGAAATCTCAGGAGTGCAACAATAAAGCTTTCATGTAGCAACAATATCAGGCACAGAAGGTCGGACATCATTATCTCCTTCTTCGCTGTTGTCATCATCACTAGAATCGGTTCCCTGCAAATGGCCAAAATATGAAGGAGGAAAATTATCAGAACAATTAACTTGAACTTCCGTGGAATCTTCATTTGTCACTACTTCATCCGGCTCATGGCATAAAGTTTTTTCCATTTTAAATACTACTTTCTCACCATAGTATCCCAACGAGTCAAGGAACGGTTTACCCAGAATTAAACGTTCCCTGGTGTTTTTCTCCATGTCAATAACCATAAATTCTGGATCAGATACGAACCTGTCGACCTTAACAAAAATACCACTCGTGATTACTAGAGGGGTAGCCTTGGTCATATTGGCCATCTCAACCACCATATCCGTTTTCCAAAGATGGATTAATTTAAGTTTTAAGAATATTGAAAGTGGCATGATGTTTATGCCAGACCCAAAATGTACTAATCTCAAGAGATCATGATTTCCAACTGAACATGGAATGACGAACCCATCTCTGCTAACGACTTTAACTGAAAGTAACCTAATTTCTGACTTGTTTACGTCTTCTGACTCCTTGTTACGTCGTAACTCAGGAAAGTAGTTACAGCGTAACTACAACTGATTGTTGACAGTTGCAGCTTTAAGATTTTCGGTTGGAGAATGGCAATCTTCACTTCTTGTGAATCATTATCAGCAAAAACGGCATTACATATCACCATAGGTTTGACCCCCTCAGGTTCAATGTCATTCATCTCTATCACTGCACTAAGTTTCTCCACCATGGTTTCTAGGTTTTTAAGGGTTGTGTCGTGTTTGGAGAGGCTTTTATTTGTATTTTCCTGGAAATCCTTGAGCCATTTATCTTGTTCTTTTTGCTTTTGGGCTGAACTTTCCAGGAATTGGTTAATGGTTTCTTCAATGTTGGGCCTTTTTTCACCATAAGGCCTGCGGTTGTAATTTCTAGAAGGTCCTCCACGATAGCCATTACTATTCCCATTTTCCCTATAAAATTGACGATTTTCACTTTATTTAACTTTTTCAATCTTGCTATCTTCGTCAAATTGAGGGAATTTTTTTGTGAGATGTCCTTTTCCACAGTTTTCGCAACCTACTTGGATGGCATGAACACTTTCTATGAGCTTGAGCATATCCCAACCAAGATTTTCTAGTTTATTAGTGATGGCGGCAATTCCATCAAGACTTCCACCTAGGCTTCTTTTGCTACCTCCATCGCGCCATTTTTGGAAATGATCAGCCATTTTTTGGATGGCTTCAATTGCGAGAGTAGGAGTCATGCTTGGAATTGGTCCTTGATAGTCTAGCATCTGTCTTGTAGTCACCTTGATACCTTTGTAAAAGAAGTTGACCTTTTGCTGGCTGTTCAGGTCATGAGTTGGACATTTGTAGAGGAGATCGTTGTATCTATCCCAGGCTTGACAACGTTTCATCGTCATCTTGCTTGAAATTATGGATCACCATGAGCTGATTAGATATCTTTGACGGAGGAAAATATCATTGGATGAAGTGCTTTTTTAGTAGAGCCCATGTATCAACTGCACCAGCGGGCAATCTTTCGATCCATCTTCTTGCTCCCCCAGTAAGAGTCATGCGGAACGCCCTTAGCATAACAGCGTCATGAGACACACCTGAAATATTGAAAAGGCTTACGATGTATAAGACATTCTCAACGTGCTCATACGCATCTTCGTCCCTGTTTCCTGAAAAAGGGTTAGCACGAAGCTCCCTTATAAATTGATCTTTAATCTTGAAACGGACATTAGCTCCAATCGCCGGTCTTACGAGCCTCGACCCTTGTTCTTCTCTTGTCAACGCCAAATATTCCTCAAGAGTGAGGTCATCAATATTAACAAATTCCATAGTGCCTAAAACTTGAAAAGAAATCGCGAGAATTTGAGAAAATTTAAAAATAAAAATGAAAGACTTAATGAAAATCCTAATATAACTCCCTGGCAACGGCGCCAAAAACTTGATGCCGGTTTTACTGATCAGGTTTTAATATTTATATTGTCCTGTTATACCTATGGTCTACCCTAATGCACTAATGGGCAGAGTACCCGGTCGTGTGTAGTGTAGTATTCGGTAAAACCGAGGTCGTCCCAAGAGCTATGTGTGCGAATTTTAACTAAGTCTAGGTGTCACAGGTTTTAATTGTTTTTGTGGTCGAAATGATTAACTACTAAAGACAAGAAAATAAAGCAAAAAAAGGTAAGGATTGTGATCAATAGAGGTGAAATGTGCTAACCTATTTAATCTTCCTATCATGTTAAGTTCACTTCTAATTACTTCGAATTGCATCAAGTGGGGGTAAAAGTCGCTAGGACAGCATTTGGTCAGTTCGTCCTAACCTATCAGCAAAGGTTTCCACCGGAGATCATCGGGTGACCCCTCGAAAGTCCAGTTGTTTTTAGTCCCCTAAGCCAAGTCATTAAGTGCGGCTACATGCAAGATTCATAACAATGAGTGCCCGGGCGCTAGCATCTTAAACACTCATCCCTAACTTCTTAAGTTCATTCAAACGATAGGTGATCAGTTGGTCAAATCGCACAAGGGAAGAAGGGTCGTCAGTTGGTCAATTCTTACCCTTCCCACTCAGTCTAACTACTTAGGGTCAGTTGGTCATATCTCCTAAGTAACTAGCCACTACCACCATTCAAAACTACCGAAACAAGGGTAACTACCAAAAAACTATGCATGCATACACTAGAAACAATTATACAGAAGCAATGTAAACATAAACAAAACTATCAAGGAATCATAACTAGGCTAGCACCAGAGGTGCTTAGCCGCTCATATTAACTAAAACAATCGATTCAATGTTTAACATATCGAAATACATGAATTGAAAGTAAAGAAATGATAAAATGCTAATGCTTATCGTAGGGGAGTGATTTCTCCCTTGGAGATGACTCCGTATGCTCCCTAAGATCTGCCTTCAACCCTCTACCCACGTTCTCTGATTTGGTGTGTGAAGTGAATGAATAGAAATGCTGAAATTTGGGCGGTATTTATAGGCCGATCCGTTACAGTGTAACTTAAGTTGAGAGTTATGCCATAACATCCATTTCTTCGTATTTTGCTCGAAAGCTGGTTACGGCATAACATCAGGAATGATTTATTCCGTATCTTCAATAAATAGAGGTTACGCTATAATTGTGGAATGAGTTATGGCGTAGCTTGCAGCGGCGCGGAATATCATTTGACCTAGTTAGTTACGACGTAATCCTAGGAGGGAGTTACGCCGTAATCTTCAGTTTAGTTGGTTTTCTGAGCCACGCTTCTATTACGGCGTAATGTGAGAGGAGAGTTACGCCGTAACATCTTCAAAATGGTCATACTATCATATATCATCAATAAACTCACCAAATCCGCGTCTCATTAGCTCCAATGCTCGTAATTTACCTGAAAGTGAAATATACAGGAAAACAAGCGTAAATCCATATAAATGATATAAAATACGAGTATTATCGGGGGAAATTGACACTTAATATTCAGGATTATTTGATGTTATCAGACGCCTTCCATAGTTTAGGCGTGACGCCGTCAGGCTTTAGGACTAGAAATTCCGCTGAGCCGTTCGCGTGCACTTTTGATTAAGTCTTCAATAGAGGGACTGCGTCGCTCTTTGTTTGGGATACCGTCAGGTGCGCTGGATGGCCTTTGATCTTGACTTTTCCATTTTCTTCATGTTTTCACTTCTTTTCGTCCAAATATGCTTCATTCCAGCATTTTGCTTCCAAAAGACCTAAAATGAGAAAAGGAACGATTTTAAGCAGTAACGAATATGAAATGTGTCGATTTAGGGCTTATATGACCCCCTAAAAACCTACAAAGTAAACGATTAAGTATCAAATCTCATATAAAATAATACAAAACAAGCAATATACACAGGATAAATGATGCTAATAATATAATGTTATTTGATGTCATCAAATATCCCCCCTTTAGCGTTACTTGTCCTCAAGTAAACCTTAGTTAAAACTCATGAAAATATATCCTAAACATTCGTTGATAAGGATTTAAAACGTGCATTTTCAGGAAGTCATTTAAGCTCTAAACTCGTACACTTGTGATCAATTATTACCCTAAATCATCCCTTTTCACATTTTAGGTACTTGGGAAGAAAAAGACAAAAACGAGCGTATTTTGGGCTAAAATGGACAAGGAAGTGAAGTAAACGAAAAAGTCAAGAATCTATCTGGAAAAGGGCTCTAGAAGGCTTCACAATTATAAAGTGACGCCGTCACTTGTTATTTATCATGAAGATTCAGCCAAGATTTTACAAGAGATGGGTTAGAACTTTTGAAGACCTTAACACCTAACGGCGTCACTTGTATTTGAAGACCAAGATTCAGAGTAAAACTTATACGTAATGGCTCATATCTTTTAATAAGAGACGGCGTCATAGACTCAAGGCGACGGCGTCACAACAGCCACTTACAAAGGACGAAACCCTAATGGCGGCGAGTTGACGGTGTCACAGTCATAAAGTGGTGCCGTCACAGTTGTAATACTATATATAGTTTAGCATGTTTGTTTATTATTGTGTGTAACACTTTGGAGAGGCAAATCCTAGAGGAATATCACAGCTTTTATGAAGGTTTTTCAGCCACTTAGTCTCATGTTTAATTGAAGTTAAGTAATCCCTCTTTAATCATTCAATATGTCTATGTGTTGTTTGATTATATGATTTTCTTTTTTTCACTTTAACATGCTAGGCTAGATTTATTAGGGTTTTCTTAGATCTAATGAAATCTAGTTATTAATTATTGATTATCGTCTTTTGTTTCATTGATTACCTCGTGTTAGGGTAAGAAAACTAGCTTAATTCTTATATGTAACTAGCTTGTCCATCTTATTAAATGCAACCCTAGAGTGCACTAGTTGTTACCCCACACCCTTGCTATGTACTCATTTTTAGTAAAAGATACCCCTAGTTAACCCCATTCGAGCCCATCCTTTTCGTGATTCTCTTAATATTTTGGTGGATTCCGAAATATTAATGAAGAGCATTGTTTGCAATCTACCCCCAAATGTACACCCAAATCGCCTTAGCCTTCCTTGTATGCACTCATGTTTAGTGCATTATTGTTATTTTTTAAACCCTTAGTTAATTGTCTAGTTGATTACATGGTTGCTAAATCGAGTCATATCTTGTGTATACAGTTTTGGGATGATTGGGACTCATGGGTTAACTAGTATTTTATGGACTAACGGGAAGTAACGTTAAATTCAAATTCCCTAATCTATGTAATTAAGTACTCCATGTGCTTTGATCCCTTACGGGTCATTAGTTAGTTTTGTATATTTAAAAGTTTAAGTGTAGTGATGCAACTATAAATTTCTTAGTTATTATGTATTATTTTGCAGATGGTAGGGCAAGAGTGTATGAATTGAAAATAAAACGAACAAATGAAAAAATTAAAATTGAAAAAAAAATGAAAAAGAAAAAATATATATAAAAGAAAGAAAGAAAACATACGGACTACCATCCTGCCTCTATCCTTTATCTTTTGTTTTTGTTTAAGTCAAGAAAGAAAAAAAAATACAAAAATAGTTAGAAGTTAGTGAGTCGAGTCTTGGCTTGGCAACGTAACGTTTTAGATGTGATTAACTTAGATGATTGACTTGTCACCAGTAAAATTCCCTATATTCAACCAAACCGTGTTTTCCATACCTTTACACCTAATGTTACAACCCTTTAAAAGCCCTCTCAGATAGTCTATCCTAGGTGCTACGGCAAAAAAGGTGGAGGTTTGATCTATTCTCAATCCTATGGTAATCTATGTGCTATGATAGGTAGAGAGTGTTATATTTTTCCTGAGAGATGTGAGAATCCAAACACTTTATGTAAGGTACTAGTATATGATTTTCGTGCTTGTTTTGAATATTTTAGAGCTTGTGGATGTTGTAAACTATTTTAAGCCAATGTTAAATGCCCCCTAACTTGTAAATTGATTGGATAAAAGCACATTTGCTTGAGGACAAGAAAATCTCAAGTGTAGGGATATTTGATAAAGATTTTAAACATACTTTTTTACGGGGTCATTTAAACTCTAAACTCGTAAATTTGTGATCGATTATTACGCTAAATCATTCATTTTCACATTTTAGGTACTTGGGAAGTAAAAGACGGAAACGAGTGTATTTTGGGCTAAAATGGACAAGAAAGTGAAGAAAACGACAAAGTCAAGAATCTGTCTGAAAAAGGGCTCTAGAAGGCGTCACAATTATAAAGTGATTCCGTCACTGTTATTTACTATGAAGATTCAGCCTAGATTTACAAGCAACGGCTCAGAACTTTTGAAGGCGTTAACACCTGACGTCGTCACTTGTATTTGAAGACTAAGATTTAGAGTAAAACTTAATAAGCGACGACGTCGAGACACATCCAGATGGCGTCATAGACGTAAGGCGAAGACGTCACAACAACAACTTGCAAAGGATAAAACCCTAATGGCGGCGAGCTGACGGTGTCACAGTCATAAAGTGACGCTGCCATAGTTGTAATACTATATATATTTTCGCATGTTTTTTATTGTGTGTAACACTTTGGAGAGACAAACCCCAGATGAATTTCACAGCTTTTGTGAAGGTTTTTTAGCCAGTTTAGCTCATGTTTAATCGAAATTAAGTAATCCCTCTTTAATCATTCAATATGTCTGTTTGTTGTTTAATTATATGTTTTTCTTTTCTTCACTTTAACATGCTAGGCTAGATTTATTAGTGTTTGCTTAGATATAATGAAACATAGTTATTAATTATTGATTTTTGTTTCTTGTTTAATTGGTTGCCTCGCTTTAGGGTAAGAAAACTATGTTAATTATTATATGTAACTAGCTTGTCCATCTTATTAAACGCAACCCTAGAGTGTACTAGTGGTTTTTCTCGTTGTATTTATTGCGTGAATTGCGGCTTGTAGATCTTAGGAGACTTAATAGACTTTAAGCTTCTTAGGGGAGACTTATACGTTCATAGATTTAGGGCATTTGGCACCTCCCTACGACTAATAATAAGAATACAACGCTCCATTAAAACCAAGACGTGACAATTCGGCTAATCAATAAGAGATAACTATGGAGTAAAGAAATCTAAGTTAACACATTTTCTTATCATAAGAGTTACCACCAATTTACTTTTCTTGCACATAGTTTAATTTAAATTAATTTAGTTTTTTTAGCTAGTTAGTAGTTAAAATGCCCACTATTCAAACCCCAAAATTTTAATTTGCTTTCTAAAAAATTATAAAAATACAAAAATACTCATCCTTCACCTTTAGACCTATCTCGACATACACTTAGGCCTTCACAATACTATTCCCCTAGAGAACAATCAATACCCAGTGTCCTACCTATACTACACTACAACGATTAGGTACACTGCCTAGGAGGATTGTAAAAATTTTGTGGGTTTGCGAAACTTTGCTATTAAGTTTTTGGGGTCACTATCAGGGAATAGTTTATGTTTCGATTTCTATTTCGTTTAGGTCTACTCACTCTATCAAGTGAGTTTTTTATTTTTTTTATTAAATTTCTCCTAGTTTATCTTTTATTTGTTCCCTTTGTCTGTAACTCATATCATTTGCCATCATGGTGGATGATAATATCTTTGAACCCATTCACCAAGACCTACCAAACCAAGACCCACCACCATACCCAAACCTATCACCACAAGACCCACCAATACCACCTCGAGCCTATACTCTAGGTTATTACTCTAGACCAAGCCACCAAGGCTATCGAAACACCATTGAGCTTCCACAGAGAGCCCATGTAACCCCCTTACGATCTGAAACCATCCGGTTGGTACAAAACGGATGATAATTTTATGGACTTCTTTTCGAAGATCCTAACCAACATCTCAAGGATTTCCTTAAAATTGTTGACTCAATTGATCTTGATGTTGGCACTCGAGAGATAACACGATTATGTCTCTTCCAATTCTCTCTACATGATCAAGCTAGCAATTGGCTTGAACGTCTACCCGCAGGATCTATCTCAACGTGGTATGATCTTACTTCCCGTTCCTCGCTCAATTTTTCCCATCGGGGAGAACTACTTAGCTAAGGAATGATATTTTGATGTTACAACAATGTCAAGGTGAAACTCTTTACGAAGCGTGTACTCGTTTCAAGGACTTACTCTAAAAATTCCCTCATCATGGCATTGATCTTTGGCTCTAAGTCAAATTTTTTTATGATCATGTCAATCCCTCCACAAGGAAAACCGTTGATCATGCAGCTAGTGGTAAGCTTCGTGATAAGAATGCGAAAGAGTCGTGGGGTATTATAAAGGATCTCGCCCTCTATGACAACGAAAGTTGGAATGATCCTCACGAACTAAACATTCGTTGATAAAGATTTAAAATGTGCGTTTTTAGAGGGGTCATTTTAGCTCTAAACTAGTACATTTATAATCAATTATTACCCCTAAATTGTTCCTTTTCCCATTTTAGGTACTTAGGAAGCAAAAGACGGAAACGAGCATATTTTTGGGCTAAAATGAACAAGAAAGTGAAGAAAATGACAAAGTCAAGAATCTATCTGGAAAAGGGCTCTAGAAGATGTCACAATTATAAAATGACGCCATCACATATTATTTACCATGAAGGTTTAGCCCAGATTATACAAGCGACTGCTCAGAACTTTTGAAGACCTTAACACCTGATGGCATCACTTGTATTTGAAGACCAAGATTCAGAGTAAAACTTATACGTGACGACCCAAATATTTTAATACGCGACGGCATCAAGACACATCCAGACGGTGTCAAATACTCAAGGCGACGGTGTCACAACAAAAACTTGCAAAGGATGAAACCCTAATGGCGGCGAGCTGACACCGGCACAGTCTTAATACTATATATATATATATACATATATATATATATACACACACACACACATATATATATATATATATATATATATATATATATATATATATATATATATATATATATATATATATAGTGTTGTATTCTATGCAGTACCAATATTAGATATAGTACTATACAGTACTCTTAAAATGAATATAGACCATTAGATGAGTTTGATCAAAGGTTAGGATTAAAAGGTGCCAAAACTGCAATTAAACAAAAGATGAAGATTTTTATGTAATTAATAGAAAAAAATAAACTTTTATATGTAAAGCTAGAAGGGCAATTGAGGTATTTTGTATACACCCTAAAACAATGCTAGAAACCTGTTTTAACCCTAGAAACCCACCCCAAAAATTAACTGCAGTCTCCTCTCATCTAGATCTGGTTGTCGCTCAATTTCTTCGCCACAAAGACCCTAATGAAATAAGTATTATTTTGTTCGAAGTACATGATTTGAAAAGGGTTCATGATTATTAATAATGCGCGAAGAGTTACAAGTTACCAGGTAATATTGTCTAATAATACCTTTCGATTTAATATATGCAAATTGAATTTTTTTAATTCATTTCGATCTCTTAAAAACGGTTTTCGATATGATTTTTCCTGGCTTTCGATCTGAAAAAACAAGTGTTGGTGAATGTTTTTGGCTTCAATTTGTTAAAAAGGGTTCGTGAATGGTTTTTTAATCTTGTTTTCGATATGTAAAAACAAAAATATATGAGAAATTAAAACCTTTTTCGTAGGCTTTTGTTCACAGTTCTTGTGGTTGGAAGTTGGTTAGAAGTCTTGTTGTTGAAAGTGGTTGCTTCTTGTGGTTTGTTAAAGTACAACTAAACAAATTTGGTCTTAGCAATTTTGTTATGATTCATATTTTACTTTGAAAACCGTTATTATGTAAAAGCATTGATTTACTAATTACGATTAAAATAGGCTGTTGTCATCATAAGTTAAAGGTGTCAATGAGATTCGTATGGCTGGATTAATTGTCCATTACAGTCCATCGATTTCGGCCACATGGGATGAAGAATGTAATTTTTAATATAAAGTATTTTACAATGATTGATTTACTAATTACGATTAAAATAAGTTGTTGCTTTTGATGATTTTTTCCATGATGTAATTTTTTATATAAAGTTTTGTAAAAGGATTGATTTACTAACTACGATTAAAATAGGTTGTGTTATTGGAGCATATATGTTACCTTGTTGTTATGTTTAAAAAATAAGCGGACATAACTATAATAATCATGTATGTTTCCCTCAATTGCAGTTAAAGCAGATCAAGTGCCTACAATAAATGTCAGCGTGCACATATGTTTTTGGAAAGTGTGCACATATGTTCTCATAAATTTGACGAGAAAGCGCAATGTGGACACCGCAAACATACATGTTTTTGGAAAGCGTGCACATATGTTCTAATGAATTTGATGAAAAAGTGAAGAGTGCACACATGTTTTTAAATAACGTCCGCATTTATATTTTACAATATACTTGTATACATGTATTGTATTTTATTTGATATTAAATTTTGTGTATATTATTTATGTTCTTGGTTTGTTATTTAATATTTAGAGGTTACATGTATATATTTTTGTTTTTGGTCATAAATATCAAAGATCAAAGAATATACACTAGAAACATATGTGCAATTATCATTTAAAGCAAAACAAGTTTGACGTCGAAACAATTAAGCTCAAGAAATATGTCTACAATATTAAAAAAACACATATGCATTTGATTTTTCTGAAAACACGTCTGCAAATAAGAAATATGAAACTTAATTTTTTAATTCAAAAATAAGCATAGGAAAACGCTAATAAAAAAATACAAAAAGAAAGTAAAAATGTGTTTTACTATTTTACCCTTTTGAATTAATTAAAAAGATTTAATAGTACTAATTTATTATTGGTCTAAATGAGTACCGTAGCAACAGATTTAATAATAACTGCGATGTAATCCTAAATATATATATATATATATATATATATATATATATATATATATATATATATATATATATATATATATATATATATATATATATATATATGTGTGTGTATATATATGTGTATATATATATACATATACATACACATATATATACACACATATATATATATATATATACATATATATATATATATATACATATATATATATATATATATATATATATATATATATATATATATATAAATATATATATATATAGGAAGGGATCAAAGAAGAAGAAAACTAAAATAAGAAGAATAAGAAGGATTTTTAGCCACACATTTCAAATAAGGAGGAGAATTTTAAGGGGAGATGCATCTGAAATGAGTGGTTGTAGTTTCTTCTTATCATTCTTATTTTAATTTTTCTTCTTATTTGATCCTAACTCTATATATATATCTATACTACTTTATAAAATGTTTGGGACTTGCTAAATAAAGTAGTCTTAAAATTTGTAAGACCACAAAACATTTCTTAATAAAGAAATAACACCATTTAGTCTTAGTCATATGCTTGGTACATTAAAACCATGTAATTAAAGCCATGTAATAAAAGCTACAATAGAGCTATAAAAGCTAACGTAGTGTAGCTAACATTGATACAATTGCAAACGTAGTACAGCTAACATTGATACAATTCATAAATAAAAGGTAACAACCATCTAATATTATTGTACAGTTGTAACCACTGAAAAAAGTAACACCCCAATATTATTGTAGACTTGTAACCACCGCAAAAAAGTAACAGCCCTTGAAAAGGAACGTCTACAATCTTCTTTTACACAAAACCATCTTCACTCTCTTTATCTATAAATATGCTTTCACACTCTCCCTAAAAAAATCCTCCATCGCCACCAATAGTATCGTCACAAATGATTTGTTTTAAGTGGGTTAGCCATCGTTTGGTGTTTAGCGTTGTTTAAGTGGTTAACAAATTTTTTAGTTTTCTTTTTGGTAAGATCTAACTGGATCCAAACGGATCTGTTTTAAGTGGGTTAGCCATCGTTTGGTTGTTTGTGTGGTCTCGGTGGAGTTTGTGTGGTTAGATCAAAACGAATCTTTTGCCGGTGGTAAAGTGATACGGGGGCGGCCGACAGCGGCCCCGTGGTGGTTGATGGTGGATGAAGGTGGCAGAGGTGAAGGGAGTGGTGGGACATCGGTGATTTGTTTATCACAGTCTTATGGATGGAGGCAAGGAAAGATAACGTGGTGATTTAGAATTTGATTATGATCGGATATTAGTTGGAATATGATTTGGTACTTAAGGATTGGTTACCGTCGGATCTTGGTGGTTATTTCCAGAGATTTGTGAGTGGTGAAGTCGCTCTATGGTGGTTGAACGTGAAGGTGGGGGTGGGTTAAAGGACGGCGGTAGGTTTGTTGTAGGTGAAGAGCTGTAGAATGTGTATGGGTTTTACCCTAAATGGTAAAATACTAGAATATATGGGATTACAGGAACCAAGTTTTAAAATCAATATTTGGAAAAGATTTGTTTTAAAGGTAGGATGTTGTCTAATTTTTTAGTTTTCCATATTAGTGTTGTACAATATTTATTGTCTTGAAAAATTAACACAACGACATGGTTGAAAGAATCAGTGTAATTATTTCATTCTATTTTTAATTATCAAATAATGGCAATAACAAATATAGATTAAATTGTATCTATTTTTTAAACTAATAGCAAACCATACACCTTACGTTATCAACTTAATCAATAATAATATGTTGCATGTCCTTGTGATTAATGTTGTAACAAATGCAACAATATATTATCACAAATGTTTAATATCATTTAACATTGTCAACAATGATACAATTGGATTTATTTTCAACGGTAACATGAATGTTTATTTGATGTGTATAACAATAATGCAAGTTGCAAATTTTGAAATGGCTAAGACAATGCAAATTTGCAAACATATCATGTAAAGCAATATTATATAACAATTAACAATGTTTTGAATCATTACTTTTTAGTGTATCTTTTGTTTGCGTTTATTTAGAAGTAACTCTTTTGACTTTCTTCATGCCGTTTTACAATTAAAAATTCATTACCAAATTTTATTTTGAAAAATTATATAACTCGATGTGCATTTATAAAAGCAAAATCATATTGTGTACACAAAACTCTTGATGACGTATTTTAATGACTTCCGACCTTGATAATATCATCGATTACCATTTTATATTATCGTCGAGTCATAAGAGTCGCTTGTTATTTTTACATGGCATATTACACCATTTGTTAAGGTTATTTCAGCCTAAACATCTCGCTATTCGTAAAGTTAATGTCACAAAGAACTCATTATTGAAAAGTAATTGATCAATGAAAATTTAAATTTCAAGGCCTTCTCACAACGCTGTATACTGCTAGTATATATATATATATATATATATATATATATATATATATATATATATATATATATATATATATATATATAGAGGGAGGTTAACGTGAAATAGTGTCTTAAAGTAGGAAGAATAAGAAGCGATCTAAGCCTTCGGATGTATCAAAGATCATGTTATTTATGAATTAATTAAAACAATGGCAATCTAGTAATTAACTTGAACCAATTGGGAAATTTGATAACTTAATTTGTTGACCATAACCACGCGCCTAAGAATCTGCTTTTCTTCCTTTGAATTTTCATCACAACATTTTATTAATTATTTCTTAAACATGTGGTTTTAATCCAATTCATAGTGAAATGTGCTTCGGTACTTTCGTTGTAACTTCTTTAGCATGCATATTTAGAGAATTTATGCACAAACAAATATACATGAATAACCATACATGAACATAACATACAACCTGGAAAACGAATCGAAAAATATTTTTTGTCCATGATACATAACTACACTTTACATATGGATCTTACATGGAATATGACCATTGTTTAGCTAGCATCATATACAGGTTGGGTATTAATATTTTTTGTCCATGATACGTTCATGTGAAACTACAAGATTTATAAATGAACTTAACATACAACTTTAAAAACTTAATATTAAGACTATAACCATTGATACTGTACAGGCCAGTTACTGGTATATGACTAATATGGATGTAAGTATAATAAGCAATTGAAATTGATGCGTACACCACGTACTAATAATCTGTAATAGATACATGGCAAAAAAACGACTTTGACTTCAACGGAGATGATGACGTCACAGTAAATGTAGACAAAAATATAGGGTGATTTGAATGGTATCAGTTTACAATCATGATACATCAACGAAGATTAACATGTTTATAATTGATACACAAAGTAAGAACATCGATACACACGTATACTGGTAATGACGGTTGTTAGGGTATCTTTAACGGTTTCCTGCAAAAGCGGCGACCATACTCATCGACATGGGAATGGCTATGGTTTCGATCGATCTAGAAAAGGAACTTTCTGACGAGTAGCGGCTACCGTCTTCTTTTGTTGGTAACGGAAATGGAGATCAACGTGTGAGATAATTAAGTTTGTTGATTGAGATCAAGGGCATTTTCGTGGCATTGTTCGTCGAAAACCATCTAAAATGAGTATCTCAGGGGCTTGTATGGCGTTAGTATGAAGGTGCAGATATTATGGTGGTTAGTGCTTCGGGATGTAGACGAAAGAGAGATTTCAGAAATGACCATGGACGATTTCCTTTTACTAGTAATATTTATGTTGAAGAGAGTGTCATAAGACTATAATACCCTTTTCAATTAATTATCATTTTTATTTGTTGTATTTATTTAACCTCCGCATGTCATTTTTAGATGCCTTCCTACACTATTTCATTTTAATTACCATCTCATATTAACCTCATTCTATATATATATATATATATATATATATATATATATATATATATATATATATTAGATTTCAAGCACCAACGAAATGGCGGACATGATTTATAATTATTTATTTGTTGTTTTTTGTTAACTAAAATACATTTTTTAAAATTGTCAAATAATATTATAAAACAATTGTTTCTTTTGTTTTTAATTTTTTTTTGGTTAAGAATTATAAGTAATTGTATTGTTTATGTGGATGGTTTAATAGCACAACATATATAATATTTACAACATTATGAATTTTATGTATGTGTGTAAAGTTGTAAATAATGAAAATGTATAAAAACACTAAAACCTACTGGGTAATGAATATATTGATATAAAGAGCCCTGTTTCGTTAATGTCAATGAGGAATATTCGATGGGTTATTATTATTTTGTGTTAGTTCTTGCCATGTGAGAATCAAGAAAAGAAAGGGGGAATGATGAACGAAGCATATGGTAATGAACTTCGATTCTCTTTTTTTTCAAAAACTATCACAATTTAACCATAATTATGATAAAAAAACGTTTGAGTGCATGCATGTATTTGACTTTCCAAGCGTGTTTCAATAAAAATGAAAATTGTAAACATTATTGATAAATAAAAATTATTTATTCATTTCAATTAACTATAATTTTAAAAAAATATTGAAAAAATTGCTATATTCTACCGCAAGCACTTTTATATTCCAAATTGCTAAATATGATAATAAAGAATAATAGTTCTCAACAATCCAACTTTTATTCCATGAAATGATATCTTTAGCAAACTCCCCAACAGCCCCGAGCCTAATTTATCAACATTACATGCATTTCCGTCTTCATCATCAATATAATATAATCTCCAACATGATGGAGTAAGTTAAAATAGGTTGATGTACTATGAAGAACACATTCACAAACTTTATCAATAGTTAAGTGATCAAAATGCCCATAAAAGTATGGCTATGTTCCTCGACTTCAGAGGTCAAGGACCGTTTTCCTTTGGTTCATATTTGCACCAACGCTGTTGCTTGATTTGGTGCCGCTTTTGATGAGTTCGCCATTAACATTGTCTCTATCGTTATTCGATCGTAACGTTTTGTTATCAATTAAATGTCGAAATTTAAGGCATGCCATGAAAATATTAAGGTAGTACTAATAATCCAAATGAATATCATCATTGCAAGAACATATATGATAACAGAGTTACATATCAAAAAGAAACTATCCATATAGAGATAATTGATATTTACTTTTCTTCATCAAGTAGTTCTTAAAACCGATGTTGTAGTTTCATATGGTGGCATATTCCAGCTTTGTTAAAAAGATAGCTACAATTAATGCACTATATGAGAGTAAAAAGACGTATGAAATAGAAAAAGTCAATGCGAAGATATAATGTTGAAACTGAGAAAACTAACCTTCGAATTTCAATATGAATGATATGAGAAATTAGATATTTCTACGACTATGCTCGTCAAATATAAATATAGTTACTTTGATATGAAGAAAACAATATATGGCGGATTAAAAAACAAAAATGTAAACCAATCAAGGGTGGCCTAGTGGCAAAAGGGTTTGTGACTATCACTTCAAAATGTGTGAGGTCTCAAGTTCAATTCCTGCTAGGTGCAAACAATCTTGAAGTGGCCGCGCCAACCTCCTAAAAAAAGGAGGGCTTTACCGATTTGAGTCTGTGGCGGTGGGTTCAAACCGCATGGATTAGTCGGCCAAAAGGTCGGAAACCATGGTTACCCAAAACAAAAACTCAGAACACATCCAAACACTTAATGAGTATTTCCTCACAACTATAAAGGCTTATCCAAATCAGATTCTAATAACAACTGTATCCGACTATGACAACAGTTGTGATTTGCTTTGTGAAATTGTTAGAAGATATATGTGCTTGAGTATTTACCATTAATAGTAAGAAATTATAGGTGACATATATAACAAAGTAGACGTAGTTTCCCTCTAGTCACTCACTATATGATGGGTCCAACTAGTAGTTGTTTTGAGATCCTCTCCTTTTCCAACTTTTTAACCGTTTGGCTAAACTATTTTTCACCAAACATATGATGCAATAATTGTATGTGGCATGAACTTGTGTACTTTTCCTAAATATCTCATCAATACCCATTTAACACACCCTATCAACAATGGTTAAGACAACGTATACCATTATTATACCTTCAAAAAAGTTAAAAGTAAAAACCTCAAACATTTAAGTGGTCCAAGAGGAATCAAGCTTTTATGATA